>JAMPIV010004998.1:470000-1217972 GCA_024509875.1 Oreohelix idahoensis
ATATATATATATATATATATATATATATATATATATACGTAGTGTGATTCATCAAGAATTGAACATTTTCAAAAATGCATTATTTATTAACAAGGTTTCATAAGAATATGTACTCTAAATCAATTTTCAAAGGAACTACCACAGTTATTTTGATAATCGCAAACATGCCCATGCTCTATTGCGCCTCTTATGTAACATAGCACACCATAAATGTATGATCTACTGAAGTTAGAGGCTGTGAAAGGACAGTGAAAAAAGGGGCACTAAGAGGCTCGGTGAAGCTACGGAAGGGCGTCGTGTTGGCTGTGGAGCAAACCCAGTGGGCTTTGTAAATAGAACAGTAATTTATATACAAATTAATGGGTACTTTACCAATTGCCTGCAGCTGGCAGCATGGATAAAACCAGGAGTAAAGTTAAAGATGCAACTATGGTGAAGTGGATTCAGTTCGCAGCGCAGGCGGGAAAGACAGGAGGTGGACACTAGGGAATCATGACCCAAGTGGGCCCGTCTCCTTCAGAGTGTACAGAGGATAAAGGGCCGAAACACTTATCTAACGGGGGACCGCTTCTGATCATCAGATTGCCTCCTGGTGTAATCGCTCTGTGCAGTTTCCAGTCCCATGAGTAGATAAATTCATCCCAGACCTTTGTTACATTCATTACCTTTCAATCTTATGATGTGTATGAGAGTGGTAATACCGAGAGTATAACTGATGATTCTGATCGTAATGAAGACCGTTATGAGGATTGAAATTTTGTTGATGATAATGATGATGGTGATGATGACGATGATGATAACAATGTTGATGATGGTGGTGACGATGATGAGGATAATTATGATGCTGATGGTGATGATGGCGATGATGATGAAATGGTGTCACCTGTATTGTTGCTCCAGTTGCATACCAAAATGAACCGCTGATTCCATACTGAAACGAAATAAAAGATTCTTGTCTTAAATGTTTTTCTAACATCTCTATTATCTTAAGTAAAGTAACATGAACAAATGTTCACGGTGACACTTGAACACGTCTATATAATGACCTGCAATCAATCAGAATACGATGGGGTTGGTAGGGAGGTGGGGGGGGGAAGGAGTGTGAACGAAACTAGGTCGGGTACGTCTAATACGTCAAAGAAATGGCTTATGTTAACATAATAAGGTTTTAGTCAGGGATAAACAACCAAAAACAGTAGAGAAAAGAAATATAGAATCAATCTAAATTAAAAAAAGAAATTTTAACCATTAATACCCCAGTACATATGTTTTTTTCCAGTACACATTTTGTATTAGTATGCATTTTCTTTTCGTGCACTCTTACTTGCAAATTTTTCACGAATAATAAATACTTAGTTTTTAACACAATTTTCTTTGTACTCTTTCTCTCATTGTACATTATTCCTTCATTGTCTGTTTGTCTACATTAAGGCTCTAAAGCTTTGGATTGACAGACGATTCTCTGAGCGAGCAATTAACTGTATCCTCGTCTGAAAGGCTCTTACCGAGCCGACTGTTGTGACAATATTCCTCTTGCTATGTGATTTGCGCGCTGCTGTTTCCCCACTGTCAAGTGTTGCCATTGCGACGAGATCACTGCCTGTACACACTTTTCTGTTAGTACACTTTGTCTCTTCCTCCACGCTTTTCTCCTTATAAATTGTTCACGAGTAATACTTTGTTTATGAACATATTTCTTCTTGCATGATTTCTCTTTGTACATTTTTTTCTATGTGTGTTTTTCTCTTTGAATACTTTCACTTCTAATGTTGTTTCCCATTTTTCTTGGTAAACATATCCACTTTTTAGGTATTTTAATCCAGGTCAATTAAGTTTAAGGAAAAAGCAAACCCTCATCCTATGTTCACTCCTCTCTTTCTTACTATCCTTCATTTTCTCCTTTTGGGGCAGGGGGGCCGCCACTTCAGTAGCCTCCATGTATGAACGGAAGCCTAGACCAAAGCTCGTGTGATCAACAAAAACACGATAGTCATCCTGGAGCGTGCCATAAACTCAAGGCGTGTCCATGTCTTCCTCTCATCTCATTTCTGTGTCCAGCTCTCGTCACCATGTTTTTCGGTCGACCGTGGGGTTTGCTGAGAAAGGACTGTCTGTAATGCTCTCAACATATTTCCTCCATGTGTGTCCGATCCATAGTTTTTTTTGTTATGTAAAACTTTTGCCTCAGTCAACATCTTCTCATCAATTGGTGAGTAAAATTGTGTTGTTGTTGTTGATATATATACAACGGCGTTTGGGTTCACGATCTTCTGCCCAATGGCAATTAGTGATGTCTGCATGTGTTCGCAAGTTGAAGTTTCGCTCCTTACAAGGTGTTACATTTATCTGGCCTCGAACGAATGAGCATTTTCCGAACATCACTGAATGCTTCGCATACAAAGTGGTGGTCAACAGTATCACTGTGTAAGTACTCTGGAGTGTGTTGTGGCTGGATTATGTCCAAGTGATTGGAGTGGTATATGTTGGGTTCGGAGCCTAAAAATGGTGCTCTGATCCGTCATTGTAAGATGTTGTTATTAGAATCAGAATGAGTAATATAAACGTAAAAATAGTAATATAAACGTGGTTGAAGTTACAAGAAGAGACATGGTCTGCAACCAAACGATACATCAAGGCCTAAAAACCCAACCATTCCAGACCCAACTAGAACAGTCCCAACTAAGATGGTTTGGCCATGCCTGCAGAATGAGAAGATCGGCTGTGATGAATTTGCCGTGATACAACGTTAAAATATCTCCAATTATAAAGATAACGGGTAAGATAACATGTAGGGATAAAATAATGCGTAAGATACAAGGATACATGCTCGCCTATGCCAGCGTTTCCTACCACCATTGAAACTAACTAGTTAGACATACAGACGAAACAGTACCCTTTTAGACGGGAGGGAAACGGAGATAAAAATCATTATGACGGTCTGAACACGTGTTTGAATCTAAAAGGCAAAAAGACGCAATTTGTAGTTTAAAGGAAAAAATCACGCCACTAGTTGACACAATGTAAGGAAATGTACAGAAAAAGACCTTAGCTCTTGTTAGAAACAGTCGTATCTTAGATGTTTTACCGTAATTGGTTGTTTTGTTCGAATATAGCGGCAAATGCCATACCCAAAGGTTCAAAACAAATTTCAAAAACTAACCTTGAGAAAAGTAGGTTTTTCTTTAATAATAAAGTTATGAAAATAAAACCTAGCTAGTTGGATAGCCCATCTTAAGCTGACAAATAATATACTTTTATTTATACAGACGGACAGATAACAAGGAAGATATTGACAAAAGACCGTATTGTTCCTATCAGACTAGCGAACGGTATTGTTGTGCATACTTTCATTAAAAGTCACATTTTGCGTCCTTGAGACAGAAAAATGCAAAATTCAAACTGTAATGAACTAGCGGGGCAAAGTCGGGAGATAGTGGCTAAAAATAACTTAGGAGGCAGGTTTGTGCCGTTTTTACATGTAGTAGTCCAAAACAACAAGTGAAATTGGGGAAAAGCCAAAATGTGACCAACGTACATGTAGTGAAATTCTACATCCACATATATAAATTAAAAGGAAAATGTAAAGCCTAACACATAAATTCAATAAAAGGAAAGAAGAATGGTAAAGAACAGTGCTGTCACAATGACTGTACTCGAAATCCCCCTTGTGTTCTCCTGCGTCTGCAAATTGTAACGTTTCACGTTGATAGTAAAGCCTTCTGCAGTATACACGCGTTTCCCAATCACACTAAAAAGTGTACTCCATTTCTAAGAAAAACCTTGAAATACGCAAGTTGACCTAGAATTAAAATTCCATTCATGTCTTTTTCTACACTATGTTACCAAAAACAACAGACAGATGGACAAAAAAAAAAAAGAAAGAAGGGAGAGGCAGAAAGCAGGCACAGGCAATACTAACACGAGTCGCGCGATACACAATTGCTGCCATCACGCGTGTAAGGCCACAAGCACTAGCTTTTTTTCGAATCGACAGTGATAAAAACACTACCCATCCGAGAGTTAGGTTTTAAAAACATGAAAAATTCTTATTGGGAAATATGACATTATACTGGTTTACGTTTGAAAACATGACAGTACCCAGACACCCTAAAGTTTGGAAGTGAGGAAGTGGTAACAGCACGACTATCCTAGAAGAAAATGCATATTAGCTCTATTAAATATATATATTTGGGTTCCTTAGGACTTGCTGACAAATAATATGTTAAACGTTACGCAAATAGTCTAGGAATTACCAAATTATAGCCAAAATAAAATAGTGAGGGTGTCAGACAACACCAAAATCAGAATCGCTCAGTGGCAGAATTTTAGGCCACCATTGTACGGGAAATGAGTCTCCATGTTAACTCCTATTTGATTGGAGCGCAACAAATGTAAGGCTAAACACGATTAGTCGGACTATAAATACTATCTTTCGTTGTCAAGGGAAACGGGAGTAGAAGTACTTTTTTTCAAACGATTGGGTAAACATGGCCTGATTGGGTAGAGCTGCGAATATACTCAATTCAGAGCGTCTGTTCAGGGCCACATCTTGTAATAAACCTACTAAGAAACAGTGCGTTGAGCACCAGTGTATATTTTTTCCTAAAATAAAGCCTGGGACATCGGCAGATCGGAGTTGTGCTATATTCATTGCCATTCAACGTCACTGTGTATTATTTCCATGAATTGTGGTAGGTTTGAAATATTTGACATCTTTTTAAATGAAAATTGAATGTAAATTGATAATTATGTCTGTATATATGTGTGGTTCAGTAGCGAACATGAAGTAAAGCCTATAGTGCTCCAGCCTGAACAGAAGGTGTCGGAGGAAAGTAAAACTACATGGAATTGCCAAGCAGTACACTGACACCAAGATTATTGACTAGAAAGAAATAATGCTGGAATTGCAGAGGCGTAGTAACCATTAAGGAGGAATATACTGGTGTAAAGTATTTCAGATGAAGCTGACAGTTGGCATAACGCTCTGAACTCAGGTTTGTTTTGTATTGTGCTCAGTGTAGACATAGAGTATAAATTAGTTCTGAAGTAGGAGGTACAACCTTCTTGTTTCAGGGACTGTGGTCTTAAAGTTATTGAGCAGCACTTGGTCAGAGCTTTGCTGAACCTAGAGTCGGACAGCATACTCATTGGTCCATTTAGCTATCAGTGAGGTGTCTCCAGAGCACAGGGGAGCAATCGAGCAGAGGAGTCTTTTCCTGCCGCCATCACGAAAGATAAGCTGATGTGGCCAGCTGAGCTCAACATTATGTACCCCCATCTTAAAATGACATTGTAAAATAAAATTAAGAGGGGAATTTAATTGTTTTAATGCCAGGAACTGAGAACATCTCCAATACTAGTTCCAACAGAAACAAACTATTGAAGTCATGATGACAAATACCAACAGAGCTTGAAAAAACAAAACAAAACCAGTATTCCTCATATTACCACTACACAACTGACACACATAGGATACTATTAATAAAATATGTCACTACAAGATTCATATTGATAAATTATGTACATATAACTTGTAATTAAAATTGATTGTGATTCCTGGTTCACTTTGTATTTGAATCAGGACACATATACATTAATGACAGCACTGAATACATATTGAGATTTGAAAATTTATCAGTGACTCATTTAAGATATTCTCATAGAGTGTTATATGTATGTGAGTGTCACAGTGTTGTCAAGTGTGGTGGAATAAATTAAATTGTTTATCTGTCTGTTGTTGTTGTGACTTACACTTCACCATATACATACCCTAGACATATAACGTAGTCAACACAATATTCCAGAATAATTCTGACTGAGGCATACATATGTGGCAGCAAGTAAGGTTGTCTGTAAAACACTACACCTATTAGATACAGATACCTTCACAGCTGATCTCAGTCAGTACACTAAGTCCCCTATAGATATTTATAACATCCCACTTTACCACAGTACGTTTGAGAAATTGAGATGTACTTTTGACTTTATTTTCAAAATTCAAATTGAAAAGCTTAGTCTTCCGATCTGATTGGCCAACGCATTTTTATATTAGCAAGATAGAGACGCACATTTGTGCCATTCGATAGAAGTCTGTCCTGTAACACAGTTCTTAACTGCTAGTGGTGTTTTCCAGGAAATAATACATAAAATTCAGTGGGACGCCATACTCTAGCCAGCAGCTCAGCTGAGTTTTGCTAGTATTAAGTAACTGTGTTCTCAATTCGGAATTGTGGTAAGGATAAAAGCATTTCTCTTGTTTATTTTAATATTTTGAGTGATTGATACTGTCATATCATGAAGAATGATTACGACAAGTAAGTGCTTGCTCTAGGTCCCCAGCCGCAGTTCGGGGCCTTGAGACAAACAAATAATATATGGAAACCTAACTAAGACTATGGAAGGCGGATCTATTATTGAGATCAGTTTGAACATATCACCCATCTTATTGAATGAAAGAGGAATCTATTGAACATATCTCAGATGCAATGCAGTCTTGGGGAACTGGTACTATTTGAAAACAACTGGGTGAGATGTGTTATGTTGGTCAGAGAGATCTGACCCAGTCTGTGTAATGTTGTTGTGTGGTGTTGTGTATAAGAGTGGCGCAGTAGATAGAGTACTGACACATGGCACAAAATTTTGTTTCAGAAGTTTCTGTTTTGGCACTAAAGTGGTGCCAAATGCTTTTGTAAAAGTACACAAGCGTGTCCCTGTGCAACCTAACATTGTACTCCAGCTACGGAGAGGAGTGGGCCACAAGAATCCTGTACCAGATCGTCACAGGCGAGATAAGTGAAAACCTGGCCTGCTGGAGATTCACAACTATTCCACCATCAAATAAAGAAATAACTCTTGAGAAATATAACATTTAACTTCAGTCCATAAGTCAAGGGACAATGATTTTTGGTAGTCACAGATTGGGCGTGATGACGCCACCCCAACTAAACATCCAGTGCTAGTTCTTCCCAAGACATTATAGATATTAGTAATATTAACCATTCAAATAATATACCTATGTATACAAATTACATTTGATTATGCCATATATATATGCATTTCATTGATAAATCCATATCATTTCATATGTTCTGACCAAAATAAAAATTGGTTCAGAACTAATAAATTTAAAAGATTTTAAAACTTAAACTATAACAGCCAGAGTTAGTTCAGTATATTGTAGAGTTTATTATTATTATTAGACTTATTAATTACATGTGTGTGTCTGTATATTATATTAACTACACATTACATTTCAGTACCCTTGACTTTTAACGTAGCTAACACTCATTATAGGAGAATAAGTCTGTTTGAGGTCGTAAGTGGTAGCAGAAAGGCCTTCTGTAATTCACATAAACTTTTATCTCAGGAGCCTTCACAGCTGACCTCATACAGTACACTAGGTAACATAACAACCATACAATAACATCAAAAACCACTACATCGGCTACCATGGCAGGTATGGGGAAACTAAGAGCCAGGGATCCAGACCTCCAGGACGACCCGAGTCCGCTGGGAGAACAACATTAGCCAATCTCTGAAAGACCAAGGACAGCCGATAGGATAGTATGGCGCTCTCTCTTCCAAACCACTACACTTCCCGATAGAAGAGAACGGCTAAGTAAGTAAGAGTAATATAAACTATACAAATTTACAGAAAAGAATCTGAAGGTCATAAAATATACCGACTTTAAGTAAAAAATATTCAAGAATACGATTATAGAAGTTGAACAATAATGTGTAGAAGATGCAATGAAGTTTGTAATAAATACTTTTATAATAGTGCGTTCGACTGGCAGACTCGCGACAAATGTGCTGGATTTGAATCACAGAGGCGTCACGGTCCAGTCTACCCGGCAATAAATGAGTACCTAGCTCTGCTCTTGAGTTAGGGAAGGAAAAGGAAGTTAACTGGTTACATCTTGAAACTGGACCTAGTATAATGAAGTCTCTAACACTTCATTCCTCTAAAGCAGTATGTGCTATGGAACTACCTTTATAATAGTAATATTGAAGTCGTAAAAAATGAGAAGTTTTTTGTAAAGTTACATAATTGTTAGAATTATATCTCATTATATATAATTTTAATTGTAACGATTCATCCACTTTTATGTTTTATAGTCTCTTGTTTTGCTTTTTTTTTTTGGCGTTATGCTTTTTACTTTAACTCGAGACCACCAGAAAAATGTATCTAGTGCATGCAATCGGCAGTCAGTTGATGCCGATCTACTGGTAGACCCCAATGAAGGATTTGGTAGATCTTTAGGTGACTGAGGAGGAAAAAAAAGATTTTAAAGTAGAGAAATTTAGGACTAGACCTCTCCCGCCGGCATTTAAAAATCGCGTTCTCCCCGGGATCAAGGGTCATTTCTCTGCAGTCGCAATGAAAACTCTCGAGCTGGCTCTACTAAAATATATTCGTGAACTGCATGAGATAGGAACGTGATCTTTTCTTTGTAATGTTCATCATCCGTCCCTCCTCCACCCTGTTTAAAATTACACACACATACCTATACACACACACACACCACACACACACATATATATATGTAGTATATCTTTAGAGGACTCAAGTAGATCCTAAAAGACCCTGAGTTGCCGACGCCTTACCTAGTGTAACCCTGAACTAGTTCTTAAACCTCTTTATAACGGTAACTAACACAACTCAGTGCAGTGAACTTTCGTTAGCATAATTACTCTCCAGGTCTACGAGGACCTTTCTACCAAAGGTTTCTACCCACTTAGGTCTTCTTAAAGTCTTTCCAGTCTTCTGTATCCCTTTCATGCCTGTCTCCAGTTCTCTTCTCCATTTTGTGGGTCTCCTAATACCTCTCGTACCCTGGAGATTCATGATCCCCTTGTCGGTTAGAGGACCAATCATTTCGTGGCATTGCATCTCCCGCTAATTAGTGGGTTTGGCATGTTTTACCAATGTTGAGCCTGTTGAGTTGGGGAACCCTCTGGGTTTGCAAGAACGCCCTGGACTCACCCCCCAAATACAAAAAGAGTGAAGACTTAAACTCAAATCCCAGGGGGTCGAAAGAAGAAGAAGAAAAATCCTGGGGATTCAAGAACACGGATTCCCTTGTAATACTATCAACAGGTTTCCTCAGTGTGTATCTATCCAGATCCAGCATTTACTTCTCACATCTTCTTTTAGTGGCTGTTATCTGGTTCTTATCATCTGTTCCGTATTGATGAGTTCGTTATACCATTTCAATTCGTTCTCGTTTATGCAAGTATTCCTTTACGAAATTTGGAACTTCGTGGTAAAAACTATTAACAGAAAATACACACGTACCTTGGCAGCTACAGTGGTTGACTGCAGCAGTGTAGCAGCCCATGTCCATTGAGATACAAGTGTTGTTGCTGTTAATCCTGCATTTACATTCCCGCCTGCATCGAACGATATGTCTAAGTCGTCCTGCTGGTATATCAAGGTGGATTATGTAGATAGATAGATAGATAGATAGATAGATAGATAGATAGATAGATAGATAGATAGATAGATAGATAGATAGATAGATAGATAGATAGATAGATAGATAGATAGATAGATAGATAGATAGATAGATAGATAGATAGATAGATAGATAGATAGATAGATGGATGGATGGATGGATGGATGGATTTATGGATGGATGGATGGATGGATGGATGGATGGATGGATGGATGGATGGATGGATAGATAGATAGATAGATAGATAGATAGATAGATAGATAGATAGATAGATAGATAGATAGATAGATAGATAGATAGATAGATAGATAGATAGATAGATAGATAGATAGATAGATAGATAGATAGATGCAATAAGCATTACCATGCTGTTGTGGCGGTGGTATCTGTGGCAACTGTTGTCTATGATCAGGTGTTAAGCCACATGCCCAACCTCATATTAGTTGCCTTGTACGACATGTTTGAGGGTGCAGTAGTACTATTCTTTCTTTTTACTCAGCGTCTGATCACCAGAGTGGTTAAAACGCTGGCCTTTTCCGGCGAAGGTTATATGTTCGAATCACGTTGGCACTACCCTCCAGTCTACCCAGCTGTAGATAGCTACCAGATTATGCTCCCAAGTTAGGGACAGCAAAGGCAGCGAGGAAGGAAACTGGTCTCCAAACCTCTCGAAGCTCGACCTAATATAGTGGAGTCTCTAACGCTTCACTCCCCTACTGAATTATCTCTATGGGTCCACCTTTCTACTGTTTTTTCCTCCTTCTTTGACAACTGTCAGCTGTCATCATGTCCTGTATGTATCACTGTATGCGGATATCCATTGTTCTCACTTGAACGAACTCAAACTTCTATTTGAATATCGATTCCTAACAAGGATGTGCTTTGGGCTTTTGTTCATGGCCAGACATCCGTGAAAATCATCATGAGCATCAGTAGTATTGCAAAGCATTCGTTATTATCTCAAAACATTCACCCAACATTGTTTATGCGGCTGTTTCCAGTGCTTCCACCTCAGTTTTAAGTTTGTCTGCAGAATGCCCCAAATTTTTTAATATGTTTGAAGAATTTCAAATGATCATTATGATATTGATTTCTTCTCCCAACCTTATTTGCTTTTAACAACGTTGATCTTTCATTTCCGTGGGCTTTGATTGTGGATTATCTGTTATTCGTGTCCTATAATTCGACTTCAGAGGAACTTCTAATGTTTCTTCTTTTCTAAGCTCTGGTATCTGCACAATATGCATCGTCTCCATTTTTTAAATTTATTATTTATGTTTAACACCTTGTGTTGTCTTTTATTTGATTTACGAATGGTTGAAATAATTGAGTTTTTGCTGACAGTTCCGATTAGTCGTTTAGAACTTTGTTTATTTTATCGATGAGTTTGTTCACCCGTTCTTTTCAATATAGCGACACTTTTGACAATCTGGGTCTGAATATTGTTCATTTCTCCCAGGATTTCTTTGATGGCATTTTTCTCTGCCAAATATTTAGCGGAAAAGATTGGGATGCTATGTTTTGTAGCTGCCTTCTTTATATTCTGAAACGTGTATTTCATTTTAAAATTGGGTCGTATTTATCTTTACTTTCTTTTCATGCGGCGTGGCTATATCTTATCTCATAGTTTAACTGGGGGGTCTGAATGTTGTATTTTTGTTGTCTGGCATGTACCTCTTGTTTTCATTTTTTGTTTAAGTACCACATTGAAAGATGTATTTGTGAGTGTGGACTCTTTGAGTACAATTTTAGTGTATTTGCACATTGGACACTCTAGGAATCGTGCATTTTGATTGACTTTGCCACCAGCACATGTTCTTTTTTCGGTACACATTTCTTAATCCTTTCTTCTCGTGTCTTTTCACACGGGCAAAAAAGATGACCTGTTTACCCAATGCCTAAAGTGTTTTATTTTTGCACTAGTTTCCGGTGTGGCCAAACTTCTGGCAATTAGTGCTTTATAACAACAGAAGAATGTATGTTTCCATGGGATTTTTTCTTTTGGTCAAGATTTTTTGTGCTTCGATCCCTTCTATGGTTATTGGTTTGGTTTGGTTTTTAAGGACTATCTTCATTGCGCACGGAATACTCCATCAGTACTCTGATCTCCTCCCTTGGGTCACACAAGGAGGATCTCAGCACAGTGCACGAACTCCGTAGCACCGGCAAGAATCCCAATGTGTGTACATAGGAATCACACATTCTATAAATATTTTTGTGGTAGGAAGGCTGCTAATTTATAAATTTTGCCAGGGCATCGGCCGTTTGGCCTACTCTTTACAATTTCTAAGTGTTGTAGGATTTTTAATGTGCGCACAATGCACACGGGACCTCCTATTTTTTAGTCCTTGTCTGAGAAGGCTAGACGTCCGATCTCACTACCCGTGAGACCGAAAAGGCCGGGGGGGGGGGAATAGTATGGCATCATTAGGACCTTTGGTTCTGAAAAATATTTCCATACATTATATTCCTTCTACTGAGAATAGAACCCGGTACCTTTAGAATTCGAGGCGGACGCCATACCTCTTAGCCACTTCTGTTGTAATTATTATTAAAGGAGTTCAAATCTCTACGAATTCATCTTAGGGTCCGCGGCACATGTTTTCATAGGAAAGTTGGGTTGTTACTCTTTGTGGCGGACATAGTTGTTTCTTTGTGGCGGCCATAGTTGTTTCTTTGTCTGTTTCTATTTTTATTTCTATGTGGTTGTTGCGTGATAAATTCTCGCAACATCATTTTATTACAATATCTATTTTATAACGCAAGGGCAACAACTGCTTGAAATTTATAGTTACTTTTCTCGGTAAGCATTTGTCTTCTCGCGTTGGTATTGAATGCAGTTGAGTTTTTGAGCTGTGGTCATTTTTCGCGCCGGACTGCGCATGACTGGTCTTGCTTTTTGGTCGATCGGTTTCCGCCCACCACTAGTGGAGTGAGCGATTTGAATGGCGAAAGAGATGCCTCGTTGAAGAGGGGATCTCCGCTATTTTTTGTTCTGTCAGGGATGTGTAGTCCTCTTAATGGATATTTCGTTTATTCGAGATAATACCTCTAGTGTTTCCCACATGTCGGGAGGCATAATATTTCTGTGTATTTCCTGAAGGCAAGGTAAATTAACATTTTCATTAACTCTATCGATTTTTGGTCGTGAGCGATTTCTGGTTCATAGCCTGTCTTCGAAAGTCGTCGTCACGAGATGTTTTCCCAGCTCACATGTCGCTGTATTGTGCTGCATCGGTTGATGCAGGTCCCAAGGACTATTACTTGCTACTTGGTTACCTGAACTAGGTTTGAAAAACCTTTGTTATCTAGAGGATATTTTTGAGGACATTATTTATACTTCGGCAGACGTGTCTGTCTTGCTGAAGTCAGACTAAGGAGAGTGAACTGATCTCATACATCTGGTTATCTCCTGGCTGTTATAGAAAAGGATGGAGTTTTTCACCTGACTACATTTACAGCACTATGAAATATAACATGCATCTGACTCATCATTGTAATGCTGTCTACCGTCTATTGCTGTATTGAATGTTGCTGTGATAATGACTGTTTGATGTGTCTACATATTCGCGTAACCATTTTGTCACTGTGGCGTCCACAATAAATAATGAAGAAAAACGTCAACGGCTGTTTCAAGAATCATTGACTTTATACGTCGTGAGTTTACTGACGTCCTATGTGGATTGCCCTGTTATTTTTGTATGAACATTGTTTTGACTGAACACATCTGCACACTACACAAAACCAGACATGCGGATACCATCCATCATCATATGGCATCACGCATCATTTGGTGGCCATAAGCTGGTTTGATTCTGGTACCAGCAAACACGGGGTCCCTTACCCACTTCATTTTCAACAAGAATTCATCAACATCCTTCAAGAAATTAACATTCTTCAAGACAGTCAACATCTTCACCATTTTCAAAGTACTCGGCGTTGCCCGGTAAAAGTCAAAATTTCAATTTTTTGACGGAAACAAGAATTTGACAGTACCCGGCGTTGTTACATGTTGCCGGATAACTCGGACTGCTGTTATCTTTTACGCAAGTCAAGCAAGTTGCTGCTGTCAAGGTTCCAGTGCTGTCGTTTTTGTGAAGGTCAAGTGCCGGTTGAAACGGGTTGTTTTCTGAAGAAGGCCAAGTACCGATTTCCATCAACTTACTTTTGGATTAGAAGGTCAAGTGCCGAAACAACTCAACACACAGTATTTCAGAAGCTCTTGTACCATCGTGTTAGCAGTGGAAGCAGTTCAGATGTGCCATCATCGTTGGAGCTTCGCTCTTTAGGACGTTGATTGACATCCGTTTTTCTGCTGTTCGACGATTGGAAGCCTATAAGTTAAGTGGCCTGTTTGTATGTAAACTGTGCCCTTATACTTCTGCTGAGTCTTCTGTGTATCATCTCATTCTATATGTTATATGTCTATATGTTATTTGTATATTTATATGTTTATATTTCAGCGGGTTCTCGGTTGGGTGGTGTCTCCGTTAGATTATGCCACGTCATAGAGGTCGTCTATTGTGAGCGTTTTCTGTAGGGTTTGCAAATTTCCGATACTGGAATTTGCTAAGCGACTTCTGTTGCTATTTATGTTAGCTGTGATGACATGTTTTAATATTGTTTTCGTTATTATTTCGCATTCTTTAGTTTTGTTTTGATTTGTTTGTATTTGTTAGCCTACTCTTGTCTATAATTTAGTTTCATACAACATTTTTTTTTATACACTGTGGTGTCATGTATTTTGTTTAATTCTATCGTAGATATCGTCACATTTTTTGTGATATTTCATTAATTTCTGCTTTATTTTTAGTTGATTTCTGCGAACGTTTTTGTATTGTTGCTGATCTTTGTTATTGTTTACATTGTTATTGTTTACATTGTTTGCATTGTTTACATTTTCAATGTTTACATTCTGCATGTGTTTACATAGTCATTGTTTACAGTTATAGTAATTAGTTAATGGGCTATGCTAATGCACTGTTACTACTACACTGATGATAAATGAATGATGAATAGTGTCGTGCACTATTGAATGAGAAGTGCACTTATGATCAAGAATTGATTGGTGATATTTCATATACAAGTTCTTTGATTGGAGACTTGTTTCCCACAGAGACTGGGATAATATAAGGTGATGTGAATATACAAGTGCTTAATTAAGACTTGTTACACTTAGGTTTGAAATAAATTAGTTAATTATTTCAGGTTTTGGACGCATATGTTAGACAACATGTCTACATTTGAGCACTTTATTGAGCAGGGTAAATTGCTTGGGAAGACTGGTGATAAGTTAGAAGAATTTGCAACTGCTCGATATGATAAAGCAATGGAAGCTGAACAAAAGAAACTGCATATGGAAGCTGAACAAAAGAAACTGCAGATGCAGGTGGATGAAAAAAGATTCCAAATGGAAATGGAAAAACAAAAAAGGGAATCAGAAGCTGAGGAAAGAAAACTCCAGCTAGAGGCTGAGAATAAAAGACTTGAAAAAGAGGCTGAAAATAAAAGACTTGAAAAAGAGGCTGAAAATAAAAGACTTGAAAAAGAGGCTGAAAATAAAAGACTTGAAAAAGAAGCTGAAAGACTTCAAATAGAGGCTCAGGCTGAGGAGAGAAGATTACAGAGAGAATCTGATGAGAGGAAAGAGAAAGCAAAAATGGAACATGAAGAAAAGGTCTTAGCTTTAGAGTTGGAAAAATTGAAATTGATGAACATGAGTAATGGTAATGATTCAAACAAGGGTTCATCTTCTGGTAAGGCTAATAATGATACTTTTAAGATTAAGTTACCAACATTTAGTCCTTCCAGTGATGACATAATGTTCTATCTGGACAGATTTGAACAAGCATGTACAGCTCATAACATAGACAAAGCAAAATATGTTTATCAGTTATCAGGGATACTGACAGGTAAAGCTCTAAGTATATTAAATATGGTGGATGAACCTGACAAGAACAATTATGAGGTTGTCAGGGCCGCTCTGTTAAAGAAATATCAGCTTAACGAAGACGGCTATCGTCTACAATTTAAAAACATGTTACCTGAAAATGGAGTTGAATTCTCCGAGTTTATTGCAAGAATACGCATTACTTTCTCACGATGGGTTGAACTATCTAAGACGGAAAAAACTTATGAAGGACTTATGGACTTAATACTTAGAGACAAAGTCATGTCGTCTGTCAATGAGTCTTTCCTTGCTTTCCTTCATGAACGTAAACCTAAAACAATAAAAGAAATGGAAGATTTCTGTTGCCAATACGTAACTGCACACCCACACATAACCATGGGTAACTCTAAGGTGAAAGAAGGTTTACCAGTTGCTTCGGCAGCTCCGTATGGTCAAAACTTTGCTCGTAGATTCCAACAAAATTTTGATAGAAAGAGCAGCGGTAATTTCTGTCAAAATCATGGAAACCAATTTCATGGTGATTCTTCTTCGAAGAATTGGAGACAACCTGATAGTGGTCGTTACTATCACCCTAATAATTATAGGCATTTCAAAAGAGGATATGGTAATAGAGGTTATTCCTGCCGAAGACCTCAGAACCAAACAAATAGATGTTCGCATCAATGTGAACATGATAGTAATCGTGGAAACTGGAATTCGAACCAGGATAACAATTACAATAGAGACAATAATAACTGCAGAGATAATAATAACTCTGATAACTTCAGAGGTAATAATAGTCGGGGTAGATCTCAACACACAAAAAAAAGAGATATCAGCAGGCTAATGCTGTACAACAGGAAACTGAGGGAGCCTGTAATCATGTTGTTGATAATAAAAACTTTGACGCTGTCACTGGTTCTGCTTTTGACTTTGAGAGAGCAAACAAATGCCCCCAATGCAGTACTTTATTCGAACCGGGTACCATAACTACTTTGAGTTGTGGTCACCCACTTCCCGCTCTTCCTGCTGCTGTTGCGCATGACGGGAGGGGTTCTTTAATTCTACATAAGGGTCTTGTTAATGATACTCCGGTCTCACTACTTTTCGATTCCGGATGCACCACTATTGGTGTTAGACAATCGCTTGTAGATCCATCTTGTGCTACAGGAAGGGTTATTAAATGTGTCACATTTGGCGGCACTCTAGAAAAATATCCTACTGCTGTAATTCGCATTGCCACTCCTTTCTTTACTGGAGATGTGCATGCTTGTCTCTTACCTAATCCTATTGCGGACCTTATTATTGGTCGTATTCACGGAGTTAGGGAGTGTACCCCACAGCAGATTGCTGCTTGGGAAGATAATAACATGCAAGCTACAAATGCAGTAGTTACAAGAGCACAAGCTCTACAAACACCCGAAACATCACTGAATAGTGATAATGAAGTTGATAGCCAAGATAGTCACTTAGTAATCACTCGTGACTCTTTCATAAAATTGCAAGAAGAAGATCCTTCTTTAAAAAAATTCTTCGTTCTTGCGAAGAAAGGTGATCCGAATCAGGATACAAATAGAAAATCTTGGATTGCAATGAGAAACGGCGTACTTGTACGTATGGTACAAGATTCGACTACGTCGGCACATTCGCAAATTCTTGTTCCCAAGAGCATGAGAGTGCAAATATTACAACATGCTCATGACTCGCAATGTGCTGGACATATGGGTTTTTCCCGTACGAAGTCGAGAGTCCTTGCGGCTTTCTTTTGGCCTTTTGTCAATAAGGACATTCGTATTTACTGCCGATCATGCAAGGTATGTCAGGAGGTCAAATCTAGAGGACCACGACATGCTGCGCCTATCCAGGCTGCTGACATTCCTATTCGGCCGTTTCAGAAAATGGCCATAGATATTATTGGCCCTTTTAAGGTCAAGTCGGCCAGAGGACATCAGTTTATCCTTACATGTGTCGATATGTGCACACGTTGGCCAGAGGCTATTCCTCTTAAGAGCATATCTACTACAGATATCGCAGATGCTCTTTGGTTGATATTTTCTCGCTTGGGGTTCCCCAGAGAAATATTGTCAGACCATGGCACTCAACTCATATCTGACACTATGTCACAGGTAATGTCTACCTTACATATTGAACGATCTCTCAGTAGTATCTACCATCCTATGTCTAATGGGTTAGTTGAGCGTCTGAATAGAACGCTCAAGACTTTGCTTGGTAAGATAACTGAAGATCATCCTCAAGATTGGGACAGGGTTTTACCCGCGGCTCTCTTTGCCTATAGAGAAGTCCCTAATGAACACACAGGATTTTCTCCCTTCGAACTTGTCTTTGGCGCGCGTCCACGCGGCCCTATGTCTTTATTACACGATCTCATCACTGCCGATGATATTAGCGATGAAACTCAATCCTCATATGAGTATGTCATTGCTCTTAGACAAAAGATCATTGAGGCATGTAAGCTAGCAACTGCTTCATCAGAAATTGCTAAAGAGAAGGCAAGACAGTTTGCTAATAAGAATAGATGTCTACGACAACTTTGTCCAGGTGACAAAGCATTCGTCCTACTCCCCAGTAGGGAAAATAGACTTCTTATTGCATGGAAAGGTCCGTATGCAATAGTCTCTCGGATTTCCGATGTTGACTATGTGGTCGATATTGATGGAAAGCATAAAACTTTCCACATAAACATGCTTTCGGAATTTCACGAACGTCCGGACTATTTGCTGCCTATTTTCCAGGCAACGGATGATGCTCCTGCACCTCACGGTCATTATTCATCCCTGTCTGTCATACAGGATGAGGAAGCTACCTTCTCTGATGTCAACCTTCCCCTTCCAGTGGTTCCATTACATTCCACGGAATCTTGGAAAAACGTTTCGGTTTCTCCTAATCTTTCTGGTGACGAACATCGACAAGTCTCGTCGATGTTACAAACATTTCAGGATGTTCTCACTGACATTCCTGGACACACAGATGTCATAGAACATGACATAATTCTTACCGACAATAATCCAATTAGGGTTAGGCCGTATCCTATTCCTATACACTTTCAGTCGCAGGTGGAAAAGGAATTGGATGAAATGATTCAATTAAATATAATTGAACCATCGACTTCACCATATTCTTCTTCCATGGTTATTGTCCGGAAGAAGGATAAGAACATACGAATTTGTGTTGATTATCGCAAATTGAATCAGGTCACAAAGTTCGATGCTGAACCGATGCCTTTGTTAGAAGATCTACTGATTAGACTTTCTAATTCTAGATTCTTCACTAAACTTGACTTGTCTAAAGGTTATTGGCAAGTGCCTTTAGCAGAGCATGCCAAACCTCTTACTGCTTTTTCTACACCTAGGGGTCTATTTCAATGGAATGTTATGCCTTTTGGTCTCATGAACGCCCCTGCAACTTTCGTTCGCATGATGCGTCGAATTCTGTCACATCGTTCGGATGTCATCGCATACTTAGATGACATCTGTCTCTTCAGTGATACCTGGGAAGATCACTATTTAGGGTTATATGACTTACTGTCCACTCTACGTGAGAATAATTTGACAGCGAAACCTTCTAAAGCTTTTGTTGGTTTTGGTGAAATCTCTTTCCTGGGTCATCGTGTTGGTCATGGTCTCTTGAAGACAGAAGACCACAATACTTCAAAAATACTGAACATCTCTGTTCCTAAAACGAAGAAACAAGTTAGGAGTCTCTTAGGTTTAATTCAATTTTATGGGAGATTTATTCCAAATTTATCTTCGATCATGGCACCTCTCTCAACATTGTTGAAGAAAGGTTCGCCTAATCTGGTCCGTTGGTCTGAAGAATGCCAATCTTCATTAGACCAAATCAAGAATATATTTTCTTCTCCTCCCATCTTAAGATTACCTACTCTTGATAGGACTTTTGTTCTTCGGAGTGATGCTTCATCCACTGGGATTGGAGCAGCACTGATGCAAGAATATGCAAATACTCTGCATCCTGTTATGTACATTTCTAGAAAACTAAATGCGGCAGAGAGGAACTACTCGGTTTTAGACCGTGAGTTGTTAGCGATGGTTTGGTCAATTCTAAAGCTACAAAGATTCCTCCTGGGCGCACATTTCATTCTAGAGACTGATCAGAAAGCTCTTACAGCTATTCAGACTAAGAATTTGAAGAGTTCGAGATCCACTCGATATGCTATAGCTCTTCAACCTTTTCACTTCACGGTACGAGCTATCCGTGGTGCGGATAATGTGATGGCTGACATTTTGTCTAGATGCCCACATGACTCTAACTAATACTTCTGTCCTATATTTCCATATATATTACAGAGTCATAACACACCTATATTACTACAATAGATTAGCACATCTGTACTCACTTTATATGTACACACTATCGTGCTTTGTTGTCATCTTCTTCTGTTCGTTTTTAAGATGATAGAGGAGGACTGAGTAGTTAATATAAGGGCCGTTAGTTTACTAAACAGCCACAATTATTAATAATGTATTGTACCTTATGAAGCATATTAGTTATTAATTAGCATTATATTGCTTGTACTTTCTCAGAATGTCATTGTTGAGCTGAGGACTTACCTTACTAGTATCAAGCATGACGAGTTCTAGATTGTGTACTTACCCTCGGAATACCAGAGCATATGTCCTGGATCGTCATGTAGTTTAACTTTACTATGTACTTATGTCATTACATGTCAAAGAATGTACTATTTAAATTTTCCTATCAGATTTGTACATCCATTTTTAAAGACAATATTAGAGTATGCTGTTTAATGATGATTATAGTAACTTGCATACGTATATTGTGTTTACATGCTAACGTGATGTGTGTTGGTGACACCTCCCCGATGTGAATATTTTTTTGAGACATATTTATTTTTCTGTTGAGGTATATCCTCACCAGACACTCTATATTTAGCCTCATGTTAGGCAATTTAATTAATTATCAGCGCATAATTCGTGCGTTTTGAGCCGCTTATCGCATGCTCTTTGATATTTAAAAAAAAAAAAATGTTCCACATTTTTTTTTATCGGGAGGAGGTGGTGATATGTTGCGTGATAAATTCTCGCAACATCATTTTATTACAATATCTATTTTATAACGCAAGGGCAACAACTGCTTGAAATTTATAGTTACTTTTCTCGGTAAGCATTTGTCTTCTCGCGTTGGTATTGAATGCAGTTGAGTTTTTGAGCTGTGGTCATTTTTCGCGCTGGACTGCGCATGACTGGTCTTGCTTTTTGGTCGATCGGTTTCCGCCCACCACTAGTGGAGTGAGCGATTTGAATGGCGAAAGAGATGCCTCGTTGAAGAGGGGATCTCCGCTATTTTTTGTTCTGTCAGGGATGTGTAGTCCTCTTAATGGATATTTCGTTTATTCGAGATAATACCTCTAGTGTTTCCCACATGTCGGGAGGCGTGATATTTCTGTGTATTTCCTGAAGGCAAGGTAAATTAACATTTTCATTAACTCTATCGATTTTTGGTCGTGAACGATTTCTGGTTCATAGCCTGTCTTCGAAAGTCGTCGTCACGAGATGTTTTCCTAGCTCACATGTCGCTGTATTGTGCTGCATCGGTTGATGCAGGTCCCAAGGACTATTACTTGCTACTTGGTTACCTGAACTAGGTTTGAAAAACCTTTGTTATCTAGAGGATATTTTTGAGGACATTATTTATACTTCGGCAGACGTGTCTGTCTTGCTGAAGTCAGACTAAGGAGAGTGAACTGATCTCATACATCTGGTTATCTCCTGGCTGTTATAGAAAAGGATGGAGTTTTTCACCTGACTACATTTACAGCACTATGAAATATAACATGCATCTGACTCATCATTGTAATGCTGTCTACCGTCTATTGCTGTATTGAATGTTGCTGTGATAATGACTGTTTGATGTGTCTACATATTCGCGTAACCATTTTGTCACTGTGGCGTCCACAATAAATAATGAAGAAAAACGTCAACGGCTGTTTCAAGAATCATTGACTTTATACGTCGTGAGTTTACTGACGTCCTATGTGGATTGCCCTGTTATTTTTGTATGAACATTGTTTTGACTGAACACATCTGCACACTACACAAAACCAGACATGCGGATACCATCCATCATCATATGGCATCACGCATCATTTGGTGGCCATAAGCTGGTTTGATTCTGGTACCAGCAAACACGGGGTCCCTTACCCACTTCATTTTCAACAAGAATTCATCAACATCCTTCAAGAAATTAACATTCTTCAAGACAGTCAACATCTTCAAAATTTTCAAAGTACTCGGCGTTGCCCGGTAAAAGTCAAAATTTCAATTTTTTGACGGAAACAAGAATTTGACAGTACCCGGCGTTGTTACATGTTGCCGGATAACTCGGACTGCTGTTATCTTTTACGCAAGTCAAGCAAGTTGCTGCTGTCAAGGTTCCAGTGCTGTCGTTTTTGTGAAAGTCAAGTGCCGGTTGAAACGGGTTGTTTTCTGAAGAAGGCCAAGTACCGATTTCCATCAACTTACTTTTGGATTAGAAGGTCAAGTGCCGAAACAACTCAACACACAGTATTCAGAAGCTCAAGTACCATCGTGTTAGCAGTGGAAGCAGTTCAGATGTGCCATCATCGTTGGAGCTTCGCTCTTTAGGACGTTGATTGACATCCGTTTTTTCTGCTGTTCTACGATTGGAAGCCTATAAGTTAAGTGGCCTGTTTGTATGTAAACTGTGCCCTTATACTTCTGCTGAGTCTTCTGTGTATCATCTCATTCTATATGTTATATGTCTATATGTTATTTGTATATTTATATGTTTATATTTCAGCGGGTTCTCGGTTGGGTGGTGTCTCCGTTAGATTATGCCACGTCATAGAGGTCGTCTATTGTGAGCGTTTTCTGTAGGGTTTGCAAATTTCCGATACTGGAATTTGCTAAGCGACTTCTGTTGCTATTTATGTTAGCTGTGATGACATGTTTTAATATTGTTTTCGTTATTATTTCGCATTCTTTAGTTTTGTTTTGATTTGTTTGTATTTGTTAGCCTACTCTTGTCTATAATTTAGTTTCATACAACATTTTTGTTTATACACTGTGGTGTCATGTATTTTGTTTAATTCTATCGTAGATATCGTCACATTTTTTGTGATATTTCATTAATTTCTGCTTTATTTTTAGTTGATTTCTGCGAACGTTTTTGTATTGTTGCTGATCTTTGTTATTGTTTACATTGTTATTGTTTACATTGTTTGCATTGTTTACATTTTCAATGTTTACATTCTGCATGTGTTTACATAGTCATTGTTTACAGTTATAGTAATTAGTTAATGGGCTATGCTAATGCACTGTTACTACTACACTGATGATAAATGAATGATGAATAGTGTCGTGCACTATTGAATGAGAAGTGCACTTATGATCAAGAATTGATTGGTGATATTTCATATACAAGTTCTTTGATTGGAGACTTGTTTCCCACAGAGACTGGGATAATATAAGGTGATGTGAATATACAAGTGCTTAATTAAGACTTGTTACACTTAGGTTTGAAATAAATTAGTTAATTATTTCAGGTTTTGGACTCATATGTTAGACAACATGTCTACATTTGAGCACTTTATTGAGCAGGGTAAATTGCTTGGGAAGACTGGTGATAAGTTAGAAGAATTTGCAACTGCTCGATATGATAAAGCAATGGAAGCTGAACAAAAGAAACTGCATATGGAAGCTGAACAAAAGAAACTGCAGATGCAGGTGGATGAAAAAAGATTCCAAATGGAAATGGAAAAACAAAAAAGGGAATCAGAAGCTGAGGAAAGAAAACTCCAGCTAGAGGCTGAAAATAAAAGACTTGAAAAAGAGGCTGAGAATAAAAGACTTGAAAAAGAGGCTGAGAATAAAAGACTTGAAAAAGAGGCTGAAAATAAAAGACTTGAAAAAGAGGCTGAAAATAAAAGACTTGAAAAAGAGGCTGAAAATAAAAGACTTGAAAAAGAAGCTGAAAATGAAAGACTTCAAAAAGAGGCTCAGGCTGAGGAAAGAAGATTACAGAGAGAGTCTGATGAGAGGAAAGAGAAAGCAAAATGGAACATGAAGAAAAGGTCTTAGCTTTAGAGTTGGAAAAATTGAAATTGATGAACATGAGTAATGGTAATGATTCAAACAAGGGTTCATCTTCTGGTAAGGCTAATAATGATACTTTTAAGATTAAGTTACCAACATTTAGTCCTTCCAGTGATGACATAATGTTCTATCTGGACAGATTTGAACAAGCATGTACAGCTCATAACATAGACAAAGCAAAATATGTTTATCAGTTATCAGGGATACTGACAGGTAAAGCTCTAAGTATATTAAATATGGTGGATGAACCTGACAAGAACAATTATGAGGTTGTCAGGGCCGCTTTGTTAAAGAAATATCAGCTTAACGAAGACGGCTATCGTCTACAATTTAAAAACATGTTACCTGAAAATGGAGTTGAATTCTCCGAGTTTATTGCAAGAATACGCATTACTTTCTCACGATGGGTTGAACTATCTAAGACGGAAAAAACTTATGAAGGACTTATGGACTTAATACTTAGAGACAAAGTCATGTCGTCTGTCAATGAGTCTTTCCTTGCTTTCCTTCATGAACGTAAACCTAAAACAATAAAAGAAATGGAAGATTTCTGTTGCCAATACGTAACTGCGCACCCACACATAACCATGGGTAACTCTAAGGTGAAAGAAGGTTTACCAGTTGCTTCGGCAGCTCCGTATGGTCAAAACTTTGCTCGTAGATTCCAACAAAATTTTGATAGAAAGAGTAGCGCGTAATTTCTGTCAAAATCATGGAAATCAATTTCATGGTGATTCTTCTTCGAAGAATTGGAGACAACCTGATAGTACTCGTTACTATCACCCTAATAATTATAGCATTTCAAAAGAGGATATGGTAATAGAGGTTATTCCTGCCGAAGACCTCAGAACCAAACAAATAGATGTTCGCATCAATGTGAACATGATAGTAATCGTGGAAACTGGAATTCGAACCAGGATAACAATTACAATAGAGACAATAATAACTGCAGAGATAATAATAACTCTGATAACTTCAGAGGTAATAATAGTCGGGGTAGATCTCAACACAAAAAAAAGAGATATCAGCAGGCTAATGCTGTACAACAGGAAACTGAGGGAGCCTGTAATCATGTTGTTGATAGTAAAAACTTTGACGCTGTCACTGGTTCTGCTTTTGACTTTGAGAGAGCAAACAAATGCCCCCAATGCAGTACTTTATTCGAACCGGGTACCATAACTACTTTGAGTTGTGGTCACCCACTTCCCGCTCTTCCTGCTGCTGTTGCGCATGACGGGAGGGGTTCTTTAATTCTACATAAGGGTCTTGTTAATGATACTCCGGTCTCACTACTTTTCGATTCCGGATGCACCACTATTGGTGTTAGACAATCGCTTGTAGATCCATCTTGTGCTACAGGAAGGGTTATTAAATGTGTCACATTTGGCGGCACTCTAGAAAAATATCCTACTGCTGTAATTCGCATTGCCACTCCTTTCTTTACTGGAGATGTGCATGCTTGTCTCTTACCTAATCCTATTGCGGACCTTATTATTGGTCGTATTCACGGAGTTAGGGAGTGTACCCCACAGCAGATTGCTGCTTGGGAAGATAATAACATGCAAGCTACAAATGCAGTAGTTACAAGAGCACAAGCTCTACAAACACCCGAAACTTCACTGAATAGTGATAATGAAGTTGATAGCCAAGATAGTCACTTAGTAATCACTCGTGACTCTTTCATAAAATTGCAAGAAGAAGATCCTTCTTTAAAAAAATTCTTCGTTCTTGCGAAGAAAGGTGATCCGAATCAGGATACAAATAGAAAATCTTGGATTGCAATGAGAAACGGCGTACTTGTACGTATGGTACAAGATTCGACTACGTCGGCACATTCGCAAATTCTTGTTCCCAAGAGCATGAGAGTGCAAATATTACAACATGCTCATGACTCGCAATGTGCTGGACATATGGGTTTTGCCCGTACGAAGTCGAGAGTCCTTGCGGCTTTCTTTTGGCCTTTTGTCAATAAGGACATTCGTATTTACTGCCGATCATGCAAGGTATGTCAGGAGGTCAAATCTAGAGGACCACGACATGCTGCGCCTATCCAGGCTGCTGACATTCCTATTCGGCCGTTTCAGAAAATGGCCATAGATATTATTGGCCCTTTTAAGGTCAAGTCGGCCAGAGGACATCAGTTTATCCTTACATGTGTCGATATGTGCACACGTTGGCCAGAGGCTATTCCTCTTAAGAGCATATCTACTACAGATATCGCAGATGCTCTTTGGTTGATATTTTCTCGCTTGGGGTTCCCCAGAGAAATATTGTCAGACCATGGCACTCAACTCATATCTGACACTATGTCACAGGTAATGTCTACCTTACATATTGAACGATCTCTCAGTAGTATCTACCATCCTATGTCTAATGGGTTAGTTGAGCGTCTGAATAGAACGCTCAAGACTTTGCTTGGTAAGATAACTGAAGATCATCCTCAAGATTGGGACAGGGTTTTACCCGCGGCTCTCTTTGCCTATAGAGAAGTCCCTAATGAACACACAGGATTTTCTCCCTTCGAACTTGTCTTTGGCGCGCGTCCACGCGGCCCTATGTCTTTATTACACGATCTCATCACTGCCGATGATATTAGCGATGAAACTCAATCCTCATATGAGTATGTCATTGCTCTTAGACAAAAGATCATTGAGGCATGTAAGCTAGCAACTGCTTCATCAGAAATTGCTAAAGAGAAGGCAAG
Source organism: Oreohelix idahoensis (assembly GCA_024509875.1). NCBI lineage: Eukaryota > Metazoa > Mollusca > Gastropoda > Stylommatophora > Oreohelicidae > Oreohelix > Oreohelix idahoensis. Next base: position 496,164 of record JAMPIV010004998.1, read on the forward strand.
GCAGTTTGCTAACAAGAATAGATGTCTACGACAACTTTGTCCAGGTGACAAAGCATTCGTCCTACTCCCCAGTAGGGAAAATAGACTTCTTATTGCATGGAAAGGTCCGTATGCAATAGTCTCTCGGATTTCCGATGTTGACTATGTGGTCGATATTGATGGAAAGCATAAAACTTTCCACATAAACATGCTTTCGGAATTTCACGAACGTCCGGACTATTTGCTGCCTATTTTCCAGGCAACGGATGATGCTCCTGCACCTCACGGTCATTATTCATCCCTGTCTGTCATTCAGGATGAGGAAGCTACCTTCTCTGATGTCAACCTTCCCCTTCCAGTGGTTCCATTACATTCCACGGAATCTTGGAAAAACGTTTCTGTTTCTCCTAATCTTTCTGGTGACGAACATCGACAAGTCTCGTCGATGTTACAAACATTTCAGGATGTTCTCACTGACATTCCTGGACACACAGATGTCATAGAACATGACATAATTCTTACCGACAATAATCCAATTAGGGTTAGGCCGTATCCTATTCCTATACACTTTCAGTCGCAAGTGGAAAAGGAATTGGATGAAATGATTCAATTAAATATAATTGAACCATCGACTTCACCATATTCTTCTTCCATGGTTATTGTCCGGAAGAAGGATAAGAACATACGAATTTGCGTTGATTATCGCAAATTGAATCAGGTCACAAAGTTCGACGCTGAACCGATGCCTTTGTTAGAAGATCTACTGATTAGACTTTCTAATTCTAGATTCTTCACTAAACTTGACTTGTCTAAAGGTTATTGGCAAGTGCCTTTAGCAGAGCATGCCAAACCTCTTACTGCTTTTTCTACACCTAGGGGTCTATTTCAATGGAATGTTATGCCTTTTGGTCTCATGAACGCCCCTGCCACTTTCGTTCGCATGATGCGTCGAATTCTGTCACATCGTTCGGATGTCATCGCATACTTAGATGACATCTGTCTCTTCAGTGATACCTGGGAAGATCACTATTTAGGGTTATATGACTTACTGTCCACTCTACGTGAGAATAATTTGACAGCAAAACCTTCTAAAGCTTTTGTTGGTTTTGGTGAAATCTCTTTCCTGGGTCATCGTGTTGGTCATGGTCTCTTGAAGACAGAAGACCACAATACTTCCAAAATACTGAACATCTCTGTTCCTAAAACGAAGAAACAAGTTAGGAGTCTCTTAGGTTTAATTCAATTTTATGGGAGATTTATTCCAAATTTATCTTCGATCATGGCACCTCTCTCAACATTGTTGAAGAAAGGTTCGCCTAATCTGGTCCGTTGGTCTGAAGAATGCCAATCTTCACTAGACCAAATCAAGAATATATTTTCTTCTCCTCCCATCTTAAGATTACCTACTCTTGATAGGACTTTTGTTCTTCGGAGTGATGCTTCATCCACTGGGATTGGAGCAGCACTGATGCAAGAATATGCAAATACTCTGCATCCTGTTATGTACATTTCTAGAAAACTAAATGCGGCAGAGAGGAACTACTCGGTTTTAGACCGTGAGTTGTTAGCGATGGTTTGGTCAATTCTAAAGCTACAAAGATTCCTCCTGGGCGCACATTTCATTCTAGAGACTGATCAGAAAGCTCTTACAGCTATTCAGACTAAGAATTTGAAGAGTTCGAGATCCACTCGATATGCTATAGCTCTTCAACCTTTTCACTTCACGGTACGAGCTATCCGTGGTGCGGATAATGTGATGGCTGACATTTTGTCTAGATGCCCACATGACTCCAACTAATACTTCTGTCCTATATTTCCATATATTACAGAGTCATAACACACCTATATTTCTACAATAGATTAGCACATCTGTACTTACTTTATATGTACACACTATCGTGCTTTGTTGTCATCTTCTTCTGTTCGTTTTTTAAGATGATAGAGGAGGACTGAGTAGTTAATATAAGGGCCGTTAGTTTACTAAACAGCCACAATTATTAATAATGTATTGTACCTTATGAAGCATATTAGTTATTAATTAGCATTATATTGCTTGTACTTTCTCAGAATGTCATTGTTGAGCTGAGGACTTACCTTACTAGTATCAAGCATGACGAGTTCTAGATTGTGTACTTACCCTCGGAATACCAGAGCATATGTCCTGGATCGTCATGTAGTTTAACTTTACTATGTACTTATGTCATTACATGTCAAAGAATGTACTATTTAAATTTTCCTATCAGATTTGTACATCCATTTTTAAAGACAATATTAGAGTATGCTGTTTAATGATGATTATGGTAACTTGCATACGTATATTGTGTTTACATGCTAACGTGATGTGTGTTGGTGACACCTCCCCGATGTGAATATTTTTTGAGACATATTTATTTTTCTGTTGAGGTATATCCTCACCAGACACTCTATATTTAGCCTCATGTTTGGCAATTTAATTAATTATCAGCGCATAATTCGTGCGTTTTGAGCCGCTTATCGCATGCTCTTTGATATTTAAAAAAAAATATGTTCCACATTTTTTTTTTATCGGGAGGAGGTGGTGATATGTTGCGTGATAAATTCTCGCAACATCGTTTTATTACAATATCTATTTTATAACGCAAGGGCAACAACTGCTTGAAATTTATAGTCACTTTTCTCGGTAAGCATTTGTCTTCTCGCGTTGGTATTGAATGCAGTTAAGTTTTGAGCTGTGGTCATTTTTGCGCTGGACTGCGCATGACTGGTCTTGCTTTTTGGTCGATCGGTTTCCGCCCACCACTAGTGGAGTGAGCGATTTGGAATGGCGAAAGAGATGCCTCGTTGAAGAGGGGATCTCCGCTATTTTTTGTTCTGTCAGGGATGTGTAGTCCTCTTAATGGATATTTCGTTTATTCGAGATAATACCTCTAGTGTTTCCCACATGTCGGGAGGCGTGATATTTCTGTGTATTTCATGAAAGCAAGGTAAATTGACTTTTTCATTAACTCTATCGATTTTGGGTCGTGAGCGATTTCGATTCATAGCCTGTCTTCGAAAGTCGTCGTCACGAGATGTTTTCCCAGCTCACATGTCGCTGTATTGTACTGCATCGGTTGATGCAGGTCCAAGGACCATTACTTGCTACTTTGTTAAATGAACTAGGTTTGAAAAACCTTTATTATCTAGAGGATATTTTTGAGGACATTATTTATACTTCGGCAGACGTGTCTGTCTTGCTGAAGTCAAACTAAGGAGAGTGAACTGATCTCATACATCTGGTTATCTCCTGGCTGTTATAGAAAAGGATGGAGTTTTCCACCTGACTACATTTACAGCACTATGAAATATAACATGCATCTGACTCATCATTGTAATGCTGTCTACCGTCTATTGCTGTATTGAATGTTGCTGTGATAATGACTGTTTGATGTGCCTACATATTCGCGTAACCATTTTGTCACTGTGGCGTCCACAATAAATAATGAAGAAAAACGTCAACGGCTGTTTCAAGAATCATTGACTTTATACGTCGTGAGTTTACTGACGTCCTATGTGGATTGCCCTGTTATTTTTGTATGAACATTGTTTTGACTGAACACATCTGCACACTACACAAAACCAGACATGCGGATACCATCCATCATCATATGGCATCACGCATCAGTCTGTTAAGACCTGCCTGATGTTGGTGTGTAGCTTTGACTGAAGGCCACTTATACCAAAAACTTGTTCCACACACTAGTACCACCAATTGGTATCACCGACAAGTATAATGAAATAAGAGAGACACAAATACCCTCCTGAGTTTCCTGATGCGAAAATCAGATCTCTGCCCCCGGTTTTCATTCCACTATGCGCATCTGTCTCAGAACTTTACCCTCTCTGAGCATTAATGTTAATTCCAGTGGCAGGAAAACATTCATTGCATTTATATTGAACATATTTACATATGCACTGGTTGAAAAAGTTTATTTTAATAATTATGTTCATCATTTCTGTCCACGGGGAATAAAAGGATGTGTGTATATATTTTGTATTTGCTTTATCAATGTATTTCTCATTATCTCCCAAGAAGCGGTTGTGCCATAAAGCTAATGGAGGTTGGGCTTCAGGACCGTCAAGTAGAAACAAAAATATTTTGTAAAGTTAGTTAAATAATATCAGTCATTTACTAGAATAGGCCTAATAAACAGATTATAAAGTTTGATTTGTTTGTTTGTTTGTTTGTTGCTTATCTGTTTATGAAGTTTCCATTTTTCTCTATAATTCGTTTCTTTCCCATTCCCCTACCCCTTTTATTTGATAAAATGGGGCCCTCCAACTTTTCAAACTTCAGCGCCCCCAAAATGAGGTACCGCCACTGTTCTTCTGTTGTCTAGTTTTCTACTTCTTTGTTTCTTACGAGTACCTGAAACATACTTTTATGTGTGTAATATTTATTTATTTAATGTATCAGCCCAAACTTGTTTGAGCTGTATCTGCGCATGATTCTCTCTGACGCGACTAGAATTTGGTCATAGTAAGCATGTTTAATGTTTTAGATTTGATTTGAAATATGTAAGAGTTGTGACTTTTAGATGCACGTGTGAATGCAAATTAATCATTAATGTTTAATATCACTGAAAGAATATGTCACATAAATATTACCTAATTCATGTTTTAACATCTAGACGCGTGGGAGAAAAAAATACCATTTACTTAGGATTTCAGATTGATTAGTCTTTCATTCATACATAGATATCTGTCAATATATAGTGTAATTTTTTTTTTCAGACAGTTTTCATGTCGATATCGATTTGTTACGCTTCCTCCAGGCGGTGGTTTTCGCACTTAATTAAGCTAGTGCTATTATAATGATGTTATCTATTTATGTAGCTTCAATGGTGCTCTGGGACTCATTTTAGTACATTTTAATCCCCCCCCCCCTTCCCATATTTAATGTTCCCTTCAGCTACCCATGGACGTGTCTAGTTCGTAAAGCGTTTTGTCACATTGTTTTGCATTTCTCTGTAAAGTTCGTGCATTAATGTCAATAATGCCATTCATTAATTTAGGAAATAAATCATTGATTAGGCATCTTGGCAATGTAGATGTATGATCCTCGAAGCCTGTGATCGATTTTTTTAGGTTTCAACATTTTAGGTAAAACGGTATACTTTTAGATAGTTTATTTATATTTTGACATTACTTATTCCGTGTTCTGGAATCCACAGGTTAAGAAAGGTAGAGAAAAACCAAAAACATATATAGAAAAGAGAACTTGATACAGACATGAAGGTGAGGAAGTAGACATGGAAAGAACCTGAGCTGATGGCACGGGAAAGGAAGACGTGGCATACGTTTGTTGAGAGCCAATGCTCTTTTGAGAGTTGAATGGTGAAAGAAGAAGATTACTCATTCATTACCTATGCGCTCCACGAGCAGAATAGACCTTCAACAAATTTATGTCAATGACTACAACCCACAAAAGCCAGATCCAAACCTCAGAAATGAGATATCTGAGGAAGGTGGTTGAAGTAACAAGAAGAGACATGGTCCGCAACCAGACGATACGTCAAGGCCTAAAAACCAAACCACTGCAGACCCAAATAGAACAGTCCCAACGAAGATGGTTTGTCCATGTCTGCAGAATGGGAGAAGATCGGCTAACACGACAAGCATGGGAAACTAAGAGCCAGGGATCGAGACCTCCAGGACGACCCAGAGTCCGATGGGAGGACAACATTAGACAATATTTGAAGGACCGAGGACTAGAATTGAACGAGGCCAGGAGGAAGACAGCCGATAGGATAGTCTGGCGCTCTCTCTTCCAAACCTCTACACCTCACGGTAGAAGGGGAACGACCAAGTAAGTAAGTAAGACTTTCGTGTGGACCCATATAGACGCCTGTTCGGTAGGACGAAATGTTGTTTACGAGTGTGTAATACATTTCCGACCAGACAGTTAATGGGAGCGCTCGGATTAATGCGTAAAAAACACGGAGATGGCCTCCATCAGTTGTCTTATCACTGATAGTATTGTCTCTCTGAAAGGGAACAGGAACCCAGGCTGTTCCGTGATAGTTGTTTGCTTGCACATGAACGTGTTGGAAAATATAAATCTGGTGACAGATTTAAAAAACGCACTTAAGATAACTCATGGGATTTTGGAGCATGGAAATGATGACATTTTTTCCGAGAAAGAGTGGATAAGTTGTCAATCTTGAAGGATATTATCAGTAATAGATCTACGAAGTGGTGAGTTGTAAACATGATCTATATCAACGGAAGAGAAAATACCTTATATGGGAGTGACTTGTGAAAAAATCACATTTTTGGTGTCACAAAGGAATTTTCCGAGAGAGGGTAATGGGGATAGCCCCTACCAAAATATGCAAGCTGATTGCTATTGGTTTGGCATTTGAGATGTTTAAATACAAAATTTCTGATTGAAGCCTTGTCATATAGTAGCAGCATGGATGCGTGAGCCGAATGTTGCTTATAATCTAGCACATTCTGAGTCTAAGACACTGCTAATTAAACTCGTCATGAAGACAGTCATACAAACCAGAATAAGTAATAGAATCAGGATTCTAAGTTAAAGGATCGGACAACGTATTTGAGCATCTTCTGGACTTTGACGGCAAGAAAAATCTACCTTTATTAATACGGAAAGCCCGGAATCCTAGTTACCTGAACGCGAAGTCATAGTGGTATTCTATTGTAAAGTAATACCCCAGACCACGTGTAATTAATTGGCCATTAACATTCGTTTGTTCAATGAGAGCGCTCGGATTAAAATGTAAACAAAGCAGAGATGGCCACAGTCAGCTTTCTTATCACTGATATAATTTTCTAATTGAAGTTGACTGAAGTCATGGAAATATCAGAAGTCAATTTAATGGCAGGAGTGAAATAACGCAGATAATCAATAAATCTATTGAGGTCTCCCTCAGACATATCTGTCACTCCAATCCCATCATCAATATAGCGATGGTAAAATTCAGGTATCAAGCCATCATAGTTTTGAAAAACCAAATATTCAAAGTATCCCATAAACAGACACGCACGTTTCGGGCCCAGTCATTTTCCCATGGCAACGCCATTGATTTGGTAAACAAAATTGGCCATTAAATTTAAAAGAATTAAGATTTAGATCCAATTGAGCAAGGTGAGGAAGAGGACCTGTACTGATAATAGGATCAGTACGTTGATCAAGAAAAAAACTGAAGTGCCGTAAGCCCATCAGAATGTGGGATAGAAGTTAGAGCGAACAAACATCTAAAAAGGAAAGTCGGTAAGTACGAGTATGATCAGGCGTGAATCTAATGGAATCAAAAGTAATAATAGCGTAAGAAGTGTCCTTTAAGTAAGTAGGCAGATTAGCGACTAAGGTTTGGAAAATGCTGTCTAAGAATTCAGAAATACGTTCAGTGGGACAATAGAAGGCTGAAACAATAGGTCCACCGGGATTGTCAATTTTATGCATTAGATTCACGCCTGACCATACTTACCGATGTTTCCTTTCATTCATTTTCCCCCCAGTTATTTACAGTGTTCATTGTCTATTAACCTGTCTATATTTATCTGTGTCGCCTTTTTGGATCTGTGGCTGACGAAGGGTGAATCCGAAACGTATCGTGTTTTCTGTCCATGTAAATTTGTAAAACTGATTTCATACCACATTATTTTTTAATTTATATATTACTGATCTTGAAATGCTATTTTCTTTCTTTATACTATATGTATACCAATAGACGAGCTCCAACTAATTCCCCAGACAACCTGCCAGCCGAAGCGGAGCGACAAATCACCTGTGAACCAGGAAGAGAAGAAGTAAAGAAAGCCATAAAACTGCTGAAAGATGTAAAAGCAGCTGGTCCAGACGGCATTCCAGCAGAGGCCATCAAAATAGACATTGATACCTCTACAGATATATTATACAAACTACTTGGCAAAGTCTAGGAGAGAGAATAAATACCAGCAGAATGGAGGGAAGGTTATCTGGTCAAGTTGCCTAAGAAGGGACATTTACAAGTATGCACAAATCATTGAGAAAGAATGTTACTATCAGTGCCAGGAAAAGTATTAAACAGAATCATCATTAAGAGATTTTAAAAGTCCATAGACAAGCAACTGAGAGATGAACAAGCAGATTTTCGACAACAGAGATCCTGTACAGACCAGACAGCCACATTGAGAATAGTTGTTGAACAAAGTCTGGTTATGGAATTCACCGCTATACGGATTTGTAGACTATGAAAAGGCATTTGACAGTGTAGACAGAGGATCACTTTGGAAATTGATGAGGTATTATGGAGTTCCCATGAAGATCATAAACTTAATAAAGAAGACTTATGAAGACATGACATGCAGAGTTCTTCATGAAGGACATTTGTTACGCGATTTACTCCCCTTTGCTTTGCAGTAATGGCCCATTAGTGGCCAACATTCAGAGTATCTACTGAAGGTCTACGAAGGTGTCTACCTTTCCCTCAAGATTACCCTTGGCAGAGATGTGAATTGAAGAACCGTACTTCGATTCTGTAGAGCCTCATAGGAATTTAAAGAAATCAAGTATTACGACTGATAGGATCCAGGCCGTGTAAACTTGTTATCTTTCCTGACATTCTACGAGTTAGGATTTTGCTTGTATTGGTGAGCCCTCAGTAAAAGATTATTTCAATAGCTCTGTTATAGGTATTTAAAATGACTGAGACTTGTGGATGCAGTTCACTCAAAACGACTAAATTATCACTTTGTATATTCACAGACAACAAATTTAATTCTCAGTTATAATTAAGAACATAAAAATTAATAAAGGTTTTGATGGAAAAATTTTAGCCTTAAATATGATCTGGGTGTGTGTTTTTTTTTTTTTTTTTTTTTTTTTGTGGGGGGGGGGGGGGGGGGGGGAGGGGGGGTGTTCACAAGAGTTCACTTGACAGCTCTGAATGTGTACGTAGCTGCCAGTAAGATGTCGGTTGGTTTCTGCTCCATCCGATGTTTGTTCTTTGTAGGTTGTTGACTGGTTCACTCTCGTCGCTGGTCAAGTCTGGTGGCCGCAACACGTCCCTCGTAGTATCGTGGGGTAATTGCGAAGTTGGTCCAGCGTCTGTTAAGACCGGCCTGAAGTTGGTGTCTAGCGTTGACTGAAGACCACTTATACCATACACTTATCCCACACACTGGTACCACCAATTGGTATCATCTAGTATCATGAAATAAGAGAGAAATAAATACCTTCCTGAGTATTAGGTTTCCTGATGCGAAAATCAGGTCCCTTTTTTTTCATTCCATCATGCCCATCTGCGTCAGAACTTTTCACTCTCTGAGCATTAATGTTAATTCCAGTGAGCGAAAACAATCCATTCCATTTATATTGAACATATTTGCATTTATACGAGTATATGCATTGGTTGAAAAAGTTTATTTTAATAATTATGTACATCATTTCTGTCATCATGCACTCCCTGCACCATATGAAACTTAAGACTACCTCTGTCTTGACGAGTTGAATTTCGCTGTGCCATAAACTAAAAAAGCGCTAGATTATAAGGCAACATTCGGCCCACGCATCCAGATTGCTACCATATGACAAGGTTTCAATCAAAAATGTATTTTAACATCTCAAGTGCCAAATCAATAGCACACAATATGCGCATATGGTAGGGGTATATTCTCATTATCCTCTCACGGAAAATTCCTGCTTGAGACACACCAAAAATGTGATGTTTACAAGTCACTTCCAATATAAGGCATTTTAGCTTCCGTCTATAATCGATCACGTTTACACTAGCGACTCCATAATCTATCTTTTCTTCTTCTTTGATCCTTAGCCGTCAACCGTCAAAGCAGTCAGTGGCCATCACGCCTGGTGGCGTCTTGTAGGGGAACAACAAATTGATTCCACTTTGCTCGGTCGGTGGCCATCCTTCGTACAGTGCCCCAACTCTGGTTCGTGTCAGTGGCTTCCTTTCGGCTTTCACCACTGACAGTCATACGAGCCTCAGACTCCGTAATGTCCATCCCGCAGCAAAATTTGTTCATTTGTTGTCGTTTCCATAACTTTATTTCTTTTTACATAGACAGGGGTGTCAGCCCTATGCTAAAACCCCCAACCTGGAGGACCAGGATGTCTGCTTTTGTCTGACCCCTGCCCGCGCAAATCTGTCCAGCTTGGTAGAACCTTTCAGGAGTAAAACTCCCGCTGGCATAGCTCTGGGGGTAATCAAGGTACACAAGCCGCCATACCTCGACAAGGTATTGACACCAGTGATGGCAGCCATAATCTATCACAGGTAATATATTTCAAGATGGATACTCATCCTCCGACAAGTCTGTCCGGAAATGGTTATGTCATTCACAACTTTGTCAGCGATTTAGTCAGACAGAAATGATAATCAGTGATTAAATAATCGACTGTGGCCATCCCAATGTTGTTTACTTATTATTCCGGCTGCTCACATCACCGTCTGCTCGAAAATGTGTTACAACATGTCACTACACAGATTCAGGTGTCAATATGGGTTCAAACGACGGATTAATTATCATAACCCTCAAAGGTTGGCGATGAAATCCCGACATGACAAGAATTAAGTGAAGGGAGTGTAAACAATGAATCGAAAATTTCAGAAACTGTCAGACGGGGAAAAAAAAGAAAGTGAAGAGCCCAGAATGAATTACAGGATGGCACAGGTCAATGTGACGTTCAAAGTTATTTAGTCACAACAACTTACAGAACCGTTTGGTAATAAAACGGGAATGCGACAGTGATGCCTGTTGTCTGCATTTCTTTTCTGACTAGCAATTGATTGGGTTATGAAAACAGAACTGGAATTCAGTGGAATCGGACTAAACAGCTTGAAGATCTAGATTTTACAGATGACTTGGCACTTCTGTCCCGTAAAGAATATCAGATGCAAGACAAAATGAAAATACTCGATGAGAAGTCACAAAAAGAGGAAAAAGACAAAGATCATGAGTATAAATACAAGGTTGAACTTGAAGAAGCACCAATAGAAGATGTAGAATCGTACACATATCTTGGCAGCAATATAGTCAAAGTTGGAGGGACAGACAATGATATCAAAATAAGAATACAAAAAGCAAGAGGAGCTTTCATTGCATTGGGAACATTTGGTGATCAAGAGTAATCAAGTCCAACACGAGAACAAGAATCTTCAACTCAAATGTCAAGTCTGTCCTATTGTATGGCTCTGAAACGCGGAGAACAACAAAAACAACAACCAAAAGCTACAGACTTTTATAAATGGGTGTTTGCGTAGAATAGAGGGATTAAAAAGGTATGACAAAGTCACAAATGTGGAACTGATGACAAGAACCAGACAAGTGCCAGTGGAACAAGAGTTGTGAAGAGGACGCTAGCGTTGGATAGGACACACATTGGTGAAACCTGTTGATAGCATTACAAGGCAGTCCTTGTTCTGGAATCCCCAGAGGGGCAGAGGTAAACCAAAAAGCACACGGAGAAGAGAAATAGATACAGAAGTGAAACTGATGAGGAAAATGTGGAAAGAACCTGATCTGATGGCACATGACAGGAGGACTTGCATGTGTTTGTTGAAGGCCTATGTTCCTTGGGGAGCGAAAGGGTACTGACTAATTGACATTTCGTTTTGTATTCTATTTAAATATTTTTGTGCTGCTACGTCACTTGCAATTCATTCTGTGCTATTCACTTTCTTTTTTCCCCACCTCTGAAAGTATTTGGTATTTTCGATTCATTGTTTCCACCCCCTTTCCTCAATTCTTGTCATGTTGGAGCGTCATCGCCCATCCTTGAGGATTATAGTAATTAATCTTTCGTTAAAACCCATATTTACACCTGAATCTGTGGAGTGAAATGTTGTTTGCGTATTAACCGTAACATATTTACACTCAGACAGTGTGTATGAGCGACCGGATTAATAAGTAAACAACCTTGGGATGACCACAGTCGATTATCTTGACACTGATTATATAGTTTCTGTCTGACCAAGTTGTTGATAGCGTTGGCTGGACTGGGTAATTGTCATAATCCTTTCCAGGCAGACTTGTTGGATACGATGGTCACGATAAGTATCCATCTTGAAAGAAATTACTTGTGATCATGAAGTCGCGAGTGTAAACTTGATCGATAATAGACGGAAGATGACATACCTTATAAGGGAAGTGACTTGTAAACAACTCATTTGTGTACGTCATGCAGGAATTTTACATGAGAGTGAAGTGGAAATATACCCCTACCAAAATATATGAAAATTGAATGCTACTGGTTTGGCATTTGAGATGTTAAATTACAAATTTCTGATTGTTGTTGTTGTTTAACTGGGGCTGCAGAGCTTCTCGCTCTTTTGCAGTCAATACCAAGGTGAAGACTGGGTCCACAATGAGATCCTTCTGCATGCAGTCAACCAAGTCAAAGCCAAAGAATTACGCCTGAAGCTCAAGTGACATCTCCAAGCTTAGTGTGCAATGCTGGGTTCTCAACAAGTTTCACCACAAGGGGAATCCCTGGAAGTGTGTAGATGGTTTCAACAGTAAATGAGGATGTAATTAACCTCATAGACATTGGTTCGATTCCACGTATATATATTGTAGCATTGTGCATAGCTGGTTGTCATATATGGATGACTCCAGATACGCCTCCATGCATCCTGATTGGAGCCTTGTCATATAGTAGTAATCTGGATGCGTGGACAGCTTGTTGAATTATTATCCAGAGCCATTTGAGTTTACAGCACTGTGACACTCAACTCGTCAAGAAGACAGCCAGACAATCCAGAATAAGGAATAGGATTAGTATTCTACTTTAATGGACCTAACAACGTGTTTGGGCATCTTGTGAACTTACTCTCAAGAAAACTCTCCATTTATTAATACGGAAATCCTAGGAACCTGAACACTTAGTCAATGTGGGAGTCTATTGTAAAGTAATACCCCAGACCACGTGTAAGAGGCATCTGAACCAAGTTGCCGAAACTATTTCTCTGAGCCAGAAGTCAGTCTGTATTTTCGTGTATTTGGGGTAAGTTGTACCTTTTGTAATTCTATATTTTGCATTATTAACATGTGAAAACTGCTAGTTGATGTCCAAGTCAAACGAGGCAAGCAACCTCAGCATATATGGTTTCATGACCCACTATTTCAAGAGCTGGTGACTGCTTCATGTGGGTTTCTGATCGAGAACCAACAGCAGAGGTAGTCTTAATTTCTATATGGAGCAGGGAATGGATGATGACAGAAATGATGTGCATAATTATTATATTAACCTTTTGAACTAGTGCTAATGTATATGTAAACATGTTCAATATAAATGCAATGGATTTTTTCCGCTCACTTGGATTAATATTAATGCTCATAGAGTGTAAAGTTCTGAGGCAGATGGGATGGTGGAATGAAAAGTGGTATGGGAACACCTGATTTTCGTGTCCGAAAACCCAATACTCAGGAAGGTATTTGTTTCTCTCTTATTTCATGATACTAGTTGGTGGTACCAAGTAGTGGTACTAGTGTGTGGAACAAGTATGTGGTATAAATGGCCTTCAGTCAAAGCTAGACACTAACAACAGACGGGTCTTAACAGATGCTGGACCATCTTAGCAATTACCACATGATACTACGAGGGACGTGTTGCGGCCACCGGACTTGACCAGTGACGAGAGTGAACCAGTCAACAACCTGCAAAAGAACAAACATCGGCTGGAGCAGAAGCCAACTGACATCTTACTGGCAGCTAAGTACGCACTTAAAGCTGCCAAATGAACTCTTTTCTATAAGAAAATTCGAAAGAGAAAACATACTGTCCAAGATCATCCCCAGTTACGAAATTTTAAAGACTCGATCTAGTTCATCCCACCATTATTTATTTTACATTGTTAACTATAATTTATTATTAAATTTGTTATATGTAAATATACACATTTTTAATTGTTTTTTGTTTTCATTTTTTGAGTGAACTTCACCCGTTTGTCTCAGTCATTTTAAATGCCTATAACAGAGCTATTAAAGTAATATTTCATTGAGTTGGGGGCTCACCAAAACGAGCTAAATCCTTACTCATAGAAGGCCAAGGAAGATAGAAAGTTTACAGGGCCTGGGGGCTTTCAACAGTAGTACTTGATTTCTTAAATTCTTATGAGGCTCCCTAGAATTAAAGCACCATTATTCAATTCACATCTCTGCCAAGACTGATCTTGAGCGAAAGGTAGACACCTTTGAAGACCCTCAGTAGATACTCTGAATTTTGGCCACTATTGGACCATTATTGCAGAGCAAGGGAAGTAAATCCCGTGACACTTGCTTGGCAAGATTTTACCTAGACTGTCAGCGTATATCTCCACGGGATATTATTTGACTTTTTTACATCTTTTTCTATTTTCATTGTTTGTAGAATTTCTTGAGTTAATACCTTTTTTTTTCTTTTTTTTTTTTTTGTTGTTGCTTGTTCCATGTTTTTGCTTTAACCTTTTTGCATCAAACATCATATCGTTGTTCCATTCATATTTTCCCATTTATGTACAGTGCCCATTGCCTTTTTCTATTAACCTGTCTATATTTATCTGTGTGGCCTGTTTGTGACTGTGGCTGACGAAGAGTGAATCCCGAAACGTCCCGTGTTTTCTGTATACGTTAATTTGTAAAACTGATTCCATACCATTTATTTTTTTAATTTATATATTACTTCCCATACCAGTTTTAAAGCAGCCCCATTGTTTATTTTTGCTTACAGTATACATTCCAAGATAACAAATGTGGACAATGGTGAAAAGACCCACACAAATACTAGTAGAACACGAGTTGAAGGAAAGACTTTTGCATTGGACAGAAAACACATTAAGGAAACGAGTCGATAACATTAAAGCCCTGCTCTTGTTATGAGTGTCCTGGGTAAGAGGGAGACCAACACAAAGCACAGACAAGTGAACTGAAGACAGGTTTAACGGAATAAAGAAGACATAGAAAGACTTTGTACAGGTCACACAGGACAGGACGACGTGGCTTGAATTTATTGAAGATCTGTGCTCTATAGAGATTTGAAGAGTACTAATGATAGGAAGAAAAGTACATGTGGCAGCAGAATTATAAATGCATACATGGTAGTGAAACAACATAACAAGTGTAGCAGTAAACAACGAGAAGCACATACAACAGCAGATTAAAGCAAAATTGACTGCAAATATATAGAAACATATATAGCGGCCTAAACCAGGAGTTCTAAACCTTTCTTGTGCCATGGACCTCTGTGATTATCTGGTGAAGTCTACGGACCCCTGTGATTGTCCGGTGAAGTTTCCGGACCTCTTTGATTGTCCGGTGAAGACTACGGACTCCTGCAATGTTCCAGTGAAGACTACGAACACCTGTTATTGCCCGTTGAAGCTACGGACCCCATATATTGTCTGGTGAAGCTACGGACCCCATAGATTGTCTGGTGAAGCTAAGGACCTCTTTGATTATCTGGTGAAGCTACGGACCCCTTTGATTGTCTGGTGAAACTACGGACCCCGTTGATTATGTGATGAAGCTACGGACCCCTGTTATTGTCCGGTGAAGCTACAGACCCCTGTGATTGTCCAGTGAAGCTGCAGACTCCTTCTTGGACAAAAATGTGCATAGATGCATAAATAACATTTCTCCATACAAATAACACATCTTATTACCATGAAAAATCGTTAAGCCTGGATAGTCAGACTGAAATACAAAAATAATATGTAAAACGAATATATTTCTTTAAATAAAAACATCTATGATAAAATTCCAAGTAAAAATTTTGCTGAAAATAAAATTCAAGTTTTAAGGCTACGTACACGGACCCCCTAGATTCTAATCAATTCATGGACCCACAAGAGATCCGTGGAGCACAAGTTAAGAAATCCTGGCATAAGCAGATATGGTACAGCGCAACAGCAGATGAGATTACTTTGTTTTTTTTAACAGGAGTTATTGCCTTATTTTGGCGAGGCGCGATCAGATACACCAAAGCTCAAAGTCAATCGGTTATATTAAGGAGCTTTCCAAATAAAACATACCATGTGGTCTGGATTAAAATTTCAATAGATTACTAACCTTGTCCTTGTACACATGTTTCCGTATGGCAGAAAACAACCAGGACACGAGAAACGCCATAAATCCAGTCACTAAGATGATGACCACTGCCTCGTACATCTCAATGGAAGGCTCGATCCCTTGCTTACGTGTAGTCGACCTGGACATATTTTGTATCTCCAGGCACCTCAAGCTGTGGTTAAGGTATTCAAATGGCATTTTGTCACTGACTTGCTGTTCCGAGGCAAATATGACAGGTGTCTCACCTGGTGTTAAAGATTGGAGTATGAACGTTGCCTGCTCAGCGTATGTAGCTGGCACAGGAATGAGCCTTAATCAACTTTGTCTTTACAATAATCAAGATTCTGCTTCAGTTAATCTAGAGTTGTGTTTTACTAGACGGTTACTTTCACAAATTTTCAGCAGCTGAAGAAACTGTAAAGACAAGAAAACGTGAAATAGAGCGCGCTGCTTTTTTATGATGTTTAAAGATTATATTTGACCCCCTCACAGGAAGCCTGCGCAAAAGCACATAATATGTTGGTTTCTGAAGCAACTTCTTTAACGAGGTAAGGTTGCCAGCTGCATGCATAATCTCACATTATTCACATCTACTAAACTGATGAATGTTTTAGTAAAATTCTGAAAAACAGAAAATACGTCTTCCCAAGAATATAATCAAAGCGAGCTTAAGTTCACTTGCTGCTGCTAACAATATACTTCATAGTTCATTTGCACTGCTGTTAATTTTGTTTTTGTTATAGTTACTGGTGTTGTTTTTGTATTCTTAAATTATAAATAGTGATGAGAAATAGGAAAGAAAGATATAAAACCAATTGTTACTTAATTTATTTATATGTTCTGCGATAAAGATAAAAGACAAAATTGTATTGTATCAGTTTTTCATAGGTACACGGAACGTCTTTTAGAAATGATAACAAGACTGAATTGGAAGAGACACCACTACAACATGTGGAATCATAGACGTATCTTGGCAGCAATGTAGACAAAGTTGGGGGGACAGAATGATATAAAAAAAAGAATGCACACACACACACAAAACTAAGAGGCGCTTTCATTGCATTGGGAAATATATGGAGATCAAGAGAAATCAGTTTCGACACTAAAATAAGAGTCTTCAATTCAAATATCAAGTCAGTCATTCCTATTGTACGGCTATGAAACATGAACAACAACAAAAACCCAACAACCAAAAAGCTACAGACTTTCATATATGGGTGCTTGCATAGAATAGAAGGATTAAAATGGTATGACAATAAGATTAATGTGAAACTGATGACTAGAACCAGACAAATGCCAGTGGAACAAGAGATGAGAAGAACCAGACAAGTGCCAGTGGAACAAGAGATGAGAAGAACCAGACAAGTGCCAGTGGAACAAGAGATGAGAAGAACCAGACAAGTGCCAGTGGAACAAGAGATGAGAAGAACCAGACAAGTGCCAGTGGAACAAGAGATGAGAAGAACCAGACAAGTGCCAGTGGAACAAGAGATGAGAAGAACCAGACAAGTGCCAGTGAAACAAGAGATGAGAAGAACCAGACAAGTGCCAGTGGAACAAGAGATGAGAAGAACCAGACAAGTGCCAGTGGAACAAGAGATGAGAAGAACCAGACAAGTGCCAGTGGAACAAGAGATGAGAAGAACCAGACAAGTGCCAGTGGAACAAGAGATGAGAAGAACCAGACAAGTGCCAGTGGAACAAGAGATGAGAAGAACCAGACAAGTGCCAGTGGAACAAGAGATGAGAAGAACCAGACAAGTGCCAGTGGAACAAGAGATGAGAAGAACCAGACAAGTGCCAGTGGAACAAGAGATGAGAAGAACCAGACAAGTGCCAGTGGAACAAGAGATGAGAAGAACCAGACAAGTGCCAGTGGAACAAGAGATGAGAAGTACCAGACAAGTGCCAGTGGAACAAGAGATGAGAAGAACCAGACAAGTGCCAGTGGAACAAGAGATGAGAAGAACCAGACAAGTGCCAGTGGAACAAGAGATGAGAAGAACCAGACAAGTGCCAGTGGAACAAGAGATGAGAAGAACCAGACAAGTGCCAGTGGAACAAGAGATGAGAAGAACCAGACAAGTGCCAGTGGAACAAGAGATGAGAAGAACCAGACAAGTGCCAGTGGAACAAGAGATGAGAAGAACCAGACAAGTGCCAGTGGAACAAGATATGAGAAGTACCAGACAAGTGCCAATGGAACAAGAGATGAGAAGAACCAGACAAGTGCCAGTGGAACAAGAGATGAGAAGAACCAGACAAGTGCCAGTGGAACAAGAGATGAGAAGAACCAGACAAGTGCCAGTGGAACAAGAGATGAGAAGAACCAGACAAGTGCCAGTGGAACAAGAGATGAGAAGAACCAGACAAGTGCCAGTAGAACAAGAGATGAGAAGAACCAGACAAGTGCCAGTGGAACAAGAGATGAGAAGAACCAGACAAGTGCCAGTGGAACAAGAGATGAGAAGAACCAGACAAGTGCCAGTGGAACAAGAGATGAGAAGAACCAGACAAGTGCCAGTGGAACAAGAGATGAGAAGAACCAGACAAGTGCCAGTGGAACAAGAGATGAGAAGAACCAGACAAGTGCCAGTGGAACAAGAGATGAGAAGTACCAGACAAGTGCCAATGGAACAAGAGATGAGAAGAACCAGACAAGTGCCAGTGGAACAAGAGATGAGAAGAACCAGACAAGTGCCAGTGGAACAAGAGATGAGAAGAACCAGACAAGTGCCAGTGGAACAAGAGATGAGAAGTACCAGACAAGTGCCAGTGGAACAAGAGATGAGAAGAAGATAGCATGAGCAGGCAGACCTCGTTGTGGAATCCGGGGGGATGGGGGGGGCTAGAGAAGTAGGGGCAGAGTAAAGAATACGCGAAGAAGAGAAATGGAGACAGAAAGTGCCAATGGAGCAAAAGATGAGAAGAAGACGTTGGCGATAGATGGGGCAGACATTGAGAAAACCTGGGGTTAGCATCACGAGACAGTCCTTATTCTGGAATCCCCAGAGTAAAGAGTGGCAGAAGGAGACCAAGAAACACTTGGAGAAGAAAATTTGAGACAGAAGTGAAAATGTTGAGGAAAACCATTTAAGATCTTGAGCCGATGACACGTGACAGGAGGACAAGGCATGTGTTTGTCAAAGGCCTATGCTCCTGCGGGAGCTACAAGGTATTGATTGATTGAATGGTGTAAAGCATTTTTCGTAGCTACTTATATACAAGTAAAGCAGATATCAATGACAATTTTATATTTACCTTTGACCCGGTATACATTTTACTGCAGTGCATGTAATTACAAAATTACTTACAGTCTGAGCCAAACGTTCTGTAACAAACAGTGACACATTCTCACCGCATTTTCAGGAAACCACTGGGGCTGTCAAGAGGAATTAGATGGACACCGTTTTCTACACTGGAAGACCTGGAATATGCACATGACATTGCACTACTCGCACATTCACATCAACCCATCCAAGAAAAAACAGATAGACTGAATATGTATGACCAGCAGGTTGGCCTGAACATCAATCTGAAGAAGACAGAGGTCATGACACTAAATGTGGGCAATCCTGAGCCAATAACAGTAAGGAACCAGAAGTTAGAACAGACAGACACATTTACTTACCTAGGATGCATAGTAACACCTGACGGCGGAACAAGCAAGGACATTAACAACAGAATGAATAAAGCGAGAACAGCCTTTGCTAGTCTCAACAACATATGGAAGTCTTCCCAGTACAGCACAAACACCAAACTATGACTGTAAGAGAGCTGTGTACTTTCTGTGCTTCTCTACGGTGCGGAATGTTGGAGAGTAACAGAGAAGGAAATGTCGAAACTGTCCTCCTTTCACACAATCTGCCTAAGGAAAATTCTCCGAATCTTTTGGTTGTATACCATCAGCAACCAAGAACTACTTATTCGGAGTAACCAGGAGGACATTGTGGTAAGTTGGGATTATATAAATATTTATAGGGGATGTCACGTGCTCTGTATTATGAGTGTGTCGTGTGTAGATAGTAAACAACATTAGGGGTATGAATAACACGACGCCACTTGTACAGCTCCATGACATTTAATAGAACATTCACATAAGTCCTGAACATCAATAATATCGTCACGCATTCATAACATCACACTCAGGCTGACACTGCCTGTGGGAAATAACTCCTAACAATACTTCCACGGACTGGCTGACCGTCCACACACTAACAGTACACACAACACGTTTCTATGTGCGGCATTCAATCCTCGCACGAATCCATTCACCATACAGGTGTAAATCACTTATCCCAAGTGACTGGCGGCATGCAACATCGCCATATAAATACTACTCCAATATAGCTACAAGGCGGATAATACTCAACGCCTTACTCCACTGTAGCTCCAAAGGCGGGACCAACTCGTCGCCTTAATATGTTCTCCACGAACACTCCTAAAGTTCCTCCAGAACACTCCTAGGCGGGAAGACGTCGCCTATACAACAATATGTCAGACATAATCACAATATTCATAATCACTATATCATTATCTCAACTGTCACATAATACGAGCACCCAGCTCGATCACAAATCACAGCCTCAAGCACACAGCTTGGCTATCAAGCCCAGACTACCCTAGTCACATCCGGGTACTCTCTCAGCCACCCAGACTTGTTCACCAAACACGCTTTCTCCATGCGCACGCCCCAAGTCACCACATACTGACATGAAGCCAGACATAAACTCAATCCCTGAGTTAAACTTAAATATTGACAACCTCAGTGACCCTTACTTCCACTCACTCCATCATCCACCCATGAAACTGCTCTGTGACATCTACCCCCCTCTCCAGATGGAAAACGAAGTTTTGCACCGACGAATTGGGCACATACCACAGAATGCATCATGTATCAACTCGTGATGGAATACAAACATATCTCACTGAAGAAGTGGTCAAATTTCTGTGACTGGATTATTTACACAAAGTTACAATGGGTGAGTCTCACTCTAACCCATACCACAATTCTCTATAATGCTTCCTACTCACATGAAGCAAATGTTTATAATAATAGTAATGTCCTACCCTTTCACCCAAATGGAACAAATTATATAGTTGTATGCAATTACATCAGTCTTGAAAAATTCTTGCACAACTATCAGTTATTTATCCTTATCAAAATACATCACAGAAAAAAAAATCATCAACAATTTCTTATGATATCTGTTACAAAAATGTTCTACATCTCATTGTGAAAAATGTTAAGTTTCATACACCGCAGTACCCTAGGTACCCTACAAGAATTAAGATTTAAACAACAAACCATGATGCTTTATCACACTGCATCATTATGTCGTGTAACAACAACCAAACAATGTATAACAACCCAAGATGTCATATTTATAACGTAAGTCCTATAAAATTTAACGCATTCCATTATTCAAAGAATAATCCACAATTTTTAACAAGATTTCAGTGAATGGTGTAATTTACTCACTATTTAACACCAAAGCTTTTACTTCTTCCTAATCCATTCTTAAAAGATCTAATTTCCTTCACAATGATCAGTTTAATTCACAAAGATAAATCTAATAATTCTTCTCATATTCCTTAAGTTCTTCAATCCAAAACTTTGCTTGGTCAAAATTGTATCTGTGAAGTCCTAGCAGATACTGATAACTCTTGCTCCACTGCTTCCTAAATTTCTACCATTATGCTCATCTCTAGCATGTTTATTCCCGCTTCTTGATTCTATTTGGAAAACAAAGTTGATACCCACATTCTTATAACTCATTGTAATCCTTTCAGACATAGGCATATCCCAATAGTCTCATACATTACAATTTCAACACATGCTATACCAATTGTTATTACTAAGGGCAATGATTTAATCAAAAATGTCATGCATTAAGCCATGACTGCATAAGTGTTGATACCCACAACTAATTACCATGAGACAGTTTGTCATTTAAGCACACTGCCGATGCTTTACCCTCAAAAACCACAACAATGTGCAATGCATGTAGTCAAATATCATGATCACAACAAATCAAACTGTCAACATTTCAAAATGCAATATCATTTGAACTATATAACTAAGTACATCAGCCCAAAAAAATATTGCTCTCTGGCATCTGGTACTCTGCAAAGATCATCAAGGTATGAGATAACTTCTTAAAACAATTTATTCTGTAGACCCTCTCAGCAACTTGATGCCCGATCACCATGTCAAGACACTGTCAGTGACAGTCTAAAGTACAATAAGTAGTGCCAAACCAAGGCTTATCTATCCCATCGGATACCTAAATTCTGGAAATAAAATAATGATCCAGATTAGGAAAGCAAATTTGACCAATTTCCAAAATGCATTATTTCCTTTCATGCAACATTATACTCCACTGTCCATACCACTCAAACATTCTCTTCTGTGGTAAACATATATAAATAATGGACAGGGACATAAGCTCAGAGATAAATTTAACATAGCATGATCTTAAACCCACTTATTGTGTCTTGACTACCAGAGTAGTAAATTTCCAATTCTCATAATCAGTCACCAATTGCACTGTCTTCCCATCAGCTCTCAACTATCTTACACATAACGTGTGACACACTATCTAACACATCTCTTACCAGCACACAAGCAACTTCATTAATTATCACTACCAAGATCACAACAAAATCTCCAGATAACACAAGATCTTCAATAATGTGAAGAGATCATCTATGCTCCACTTATCTGGTGGTAATGTTTTGATGGCATTAAACATCAACAACTTCAGTGGCTCTTTACTTCTTTCTGCACTTTTGCCTTTGAAATTATAAGCCAGTAATAATTCTAATTGGGCTGTAATTCCAGCACCTTCTCCCTTGAGACCATCTATTACTGTCTTCCAAACCTCTTTCTTAGCAGTTTCAGTAGCTTCCTTTACTGCTACTTTGGCTACAGATGCAGTATGCTCTATCTTAGCCTTTTTGTAATGAAGTTCTGCATCTTCTGGTACCTTCTCCAAATCAGACAGATCTGTATCAGACGTAGTCTCGTGTTGCTCCTGCATAGATTTAACTTGATCTTTTAATGCTTCGGCTTGCTGCTCTAATCTTTGTTTAGCAGCCTTAAATTGCTCTTCTAGTGCTTGAAGTTTATCAAAGAAACTCTTGCCTACAGCATTACATTTCTCCTTCCACCGAGCTGACAGGACCCTGCAATGTTCCTCTTTAACTTGAGTATTACCTTTATACTCAGCTACTATCTTGTTTCTATATAACTTGAATTCATCATTTATTCTTTGATTACCATCTCTGTACTCCTTTATCAGTAACTGCTCAACAATCTTGAATTTTTCTTCTAATCTTCTACTCTTTTCCTCAAAAGTACCTTCTTCCTGAATCAATTTGTCTATCTTTAACTGATCTTTGTCACACCAAAAACCCATTTTTGGCAAAACAACTTCTTGGGATGCATCATATGTTTCATCATACATAGGCCTAGACAATCCCTTCGTTGTTGCATAGACTTTTGTAGAAATTTGTGCCTTCTCACTAACACCCCTTTGGATTCCTCCTATAGGACATAAGTTATCTTTTCTCTTCACTGAATCATCACTGATCATAGTCTTCTTCAGTGGTACATCTACAGTCATGTTGGACAATTTCCCAACTGAGGCTGAAGTATCTTCATGATGGTTATCTGATTGTACAGTAATACCTTTCCTCTCAGTCTGAACAGAACCACTCCTTGTTTCAGTTTTAACCATGTCCTCTGCTACATTAGTCTTCCTTTTGAGATTCAGTTTTGGTCTCTCCCTATATTCTGGCTGTACAGTAGTCTCGAAGGTACTCTTCAATTTTAAACAATAAACTTTCACACTATCTCTATTTCTTACTTTTATACGAGAGTCATACACCTCATAGGTATCACCATTCCTTATTGCCAACGCCAACTCTCGCAAAGCTATCCTTCTTCTTCTGTTTTCACACGTTCTACTACACTCTTGCATAGGCTCATCACATGATGATGAAAATGAATCATCCATGGAACCTGCAGAGTTGCCCATGTCTAAATCTCTTTGGTGGTTGCTAAAGCTATTGGAATTCCGGATAACACTATTTAATGAAAGTAGTAACACTAAGAACTCTTACTACAATAGCACACTACACTAATGAAGTAGTGAATACTTAAATAAACAATTAATAATGCCAAACCTAAAGCACTCACTCTCAATACTCCAATATATAGTTATGCATAAAATAAACAAAATCTAATTGAAATTCAGGAAGACAAGATGAAGTATGATGATGATGAAATAAACAACAATTACAAGAAAGACAAACAATAACTCACAGGTGGGGGGAATAACAGATGATAGCTAAAGAAAAGTAGATTTAGATGTATACTACCACACCTGGAAACAAACAAGCACAATGGAACTGTAAAATAAATATATTTACAAGATAGAAGAAAAGACACTAGAAAACCCCATATAAACATCACATGAGAGAAAAATAATTTACATGACAATGGATATACAAACAAGACTTAAACAGCTAACACCAATAAATGTTCAAATAATTCCACGGGGCACTAGACACCGAGTCTCTCCAAGACCGGGCCTCCCATACACTGGAATTAATTTTACAAAAACCTAGAGAGTAGATTAATACCAATTCCTTCCGGGAAAGAAAGACGTATTAATCTCACAAAAATATAGCCAAAAATAAACGCAACGAATACAAACACTGCAACAATGAATGACCACCAGGAAAGTTTTGAGTGGTATATAAACAGAAAAGTATTTGCCGCAAGAAAAAAAACTTATCTTTGAAGTAGTGTCTTGAATAGCCGATCCAATCAAGGTGTTGAAAGACTGCAATAATAGTATCAGAAGTACTGGGCGACAGCACTCCAGCTCACTGACACAGATTCTGAATAAAAAGAAACAGAAAACTATTAACATCTAACCAAATCTATAATATAAACATTAAAGTAGGCCTATACACTAACACTGCACATAATATACTAATAGTAATGTAAAATATGTTTACAACAATAATTACTAAATAAAAGTAAATATACACTATTTAACTAAACTACTTAAAGAAGAAAAGTATCTATCCTAATATTCTACAAAATAACACAATACAACTGAAAAAGAAACACAAGTATTATAGGGCCTATTCAAAATATCCAAGAACAATTTCAACACACTCAGCACAGCACAGAAAACAAAAACTAATAACAACAGACCCGCAGGAAAGAAGTAAACAGACGAAAACAAACTGCGCAAACCAGATGAAAACACACCTCACAAAGAAATTTACACAGACGATCACAACAGAAAACGAATACACAAGCAATCCATACTAATTTATAAAAATAATACGTATCTTATAGTATTGAAGCTGCTTGAAGATCTTATACTGTGTTGTCAGATCCTGTAGAAATGATATCTAGTGGTCACGATGATGATGTAACAACCACAAGTTTACAGCACCAAGACAGTCAAACGTAGAAGATTACACATTACAAACTGGAAGCCAGCACAGTACTTGAAAGATCCCTCGTCCGTGATGTCATAAATCAGTTCTAGGCCTAGCAGACTAGTTTCATCACCAGTGAGCGACTGAATGCAGCAGTCAGTAGTAACACGCTTGACCCATTTACAGGACGAAAGGTCGGCATACACGATCACACACGTAACCACACAGAATGCTCCCTATGCTTGATCCGATGTGACTGAAAATTTACAGCTTAACTGTAACTGTTCTCCGATAATACTCGGTTACTTTGCAATCTGTCTCTCTCTCCGAAATATTTAAGTACAGAAAGGAAGTCGCACGAGAGGTCATGAACTCTTACCCCGTGCCAGGTCAGTATCGGTGTAACTGCTGTAAAATATCCCGCTTGCCAATTCTGTAATTACTGTAAAATAAACTTGAAAAAACTGCTACCGTGCTCCTTTAAACTTGATTTGAATACAAAGCTTGACATGCAGTTCTCAGAAAGGCCAGTCCTCAGCCATTTTGTTAATCATCTTTATAATCCGACGTTTATTATTATGCGTGATTTACTCTGTGATTTCTAAATTGCAGCACCGTATCAGACAAACGATGGTGTGAAGTGGGGGTTGGATGATTTTCTAAAAAAACTGCCCCAGGTTTCCAAAATACTCTTTTTGCGAGCTCCCCAAGTTGTCACGTGCTCTGTATTATGAGTGTGTCGTGTGTAGATAGTAAACAACATTAGGGGTATGAATAACACGACGCCACTTGTACAGCTCCATGACATTTAATAGAACATTCACATAAGTCCTGAACATCAATAATATCGTCACGCATTCATAACATCACACTCAGGCTGACACTGCCTGTGGGAAATAACTCCTAACAATACTTCCACGGACTGGCTGACCGTCCACACACTAACAGTACACACAACACGTTTCTATGTGCGGCATTCAATCCTCGCACGAATCCATTCACCATACAGGTGTAAATCACTTATCCCAAGTGACTGGCGGCATGCAACATCGCCATATAAATACTACTCCAATATAGCTACAAGGCGGATAATACTCAACGCCTTACTCCACTGTAGCTCCAAAGGCGGGACCAACTCGTCGCCTTAATATGTTCTCCACGAACACTCCTAAAGTTCCTCCAGAACACTCCTAGGCGGGAAGACGTCGCCTATACAACAATATGTCAGTGTCATGGAATATTCTAATCCACATATATAAATTATCAAGTAAATATAAAGCCTAATAAATACATAAAATTAATAAAGAGAAGAGCAATGGAAAAATAACAGTGCTGTCACAAGGAATGTACTCGAAATCCCCCCTGTTTTCTGCTTCGTCTGCAAATTGTAACGCTTTCACGTTGATAGTAAAGCTTACTGTATTATTACCCGCCTTCTTCAATGAAACGTGTGCTGTATTTCTTGGAAAAAACATTGAGAGGCCCTGCGTAATGACCTAAATTAATCCTAACATTAATTATATTACGTTACCAAAACGAACGAACAGATGGACTCAAGTAGAAAAGGATAGCGGGAAGGGAGAGGCAGAAAGCCGAACACTAAACACGCTTCGCGCGATACACAAATGCTGCCATCACGCGTGTAAGACTACATGCACTAACTTTTTTTTTCAGACGGACAGTGATAAAATACATTACCCATCCCAGAGTTAGGTTTATAAATCATAAAAAACGCTTATTAGGAAAGATAACAATAGATGGGTTTACGTTTGAAAACATAACAGTACCCAGACAGCACATCTTCGAAACAGGAGGTAGAAGAAATTGCATATTTTGAACGCAGCCACGTAGCTCCTTTAAATTTGTATTTTTGGGTTCCTTAGGGCTTGCTGACAAAGAATATGTAAAACGTTACGCAAATAGTCCAGGAATTAATAAATTATAACCAAAATAAAATATTGGGGATGCCTGACAGCATAAAATCATTTCTGCTCATAAGATTTTTTTTTATAACGTGTTTGAAAAAAATTTACGTTACAGAAATAGTCTACCATGTAAACTCCAAATTGATTGGAGCGCAACAAATGAAAGCCTAACCACGATTGGTCGGACTATAAATACTATCTTTCGTTGTCAAGGGAGACGGGGAAGGGTAACATTTTTTCAAACACTTGTCGAAACGTGGCTCATTGGCCAGTCTCGCTGATATACACACTTGGGAGCGTTAGTTCGAAACCACTTGTTTAAATAAGCTTGATAAAGCATCAGTGCGTTGAAGCCAGCTTATATTTTGCTAAATAAAAGCCTGGAACATAGGCAGATGGGAATTTGTGCCAGTTTGTGCCAGAATTCATTGCTAATCAACGTATCTGTGTTTATTCCTAGGAATTGTGGTAAGCTTGAACCATTCAATATCTTTTAATGAAAATTGAATGTGAATTGTTGATTTATGCCTGTATATATATATGTGTAGTTCAGTGGCAAACGTGAGGTAAAGCCTATAATGCTCCAGCCTGAACAGAGGGTGTCGGAGGAAAGTCAAACGGCATGGAATGGCCAAACAGTACACTGACACCTGGATGATTGACTAGAAAGAAATAATGCTGGAAGTGCAGAGGCGTAGTAACCATTAAGAAGGGTAATACTGGAATAAAGTATTTCAAATGAAGCTGACAGTTGGCCTAACGCTCTGAACTCAATGTTTGTGCTGTGTTGTGATCAGTGTAAAAAGAAATTATAAGTTAGTTATGAAGTAGAAGGTACATCCTCCTTGATTTCAGGGACCGTGGTCTTGATGGTAGTGAGCAGCACCTAGTCAGAGCTTTGCTGAATCCTGAGTCGGACAGCATACTCCTTGGTCTTTTTAGCTATCAGTGAGGTGTCTCCTGAACCCAGAGGAGAATTCGAGCAGAGGAGTCATTTCCTGCCGCCATCACGCCAGATAAGCGAATAGGCCAGCTGAGCTCAACATTATGTCCCCTCATCTTGAAATGACTTTGTAAAATTAACATTAAGAGGGGAAATTAATTGTCTTAATTTCAGGAACTGAGAACATCTCCAATACTAGTTTCCTTAAGACAAACTATTGAAGTCATGATGACAACTACCAACAGAGCTTGAACAAACAAAACCAGTATTACCTCATACTACTATTACACAACTGACACACATAGGATATTTTTAATAATATATGTCACTACCAGATTCATATTAATACATTCTGTACATAACTTGTAATTAACATTGATTGTGATTCCTGGTTCCTTTGTCTTTGAATCAGGACACACATATGCCTTTATGATAGAAATGAATACATATTGTTATTTGAAAAGTTACGAGTGTCTCCTGTAAGATATTCTCATAGAGTGTTATATGTATGTGAGTGTCACAGTGTTGTCAAGAGTAGTGGATTAAATTAAATTGTTTATCTGTCTGTTGTTGTGACTTACACTTCACCATACTCATACCCTAGACACATAACGTAGCATCACACTATTCCAGAATAATTCTGACTGAGATATAGAGATATGTGGTAGCAAGTAAGGTTATCTATAATACACTACTCTTAATAGATATAGATACCTTCACAGCTGATCTCAGTCAGTACACTAAGTCCCCTATAAATATTTATAACATCCCACTTCACCACAGTCAGACATAATCACAATATTCATAATCACTATATCATTATCTCAACTGTCACATAATACGAGCACCCAGCTCGATCACAAATCACAGCCTCAAGCACACAGCTTGGCTATCAAGCCCAGACTACCCTAGTCACATCCGGGTACTCTCTCAGCCACCCAGACTTGTTCACCAAACACGCTTTCTCCATGCGCACGCCCCAAGTCACCACATACTGACATGAAGCCAGACATAAACTCAATCCCTGAGTTAAACTTAAATATTGACAACCTCAGTGACCCTTACTTCCACTCACTCCATCATCCACCCACGAAACTGCTCTGTGACAGGGGACTTAGTGTACTGACTGGGATCAGCTGTGAAGGTATCTGTATCTAATAAGTGTAGTGTGTTACAGATGACCTTACTTTGCTACCACATTTAGACCTCAATCAGACTTATTCTGGAATATTGTGATGACTACGTTGAATGTCTAGGGTTATGATAATGATGAAGTGTAAGTTCACAACAACAACAGACAGATAAATACTTTATTTAAGATTCACAACACTTTACAACACTATGACAAGCACATACATATAACACTCTAGAAGGCTAGCTTAAGTAAGTCAAGTGTTAAATTTTAATTATGTATTAGTTTCTTTCAAGAATAGATATCCTGATCCAACTACAGAGTGAATCAGGAATCACAATTAAATGTAAACACAATGTTTATGTACAAAATTTATACAAAGGATCTTTGTCCTGACATAGAATATTATTACAATATGTGTGTAGTGTGTGCTCTGGTATTAAGAGGTAACACTGGTTTTTGAAGCTATGTTGTTGTTTGTCATCACGACTTCATGTGTTTGTTAATTGTGGAAATAATCTTGAAGGGATCACAGTTCTTTTTATTTGTAAAACAATAACTGTCCCTCTTGCTTTAGTATTACAGTCAATTTTAAGGTGGGTTATATAAGGGTGAGCTGCTCTGGCTGACACAATCTTATCTCATGTGTCTGCGGCAGGAAAACTGTCTCCTCTGCTCGCTTGCTTCTCAGTTATCTTGAGATACACCACTGGTCGATATCTTGGACAAGGAGTCTGCTGCCAGCCCTCTGGATCCAGCAAAACTCAGACCAGGTGCTGCTCTAATACTTCAGTACCACGGTCCCTGAAATAAGAAGGTTGTACCTCCTTCTTCAGAACTACTATATAATATCTATTTCCACACTGAAGTACAGGACATTACAAACACAGAGTTCAGCGCTGTAGGCCAACTGCTATCTTCTCATGTGATAATATACACCAGTATTCCTCTCCCTAATGGTTACAACGCCTCTGCAATTCCAGCGTTAATTCCTTCTATACAATAAGATAGGTGTCATGTTACTAACTGGCAATCCCAATATGCCAATGCAGTTATACTCCTCTCTGACAAGCTTTTACATGGTGGAGCAATATCTAGGCTTTGCCTTCTGTTTGCTACTGAACCACACACATACAGACACAATTTATCAATGCATATTCAATTTTCATATACTATACATACATATATATGTAGGAAATATGTCTACCTTACCACAATTCAAGGAAATATACACTAGTACGTTGACTGGCGATGAATTCTGGCACAATTTTGATATGCCTTATCCCAGGCTTTTATTTGAAAAATATTAGCTTGTTCTCAACGCACTGGCTTCTTACAAATGTCTTTTCAAAACTGGCCCTAAACTGACGCTTCTATGTGACTATATCAAACGTTCTAACCAATGAGACCATGTTTACATGAGCCTTTGAAAAAAACTATCCATCCTATAAGTTGCCATTAACAACAACATTTGTATTTGCAGTTAGACCAATAAGGTTTCGCCTTACATTTTACTACAGCCAATCAAATCGTATCTAACTTGTTGGCCCCATTTCCCCCTAAAGCAGTGTTTTACAAACTTGCATTATGAGCAAAAATGATCTGGTGCTGTCAGACAACCTCACTATAGTATTTTGGCTATAATTTGTTAAGTACTAGACTATTTGCGTAACACATAACATATTCTTTGTCAGCAAGTCCTAAGGCACACAAATATATAAGGTTAATGGGGTTAAGTGGCTTCGTTCAAAATATGTATTATTCTAGGATAGTTGTGTATTTGTTTTTTATTTTTCGAACCGCCACCTGTCCTGCCTTTTCGACTGTTCTGTCAGTATAAAGTCAGGATTTCAGACGTAAAACAGTATTGTGTCATGTTTCCTAATAAGCATTAAACATGTTTTCAAAAACATAACCTCGTATCGTTAGTGTTTTTTTATCACTGTTTATTTGAAAAAATCAGGTCTTTATGCCTTTCGCGTGTGATTGGCGTTCACTTTTTAATCGCGAGACGACGTGGTAGTATTGCATGCGTTCCTCCGTGCATCTCTCTCTCTCTCTCTCTTCTAAGCCCGTCTGTCTTTTAGGTTAACGTAGTGTATATAATGAAATTAATGCTAGTATTATATCTAGGTCATTAAGCAGTTTGCGTATCTCAAGGTTTTCTAAGAAACACAGTACCAGTTTTATTTTTAGACACGCGTGTAGTTTATGCAGACGGAGCAGAAAAAGGGGATCTCTGGTTCAGCCATTATGGCGCTCTACAACGCAGGTGTACGCTATTAGGAAAAGCACTGGTCTGTCACCATTCTTCATTCTTTTGTATTAATTCGTTCTATTTTACATTTATGTTCTAATTTATATATGTGGATTAGAATTTCACCACAGACATGCGCACCATCTTAGCTGGCAGACGCTGAAGTTGGGTTGGCCACGTCCTCAGACGGGACCCTGATACCATCACAAGAACAGCTATGCTATGGACCCCCGAGGAAAAGCGAAAGAGAGGCCGACCAAAAACAACTTGGCAGAGAACTGTGGAAGCCGAGATGCAAAGAATGAACCAGAGTTGGGGCACTGTACGAAGGATGGCCGCCGACCGAGCAAAGTGGAATCAATTTGTTGCTGCCCTACAAGACGCCACCAGGCGTGATGGCCACTGACTGCTTTGACGGTTGGCGGTTATGGATCAAAGAAGAAGACTGGGGCTGGGATCTTTAACGATTAATTAATCGATTAATTGATAAAACAAATTTTTATCGATTATTCCATTTTTAGCAGTCTTTATACTGTTTGCTTAAATGGGAGAGCATTTTCTATGTTCGAGGTTTGTAATACAGAATTTGGCAAGTATCAATCAATCAATCAATACCCTTTAGCTCCCCGAGGAGCATAGGCCTTTAACAAACACTTGCCAAGTCTTCCTGTCCCGTGCCATCTGCTCAAGTTCTTTCCATGTTTTTCTCATCATTTTCACCTCTGTATCCAGTTCTCTTCTCCTTGTTTTTTTTTTTGGTCTACCTCTGCCTCTCTTTCCCTGTGGATTCCAGAACAAGGACTGCCTTGTAATGCTATCAACAGGTTTCCTATCCATCGCCAGCGCCTTCTTCTCAGCTCTTGTTCCACTGGCACTTGTCTGGTTCTTGTCATCATTTCCACATTTGTGACTTTGTCATACCATTTTAGTCCTTCTATTCTACGAAAGCACCCGTTTATAAAAGTCTGTAGCTTTTTAGTTGTTGTTTTTGTTGCTCTCCATGTCTCAGAGCCATACAATAGGACTGACTTGACATTTGAGTTGAAAATTCTTATTTTCGTGTTGGACTTGATTTCTCTTGTTCTCCATATGTTTCCCAATGCAATGAAAGCTCCTCTTGCTTTTTGTATTCTTATTTTGATATCATTGTCTGTCACTCCAACTTTGTCTATATTACTATCAAGCTATGTGTACTATTATGCCATCACAAGAACAGCTATGCTTTGGACCCCTGAAGGAAAACGAAAGAGAGGCCGACCAAAAACAACCCTGGCGGAGGACTGTGGAGGCTGAGATGCAAAGAATGAACCAGAGTTGGGGCACTGTACGAAGGATGGCCACCGACCGAGCAAAGTGGAGTCAGTTTGTTGTTGCCTTACGGGATGCCACTAGGCGTGATGGCCACTGACTGCTTTGACGGTCGGCGGCTAAGGATCAAAGAAGAAGAAGAATGTGTAGTATTCTACATCCTTTAGTGGTGTTTCTTCAAGTTCAACCTTGTTATCATTTCTTGCATTTATTCTCATAATCTTTCTCTTTTCCCTGTGTATTTTCATGCTCACTTGTTGTGATCTCTCATCGAGAATTTTCATTTTCTCTTGCATCTGATTATGGTTATGGGACAGAAGAGCCAAGTCATCTACAAAATCCAGATCATCAAGCTGTTTAGTCAGATTCTACTGGATTCCATTTTTGTTGTGTGATGTCGATGTTTTCATAACCCAATATATTGCTAGTAATAAAAGAAATGGAGACAGGCATCCCTGTGTTAGAGGTTTGCAATACAGAATTTGGCAAGTATGGTCAATAATAATAAATTGTTTGGTTGTTACTTTTCAGTATTTTCATTATATTTTCAGAATTTTGTTGTCTTATAACAAGTAAAATAAATAAAATCCTTAGTGATTCCCAACACCCCCCCCCCCCCCCCCCCCAAGTGTTCAAATTGATCTAAATACACAAAACACGAGCGTGCGATTGTCAGAGTGGTTAGAGCGCTGGTCACTCGCGGGAAAGGCGCCGGATTCGAATCACGGTACTGACAAGCTCCAGTCTACCCAGCTGTAAATGGGTAAATGACTGTGATGTAGAGAAGGAAAAGGCAGCGAGGAAGGAAACGGGCCACCCCACCTCTCGATGCTGGAGACCTAGTATGGTGAAGTCTCTAACACTTCACTCCCCTACAGCAGTACCTGCTATGGGATAACCTTGACCTTACACAAATCACATTGTTCAAACATATAATACACGGGCTGAAAATATTCTTATTAGACCAAATTTACTTTCCGTAATATTTCATCGACTGCACATTTAACTCTGAATTCTTGACGATAATTGTAAAAAGAGGGTAAGGGGGATGGAGGGGGGGGGAAGGGGCCGCAGCGCTACAGTAAAATGCTATTATCATAAATATCTGCGAAATTTCAATACAAATACACAGGGCTGAGGTACGACAGTGGCTGTGTGTACCAAAGCATTTGATGATATAACGCTATTTGTTGTCATGGAAACGGCAGCCATATTGGATGTTACTGCTATATTTCAATTCCCTAAGACTGTTTTAATTTGTTAAGATATGAGCACCAACGTTGAAATGAAAGCCCATCATTGCTTTTTTTTTTTTTTTTTTTTTTTTTTTGAACATTAGATTTTAGATACATCCTGAGGTACAGAACTTTAAAGTTTATAGCTAAAAAGAGTAACCATTTTTAATTTTTATTTTAACATTATTAGCAATAAATCAAAATTCGGATCTGGTAAAAGTGTTATCGTCCAATGGAAAGTATTTGTGCCAAATCACATATTGGTTGACTAACAAATACGCAAGTTACTGGAACAATAGTATCAAACAACGAGGTTCTGAGAAATTTAGGATTTTCTTCATACGAAGAGCACAATTTCGTAAGAAAATACAATTTACAAAAGCCAAAATACACCTACTTAGAATGTGTTCTGACATATCATCTCCTTATTCCTCGTTCATCCTCAGACATCTACATTAATGACTAATAAAAATAGTGATCAGCTCAAGTTTCCCAACTTCTCCAAACAGTTTTGTTCAGACATATGATTTTGACATATTTAGATTCAAGAAAATATAAATTATCCGAATAAACACTAATCCCAATTTTTATTTTTGTGCTATTTTGACTTAATTGTTAACCCCTTAAGGCCCAGCTACCCAACATACAAAACTCTTTGATAATTTTATAATAAAACAAGTATTAATTCCCACTCGGTCAAATTTCATAAGCAAATGAACGGCCTTCAAGTTTATATGAAAAGTTACATTCTAAAATACGTATTCAGTCTTAGAAACAGGAAATTTTAGCGTTCAATTATATAAGCTTTTGGACCTTGAGGGCTTTAAAATGCGATGTAGCTCGACCCTTAATCAGGCATGCCCAGTAAACTATATGCTGAACTTGTGGGCACAAAATGTCAACTCATTACACGTGAACCAAATATATAAATTATTTATCGTGAATGCATCCCCGTATACGTACTTATGTCGCGCCACAGAGAGATCGCTATCAGTCTTGTGTATAATTGATCCGAAGCAATCATTTACTAGATTACCATTTCCCTGTGAACATTCCTTTAACCGTGACGACCAACATTTCACTTCATCTATGATTCATAACTTTAAAATGAACAATTATTTTGTTCTTTGTTTTTTTTGTTTTTTTTACAGACTATCTTTGCTGGAAACTTTTTTTAACTGGAACATCCATGGTTAAGATTTTATTATGAATGTTGTGTTTAGAAAGAAATATATAAGATGTGGAGAAGAGGAAACGGAGGATGAGAAGAAAAGGAAAAAGATAACGTAGAAGATTGGAAACAGGAGAAAAGTAGTAGTATTAATAGTAGAAGAAGAAGGGATGAAGACGAAGAAGAAGGGAAAAAAAGGAAAAGTAGTATTAGAAGATGATGAAAAAGAAGGGAAAAAGAAGAAGCAGACGCAAAGAGAAGAAGAATACGACGAAAAGAAGAAGAAGAAAACGATGAAGAAGATGAAAGAAGAAGACGACGATGAATATAAAAAGAAGAGAATGGAGAAGAAGAAACGACGACAAATGAGCCACTGCGGATGTTAAAGAAGAATCAGGTCACGTAGAAAAAAAACGAAGAAAAATAGAAGAAATTATACACTATAAAAAGAAACTAAATCTAAAGCAATTAAAATAAGAAACTGAATCTCCAGACACATCAAGATAAGTCTCGTAATTTTTCTGTTTGTTCTAGGAGGTTTAGAAACATTCAAGTTTGGAAGGAAAGTCGACGGCGGAAAAAGAATACAAATGTAGAAAAAGACATAGATTACCAACATAAAGATCTAAATCTTCACACTTTAGACATGATCAACAACAGAAGAATTAGATATACTTGACAAGCCAGTAATCAGGGAAGAAATCACTATTGATACATCGACAATAGTTCATTTAATTTGTCTTCACATTGAAGAAGACAGAATGTGAACTGGCATTACTAATTATGATTTTACTTCATTAGTTTTTGGTATTAAAATATAGACCATTAACGTACGTGAAATATATGCCAGGACAAGCAGATAGTTCATAATTGGACGACAAATAAAACATTTAAACAAGAAAACAGAGAGAGACAATATTAACGAACCAAGATAGTACTTTGTCATGTTGATCTGTTTGCGTTAACTATGTTTCCTGTACTGATTATCCACTTCTTAGACAATATTTTTCACTTTATTCATTTTCTCGTATGCTGCATAAAGTATTATTGATGTTCTCTGATATATTGTACCTTGTGTTTTTTTTAAATAAATATCGTCACCCACCTTTTAACAAATGGTATATGTCCGCGATATCTGACGATCTTTTAAAGGTGATGTTTCTGTGTTACATTATTGTGATAGTGACAGGGATTAAAATAAGTACGCGCAATCTACACCTTTCTCAGTGTAAGACTACATCGAATTATATCGGCTGCTGCTGCTGCTACTACTATTACTACTACTACTACTACTATTACTACTACTACTATTTCAACTATTATCACTACTATCACTATGACAACTACCACAACAGAACTTAAGCACGTTGGCCTACTATCTGTGCTAGCACTACAGATAACACTTCCGCTCTATTACTACGACTACTATTACTTTTACTACTATTATTACTACTATTACTATTACTACTAGTGCTACTCCTACTACTATTACTACTACTACTGCTACTACTACTACTTCAACTACTACTACTGTTATTATTATTTCAACTTGTTATCACACCTATCATTAAAACAGCTACCACAACAGAACATAAATATGTTAGCCTATTATTTCTACTACCACTTATAACACTTCCGCTACTACTACTACTACTTCCAATACAACTACTACAACTACTATTACTACAACAACTACTATGTAAATTTTTATCACTACTATCACTTTGACAACTACCACAACAGAAGATAAGCATTTTGGCCTACGTATAACACTTCCGCTACTACTACTACTAGTACTACTACTGCTACTACTACTATTACAATTACTACAACTTCTACTACTACTATTACCATTACTACTAGTACTGCTCCTACTACTTCCAGCACTACTACTACTACTACTACTA
This sequence comes from Oreohelix idahoensis, assembly GCA_024509875.1. NCBI lineage: Eukaryota > Metazoa > Mollusca > Gastropoda > Stylommatophora > Oreohelicidae > Oreohelix > Oreohelix idahoensis. Next base: position 533,515 of record JAMPIV010004998.1, read on the forward strand.
CTACTACTACTACTACTACTACTACAAGTAGTAGTATTTCAACTTGTTATCACTCCTTCTCACAATGACAGCTACCACAACAGAAAATAAGTATTTTGGCCTACTATTTCTACTATTTCCGCTGCTACTACTACTACTTCCACTACTACTACTATTACTACTACTTTCTTTACTACTACTACCACTTATACTAATTTCTGTTATTTCTACTATTACTACGCCTACTACCACAACAGAACATATGTATTTTGACCTATCACTTCTACTTATAACCGACAATGCCAGTTATTCCGTAGCGACAATGAACATAACTAGTACCAGTTTTACAAATGATGATGACGTTCCTGCTGCAAACAGCACTACCTCGCACGCTATAAACAGCTGCTACAAAAATACTACCTTGTGACCATTAACTTGTTTTACTTCCTGTTTACAAGCCATTTGGAGAGAAACCCTTTTTGTTCGTCACAGTCATGTTTTGATTCGTGCAGTGTTGGGAGGTGTCTTTTTAATGATTTCTATGATACCATCAGCCCATTGATTTTTTTCTCATTTGTTTCTCATTGCGTGGTATCACATTCGTTGCCAGCGAGTCCGCTTTTTCATCACAGAAACGGATACAGCATTTTTAGCGTCTTTCATTAAAAACTTAGTTGACTAGTTGGACAACCCACAAATTACTTTACCTGAGTCCTGCCATTCACTAATTATTTGTGTAGTTATCTTCTAAGGCTTGGAGGACAAACTTTACAAATACTGTTGCTACCACTACTTCAGTAACAATAACCACTACTACTGCTTGCTAAACCTGCGACAACTATGCTTCTCCTACTGCTGCTACAACTACAGTTATGATTATCATCACTGCTGTTACCACTACGGCAACTATCACTACTACTACCGTTTCGATAAGTTTACTATTGTTTGTGCAGGTACGATAAGTGACTAGTACTACTGTTACCATCACTTCGACAAATGGGATTACTACTATTACTGCTACTACAAATGCGACAACTATGACTACCACTCCTACAACCACTGAGAACTATGGCTACTTCGGCAACTATTATTACGCCCACTACGGCAACTATGGCTGCTACCACTGATACAGCTATGACTAATACTACTATTACTACTACCACTAAAATAACTATGACTACAGCTACTACTATTACTACTGAGACAGCTATGACTAACACTTCTATTACTACTATTACTACTACTACCACTAAGACAACTATGTCTACTGAGCGTCCGAGTGGCTAAGAGGATGGCGTCTGGAAGTCTCGACACCGTGTGTTTAAACGGGGGATTAAGTCATTAAAAGAATAATTTCTTTTGTCCATGTGGCCGTCTCCCACGCCAAACAATAACCTGTCTCGCGGGCCAGGTGTGTTTCAAAAGATAACGTAAGGTTGGGAAATATCAAAGATGTGTTTAAACTTTAGTAAAAGTCGTGATTACGATCACCTTTAAAAAATGATGGAATAGCGAGGACGGCGAAGAAATAAAATAAGAATGATGATGAAAAAAGTAAAAGGCGATAAAGTAAAGAACCACTATATCACAATTACTACTTAATACACTTATGACTAATTCTACTATTACTACTACCGCTAAGACAACTATGACTACTACTACTGCTATTACAACTATGACTACTACTATTACCATTAAGACAACTATGACTATTGCTACCACTGTTACATCTATGACTACTACTACTGTTATTACTACCCCTAAGACAACTATGATTACTGCTACTGATACAACTAAGACTAATACCACCATTACTACTACCACTAAGACAACAATGACTACTACTATCACTGACACAGCTTTGACTAATACTACTATTACTACTGCCACTAAGACAGCTATGACTGCTGCTACTGATACAGCTATGACTAATACTATTATTACTACTACCACTAAAACAACTATGACTAATACTACTATTACTACTATCAATATGACAACTATGACTACTACTACTGCTATTATCACCATTACAACTGTGACAAATATGACTACCACTACTACTACCACAAGACACTTATGATTACTACTGCTACAACTATCATTACGACTATGACAACTACATCTTCCATAACGACAACAACAACTACTCATAGCTACTATCGCTCCGATAACAATGACTACTACTACTACTACTACCACCACCACCACTATGACATCTGTAACCACCACTACCACTGCAGCTTGTGGCACTATTCTCTTGCAACATTACAGTACTTTAAATTTCTATACTTTAACAACGGCTACTAAAAGTTGGCCATCTGTATGTACTGCCACCATTACCGTTACATCTACTAAAACTACTATGACTAATACTTATACAAATACTACAGGTATAATAGCCAAGTAGTAGTAGTTACAGTGTTAAACAAATAAACACATTTTGGTAAATGAACACGTAAGCTAAATGAGAAAACCCACTCTTTGTATTCAGCACTTCCATCTCTGATGATGCATGAAAAATGCAGGAGCGAAGAAAAGCTGCCAACTAAAGAGAGTTCATGAGCTTTACAGACAGTTTGTACACGGTATCGTGGCTGGATCGATGAGGAATTCTGTGAAACCACAGCTTTGTGATTTCATAAAATGTTTACTAGACTTGATTAAATGTTCTCGGCTTTCATCTCTTAATTTTTACTGCACATAGTTATTTAAAATTACTGCATTTCATTTTTAAATGGAGTAATATTACATCTAGGAGTGCTCTGTCTACCAATTAAATTGCATGAGTATTCAGAAGGAAAGTGAAGATATTAAGTTGCTTACTCGAAAGCATGCTATAAGAATAATTGACATGTTTACCCTTCGAAATTTGCGTATCACGATTTCTGACTGACTAGCAAGCCATGCTTACTAGCAGTACTTACGGGTTGTATCACTTTTTATTAACTTTCTTTAGTTTATTACTAAGCTAGCTTTTGCTATCTTTCTTTTCCCTGACGAAGGCCTTGTGGTCGCAACGGAGACAGTTTTTTTTATCTTTTGTCTTCGTAAGATGAATTACCTTTTTTTCGTTTTTACTCACCCACCCTTATCGTTTCCTGCATTTAATGCCATTACTGTTGTTTTCTCACTGTGTTTATGCATGAGGCATATTTCGAGTCATCCTTATATGACCATCAGCTAAGCACAATACTACAGTATTCAAATGTGGAAGTGAACCTGTCTGTGAGGCTAATTACACCCTCAATGACTATTTAAATCATCCATACACTCCCATTGATTCCACCTGTGGTGAAACATGTTGAGTACCAAACATTGCACACCGAGCTTGGAAGAGTCGCTTGGCCCTTTAGGTGTAACTTTAGCTTTTTATATGGTTGGCTACATGCAGGAGGATCTCACTTTAGATCTATGATGGGCAGAGGGAACTGAGAAGTGGCTCTTTCTAGGACGTGACAATTTCTTGGGAAAGCCCAGAACCAGACCACAGTATTTTAGCTCTGTATATGTTAAATACTTTATATTCGTTGAGGCTCAGATACATTTTTAAAGCTCTCAGATACACGCCTGGTATTTTAAGACGTGCATCTGAGCACAGCATTGATATGTTTTGTAATGTTATTTGCGTACGACCGTGCACCATTATAAAACGGGGAATGGCGCGGTATGACGCAGTGATTTGTTGCTATAGGGGCAACGTACTTGAGGCAGATCCCGATATCCTCCGTCTTATATAGACGTGAATTTTTCGTGTGCTTGTCCTTAGCAAGGAAAGACACGATGATAAAGAAATTATAATCATCTGGAAGATGAAGATGATATTCTTGATGAGCAATACCAAGAATCGTTTTATTTCAAATATTTAGGCAGAAACGGCTCGTTGTAAGTATCTCGCCTCCGATACTTAGTCTCCTGCACGTAACTGCAGAGCTTCAGCTTGACCAGTTGTGTCAGCTGGTAGTGCGGCCAGTTTACGCTAAGAGCTATTTGGATCTATATAGATATATGCTCCAAGATTTTATCATGGTCACTGTTGTAAACCCAAGTACTCTACTGGTACGTTGCTGTAGAGCTTCCGTTAACCTTCGTGGGGTACCGGCTAGTGCAGTCAGTCAACGTCTATGTTGATTATTATACAGGGTGTTTATAAAGTCGCTTTGCAGTGAAATTTACGCCCGGGCGAGACTACGTCACCAGAAATGTGGTTTTCAATTGGGGCTTGTTGTGTAATGCTGCACACGGGATTATGGAACACAGCATTGGAACACAGAATATCATGACGTAAATTTGCATCATTCGTGACGTAATTTCTAAAATATTTTTCAAATTCACTGCACAGCGACTTTATAAACACCCTGTATATGCCAATGTATATACTTTCAAAACCATATCGATGAACTGTACTTGCACATGATGTCAACGTTTTTCTGTAATAAATCGTATTGTCATTCACGTTCAACAATGGGTCCAATATGTCTTACTTACCAATTGGTCAGTCTTATGACCCAATCGTTACTGTTACGTTTGTCTCGTCGTCATTATCCATAACGAAGCGACGGCCCACAACACCATTCGCATCATAAATCACCAATACAGAGACGTAGCGGTAACAGAAGATTTGAACAGCCCCCTTGGATGGCGGGGAATGTACAGTATGCCACTCTCTTCTTCCTCCTAGCTTGTAACCCAGTTGTGATGATCCTTTAAATGCAAGCCAAGCTGGAGAAATTGAAGCTCATGACTTCAACTCATTACGTTTCGGAATGGCAGAAAAGCCACAAGAAAAGCCTAGATCTACAGTGTAGATAATACCAAGGAATCTTTGGTATTGGCATCAAAAGAGCGAGAAGCTCAGCAGCACTGGTATATAATAACAACAACAACAACAATAACAACTCCCACTGTATTTTCAGATCCACGCTCATCTAGTGTTTCCATTTTATCGTACATCTGACTGGTGATTATTTATTCATTACTTTAAATTAATTACTCCTCCCAGTGGAAGAGACGGTCCTCTTCCTAATGGCGTGCGTCAAGTGGCGGATAGGAATGGCTTGCACGTACAACAGTTAGTCGGGTCAGCTTAATACACTGGCCATAAAACAAACAGGTATAGATCAATCCGGACTAGCCGTGCGGGAGGGGTGCTGTATGTATGAACGCTTCTAATGTTCATAGGCTAGAGAGTCTGCGAAAGTGCGGCATCTTCATTGAAACTGCGTTCGTGGATGTGACGTCAGTCTTAATTCATTTGTTAATTTGTTCCTGTGACACCTATGCTTCACTCTACTATGTCAATAATTTCCGATACCTATCTTTTTGATAGACTCCTCTGCGTCAGTATTCATCTGTCATTGTGGCGTGATTGTCCCCCATGCTTTGCAGCGGTGGTCCAACAATGGCCAAACTTAAAGTATAAAAACTAGGGTCTTCAAAGGTATCAACCTTCGCTCAAGATTAACTATTGGCAGAAATACAAATAGAAGAATTGTGCTCCTATTTCAGGGAGCCTCACAGGAATTTTAAGAAATCAAGCATAACCACTGAGATTATCTAAGCTGTCGTGAACTTTTATCTCTTCCCCCACCCCCTTTTTTTCTGTGAAGAAAACGAATTCGCTCGTATTTCCTCCAACTGAAATGATTCAGTAAAATATTACTTTAATAACTCTGGCGGGTTATGTATTTAAATTAACTGAGTCATACGGGTGCAATTCTCTCAATAATTATTAATCAATTATAAATATGTATTTACAGATAAAAATTTAACAATCAATTATAGTAAACAAAGTTAAAATATGGTTTTTATGAAACAATGAAACACTGATTTTTTTACCGGTAGTGACATTAAAGTGGCTATCGTTTAAAACAAAAGCTCTTTTGCAGGACCTGACTGTAATACCTAACTGTCACATAACTGAGTTGGCTCTCTTTTCCTCTGCGGCAGTATTGTTATTTTAGAGTCATTGGTTGCACTTATTTTCCATAAATATTCGTCGCTTCTGTTTACCTGACCATCTCTGATGAGAGAGTAGACAGGTGATGCAATAATGATTGACGGTCAGGTTGGTAAAATCATCGTGTACTAAACCTTGGCCACGCTGGATTAACTCGACGTACGCCCAGCACGTTTATTTAGCGCTGATATGGCTATTGTGATTCACTAATTATTGTCGTGAAGAGTCACAGCCCAGATGGTTACACGAGAGTCGGTGCTTGCACATGTACGGGGAGATAAATTACCCATCTGCGGAAATATTACAGACATGCACCTGAAAGACGGAAAACTGTAATAACTTCCGGACAGAAATGTTACCAGGACATTATTTGTGATAATGTAGGGAGTTGTAGTGCAATCATTACTGCGAATCGACGGATATAACAACTCCTTATACGGAAAACGACCATTTAAATAACATGCAGAATTTTCCTATGAGGAAGTTTTTTTGAATAGACGTCATCAAACCACGCATGATTGTAACTATTGGCCGGCATTCGAGAGGTAAACATAACAATATTTCTTACTGGAGCTTGGTCTAACAGAAAACAACACAATGCATGGGATAAAGTTGCAATATAACCTGACACTTTAGTCGGTTGAAGGCACTATAAAATGCATCTCCTCAAGAAACAACTAGACATGGGAGAGTTAAGAATGGAGTCAGAATTTCATTTATCGGACCGGACTTTGAGCATCTTGAGGAATTAAAGCCCAGGAAAACTCTACCAATATTAGCAAGGAAAGCCGGAATCTGAGGAATCTGAACCATGGAGTCAAAGTGGGAGCTTACTGTAAAGTAACAACCCCAGAACACGTGTAAGAGGCATCTTGAGCAAGTTGCCTTAGCAATTTCTCTGAGCCAGCAGTCTGTCGGTGAACCCAAAAATGTGGGGTAGGTTGTACATTTATAATTCTACATTTTTCATTATTAACACGTGAAATAATATGTATGTATTGACATGTGAATATTAATATGTGAAAATTGCTAAGTAGATGTCCAAGTCATTTGATGCTGGCAACCTCAGCATATAGAATGATGATTTCATGAACCACCACTGCAAGGGCTGGTGGCTGCTTTATGCGAGTTTCTTATAGACAACTAAAAGCAGAGGTAGTCCCAAGTTCCTTAACAACTTTGAATAGTGTCGGGTCACAGGTTCTATGGGGCCATCTTACAGGTGGTAGTGGTGTCACTTTAACTATAATCCTACTCTTTTTTTATATGTAGGTTCCTAGGACTCGTGGTTTCCAGAACTAAAGTCGAGTTTTCTTTCTATCTAATATCAGAAGATACTCTAAACTTGGTCTTCTCCCTATGTTGAAATCCTGTTTCTATTCGTTATCCTGGCGTCTGAAATGTCTTCATGGCGAGATGGAAATGCAGTGAAGTAGTCTTAAAATGTTGTAAAGATTATAAGCTATATTTTCGCTCACAATTATTGTTGTTTCATTGGAAAAAATTCCAATCAGAATTGATTTATTTTAGCCCTTCCATTGCAATCCAACCACGAATTAGTGTCTGACATTGGTTGGGGCCTCCCCCCACTATCCTCATCTGTAGCGCTGGTCTCTCGTGGCAAAGGTACCTGGTTCGATTCATGGTATTATCACACTTCAGTCTACCCAGCTGTAACTGGGTACCTGACTTTGCTCTTGAGTTAAAGGCAACGAGAAAGGGAACTGGTCACACCGCCTCTCGATGCTCGACCTAGTAGAGGGAAGTCTATAACACTTCACCCCTCTGCGACAGTATCTGCTATGGGACTACCTTTACCTTTTACCCTCATCTGTAGAACATTCTGCATGACGCACAAGATAATTTCTGTACATGTTATATACACATTTATTTGCGTATCTTTTATGACCATATAAGGTCTTGCTTCTTCCGTTTCGCCAGTCATGTTTAAAAACTCACTACTTCACAGATCTAACATTATAATCTCCTCCCAGACGTTTATTTCCTTGTAATTGTTTATTAAAATCAATTTTAAATGCCGGAAGTGTTACATCATTGTCCGTTACTTAATCTTTAGCAAGATAGTTGTTTTCCTACATTCCAATCAGATCTGCCGTATGTTTTATCATGTCGTATTTGCGAGCTCGCACTTTTATCTGTCTTTTTTATTGTGCTCCATCCCGGCTTCACGAAGCGGGGAGACAATATGGTAAAACGATTAACCCATCCTGACGGGCTGATTGTTTAGGCAAGTCTTGGGTCTTTGTTCAGTTTAATGCAAACGTTAGTTTAGTGAGTTTTGTCCTGGGGAATTAAGTGTCTGGACTCCACGTTTAGCTTGCGTAATTGGTTCTGGTCAGCGTGGTTGACGATGATAGTTTTAAGATAATGTGTGTTAATTTTGCAAGCATGACTCGTCCCAATACGGCCCAACTAAGTCTGTGCTGATATTAACAATATTGGGGAATTAAGGCAAATCGTATAATATTATCGTTTCCGGAAAGACAGTTTGTCTTAACCAACAGGGATGGGAAGTAGAGATTACAAGATTGCAGAGTAGGGGCAAGGCATATGACTTAAGGATTTCCGGCAAGCCAAGTAATAATTAGTTACATTACCATATACGCGATGTCAATGATTATGCTTAGATGAAACTATACTAAACTAAAACATCGTAAACGGTGAGTCGCCTTAAATTATGAGATAAACTAACCTAACATTGTGATTGGGTTTGAACAAAATATACCAAGCAAAATCTACGTTCGTGAAGGCGCGTTGTTTACTATAAGACCTGAGTACTTAAAGATTCACCACTCAGATTCATTTCTCACCAGACGCCAGGATTAAGAGAAAGAAGATTTGCTAGGGAGTGGTATAAGCTTGAGTTATTCTTTCAGTGAAACTAAAAGTGCCAAAAGTTTATATAGCTTTTAATCCCGACCCCTATAAATCTGCCTCTATGTTAAAGGTTAGAAGTTGTAATACAGCAATTAGTATTAGCTCTCGGGGGAACGACTGCATCGTCTCACAGCTGCAGGACACTACAGGACATTTCTGTACACATGTCTGGATAATAACCGATTTCATAATTGAAGGGGTAAGTTGTAACAAATGTTGTTACATGTACATTATATACGTGTGATTCATTTGCATTCTGCCGCTCTCCGAATCTACTTCCATTTGACGAGGGTCTGAGATTTTATGCTCAAGGGCGTCGGGTAAAATAAAGAGGAAGATGAAATGGTTCAGGAAGTCGAAGAGCTTCTGAAGCTTTCATCCGAAGACATAAAACTTAAAGGAGATCCATTTTTCTATTTTCTCTCAGTTTCTGGTACTACTTAACAGAATTCAACGCTGGACACTATCCATAAGAGACGGGTCCAGAGGACACTCGAAGCGGCGATCCTTTTTTTTTGGAAGTTACTCCTGCACAGCAGCGAATATGCTCCAACAAACCATTCCACTACTGACTTGAGAAGGAACAGTTATGGATTCACTGAGAACCAGCAATGACTGTGCCAGAATTCAACGACGAACCACTGTCAACACCTGGTTAAGTACAAAGTACTGGCACAGCATATAGATTCTTTAAACTCCACCACATAATAATCTTCCAATGCAGATACACCATGAATGAATTGTTTTTTCTTAACAACTCAATTTTAACCTTGTTGATCAAATATTTCATAAATAAATCTATTGTTATCTATGTAAATATAAACCCCTGGTTGGAGTTTATAACTTTGTTCAGTGAATTTGATGTCTGCTCCCATATGATTCTTTGTTTTTAAATACTTATAAACTGATGTATAAATAATAATACAATGAATACTTTGCTGAATTACCTTCAGCTGAGCGCTCGTTAAATACGAGTCAAGTATTAAATCATTACATTCACACTTTTTCTCACAGAAGTGGGCGGCGAATACAAAGTTTATAATCAACTTAGAAGGCGCTGTTGTTGTACTCAGGAGATTATAAAATCCCTTCTATTAATACCTCTGCCAAGTAATACTGAGCGATGGTTGTTTCCTTCGGAAAACTCATCCTATTTACTCTAATTTTTTGGCCATCAATGAACCACAATTCAAGAGCAAGGGAGACAAACCGCGACAGTGGGTAAGACTGTTATAGGCAGAATACTATCAAACATAATAATTATCTAGGTATGTCTTTTGAAATCAAGAGAAATCAAGATTAACATAAAAGTAAGAATTATAAGTCATGTCAGAATTGTATGGATGTGACACTTAGAGTGCAACAAAAACAATATACAAGAAGTTACCAGGCATTAAAAAATAGGTGCTTCCATGAAATAGAAGGACTGACGTGCTACGACAAGGCCACAAACGTAGAACTGATGACAACTACCAGACAAATACTAGTGGAAACAAGATATGAGAAGAAGATAATTTTAAACACATAAAGAAGGGAAATCCGAGGTCTGTAAACAGTAAATAAATATTACACACACATAACGGTTTGGTTTTCAGGCACTCGTGAATAATAAAGAAGTAAAAAACTAGACAACAGACGTGAGTGGCTTACCGGGGAATCGAACCTATGACCTTCCGTGCGGCACCCCCGGCTATCTATGGAAGGGAATCACACTATCCTCCCTGCTAGCTAAGCACCACAGAGAAGAAGACACTGGGGATGGTTTAAGGACACATTGAGCAGACTTGCCGATAGCATTACCAGGCAGTTATTATTCTGGAACCCCCATGGTAAGAGGCAAACTGGAGTACACATGGAGAAAATAACTGGAGAGAAATGAAAATGGTGATAAGACATGGACAAATCTTGAGCTGATGGCACGTGACAGGAGGACTTGGAGTGTATTGGTTGAAGATTTATGCTCTTTAAGAAGCTTAAGTGTATTGATTGATTGATGTCTGTAGCGAAGCGAGCCCAACGTGACGCTAACTGAAAGGGAAAGGGGGGGGGGGGGGGGGGGGGGGGGGGGGGGGAAAAAAAAATTGACGAGAAGTCAAACAATTACATCCCTTGACAACTACCCCTGTCCTCAAATACGTACAGTCGCCAACTTACATATGTTTGAAGGAAGAGTTAATCAGTCAAATGAGTATTAGGTCAATGACATTTTATAAACAAATATTTCGATTACCACTACAGTATGAATATAATAATACATTTTCATCTTGCTCGTTTCAATTGAGCATTAAAAACCAACATATACCAAGCATCTTGGTGGTTTGGTTTTTAGAATGTTTGTCTTCCTTGGCACTGTAATGTTGTTGCTGTCATTGTTAAAATGTAGTCTATAGCAGATACTGCCGTAGTGTTAGAGTGGAGCGTTTGTGATGTCACTTTACTAGGTCCACCTGTGAGAGGTATGGTGACCAGCTCTCTATCTCGCTGCTTTTACCTTCCCTAACTCACAATAATAGACAGGTACCCGTTTACAGCTGTGTAGGCTGGAGCATGACGCCTCTCTGTCTCGAACTCAGTACCTTCGCCGCGATAGGCCAGCGCCCTAACTGCTCTGCCAATCAAACGCTCAACTTGATAAGTTACTGGTACTTCCGAGTATTAGTAGTTTACAGTCTTTAAGGGGAATTCACCAAGTTTATTAACCCCAAATTGAAATTATTACTGTTATCTCCCTTCATGTACTTCCTGCACATTTGTTTCGATTGAGTTTAGATTTTAACATATATCAAGCGGTGGGTGGTTTTTAGAATGGTTATCTTCTGTGTAAAATGTTGTGTGTTCTTTTCCCGGCAAAGGTACTTTTGTTTAGTCAGCCACTTGTCTTTAGTTTTTATAACTGTGTTGTTGTTGTTATTGTTTACACGCGTCCGTGTGTGATGACCGGATTAATTGCTCGGTGGAAGGTAGAAAGTGGAAATGAAGGAACTAAATTTGTATCAATGTTATGAGTAAAGTTCATAACATGTATGTCGATATCAATACAGTTCGACATGTAGTTGATTTGTTTATGAGACCGTTGCCCTGGTTTCAGGAAGTGACGTCATTACTTTTGGTGGCCAATTTGCAGACGCGATTTTTGCTGCCTGCTAACTAAAGCGTCCCTTGGCTTTTGGTAATTCGCTGTGTGTCTATTCAAGGTGTTGGACGTATGTGTTATCAGCTCCTGAGAATTATGTGGTTTCACTAGATCTTCATTATGTTGTTCCATCACTAGCTTACCCATAGGTCTAGACCTTCGTGTGGTAAGACTAGTTTCTTGTATGAAAGAAATGAAGATGATTCTGTAAAGAACGTGAGTTGAATTATTACAATAAAAACTGTATGGAAATGTCCTCGACATTGTCCCAGTTACAAGACTGTACAGCGACACTAGAGACTGTCTAGTTGATGCCATTACTTAATGTGCATATTATCAAGATATATTTGGAGATTCAAGATGTCTATTAAATCTTTATGTGAATCGTCCAAACTGGCCTTTGGAGTGTCATTAATGTTTTGAAGAATATGGCTTTTGGGCGGGGACTGAATGGGCCTACCCCAATCTGTGCTTGGTTTGGAATCAGTGTATTATTCCTTGTGAATTAATCAAATATTATGTATGAAGGACCTCTTACTTCAACATAAGAATAATAGCCCTATAAAGAACCGTATCAATCAGAGACTATGCCGTGTGGCGTAGGAGATCATGTCTCTCCCCAACTTCCTGCCTTCAGTACAATTTATCAATTCTATTGTCGACCTCCTTCCATGCCACGGTGTCAAACTGTCCAGTGTTTGCTTTATTTGTCTTCCTGTCTCTTTTTCCTTCAATCTTACTGGGTGTTAAGATATATTCCAACTTTCGCATTCTAATAACACTCCCAAAAATAGTGGATTGCTTCTTTCTAACTTGTGAAATAAGTTTCCCTTGCGCATTGGCCTCTTTCAAGAAATCCTCTTTACTCTTTTTGGCTGTCCATGGTAGAAACTGAATACGGGAAAAATAACAGACAGAAATCGCAAACCATAATTCTTTGCTGTTTTTTTTAACTGGTTAAAAGTCAGTCACATAGCAGCTACTACCGTAGGGGAGTGAAGTGTTAGAGACTTCACTGTACTAGGTCCAGTTTTGAGAGGTGGGGTGACCAGTTCCCGTCCTCGCTGCCTTTGCCTTCCCTAACTCAAGAGCAGAGCCAGGTACCCGTTTCGATCTGGGTAGACTGGTGCATGACTCCACTACGATTCTAACACGGTACTTGTGCCGCGATAGGCCAGCGCCAAAACTAATCTGCCAATCGACCGCTTAACTTGAGATCTTTCTTACTTACTTAGTCGTTCCTCTTCTACCGTGAGGTGTAGAGGTTTGGAACAGAGAGCGCCATGCTACCCTATCGTTTGTCTTACTCCGGGCCTGGTTCACTTCTAGTCCTCGGTCCTTCAAAGATTGTCTAATCTTCTCCTCCCAGTTGGCTCTGGGTCATCCTGGAGGTCTGGATTCCTGGCTCCTAGTTTCACAGGCTTGTCGTGGTAGCCGATTGTCTCCCATTCTACAGACATGGCCAAACCATCTTAGTTGGGACTGTTCTACTTGGATGTGCAGGGGTTGGGTTTTTAGGCCTTGACGTATCGTCTGGTTGCGGACCATGTCTCTTCTTGTTACTTCAACCACCTTCCTCAGTTACCACATTTCTGAGGTTTGGTTGTAGTGGGTTGTAGTCATTGCCAGGTACCCGTTTACATCTGGGTAGACTGGAACATGACGCCACTACGATTCTAACCCGGTACTTGTACCGCGATAGGCCATCGCCCTAACCACTCTGCCAATCGACCGCTTAACTTATGAAGTTACTTGCTAGTATTAGTAGTTTTGACTGACTTTTTCGATCCCCGAGGTTACGAGTTTTCCCTCTATTTTTCCTAGTAGTAATAGTTAAATGGATGGGTTTTTAAAAAAATCGAACAAAGGTGATTCGTCTTACGAGGACAAAAGACAAAGAAAATAGCCAACGTTACGGCCAGAAGGCCTTCGTCAGGGAAAGGAAAGAAAGTGAAGGCTAGATAGGACACATAAGAACCTAAATAAATATAAAAATAAAACCTAGGTACTTCCCTGAAGGCATCGAAGTCCTAACACTTTTGCTGCCCGCTAACGGACGAGCGTGCCCGGAAAAGGAAATCATAATAGTATATATAAAAGTAATAGTTAACAAACAAGGGAAGCTAACAGGTGTAATAACCCCAAATTAAATTATTAAATGTTATCTCCCTTAATGTACTTCGTCTTCATTTGTTTTAATTACATGAAAATTTGGATTTTTTTTTTTTTAAAACTAGCTCTTTAATATTTTTTTTTTCTGCTTAATATTCACATTGTCTTCTCGCTGCATTAGTAAAATCTCCTAAGTACATTTATATCTAGTGCATATCTTTACACTTAGTATTAGGAGTAGTAGGAGCCCCTTTAGTCATAATTAACTATGGGAATACGCCCCCGAGGTTATATCCCTCCGCTGCTTTGTAGTAGTACACATAGTATTACTTGTATATTTATCATTCATTAATTCCGCCGACTATAGAACTATTTTAGTTACATTACAACAATATAACAATTAAGTTATTCTTTCGCTGCCCAACGACTGGCGTTGAAGATCACGCCTGATCATTTCCAACGGTCTCTGGCTATCTTGAATCAGCTGTGTGTGCAATGTCTTCATTAATCATGTGGGTTAGTTCACTGAGATATTTCTCTCTTTTCTCTCTCTCATTCTTCTGTCTTCTTTTCTTTCAGTTTAATGAACCAGTTGTTTCCAGATTCTCTTGTGTTTCCTATTTCATGACATTTTCTGAGAACGACTGTATCTAACTATGTTGGTTAATTGAAACACTTTCTACCGATTGTAGGAGGATTCCCACAAAGTGGCGGATCTATATTTTGAGGGCCCTGAAGCTTTAATTCTTGGAAAGGGCCCTTTTATCAAAAAATTAGTGTTGGGAGATGGAAAAGAAATGTATTATAAGAAAACTAGACTTTGTCGCCCTGAAGCTCAAGCTTCGTAAGCTTCATAGTAGATCCACCTCTGCATACTAACTTATGGCACCAATGTATTCGTTACATCTTTCTTAGATGCCATATCTCTGTTCCAGTTGTCTCGCTGCCTGTAGGTTACTGTCTATGTCTCGCATTCATAACTATAAGATGGACATGCAGCATCGCATAATGCCCCTTGTCGTCCCTGGGGACCTCTGATGAGATGAAGAAAGAACATGATTATTGATCCCTCTTGCATGACGTACAATGTGACAAATATAAAGTGTGTGCCTGAGACTGTCAATATCGTCATACAAGACAAAATGCCACTGAAAGAGCATGTGAATGCTTGATGCAGGCTTCCTGTGGCCTTATGCTCCAATAGGAGCGAAAAGAAAAATGATGAAAATATTACCGTAAAATTTTCCTTCTAGTTACCAGTAACATTTTCTCTTTGTAGTAACCTGTTATGATTCTTAAACTTTATTTTGCTGTTATAATTCTTGTCGTGATTTGAAGCTATTCATCTGTAACCACTAATGTAAGAGATAAGCAGGGAAATCTCATCACGACAGCAGAGGGACAGGAAACAAGATGGGCAGAGCACTTCAGAGAAACTCTGAACAAGGAACCACCAGAGACACAATTGAATGTTCCTGAGGCTGAAAACGATCTAGATGTAAATGCAGACACTCCACGAAAAGAAGAATTCATCCCAGCAATCAAAGGGTTAAAGAACGGAAAAGCTCCTGGCCATGATAACTTAAATGCAGAGCTATTTAAGACAGACCCTGAGCTAGCAGCAGAACTATTAGAACCACTATTTGCACAAGTCTGGAGAACAGGGACAACACCATCAGAGTGGAACAAAGGAATAATTGTCAAATTGCCAAAGAAGAGAAATCTTGCAGACTGCAATAATTGGAGAGGAATCACTCTTCTCTCAGTTCCCAGCAAAATACTAGGCAGGATAATTATATAGAGAATTTCAAAAGCAGTAGACTACAAACTGAGGAAAGAACAAGCAGGATTTAGTAAGAACAGAAGATGTGTGGATCATATATTCACTCTCAGGAACATTAAAGAGCAGTGCTCAGAATGGCAAAGACAGCTGTACATTAATTTCGTTGATTTTGAAAAGGCTTTTGACAGCATACATAGGGACAGTTTATGGAAAATACTGAGGGCTGATGCGTGATGCCATATGATGATGGATGGTATCCGCATGTCTGGTTTTGTGTGGTGTGCAGATGTGTTCAGTCAAAACAATGTTCATACAAAAATAACAGGGCAATCCACATAGGACGTCAGTAAACTCACGACGTATAAAGTCAATGATTCTTGAAACAGCCGTTGACGTTTTTCTTCATTATTTATTGTGGACGCCACAGTGACAAAATGGTTACGCGAATATGTAGACACATCAAACAGTCATTATCACAGCAACATTCAATACAGCAATAGACGGTAGACAGCATTACAATGATGAGTCAGATGCATGTTATATTTCATAGTGCTGTAAATGTAGTCAGGTGGAAAACTCCATCCTTTTCTATAACAGCCAGGAGATAACCAGATGTATGAGATCAGTTCACTCTCCTTAGTCTGACTTCAGCAAGACAGACACGTCTGCCGAAGTATAAATAATGTCCTCAAAAATATCCTCTAGATAATAAAGGTTTTCCAAACCTAGTTCATTTAACCAAGTAGCAAGTAATGGTCCTTGGGACCTGCATCAACCGATGCAGCACAATACAGCGACATGTGAGCTGGGAAAACATCTCGTGACGACGACTTTCGAAGACAGGCTATGAATCGAAATCGCTCACGACCCAAAATCGATAGAGTTAATGAAAAAGTCAATTTACCTTGCTTTCATGAAATACACAGAAATATCACGCCTCCCGGCATGTGCAAATACACTAGAGGTATTATCTCGAATAAACGAAATATCCATAAGAGGACTACACATTCCTGACAGAACAAAAAATAGCGGAGATCCCCTCTTCAACGAGGCATCTCTTTCGCCATTCCAAATCGCTCACTCCACTAGTGGTGGGCGGAAACCGATCGACCAAGAAGCAAGACAAGTCATGCGCAGTCCAGCGCAAAATGACCACAGCTCAAACTTAACTGCATTCGATACCAACGCGAGAAGACAAATGCTTACCGAGAAAAGTGACTATAAATTTCAAGCAGTTGTTGCCCTTGCGTTATAAAATAGATATTGTAAAAAACGATGTTGCGAGAATTTATCACGCAACATATCACCACCTCCTCCCGATAAAAAAAAAAATGTGGAACATATTTTTTTTTTAAATATCAAAGAGCATGCGATAAGCGGCTCAAAACGCACGAATTATGCGCTGATAATTAATTAAATTGCCTAACATGAGGCTAATTATAGAGTGTCTGGTGAGGATATACCTCAACAGAAAAATAAATATGTCTCAAAAAATATTCACATCGGGGAGGTGTCACCAACACACATCACGTTAGCATGTAAACACAATATACGTATGCAAGTTACCATAATCATCATTAAACAGCATACTCTAATATTGTCTTTAAAAATGGATGTACAAATCTGATAGGAAAATTTAAATAGTACATTCTTTGACATGTAATGACATAAGTACATAGTAAAGTTAAACTACATGACGATCCAGGACATATGCTCTGGTATTCCGAGGGTAAGTACACAATCTAGAACTCGTCATGCTTGATACTAGTAAGGTAAGTCCTCAGCTCAACAATGACATTCTGAGAAAGTACAAGCAATATAATGCTAATTAATAACTAATATGCTTCATAAGGTACAATACATTATTAATAATTGTGGCTGTTTAGTAAACTAACGGCCCTTATATTAACTACTCAGTCCTCCTCTATCATCTTAAAAAACGAACAGAAGAAGATGACAACAAAGCACGATAGTGTGTACATATAAAGTAAGTACAGATGTGCTAATCTATTGTAGAAATATAGGTGTGTTATGACTCTGTAATATATGGAAATATAGGACAGAAGTATTAGTTGGAGTCATGTGGGCATCTAGACAAAATGTCAGCCATCACATTATCCGCACCACGGATAGCTCGTACCGTGAAGTGAAAAGGTTGAAGAGCTATAGCATATCGAGTGGATCTCGAACTCTTCAAATTCTTAGTCTGAATAGCTGTAAGAGCTTTCTGATCAGTCTCTAGAATGAAATGTGCGCCCAGGAGGAATCTTTGTAGCTTTAGAATTGACCAAACCATCGCTAACAACTCACGGTCTAAAACCGAGTAGTTCCTCTCTGCCGCATTTAGTTTTCTAGAAATGTACATAACAGGATGCAGAGTATTTGCATATTCTTGCATCAGTGCTGCTCCAATCCCAGTGGATGAAGCATCACTCCGAAGAACAAAAGTCCTATCAAGAGTAGGTAATCTTAAGATGGGAGGAGAAGAAAATATATTCTTGATTTGGTCTAGTGAAGATTGGCATTCTTCAGACCAACGGACCAGATTAGGCGAACCTTTCTTCAACAATGTTGAGAGAGGTGCCATGATCGAAGATAAATTTGGAATAAATCTCCCATAAAATTGAATTAAACCTAAGAGACTCCTAACTTGTTTCTTCGTTTTAGGAACAGAGATGTTCAGTATTTTGGAAGTATTGTGGTCTTCTGTCTTCAAGAGACCATGACCAACACGATGACCCAGGAAAGAGATTTCACCAAAACCAACAAAAGCTTTAGAAGGTTTTGCTGTCAAATTATTCTCACGTAGAGTGGACAGTAAGTCATATAACCCTAAATAGTGATCTTCCCAGGTATCACTGAAGAGACAGATGTCATCTAAGTATGCGATGACATCCGAACGATGTGACAGAATTCGACGCATCATGCGAACGAAAGTGGCAGGGGCGTTCATGAGACCAAAAGGCATAACATTCCATTGAAATAGACCCCTAGGTGTAGAAAAAGCAGTAAGAGGTTTGGCATGCTCTGCTAAAGGCACTTGCCAATAACCTTTAGACAAGTCAAGTTTAGTGAAGAATCTAGAATTAGAAAGTCTAATCAGTAGATCTTCTAACAAAGGCATCGGTTCAGCATCGAACTTTGTGACCTGATTCAATTTGCGATAATCAACGCAAATTCGTATGTTCTTATCCTTCTTCCGGACAATAACCATGGAAGAAGAATATGGTGAAGTCGATGGTTCAATTATATTTAATTGAATCATTTCATCCAATTCCTTTTCCACTTGCGACTGAAAGTGTATAGGAATAGGATACGGCCTAACCCTAATTGGATTATTGTCGGTAAGAATTATGTCATGTTCTATGACATCTGTGTGTCCAGGAATGTCAGTGAGAACATCCTGAAATGTTTGTAACATCGACAAGTCTCGTCGATGTTCGTCACCAGAAAGATTAGGAGAAACAGAAACGTTTTTCCAAGATTCCGTGGAATGTAATGGAACCACTGGAAGGGGAAGGTTGACATCAGAGAAGGTAGCTTCCTCATCCTGTATGACAGACAGGGATGAATAATGACCGTGAGGTGCAGGAGCATCATCCGTTGCCTGGAAAATAGGCAGCAAATAGTCCGGACGTTCGTGAAATTCCGAAAGCATGTTTATGTGGAAAGTTTTATGCTTTCCATCAATATCGACCACATAGTCAACATCGGAAATCCGAGAGACTATTGCATACGGACCTTTCCATGCAATAAGAAGTCTATTTTCCCTACTGGGGAGTAGGACGAATGCTTTGTCACCTGGACAAAGTTGTCGTAGACATCTATTCTTGTTAGCAAACTGTCTTGCCTTCTCTTTAGCAATTTCTGATGAAGCAGTTGCTAGCTTACATGCCTCAATGATCTTTTGTCTAAGAGCAATGACATACTCATATGAGGATTGAGTTTCATCGCTAATATCATCGGCAGTGATGAGATCGTGTAATAAAGACATAGGGCCGCGTGGACGCGCGCCAAAGACAAGTTCGAAGGGAGAAAATCCTGTGTGTTCATTAGGGACTTCTCTATAGGCAAAGAGAGCCGCGGGTAAAACCCTGTCCCAATCTTGAGGATGATCTTCAGTTATCTTACCAAGCAAAGTCTTGAGCGTTCTATTCAGACGCTCAACTAACCCATTAGACATAGGATGGTAGATACTACTGAGAGATCGTTCAATATGTAAGGTAGACATTACCTGTGACATAGTGTCAGATATGAGTTGAGTGCCATGGTCTGATAATATTTCTCTGGGGAGAAATTCCAAGCTGCATAGTGTCAATCATAAGAAGCCTCTATACCAACTTTACATGTAGTGTTGGCAGAGCAACCTAACCTTTGAGGTGAAGACAGTAGTACGACAGGGATGCCCCTTATCAACAACTCTTTTTTTTAACAGTCATAGACTGGGTAATGCGCCAGACAACAGAGGGCAGTCCAAGAGGAATAAGATGGACTACATTTTCTACATTGGAAGATCTGGAATATGCAGATGACATTGCACTACTAGCACATTCCCATCAACACATCCAGGAAAAAACAGATAGGCTTAATAAGTATAGCCAGCAGGTGGGCTCGAACATCAATTTAAAGAAGTCAGAGGTCATGACGCTCAATGTAAGCAACCCTGAGTCCATATCAGTAAGGAATCAGCAACTGGTACAGACAGACACCTTCACATACCTAGGATGCATAGTAACACCAGACGGCGGGACAGGCAAAGACATCAACATCAGAATGAATAAAGCAAGAACAGCCTTTTTTAGCCTAAACAACATCTGGAAGTCCTCGCAATACAGCACAAGCACAAAATTAAAATTATATCAGAGCTGTGTGCTCTCTGTGCTTCTCTATGGTGCGGAATGCTGGAGAGTTATAGAGAAGGAAATGTCGAAATTGTCCTCTTTTCACACAACATGCCTGAGAAAAATTCACCGCATCTTTTGGCCGAATACCATCACCAACCAAGATCTGCTTACACGGAGCAAGCAGGAAGACATGCACACCATCATAGCTGGCAGACGCTGGAGCTGGGTTGGCCATGTCCTCAGAAGAGACCCCGATGCCATTACAAGAACAGCTATGCTTTGGACCCCTGAAAGAAAACGAAAGAGAGGCCGACCAAAAACAACCTGGCGGAGGACTGTCGAGGCTGAAATGCGAAGAATGAACCAGAGTTGGGGCACTGTACGAAGGATGGCCACCGATCGAGCAAAGTGGAATCAATTTGTTGTTGCCGTACAAGACGTCACTATGCGTGATGGCCACTGACTGCTTTGACGGTCGGTGGTTAAGGATCTAAGAAAAAGAGAATCTGTGACCACACGTTAGTAAACGTATTTATTTACTTTTTAAGCTGTTCAGTGAATTATGTGCTTTTTTGTCTCTAAATAATTTAAATAAATAATACACATAACGGGGAATGTTTCAGGCACTCGTAAGAAATAAAGAAGTAGAACATTAGACAACAGAAAAAAAACAGAAGTGATAGTCTTACCGGGGTCTAGAACCCAGGGCCGTCCGACCGGCAACACCGCCTCTCTACGGGAGTGAATCGTGACTAACCGCCCTGGTAATTAGGCATTTGAAATTATTGCTTCGTAGACAGACGTCATTAGCACGACCACCACTACGGAACTTTGGACCGAGGAACGACCCAGATGAAATATAGACGCGATCACGCCTATAGCCTACCTATTCATCACTATAGGTCTGACAACACAAGAGAAAGACCGTTATACTGTGTCTAGTCAAGAAAATAAGCATGAGAATAGTACACAACAGTACTGTTGTTTAGTTTTTTTTTTCTATTTCTTTATTTCTTACAAGCACCTGCAACTTACCTTTATGTGTCTTATTTATTTATTGTTCACCCTTTATGTGTCTTATTTATTTATTGTTCCCCCTTTATGTGTCTTATTTATTTATTGTTCCCCCTTTATGTGTCTTATTTATTTATTGTTCACCCTTTATGTGTTTTATTTTTTTATTGTTTACCCTTTATGTGAATTACTCATTTAAGGTTTACCCTTTATGTGTATTATTTATTTATTGTTTGCCCTTTGAGTATTATTTATTTATTGTTTACCCTTTATGAGTTTTATTTATTTATTGTTTACCTTTTATGTGTATTATTTATTTACTGTTTATCCTTTATGTGTATAATTTATATATTCTTCACCCTTTATAACTCCGTCTAGGCCGGTCCTAAGCCCGGCTGAAAAAAGGAGGAGGGCGGCCGTAAGGAGGCAGCCCCTCAACCATGCAAAGGCACAACAGGTCAATCACCTGTTTGCTTTAATCTTTTGATTACGAGAACTACAAGAGAGAAAACCGGACGGATTCTGAAGGCGACGGAACTGGAACGGACTACGGACTACGACTTATGGAAATTGGAACACAAGAAGTATAAATGGGAAAGAAGAGGAGCTGGTGGAAGAGATGAGGAAAGCAAAACTAGAAATCCTGGCTTTAATGGAAACGAAGAAAAAGGACAAGGAGTCATGGATCTCGATGGCAACACGCTGCTCTACAGTGGTGTACCCACATCTGAAAGAGCTAAAGAGGGCGGGGGTTGCATTGTGGCCAAAAACCAAAAAGATAGTATCAAGGGATGGAAATTTGTCTCGGAGCGCATTATGGTTGTAATACTAAAAGAAGGAGAAACCATAGTCAACCTGGTCATAGTGTATGGACCAAATGAGGATGAGAGAGCAGAGGTCAAGGAGGAATTCTTCGAGCTGCTTCAAACCCAGGGGATGACTGCCTAGATGAAATTATCATGCTCGGAGATTTCAATGCCAGGGTTGGAAATGACCATGCTAGATGGGATAGAGTAATCGGAAGATATGGAAAAGATAGTCTCAATGACAATGGAAAGCGACTCCTTAGATTCTGCAGTGAGCAGAATCTGATCATTACAAACACAAAGTTCCCCCATAAGCGCATACATGCTTTCACTAGATGTGAACCAACAAAAAAAAAGAGAAGTCAGTGATCGACTATGCCATAGTTAGGAGGACTACAATCCTTCGTTTGAGCCATTTATCCATGATCCGCCTCCATACAATGAATGGGTCTACTATAAAATAACTTAAACAATGCAGTAAAACAATCGCTTTCATCCTTTCTTACGTTCCTGGTGAGTGTACCATTTCATCAAGAAATAATTCTTTAAATGCTTTTCTAAACCTACAGACACACTTTTGCCATCATTCTCTATTATTTTAAACATTTCACCAAGCTGGTTTTTGCCTCCAGAATAATACACATGCCTGTATGTCCGCCAGCAACACACCGTAGTTTTCTAACACATGCCACACACTTCCTAACGCACAAATGAATTAATTGTTTAAACTAAATATATATTTATACATTCTTTCTTACCCTCCGGCAATATACAGTCGAGCTGTTAATAGTTACACTGTGTAGCACATGTCTGCTCTCAGCTACAGACGGCAAGGCGCTGTTCACTAACACTTTCGCGCTCGCTGTAATTTTTTTAAGTGACTGGCCTGATTTCGTGGTAAAACACGTTATTTATAGTGTGAGATCGGATGTCCGGGGGGGGGGGGGGGTTCCCTGCTCGCTATTATTTGCATCTTAAATTTTTGGTAAAACTGCCTAGGTGTGCAAATCAGGAAAACTATTATTTTATTTATCTACGTTATTGCTGGAGCGATTTTATTTATCTAAAGCTTAAAGCACACCAAGTATTATTCTACACCTTCCTAACTACTTGTCTTTTACTTTTCTAAGTGCATTTTATTCTAAGTGTACTTTACACTGCAAAATTATGGACTAGCCTAACTCCTCGATGCATTCCACTAGAGATTTCTCTCTTAATATACTACTTTTCTTGAAAGTCTTTACACCTACCTCTAAAGTAACATTCCTGATGTCGAATTAGTGACCTCTTCCAGGCTGTACTTCTTTATTAAGGCTGTAATTAAATGTCGTCTTCCATTAGGATGCACAGATCAGGCCTGGCCATTTTGACTGTATAATGCTGTAGTAAACGCGGCCTACCGGTACGTTCTGATTGGTCCGTGTATCAGGCAGTTATCATGAAGTATGGCGCGCGGTTTCGTCAGAGTTACAGAAAGACGTGTTGTGAACACAGACCAACTCACGACAGGCATCAGAGAAGAGTTGGCCCCTCGAAAAGCAGCAGCTGGGAGACTTTTTCAGGCCATAAATCGAGAATTCCTCAGCAAGAGAGAGGTTGGTAAGAAAACGAAGATGGCTGTATACCGCTCCACCTATGTCCCAGTCTTGACATATGGATGCGAGTCATGGGCAATGACCACAACCCACAAAAGCCAGATCCTAACCTCAGAAATGAGGTATCTGTGGAAGGTGGTTGAAGTAACAAGAAGAGACATGGTCCGCAACCAGACGATACGTCAAGGCCTAAAATCCCACCCCCTGCAGACCCAAGTAGAACAGTCCCAACTAAGATGGTTTGGCCATGTCTGCAGAATGGGAGAAGATCGGCTACCACAACAAGCATGGGAAACAAAGAGCCAGGGATCCAGACCCCCAGGATGACCCAGAGTCCGCTGGGAGGACAACATTAGACAATCTTTGAAGGACCGAGGACTAGAATAGAACCAGGCCAGGAAGAAGACAGCCGATAGGATAGTATGGTAAGTAAGTTCACCCTTTATCTGTATTATTTATTTACTGTTCACCCTTTATATGTATTATTTACTTACTGTTCACCCTTTATGTGTATTATTTTTTTATTGTTTACCCTTCATGCGTATTATTTATATATTATTATTATTATTATTATTATTATTCCTTTGACCGCCGACCGACTAAGCAGTCTTCGGCCATAACACCTTGCGGCGACATTAGGGCCACAAGAAATCGTCCGTTGTTCCGTCACACCTAAAGGCGTATATTGGGACAACAGACTTTTAATTGTTGTTTCTGTGATCAATGTGACAAGCAAGCGGTAGATCAATCCGCTGTGCCCCGAACTTGCCCTCATGTGTACTCTACTCCTGACGCTATAAAACCATTTCGCCATGCCTCCCAGACGCCCGTCCAGCCATAATCCATTCGGGACCGAAGGTCCTCGAAAAAAGGGCAGTCTGGCACAGGCACAGTTCCCACTCACTGCCTCTACTGCGCTGGGAGGACCCGGCGACCGGGACCACACACAGCCTTGAGAGGACAAAGATCGCCTTAAAGGATTATTTATATATGGTTCACCCTTAATGTGTATTATTTATATATTGTTCACCCTTCATGTGTATTATGTATATTTTGTTCACCCTTTATATGCGTAATTTATTTACTGTTCACCCTTTATGTGTATTATTTATTTACTGTTCACCCGTTATGTGCATTATTTTTTTACTGTTTACCATTTATGTGTATTATTTATATATTGTTCACCCTTCATATGTATTATTTATTTACTGTTTACCCTTTATGTGTATTATTGATGTATTGTTCACCCTTTATGTGTATTATTTATAAATTGTTCACTCTTTATGTGTATTATTTATATATTGTTCACCCTTTATGTTTATTATGTATTTGCTGTTTACCCTTTATGCGTTTTTTAATATATGTTCACCCTTCATATGTATTATATATTTACTGTTTACCCTTTATGTGTATTATTTATGTATTGTTCACCCTTTATGTGTATTATTTAGAAATTGTTCACTCTTTATGTGTATTATTTATATATTGTTCACCCTTTATGTATATTATTTTGTACTGTTTACCCTTTATGTGTATTATTTATATATTGGTCACCCTTCATATGTATTATTTAATTACTGTTTATCCTTTATGTGTATTATTTACATATTGTTTACCCTTTATGTGTATTATTTATATATTGTTTACCCTTTATGTGTATTATTTATATATTGGTCACCCTTCATATGTATTATTTAATTACTGTTTACCCTTTATGTGTATTATTTATATATTGTTTACCCTTTATGTGTATTATTTATTTGCTGTTCAGACCCGCAGGGTTTCCCTCCTTTTTTATTTAAATAATTTACATAATGCCATTTTTTTCTTTATGGCAAAGGGTTAAATAAAGGTCCCGGTACAAGCCCATTGAGACATATTGGGAATAGGGCACATATTTTCTTGACCATAGGGCACACTGGGGGTTATCTGGTCAGCATCACGCCGGTCGCCTTTAACCTTCCTGTGGTGGATTTGATGTTAAGAAATGTTGTTGTTATGTACTCTTAGTGTACTGAATGAGGTCAGCTGTGAAGGTCCCTGAATATAATAAATATTATGTTAAGTTACAGGGTACCTTTCTGCTACCACCTTTATGATCTCACTCAGACTTATTCTTTGACTAGAATGTATGATGATGATGATGATGACTACGTTTGGTGTCTAGGGTTATGTATAAGTAGTGTAATGATGCATTAACCAACTAAACATATAAACAGGTATTTTATTATCCAACACAACACAACAGTACTACAACAATCACATACACACTACACTTTAAAAGACTATCTTAAGTAAGTCAGTGGTTGAATTTTGTGTAACGTTAATAATTTTTTTCAATTTATTATCCTGACTCTATTTTGTTTGAATCAGGATTGACAATCAAAAGTGAAATCAATGAAATTATTTACAATATTCAATTTATACTATGGATCTTCTGTCCATAATACAAGTATTAATATAATAAAAGTGTGTAGGTGTAGTTTTCTAAATAGGATAATACTGGTATATGTAAAATGGTAGGTTGTTGATTATCATCACTCCCTATCGTTTATTTTCTTTTCATGTATCCCAGGTGGAATTCTTTTATTTGATAATGTCAGTTTTTATTTCTAATAACTGCGGTTCATAGAGGTTGAGACTCTCGGTGCCGAACGGGCACTTAACTTCGAAGGAGAACGCTGGTAAGTCTTGTCCTATGCTCGATGGACCATCTGGTTCACTTCATAAAAGGCAATGGCCTCCAGTACGTGCCCGAATTATGCAACAAAGTCAGGAATCAATCAGTTCCCACGAGCTTGGTTTTATGTGACTGTCAGGGCCACAAAAACCCTTGAAATAAGAAGGTTATGCATCCTTCTTTATAATAAAAAAAAAAGAAAGGTAAAGGAAACCGTTACACGCCCATTGAGGCATATTGGGAATATGGTGTTAGGCCCATATTATCTTGACCGTCGGCACACGAGGGGTGATGTGGTCGGCATCACGCCGGCCGCCTTAACCTTCCCAGAGTAGCTCTGGTACCCATTTGGGGCTGGGTCAACCCAGGAGCCGTTTTGTGGCCTAAAAATTTTCCGCCTCATCTGGGGATCGAACCATAGACCACTGCGCTAGGAAGCCAGTGCACTAACCACTATGCTACCGCGGCTCCTCTTTATAATAAGTATACCATAATATTCCACAGTTAATTATAGGTACAGTACAAACAAACGCATAGGGTCAGCTCTTTATGACAACCTATTGTACCATTATATTTTGAAGTGACAATGTATACCAGTATTCCTCTCCCCTAATGGTTACAACGCCTCTGCAATTCCAACAGTAATCTTTTTCCATACAATAGGATAGGTGTTATGCTCCTTGATGACAATCATATATAATTTTGTAGTTCTACACCTCTCTGATAGGCTATCATATGATGGATCAATCTCTAGGCTTTGCCTAAGTCTGCCATCGACTCACTTACTTACAGTCGTATGTTAGTATCTCACATTCAAACTTTATTTTAAATAAAATGGTTAATAAATTCAATCTTACCACAATTTCAATGAATATTACACACAAGTAACGATGACTGGCAGATCTGGCCCAAGTTATCACTGCCCTGTCGAGAAGTTTATAATATTTGTATTTAGAATTACACTTCTGATCTCATCGTCTCGCGGCAAGATTTTTTAAAGAAATGGCGTCCTAGCACAACAATTTTTCCTCAATATCAACTAAGCTGGCCAATAGAAGCAGACGACTATGAATTTTAAATCGAACTTTTAAAAAACAATTCACAAAATACTACGTTTACTACTACAAGTATATTTTTAGTGTTAGGTTAATCAATCCCCTCTCGCCTTTCTTTAAACTACAGCCAATCAAAATCGTGGTACCTTTTAGTCCTATTTACTCAAAGCTTTTTTCAAAATATGTCATGAAAAATTTAAGCAGACGTGATCTTTTTTCTCGTCAGTCCGTCTTATCATACATAATATTATTGCCATTATTTTGGTTATTTTTTTTTTTTTTGTACTAGTGGGTAACTGACACCATATTATTGCTCAGGACATCATAAGGCATCCGAATATATAATTTTTATGGCCCTATGTATTTTGGTTCATAATTCCATATTTTTTTTTTGTATTGTAATTTGAAACGTGCCCAAGGCTATGTTGCTCGAGTTGGCTTTTTTTTTAAATCAACGCGATACGGCGTTCTCTAGGTTCTGTCTTTCCATCCCTCCCCTCTTTTATTCTTTCACTCTCGTCTTGGCAATCCGACTTGACCTTGCAAAAGTGTTACATTTAATCTCAAGGACGAATTTTTTTCGAAAAGACAGTATCTTTCATTCGGCTATTAGGTTTATCAAAATCGACATGCGGGCGGGCGTAGGAGAATACTACGCTGGACTCAATTTTTATTTTCTATCCTATTTTTTACTTTATGCACTAGAATATTATCTAATTTAGCTATTGTATTGAGAATATCGTCACATATCTGCCCACTTTTAGAACAGACTACATGATGTCAGTTCATAATTCGAAATACACATAGATAAATTTAAATCATTATGCCTGGTGACTACTCTGATTTTCGTCGTATGGGTGTCTACTTAAAAAGTCTGCACCTACGTTTTCTGACCCTGGGATATATTCTATGATAAATTGATATGGCTGTAAGAGCAAAGACCAACGTAATAATCTAGCATTTTCATGTCTTGCTTGCGACATAAATACAAGTGGTTTATGATCTGTTTGAATCATAAATGATCTACCATAGAGATATATTTGGAACTTTTTTATCGAACATATCAAAGCCAGACATTCCTTTTCACTAGTTGAATATTTTTGTTCCGCTGTGTTCAGCTTACGACTAGCATAAGCAACTGGGGTTAATTCCCCATCAAGTGAATTGGATCTTTGTAATAGGGCTGCCCCTAATCCGACGTTATTCGCGTCCGTCCTCACAACAAACTCTTGACTCAAGTCGGGCAATTTCAATATATGCTTGCTTGTGAGTTTTTCTTTTAACTCTTGGTAGGCCGATTCACACTGCGCGGACCAAGTAATTCTATCAGGATTCCCTTTGCGCGTTAAATCCGTCAGTGGTGCACATATCGAGTTAAAAGTTTTAATATATTTCTGGTAAAAACCACACAACGAGACAAAAGATCTCATATCTTTTTTTGTCTGTGGCCTCGGAGCTTTCTTCAATTTCTCCAAGTTCTTGGGGTCAGGGGTCATGCTTCCCTGAGATACTGTGTCCCCCAAAAATTCCAACTCTTTACATCCAATACAACATTTGGTCGGTCTAGCCGTCAAGTTTGCCTCCCTGAGTCTATCCAACAACATATTCAGAGAGTTAATGTGTTCCTCAAATGTTTCTGTAGCAATGGGAATATCATCCATGAAATTCGTGATACATGGATTATTCAGTGGATCCAACAACTTTCGCATCATTCTAGAAAACACACTCGGAGCATTTTTCAACCCAAAAGGCAACATGTTGAATTCATAATGTCCATCCGAGGTGCTAAAGGCTAAATACGGTCTAACCTCAGGTTTTACTGGAATCTGATAATAGCCTTTGCTCAGATCCACCTTAGAGAAATATTTAGCTTTGTTCAGCCTAGCAAACAGCTGATTTATACCAGGTAATGGATCCACCTGACCTTCTGTGACAGCATTCAGTTTCCTGTAATCTATACACAGTCTGTGTTCCCCAGAGGGTTTTCTCAACAGAACCACACTAGAACTGTACGGGGACTCACGTGTGAAATAATTCCTTCTTTCAACAAATATTCTATCTCTTCCTTCAAAGCTGTCTCCTTTGCAAACGGGATCGTATAGGCTCTCATACAGATTGGTGTTGGGTCTACAAGTTTTATATCGTATTCCAATAAATTCGTATGCCCCGGTTTGTCCGTTAACACATCTGCATGATCATCCAAAACCTTTTGAACTCTCTCCCTCTGATTTTTCGTTAAGTGTTTACTGATTTTTACCTGTGCTGCTGTCTCACAGGGATGTAGCGGATATTCATGAGAGGTGAGTGGTTCGTTTTTCATTCCCGTTGCGATGGACAAGGTTAGTAAGTTTGTCTCGTCCTGATTTTCTCTTTCCAGATATTTTTTCAGGAGATTCACATGATAGATTTTCTCTTTCCCCCTTTTTCTATCTTATAATTTGTTCTAGACACCTTCTCTACAACTGTATATGGACCTTGCCATCCAATCTGCAACTTATTACTACTGCCTGGTAATAGAAGGAGGACCTTCTCTCCCACAGCTAATTCTCTATCCTTCGCCTTCTTATTATAATAGGCAGCATGTTTTTTCCTGGCTTGTCTCAAATTATCATTAGCAAGTTTCCAGCCAGTTTTAAGACGAGTGGTCAGCTCGTTCACATATTGATATGATGAGGGGATATTTTCTTCAGCCTTATCATCAGTCCATGTCCTTAACAAGGCTTCTAATGGACCTTTTATGAGCCTCCCAAATAACAGGGTTGCCGGTGCCATACCGGTTGAACTATGGGGTACCTCCCGATAAGCAAACAGGGCGGCATGAAGGTACTGGTCCCATGTATCTGGTTTTTCATGTGCCAACTTTCTCAGGATCGCAATGAGTGTCCCGTTAAATCTTTCCACTTGGCCATTTCCTTGTGGATGGTACGGGCTACAATGAAAGTGTTTGGCTTGAAAGATCCTGAAAACTTCTTCCGTTAGTTTCCCCTTGAACTGTGAGCCATTATCAGTCAAGATTTGGTTGGGAAAGCCTAACCTTGTGAAGATTGTGAGTAATGCCTCTGCCACATGCTTTGAATCGATTGACGACAGGGCTACCGCCTCTCCCCACATTGAACAAGTGTCCACCAGAGTCAGAATATAACTGTTTCTCCTCTTGGTCCGAGTGAGAGGTCCCACAATGTCCACGGCAACTCTCTCAAAAGGTGTTCCCACTATGGGCATTTCCCCTAGAGTTGCTGGAGCAGTCCAATGCTTTGGAGCTACCCGTTGGCATTCTGGACAGGATTTTACATATCTCTTTATATCTTCAGTTATCCCTGGCCAGAAGTAATGACAAGCTATACGCTGTCCTGTTGCGCTGATCCCCATATGACCACTGAAGGGAATCGCATGCCCTAGTTCCAACACTTTCTTCCTATATGACGTGGGAAGGACCAACTGTCCGTGACCATTGGATCTAGTTCAAGCCTTCCTATATATCAATTTGTTTTTCATATAGAAGTCTCCCTTGCCTGGAGGTGTATGACATTTGGGCAATTTCTTAAAACAAGGCTTGAGGGTCTTATCCTCAGACTGCGCCTTCCTCATCTCATCTGGATGGGTATTTATTGGGTTTTCCTCCTCCTTTTTAGACTGTGATCTGGTCTACACTGTTGCCATGATCACAGGTCTCTTGGGATTCCCCAAATAGACATATCTACACCCCAATATCAAAGGGTAGATTGGTTCATTTATCACTGCTGCTTTGATGATTCCTTCCACATATCGCGTTTTTACATTTATCCTGGCGATGGGAAGTGTCATGGTCGCTACGTCCTTGGTTGCAGCTTGGATCTCCACTGTTTCTGTGGTGTATTGATCTGCTTGCACCAGGTGAGAACTCACAACGGAATCATAATCCAATCCAGTATCATACAAGCACCTTATGGTGACTCCATTACATATTACTTCTTCACACACTGGGGGGTGATAAGGTTCCTGCTGTTTAGTAGGGTTGGCCTTTGCCCCCTTTCTCCCCGTTTTCATTGCAGCGAAGGAATGAGGTTTCCTAGTACACTTTTCGGTGTTATGGTTGTCCATCTTACACCATTTACAATATAATCAACTTTATGAAAAGGTTTTCTTTCCTCATATTTTCTGTCATTGAATTGTGGGTTTTTTTTCTATAATCATTTCGTGGCCTATCAAAATGTTGCTTACCTTTGTTTCCCTGATCTTTGTTGTCAAATCTGTTAGAGTTTCGAGGAGCCTTATAATTGTCTACCTGTTTCTTTTTAGTGCCCGCTACCTCTGCTTGGGCTGCCTGATACCTCTCAGCGACATTGAGTAACTCACCCAGCCTCTCTGCACCCTGTTCCATGAGAAACTTTCTCAAGTCTGGAGCCATGGACTCTCTCAATTGCTCAATAAGGATCATTTCTTTAAGATCTTGGGTTTTCCCCAGAGCAGTCCTTTTCTCCACGTAGGTCTCTAAACGTGCAGAGAACTGGTGATATGTCTCACCCGACAGTAGTCTTGCATTCCTAAATTTTTTCCTGTAAAATTCTCCATTCTTTTCATACCTTAACAAAAGAGCCTGCTTTAACATGTCATAATTATCTTGATCATCCCTGCTCATTTTGGCAAAAACTTTATAAGCTGTTCCCCTAAGCCCCTGGGATAACTTTAGGCTCAACCTTTCTCTCTCTAAACCATACGTGGTAGGCAACAGTTCAAATCTACCCAGAAAACTTTCTATGTCATCGTCTTTCTCAACAAAATGGTCTAAATGAAACCCATAGCTGAGGTTGAGGCTCCCTGACTAGCAGTCGAATCGGAGGTAAAGGGGCTGGCACCATTTTCAGGAGCATGGCCTTGTAATTCCAACTCCCTTAGTCGTAACTCGTGCTCCCTCTGCAATCTCCTATCTTCTGCTTCCCTCTCAGCCTTTTTTTCTTCTCTTTCTCTTTCTGTATCTAATCTCTTTTCCTCTGCTTCTCTTTCAGCAGCCAGTCTCTTTTCCTCTCTTTCTGTAGCTAATCTTCTTTCCTCTGCTTCCAATTTCTTCTCTTCCAATTGGAGCCTTTTAATCTCCGCCTCCCTTTCCGCCTCCAATGCCCTAGCCTCTTTGTCAGCCTCAATCTGCAACCCCTTAATTTCTTTCTCAGCCTCTAACTTTCTTTCTGCTTCTTTCTCTAATCTTTTATCTTCTCTGGCAATAAATTTATCAACCTCTGAGGTTACATACTGGACCAGCTCTGGTCCGTCCATGCCCATCTCTTTAGCCGTCTGCACAGCAGCAGATCGAAACTTTGCCAGATCAGCCATTCTGTACTACGCAACCTTTTAAAATTTCTAATTAGACAAATTTCTAATTATAACTAAGAAATTCTAATATGACTAAGAACAACAACAGGCACCGATAGCTCAACCACTATTTAAATTCCACAAAAGAATACTTTTAATTTTATTTTACCGGTATTTAAAATTTCCGGGACTTGAGACCCTAATATACTTTATAAAATTTAAAAATCCCGGAATCGAGCTACCCAATATATGTGGTGGATTTGATGTTAAGAAATGTTGTTGTTATGTACTCATAGTGTACTGAATGAGGTCAGCTGTGAAGGTCCCTGAATATAATAAATATTATGTTAAGTTACAGGGTACCTTTCTGCTACCACCTTTATGATCTCACTCAGACTTATTCTTTGACTAGAATGTATGATGATGATGATGATGACTACGTTTGGTGTCTAGGGTTATGTATAAGTAGTGTAATGATGCATTAACCAACTAAACATATAAACAGGTATTTTATTATCCAACACAACACAACAGTACTACAACAATCACATACACACTACACTTTAAAAGACTATCTTAAGTAAGTCAGTGGTTGAATTTTGTGTAACGTTAATAATTTTTTTCAATTTATTATCCTGACTCTATTTTGTTTGAATCAGGATTGACAATCAAAAGTGAAATCAATGAAATTATTTACAATATTCAATTTATACTATGGATCTTCTGTCCATAATACAAGTATTAATATAATAAAAGTGTGTAGGTGTAGTTTTCTAAATAGAATAATACTGGTATATGTAAAATGG
This sequence comes from Oreohelix idahoensis, assembly GCA_024509875.1. NCBI lineage: Eukaryota > Metazoa > Mollusca > Gastropoda > Stylommatophora > Oreohelicidae > Oreohelix > Oreohelix idahoensis. Next base: position 567,465 of record JAMPIV010004998.1, read on the forward strand.
TAGGTTGTTGGTTATCATCACTCCCTATCGTTTATTTTCTTTTCATGTATCCCAGGTGGAATTCTTTTATTTGATAATGTCAGTTTTTATTTCTAATAACTGCGGTTCATAGAGGTTGAGACTCTCGGTGCCGAACGGGCACTTAACTTCGAAGGAGAACGCTGGTAAGTCTTGTCCTATGCTCGATGGACCATCTGGTTCACTTCATAAAAGGCAATGGCCTCCAGTACGTGCCCGAATTATGCAACAAAGTCAGGAATCAATCAGTTCCCACGAGCTTGGTTTTATGTGACTGTCAGGGCCACAAAAACCCCTGAAATAAGAAGGTTATGCATCCTTCTTTATAATAAGTATACCATAATATTCCACAGTTAATTATAGGTACAGTACAAACAAACGCATAGGGTCAGCTCTTTATGACAACCTATTGTACCATTATATTTTGAAGTGACAATGTATACCAGTATTCCTCTCCCCTAATGGTTACAACGCCTCTGCAATTCCAACAGTAATCTTTTTCCATACAATAGGATAGGTGTTATGCTCCTTGATGACAATCATATATAATTTTGTAGTTCTACACCTCTCTGATAGGCTATCATATGATGGATCAATCTCTAGGATTTGCGTAAGTCTGCCATCGACTCACTTACTTACAGTCGTATGTTAGTATCTTACATTCAAACTTTATTTTAAATAAAATGGTTAATAAATTCAATCTTACCACAATTTCAATGAATATTACACACAAGTAACGATGACTGGCAGATCTGGCCCAAGTTATCACTGCCCTGTCCAGAAGTTTATAATATTTGTATTTAGAATTACACTTCTGATCTCATCGTCTCGTGGCAAGATTTTTTAAAGAAATGGCGTCCTAGCACAACAATTTTTCCTCAATATCAACTAAGCTGGCCAATAGAAGCAGACGACTATGAATTTTAAATCGAACTTTTAAAAAACAATTCACAAAATACTACGTTTACTACTACAAGTATATTTTTAGTGTTAGGTTAACCAATCCCCTCTCGCCTTTCTTTAAACTACAGCCAATCAAAATCTTGGTACCTTTTAATCCTATTTACTCAAAGCTTTTTTCAAAATATGTCATGAAAAAATTAAGCAGACGTGATCTTTTTTCTCGTCAGTCCGTCTTATCATACATAATATTATTGCCATTATTTTGGTTATTTTTTTGTACTAGTGGGTAACTGACACCATATTATTGCTCAGGACATCATAAGGCATCCGAATATATAATTTTTATGGCCCTATGTATTTTGGTTCATAATTCCATTTTTTTTTTTTTTTTTTTTTTTTGTATCGTAATTTGAAACGTGCCCAAGGCTATGTTGCTCGAGTTGGCTTTTTTTTAAATCAACGCGATACGGTGTTCTCTTGGTTCTGTCTTTCCATCCCTCCCCTCATTTATTCTTTCACTCTCGTCTTGGCAATCCGACTTGACCTTGCAAAAGTGTTACATTTAATCTCAAGGACGAATTTTTTTCGAAAAGACAGTATCTTTCATTCGGCTATTAGGTATATCAAAATCGACATGCGGGCGGTCGTAAGAGAATACTACGCTGGACTCAATTTTTATTTTCTATGCTATTTTTGACTTTATGCACTAGAATATTATCTAATTTAGCTATTGTATTGAGAATATCGTCACATTTCCCAAAAATGAGGCTGGGTGGACCCCGGAGCAGTTTGCGGTCTAAAAAATTGCACCTCAACTGGGGATCGAACCATGGACCACTGAGCTAGGAGGCTAGCGCATTAATCACTGCGCGACAGCGGCTACATGGCAAAGTATTACCATTAGTACTTTCTTCTTGCACTTTATCTCTATTTTTGCTGCAGGCTATAATTGTTTCTAGTTGAAACCAGCAGAGATTTTCGTATTCTGGTGTTTTATTAACTCTGTGTCGTCAGTACATCTGATACTTATATCACTGTATTCTCCAGTTCTTATTTCTTCATTATCTAATCTTCCTGGTGCACTCCGTTACTTGTAAGGATACTAAACTGTTGTCAGATCAACTTCCGTCTTTTTAGAGGTTACAAGCATTTTTTGGTCATGATTGTGGGGAGATGGATGTTGGATAGAAAATATTAGATATAGTTCCCAGAAATCTAGAAGACATCTGGTGAACTAGTGTAGGGATGGTGCAGGACACGTCAGGTAGTTAACTGCCCAGTTTTAGACGGTAGCTGCAGATTAGTGCTGTGAAGTAAGTCACCTTCTTGCTAAACCTATCCTATGCTCCAAAGGTGTCTGTATTAATAGTTGATGTAAAATGCAGCTCGTTAATTATCCCTACAAAATTTAAAATATTAAATAATTATCTTAATTTCCACACAAAAATTTTTTACTAGAATTTAAACAAAATCAGTCAACTGTAATTTATAAAATATATCTGTACATTTATTAATTAAAATAGAAGTTTGGTAAAGATTGCAGATATGTATTTACACAAATCACAAGTTGGAAAAGTATAATGTGTCAATGTTTTTGTTAATCATTTCGGGAAATTGGTGACTACTGGATCTTGTTTCTTCAAAGTAATGATTACAAATCTAATTCATGTCCTTTCACTGCGGACACTTTTCGTCATATATCAGGTGTTAATGTCAAGATATTTAATCCACCTGGACAGGCAGCTACAACGCTACTATCCGGCGAATTTGCAAAGGTGGTCCTTGAATCACACACTGCAGTTTTTTATGCTTCATATCAGAAGCTTTTGTTGTTACTCTCTCGGATAAAAATCCTTCGGACATAGTATTACGGATCTCAGTTTATCATTTAGGCAAGTCTGCAGACAAGCAGGTCAGCTTTGCTTTTCTCATCTATGGGCTGTAGCTAGGTGGCTTCGACAAGCGTTTGTCAGTCCGCTGGACCTCTTTTCAGCAATGAAATTTTGAAGGTCCAGAATTGAGTCTGAGCAGGTTTATATACCCAACTTAGATCTAACCGTTTCCTTCTCAGAGGTCCGCGTCGGCATACACTTTTTCTACTCGTAACTTTTGTGGGATTTCAATGCTGTTGTGCTATTTTCCCGACAAAATCCTGATTTCCTCTTTAATTACCAAAGATAATAATTTCCCACTGCCATAATTACATGTATTTGTAGTTTCTGTTCAAATTCCAAAAATGAATGTTTCCGTTCCATGCATTAATCATAGAGTTATAGCAGAATTATTGGTGTGCGATTTATAATTTATTATAGACACTAGCTTACGTGGTGATTCCAGAGTGTCTTGCCCGTGTAGCTACAATGATAATGTGTCTGTCTTCGGCTAGATTTGTATCCTATATGTCTTACTTAGTCGAATATATTTGTTTAGTCGGCGAAAAGCAAGTAAAGATTTTTATCCACTTTTGGTGAGCGCTCAGGTACTATTATCATTACCCAAAAAATACAACGTTTGTTTTTCTTTTTGTTTCAGCAAACTCGCATAGTTCATTTGAAATGTATGCCTTGATACAAAGCTATTACTGTTGAAAAATGACCCTGTACATTTATATCAAAATCCTGCAGTTATTTATGAAAATAGTATTAAACATTGAACAAAAGATAGTCCCATAGCAGATACTGTCGTAGGTAGTGAAGTATTAGAGATTTCACTATACTAGGTCCAACATCGTGAGGTGGGGATGTCCAGTTCCCTTCCTCGCTGTCTTTTCCTTCCCTAACACAAGAGAAGAGTCAGGTACCCATTTACAGCCGGGTAGACTGGGGCGTGGCACCACCGTGCTTTGAACCAGGCACTTTTGCTGTGAGAAGTTAACGCTCAAACCACCTATCCCAATTAGATATTTTACTGTAGCTCCCTTAATATGATACTCATTAATGATCTCTTTTTAATGTGAGCCAAAAAGCTAATTATTCGGTACAGTTCCCACCAATGGTTCTAGGCTATTTAGGCAAAGCCATGGGCACTGAGTGAGATAATATCGCTGGTGTTTAAGGGTACATTCAAACTAACTTTGTCCACTCAAAAGTCATTTAAGATTATGAATCATTTCGTTATCTGATCCTCTTGCTTTCCTGTGTCCCAACGTAATGATAACTTCTAGATTGAAAGCAGTAATGGGTGGAACAGGGCAGTTTTCAACTTTCATGAAACGCCACTGCCAATAACTGTTGTTGCCCCGTATAGTTGCCGGGTATCCTCTGATGAGTCAAGGAAAGAATGGGCCTACTGCACCCATTGGCGTGGCGTACGTTGTGACTAATATGAGGTTGTACATGAGGCTGACATCATCATATTGTACAACAAGTTACAACATACACCACTGTGTCGCTAGAGGGTAGATTGTTATTGAAATTAATAAGATATCCTGGACATAAAGGTGTATCAGATGATACCAGGATAGTGCCAGATAAGAATATGATCTTATCAGTAATACCCCTTTCTCTGAAAAGAGTAAAGGGGTATAGACAACAAAGATAGGGTCAAGCTGTGTAAGTTGCCAGAGAAGATGGTAATGTAGTACTCTGAGTCTTTATGGGCTACCTCTCCAGATCCTCCTCTGTTAATATAGTGGTTATTATTGTTATTGACTCTGCTAGGGGTAATTAATTAATGTAATTCACCAACAAGGACTGTAACTTAACTTAAAGAATTTAAGTAAGTCTGCTGGTAAATATTTACAATTTATTTGTACATTTACTCTTTTCTGTTTGAAAAGTTTTAAAAGAAATCATATTACAACCTTAAATAAATAATAAAATGTTCAACAAAATATTTCCCTGAATTAAGATGACTATCACTATGGAGAAAGTCTTGCTTGGTTGGTCTCTCTCTGATTAAGTAATATTTGTTAATTTCGCAGTTCTGATTGAAGATCTGGTTGTTCGTCCATCACGGGTGATGAAGACCACTCTGTTCATCCAATTATTTAAGAATATGTTAGGTTAGTCTATGGGTACGAAGGTGACTGAAGAGCCCGATGCGGGCCTGGAAAGATCTTGGACAGTGTGGGCAGGGAATGTTTGCTTCATGTGAAGGTTTTATTTCACGGTCCTTTCTAGCTTGTCTCCGCTGTTCCGCTGCTGCTCTTCTGGATGATTCGCATGCTGCTGCACCTTTACGAAGAGATGTGCGCCAAGCAGTTCGGTCTTGCGCAGCAGCTTCCCATGTGTCTGGGTTTATGTCAAAGGTTTTCAATGACGTCTTTAACGTGTCTTTGAAGCGCTTCTTTTGGCCACCATGGGAGCGTTTACCCTTCTGCATCTCACCATAAAAGAGTATCTTTGGCAGTCGATGGTCTGGCATGCGGACTACATGACCTGCCCAGCGAATTTGTGACTGCATCAGAATAGTATCAATACTAGGGATACCAGCTCTGTCAAGAACGGCGGTATCCGGGATCTTGTCTTGCCATTTGATGTTCATTATCTTCCTGAGACAGACTGTATGGAAGTGGTTTAGCTTCTTTACGTGGCGCCTGTATACAGTCCATGTTTCACATGCATATAGCAGCACTGGAAGCACCGCAGCTCTGTACACCTTCAGCTTTGTCTGTAGACTAATGCCACTTCGATGCCAAACGTTGGTGTATAGTCTGCCAAATGTGCTGCTGGCTTTGGAGATCCTGGTGTTCACCTCATCATCAATGACAATGTTCTGGGATAGTGTGCTACCAAGGTATGTGAATCTGTTCACAACATTCAGTTTCTCACCATTAACCTTGATGACTGGCTCAGTATAAACTGTGCCAGGAGCTGGTTGGTACATGATTTCTGTTTTCTTCGTGTTGATGGTAAGCCCAAAGTTGGCGCAGGCTTCGGAGAATCTATCCACACTATGCTGCAGATCAGCCTCTGAGCCAGCATTGAGGGCACAATCATCAGCAAACAGAAGATCTCTGATGGTGTGTGATTTGACCTTGGTTTTTGCTTGAAGCCTCCTAAGGTTAAACAATTTTCCATCAATACGATAACTAATGTCGATTCCTGTGTCCCCGTCTCTAAAAGCATCAGTCAGCATAGCAGAAAACATGATACTGAACAGAGTCGGTGCAAGTACGCACCCTTGTTTAACTCCATTTGAGACGGGGAAAGGCTCTGATAGCTCACCGTTTTCCTGAACTCTAGCCTGCATTCCATCATGCAGTTGCTGCACTATTGTGATAAATTTCTTTGGGCAGCCGTATTTTGCCATGATCTTCCATAGACCCTCTCTACTGACCGTGTCGAACGCCTTTGTCAAGTCGATGAAAGCTGTGTACAGGTCACAGTGCTGTTCTTGGCATTTTTCTTGTAGCTGTCTTGCAGCGAACACCATATCTGTGGTTCCACGTTCTTTCCGGAATCCACACTGACTTTCAGGTAAAAGACCTTTGTCAAGATGAGCCGTAAGGCGATTCAAAAGGATTCTGGCGAATATCTTCCCAGCGATTGATAAAAGAGAGATGCCTCGATGATTGTTGCAGTCTTGGCGATTACCTTTACGTTTATATAGATGTATAATTGAGGCATCTTTGAGATCGTGTGGGATGGTTTCACTCTGCCACATTTGCTGGAAGATCATATGAAGTTTCTCTATCAGAACTGCACCGCCATCTTTATAAACCTCAACAGGAATTGAATCGGAGCCAGGGGCCTTTCCACTAGACAGTTGACGAATCGCTTTTTTAGTTTCCTCCAGAGTTGGTACATCATCTAATGCTTCATTTATAGGAATTTGGGGCAGGCGGATGATGGCTTCGTCGTTAATAGATGATGGCTGGTTCAAGATATTATTAAAATGTTCAGCCCAGCGTTGGAGCATTTTTTCCTTGTCTGTAATTAGTGTTTTTCCATCTGCATTAAGGAGGGGAAATGATCCTGATGATGTTGGACCATAGACCGCTTTGAGTGCAAGGTAAAAGTTTTTCAAGTCATGGCTGTCAGCAAAGCCTTGGAGCTCATCTGCTTTATTACTCAGCCATGAATCCCGCATCTGGCGTAGTTTATGTTGGACGATTCTACGCATGTTGTTGAAAGCGTCTTTCTTGGATGTAGATTTTGGATCATTTAAATATGCTTTATGGAGATGGTGTTTCTCAGCCAACATCTGCTTTATATCATCTGAGTTCTCATCAAACCAGTCATTTTGTTTCTTGATGGAAGGACCCAGGACCTCTGTAGCAGTGTTGTAGATCTGCTCACTTAGGGCTGCCCAATTTGTTTCCACACTTTGGCCGTCTAGCGAGATAGATTTGAGACGGTCTTCTAAGGTGTCAGTAAATGACTGTTTGATTTTTGTCTTCTTTAGTTTGGTGACATCCAGCCTCTTTTGAGTTTTCTTCCCCTGAGGGCGCCTGGCTGGTTGGATACGAATTTTAAGTTTAGATACAATGAGGCGATGATCAGTCCAGCATTCGGCACCACACATGGACTTGGTCACCCGGACATCTTGCCTGTCCTTCTTCCTAACAATTACATAGTCAATTAGGTGCCAATGCTTTGAGCGAGGGTGCATCCAGGAGGTCCTGTTGCGGGTAGGAAGTCGAAAAATGGTGTTGGTGACAAGGAGGTCATGTTCTGCGCAAGTCTGGAGGAGACGAAGTCCATTACTGTTACAGCGACCCACGCCGTACCTACCAATAGTGCCATTCCAGGAGATGTTATCTGAGCCTACTCTTGCATTAAAGTCACCAAGAATGATGAGCTTATCTGCTTTAGGAACTGATGCAATGACTGCATGTAGTTCTTCGTAAAACTTATCCTTGAAGTCATCCTGGTTTGTCATAGTTGGTGCATACGCGCTAATGATGGTGGCATGTTTTCTTCCATAGAACAGAGGGATCTTGACCGTCATGAGTCGGTCATTTATTCCCTTTGGGGGCCCCGCTAACTTGCTGACAATTGCTGTTTTGATTGCAAATCCAACCCCTGCTTCTCGTCTTTCTTCAGTTCCTCTTCCGCTCCAAAAGAATGTATAACCTGCACCCTTTTCGCAAAGTTGGCCCTCGCCTGCAAGTCGAGTTTCACTCATTGCTGCTATGTCAATGTTGTACCTGGCCAGTTCTCTCCCAATCAGGGCAGTTCGTCTCTCAGGTCTGTTTGCGTTAAAGTCTTTGTCAAGTAGAGTGCGCACATTCCATGCGCCTAGAATGAGGGGGAAAAATCTGTCCTTTCTTTTTCTTATATGTCGACCGCCGAAGTAGGGTACACACCAACCGCGGTAAGCTGGTTAGGTAATGGTGGAGCAGGCAATGTTTAGGGCACCTTTTCTAGCCCCTTCCTCATGCCATGGAGGTGAGCAGTGCTTTCCTAAAGAGGGCTGCTCAGACACTCAGGGGGCTGCCGAATCCCACTGCTGCTCCGATCAGTGGAAGACGACCATATGGCCTGAGCCGCCTGTGTGTAGGTCTGCGACTACGACTGCCAGCGTACCCACGCCTGCCGCTTCACCGCTCGCCCATCGCCACAGGACTTGTTGTGAGTGGATGGATGAATGGATGAATGGATGAAAGAGTGACTTGCGCGGTGATTTGGATTAAAGTGAGGAAGAGTTGCGCAATTCGTCGACCTCACTCTCTCGCCTGGGTCCATCTCAATCCAGTGGCAAGACAAGTCAAGACGACTGGAGATGAAGTCAGGTGCAGTGGATGACCAGGGCTTTCTACGTGCCTCGCCGTGCTCCTTACGCTCCACAGCGCGTTGCTGGTAATCGCCGTCATGCCCGTTGAACCAACAGGTGGTTTCTTCCGCGCAGTCTATCGAATCCAGTCTTCGCATGCATGGGTAGGCAGACCCTAAACTCACCGAAGGTTTATAACCATTCGGCTACCCTCACCTAGTTTAGCCGGCCTGTCAAAGCCGTTGTCCGGGGGTGGCCGCTGTCGCATGCTGACAGCTACGAGGAGCCACAGGTGAGAGCTGGATGCCAGGTTTGGACCAAAGGTGGCTGAGCTGCCCTGAAAAGGGCATGACAGCTCCTTCACCAGAGGTACTACCAATACCTGACTTCCCAACACCCCGATTGAAGATCTACACTGCTATAGTCATCACAAAATGTGTAAGTTTATTTTTGGTAAACTGGGATATGCTGGACAGTTGCCTTTGTGGGCAACTTATCTGAGTCACTGCAGATGGCTCTCTCTGATACTGGATAGAATTATCGGCTGAAATTCTTCCGAGATGTCTGGCTCTCTGACATAGACCGGCATTGCATCCGTCGTAACCTCAGTAAGAGATGCCTCTTGTATATTTCTTAAGTTAGCAGGATAAAACCTGAAACAAAGTTAAACGCAATCCCTGTATTCCTCTATCAATATCCTTCTATGACACAGATGGGGATGATAGCCAGTTTCAGATAGAGTGCTAGCAGATGCACAAGATATAATATAGTAGCAACAATCAATTCAGTTCACTTTAATCATAAATTTCTCCTACATTCTTATTTATACGCCTTTTCTCATGATCCGCCTCCCAACAATAATTTGGTCGTGAATAAAACTACTAAGTAATATATCAAACTATACAGTAATCCAATGCCTTTCATCCTTCCTTATGTTCCTGGTATGTATGTCATTCCATTTAAGAAATATTTCTTTAAATACATTTCCAAACTTACAGACACACTTTGGCCATCATTCTCAATTATTTTGAATATTTCACAAGGCTGGCTTTGCCTCCAAAATTACACACAAACCTGTATGTTTTACCAGCAACATACTGTAATTTTCTAACACATCTACACACTTCCTATCGTACAAGTGGGTTACTCACTAGAATTACACATAATTATATATATATATATATATATATATATATATATATATATATATATATATATATATATATATATATATATATATACATATATATATACATATATATATACATATATATATATATATATATATATATATATATATATATATATATATATATATATATATATATATATATATATATATATATATATATATATATATATATATATATAATAGATTCGTTCTTAGTCTCAGGCATACCTACAGTCGAGCTGTTAATGGTTGTTTAAGGTCTGCTTACAAATACAGATGGCAAATCGATTCCACTAACACATGCTTTCTTTTGCCGCTCGCTGTAGATTCAAATATTGTGACTGACCTGATTCAGTTCGACACTCTCTATAAATAGTGTGGCCTCGAGCATCCAATGTAGTTCCCCAACGAATGTGTTTTGTGTTCAGAAAATATTGGTGAATTTTGCCTATTGTACAAATCAGGAAAACTAAGTTTTTAGTTATCTCCGTTATTTATGGAGCGATTCTATTCATCTAAAGTTTAAAATACGCCCTGTATTATTCTACATATCTCTAGTAAACAACCTTTTTCATTCCTAAATGCATTTTATTCTATGCGTACTGTCACACCTATACTTATACTATGGATTTTAACACATTAGCAATTCTATACTTTGCTCGCCCGCTAGGAGACGACCATAGCATAAGATAGTTGACAATGAATGAATTTAACACCTTGTACAGGTATGTTCCCTTTTATTAACAACTGCACACAGTAAAGCCACACACGGCTAGCAATACATATGAAAATACTGAACATACATGCCAATACAGTTTGCACTACTAACAACTTGATCTATCAGTATCATACACACTGGTATGTCCCTACTGAATGAATCACAATGACTTTCGCTCTCCGGCAAAAAACATGTACTAAGATAAGGCAAAGCTTAATCACAAATAAATCATCATCAACGGTCTAAGGAACTGCCACTAGATAATACACTATCACTCTAGAATTATGCAAACTAATTCCCACCGCATGAAGAAATGGCAAACACTATAACTGAACAACCATGGTATACACTTCCCAGCAAAATGCTGACAGGGAACAAAATAGCGACCTGTCCTGGACGCTGGAAAGAACTCAACTACCTATTTTGCGCCAGAATTTGTTTTCACTTTTCCTTCCGGACAGCTGACCAAACTGGTTTTAAATTATATCAATGTTGTCACTCACAACGTAACCAACCTGATATTTCGGCGAACATAACGTCGTGACATCGGAGTATGGACGAACACAATGCCATGACAGCACCCCCTCATCTACCTAGAGAGTGCCATAGTTGTCCACACCATTGTCGTTCATTCCTTCTCACCCTATGCACTAAACACAATATCAGCATGAAAAAAACTACCCCAGGTAATGGTAGTCGTGAAAAATAACAACGACTGTCCACAGCTGGTCTATCAACCACAACATATGTTACATTTTAGTTATTCATATCTAAGCATCAACAATAGTCAGCAATCTCATAGTATAAACAATCTTTTCTACATGCTATAAATATACATTATCCTCCAACATGGTTTAAATATATGTTCACTATAACTCTATAACAAATTTCCTTAATGGCATCATGACACATAAATTACAAAGCAAAACATAGCATAGTACCAACATGATCTTTAAAGATTCATATCAGAAAAGTACTGGGGGCGTGGGTCAGAGACTCTGAGGTTCGGTTCACGTCAACCGAAACACCTTACTGAACACGAACTCGAGACCTAACCCTACTATTGCTGGACTATCAGCAGGTGATTGTGAAGCAACGACGTGTGCTTCCACCTTACTGCATCACGCGCACCCCTCCTATTCGCAAAAGTCACTCGTGCAACTTTGGTATTATCCCGCAAAGACAATACCTCTACGAACTTTACTGGCGCAACTTCATTAAACACTCGTCTGAGTGTGCGCTAACTTGCACTCAGAGGAACGTAACGCACCCAAACTGTGCGATGACAAGCTATCGGACCCTCGTATAAGTTCCTACTGCTCCCACTCATGTCATTTGGTACTTGCCGCGAACAACGTCTACGATTTACCCTCTGGTCATCCCCCTTGGGAGTTTGGTAATGCTGATCCTCTGCTCCAGCCACACCCCTGGCATTTTGCACTCCCCGTACATTACCGACGATCAAATTGGCAATTGGATCCTCGAGGACGAACGCATTCACTCCCCCCAACAGGAACGGGGTGTCCACATTGATACATGCCTGGGGGTAAGACTCCACTTTGCCCCTGAACGTGGTGCACTTTACAGTTTTTCCTGTAAGGCAGGAGTCGTCGATACACGACCGACGCACCCCAATCGTGGTGCATCAAGTATCCCTCAACACCCGGACTTGTCTATTCTCCACCTTGCCTTCGTGGAGAATCACCTTACCAGTCTCATGGATTGCCGATAAACATGGTGCCGCATGCCCACATTGGAGCACTAATCTCTCGTTCGCATGGAACAGAGGGCGACACCCCGAACAGTCCTCACTGTTGACTGTGTCCAACACAACCGCGGAATTTGCGTGTTCAATCGGGGTAGTACATATGTCAGCATAATGACCCCTGCCACCGCAATTGGTACACATGCGCTCCCATTTCGACTCATCACGTGGACTCTTACTGGGGCTTTTAGATGGTGACGACCGCGCATCGGAGTCGGAAGATCGACTCTCTGAGGAACCACTCCTCTGCTTGGGATGTTTTGATTTGTACCAAAACCGATCTTCGTTGCGCGACTCTTCGAAGCGTACCTGCTTATACGTTGTCACTCTTCCCTTGTCGGTTGTTCCAATTCGGCCTACCATTCCGATGGTATCGGAAGTTCCCATAATTCCCTCTACGTGGCTGATAGGGACTGGAGGACCTCCCGTCATGCCGCTCTTGGCACCTATCTGCATTACCTGTCTGATTTTGCCACGGTTGGCGTTGCACTTTGCCGACGCCTGCAACTAAGGCGTCTGTCAGACCCGACTTCTGAATGGGTTTGCCCGGATGGGCAAGGACATAATGGTGCCCTAATTGGGCCATGGACTCAATGTCCTTCGGTTGACGTTCCTGAAAAAACGCAACCAACTCACTGGAACACGAGGACAACACTTTGTCTCGTAGCATCAAGTCTAACAAGCCATCATAGTCCTTACTAATCCCCTCCATCTCAATCCATCTGTTAAGCAGAAGTTTGATCTTCGAGATGAAGTCCTCGAAGTCTTGGTCCGCGTTTGGCATCGCGTTTCTAAACCGCGTCTGGTAGCCGTCAGCAGTCAGACGGAACTTCCGGAGCAACCTTTCCTTTACCTTGTCGTAATCGGCCCTTTCTTCTAGTGGGAGGCTATAAAAAGTCTCCATCGCAGGCCCCACTAGCAACGTCGATAACAGAGATGGCCACTGATCTCTGTCAGCCTTCCAGGCCACGCATTTGGCCTCGAATCTTTCAAGGAAAAAAATCTAAACTGTCAATTTTATCATTGAAATTCGGCAAACGCAGCCTAAATGGACGATGAGACCCCCCAGGAGTCGAGTTCTAACCACTCGCACCCATTTCCAATTTCTTCAGTTGTAATTCCGTATCAATCATCTTCTCTTCCAGAGCTATTCTCATTCTCTCCTTCTCTAATTCTACTCCTCTATCTTTTCTCAACTTCTTTTCTTTCAATTCGAACTCTCTCTGTTTCCACTCGTTCTCTTCTTTCATCTTCCTTTCTTGTAACTCGAATTCTCTTCTTTTGAGCTCTAATTCTTCAGCTCGAACCTCTCTCTCTCGCTTCTGCTTCTCAATCTATTCCTTCACTTCCTTCTCCTCCTTCTCTTTCTTTCCCTCTCTTCCTTCTCCTCCATTTCTTTCTTTTCCTTCTCCAAAGCTTTTTGGTTCTCAACTAAATAAAATTTGGCTTCAGCAAAATCCATCAGTTCTTTCTGTGTGTACCCACATTCCTTGCCTATCTGAATGAAAGCCTGTAGATCCTTGGTGTACACTCAGGATACTCACTAATATCTCTTGCTATAGATTTTTACTATGCAACTACTCACTTGTATATACTTCACATATATCACCAGATAACTCTCTGCTTACAAAGTATGCAGTAATGATAGTAAATATTGATATAACTTCTCCAGTTTAGACATATATATGTGTAGAGCCCTTTTCGTAGGCCGCAACAGTCTTTTACATTAATGGTAGTCTCATATTTATTAATATGTGGTCCTACCTCTGTAATAAACTTTACGCACCAACTTACATGATAGTAAGTATTTTTGGTGAGTTTGATTTTCGTAGCGCACGATTGTGCACGAATGCGAGTATGGGTTATCCAGCCCGCACGTGTTGCCAAACTTCAGTTGACGTCATAGGTGGGCTTATGAGGCTAGGATCCCAAGATCGGCTCATGAATCTTTGGGAGTTCGAAACCCGTGTTACGGGAGTAATTCTTCGTTGTATGACCGTCCGTGTATTGATAAGATGAGGACCATGGTCAACTTTGTACCGGTGATTTCTCGGGAGGAGAATTGCAAGTAATATATATATATAAATTATTATAATTTTCTTCAATGTAAACGTCTAGTTGGACCAATGACCTATTGGTTACAAAATAGAGTCATATTATGAACATGTAATGTAATTTTAAATCCGACATACTCCTGGGAATAGGATTGTCTGGGATCATCATGAAGTATTTAATGATTGATTCATTCTTCGGCCGCTTGGAATAGTTTCAGCGTAGAGCAGAGGTGAATCAAGTATTTATTATATCTAGCGCTTATGCCACGAAGGTCGTTGGCAGGAATATATATTATTGGTATGATAAAATGAGCGACTACGAGGTCAGAATCCGAAGGAAGATATGACCAATCATAACCTGTAAATGTATGGGAACCATTATGATAATCGCATAGTACTTTCAAGGTCAGAGGAAACTGAAAGATGACATATTGTATCTAACTGCCTCTCTTATCAAGTATATGCCCAGTTATAAGGTATTAGTACTATTCCGATGTTGTCAGAGGACTTTAGTATATAAGAAGGAACTAATTGCTTATTGAAAATATGAACTCTACATTATGTGCTGTGATATGGAAAGTTAATCGTTCGTCATCCTCATCAACAAGTTTGTCTCGTGAACTGTGTAGTGTCCATTAAAAGTGAATGAACTGTGGACCGTCTTGGCATTGATTCATATGCCTCCTGTTACAAGTTTAGGTTGAATTACTACTACATTGATTATATTGGACCCATTCGCGTTATGGTCTATAGTAACAGACTCAACACCTTCAAAATGAACCTAACAATATGCCTTGTAAGTATATAACACCTCACCTCTCACTGTATACACATCATTCACCTTTACTTCTTAAAGTATTAATATAGTCTTACTTTGCCACTTGGCTACTATCTCATTACTCTGACAATTTGGTCTTTCCGACCACTTAGTCTCTGTGATACACTCAAAGACCCTTACAATAGTCGATAATCGTACAACAACAGCTGATGATACTTACTGGTGCTATGACACCACTATACCAAACTTGACAATAGATCAGCTCTTACTCCAAAGTCTGATACAAGCACCCACACTGGTGCTATACCCAGATAATACTTTAATTATTACCAATCTGTCTTACATCAATGTTTCTATTGGCAAAATGAGCACTATACAGATGAAAAGACACGCACTAAACACTACGACAACAAAAATCCCAGTCACGAGGAATAAGATGATAGAAAGTAGAGCAGAAGTAGATTAATATATACACTGCGTGGCTGCGCACGAACGAAAACAAGGAATACCCGTAAACGTATTTACAAGATAGCAAGATGGCACAATAGAACACACCACTAAAACACGACATAAGAATACTGAATGTGCAAGACAATGTAAATACAAACTAAACCAGTACACCTAACACCAACAGGGCTTGGAATGTTAAGTAGGGCAGTCGCAGGAAAACCCTCTGCCTTACTCCACCACTAAACATACACAGCCACCCCCTAGAAAGAAATCAGTTTAATTCAATTTTTTCCCACAAGTAGGCCAAGAATGAATTAAACTCACCACCCATCCACCCTTGAACACACAAATATAAAATTACACAATAGACTACACAACAACTACACTCAACAATGAAGTGCTGAAAGCTATCTCCTTCACTGGGTACCAACAAATCACTCCAGTCAAAATAAACTAAATAGCATATAACTAATAATACAAAAATAACATCTCAATGCTTCACACTGTAAATAATACCAAAGACCCCACGTAATAAGAAATAGAGTGCAAGATCCCACTTAACTAACTACCGCCATATAAACATCAAAACTAAGTTCTACAAGGAAAGTAGGGAGAACCAACAGAACGAAAGGACTTGAAAACAACAACAAATCAATAAGCAAGATTCAAGAAGCAGATAAAGAAACAGAACTATCCTACTCTAAAACATCAAACTATACGATAACTAGAATCAGATTGAAAGACTGAAAAGAAAATTTAGAATTTAGAGGAAAAACAAGAAATATCAATATAGGATATCATACAACAATTACAAACAAAAACATAACTGACGGTCCAACGACGCTTGAGCAAGAAGCTTCCTCAGCACTGGTGATGAATGATGAAAACAGCACAAACAAGTCTCCACCCTTGAAACGTCGAACCGAAAATAATGTTAGAAAATCCCGACTTCTATACAAGTCTGCGTGACAGCTTACAACGATAATGCCTTCTGGCATGGAAATATAAGACTGTCGAAGCACAGCTCACTTCATGACGACCCTTCAGGAATCCAGCAGCCTCCAACACAGTGTACTCCAAGACATTTCAGATTAGCAGGCTTCGGTCTTCAGCACAGAGTAAATATCCAGGGTCACGACATAGGCGTTGGTAGATTCCCACAGAAAGACACGTTAGAGAAGTATGACCACGACAGAACTTGGCAGGAACCCCAGAAGATAATGTTCCCAGGCAGGTAGGGCAGCGCGATCAATTGCACTACCGCAGGTTGGCTACGTGCCAAACAATGGTTTAGTATACCTAGACCATGATCGAGACAAGAGGAGATCCACACATCCTGAGATACCACCACTACTATTGATCAACTGCTCCCTCCTGACGATACACACAGTCTGTCACTCGGGCCAACCCATTACCAACCAAAATAAACCAACCGATCCCTCCTGACGACACACATACACAGTCTGTCACTCGGGCCCACCTATTACCAGCACAATAGACCAACCGATCCCTCCTGACGACACACACAGTTGGTCACTCGGGCCAACCTATTACCAACCACAATAAACCACCTAATCAACTCTGCATCTTACATGGACCATCTACCGACATCTGTCACACCAACTTCCGCTGCTCCGACTAGATCGCCACCTCCCTAGCACTAAGGTACAAAGTATGCCTTGTACTATCTTAAACTGTAGTGCCACACATCAGCTACAACCTATCTCTGCACTTGTGACACTTCTTCTATCAATAATTAAACACCCTAGCACTCTATAAACTTTCCGAAACAAACTCAACACAGTAACTGTCAAATATTTTATGACTGAAAATATCACTCTTTCACTGTGACCTATTTCCAATCTAGGTCACCTATCGCTAGCAAGATTACCAGAGCGTAACCAGTACACTGCCTACTGACAAAGCAAACAAACACACTGCTCTGAACACGGTGATGGCGTGAACACAATGCTAATCTTACCATCTATCAATCTGTGTGCATACTTCTCGCCTTTCTACTGAAGATATAGGCCCACGGCCTTTATAAAAAACGGACAAGAGCTCCCAGTTGTCACACCTATACCTATACTATAGATTTTAACACATTAGCAATTCTATACTTGGCTCGCCCGCTAGGAGACGACCAAAGCATAAGATAGTTGACAATGAATGAATTTAACACCTTGTACAGGTATGTTCCCTTTTATTAACAACTGCACACAGTAAAGCCACACACGGCTAGCAATACATATGAAAATACTGAACATACATGTCAATAAAGTTTGCACTACTAACAACTTGATCTATCAGTATCATACACACTGGTATGTCCCTACTGAATGAATCACAATGACTTTCGCTCACCGGCGAAAAAACCTGTACTAAGATAAGGCAAAGCTTAATCACAAATAAATCATCATCAACGGTCTAAGGAACTGCCACTAGATAATACACTATCACTCTAGAATTATGCAAACTAATTCCCACCACATGAAGAAATGGCAAACACTATAACTGAACAAATATGATATACACTTCCCAGCAAAAATGCTGACAGGGAACCACAGGCGACCTGTCCTGGACGCTGGAAAGAACTCAACTACCTATTTTGCGCCAGAATTTGTTTTCACTTTTCCTTCCAGTCAGCTGACCAAACTGGTTTTAAATTATATCAATGTTGTCACTCACAACGTAACCAACCTGATATTTAGGCGAACATAACGTCGTGACACGTACGTTACACAGCTAAATAATGGACTAACCTGAGGCTTCGATGCATTCAACCAGAGATCTCTCCCGTCCTATATCAGTATTTGTAAAAGTATTACTACTTACGGGTAGAGCAACATCCCTAATAACGTTTTGGTAACCTCTTCCATGTGGTACTTCTTTCATACTGATGTAGTTAATTGTCCTCCGATACTTGTTTGCACATATTTGAACTTCCATTTTATTTATCCAAGGCTGTAGTAAACACTGTATAATGGAGCGTTCTGATTGGTCGGTGTATCTTGCAGTTCTTACAATGTATGGCGCGCGGTGTGGTCAGAGTTACGTAGAATTCGTGTTGTGATACAGACGTCACTTCACGACACACAGTTGCACGAGCAAGTGAATGCTTGGTGCAGGCTTCCTTCAAGGGGGCCAGCTGCAGTGGTAGCTATATGCTCTGTATGGAGCGCAACAGAAAATACTGATGTCGTTGGTATTGTGGCAGTGCTAAGTGATAGTTGTGTTATCTGTCTGTTCGTTAGTGTGTTATTGTTAGAAATTGTTGAATGTTCGTTTTGGAAGAATGGCAGATTAGTCCATCTAGTGTGTTGTTTAGTCTGTCAGGTATTATTCTTTCTGTTGACTACGTATTTTCTCCTCAATGAAAAAGTAGAGAATTTCTTTTGTCGATGACTCTCAAAATGTATCAATGTTAGATTATATCAGGTTATGTGTCTTTACTTGAAGAGTCGTATAGTAGTGAAGTTTTAACACGGTGTTGTCAACTTGAGATGATATTTATCTTAAGAGATTGAGGCTGATGGAAACCTCATTTCCCAGGTTCTCCTGAGTAGCCTGCTGATGATTAGTTTTGGTTTTAAATGAATGATTGTCACCAAACGTGAACGCACACCAATACAGTTTATGATGATTTAGACTTTACAACATGGAAAGCTGTGACGTCTCGACAATTACAAGCATTGGTTTCAAAAAGATCCAGGAAAATGTTTTCTAATGCTGTTTATTTGGCTGAATGTGGCTTGCCACCATTTCTCATATATCTTCTTTGGTACAACTGTTGTTCACATGTTCAGCGAAATAATACAGTTCCTAATCATTTATCATGAGGTATTTCAGACTTGTTTGTCTTCTTCCATTTGACCTCTACCATATTTACTTGTATGAATAGTTGGATTTCTGTGTCATTTTACAAAATACAACCACAGCGGTTCTCATCTATTTGGAATATCAGGTAACTTAAATTGTCAATTTTTCTCGGATAGCATTAACGGTCTATTTCTCTGGTAGCATATCTTGTCTATTACTCTGGTAACATATCTTGTCTATTGCTCTGGTAACAACCACTTTTAACGTTTCTCGATGTTTAAGAAGACAAATGTTTCTCTGTACTTTCACAAGTAGTATAGTAAGCGCAAAATGGTTAGTATTTCAGGTGGAGGCGCGGACTTTTATATAGCAAAATACTCCGATCGATTCGGGTGGAGGCGCTGACTTTTATATAAGGAAATACTCCGTTTGGTTGTGGCAAAGGCACATGCCTTTTATATAAGGAAATACTCCGTTCAATAATGGCGGGCGTGTAGGTTGTTATGTGTTGTTTATTTATATTTATTTTACAACAGTTATGCTACATATTTTCACAAACAATATTTATTTTACAATAGTGTTATATATATATATATATATATATATATATATATATATATATATATATATATATATATATATATATATATATATATATATATATATATATATATATATATATATATATATATATATATATATATATATTACAAACAGGTATGCATATAAACGATATGTAGACAATGTAGATAACAAAGGTTTAGTTAATAAATATATTTTAATTTCAACAGTGTTTTGTTACGGCAGTAACAAAAACATATAGGATCATATATTGGAAGGCGGAAAGCGGGAGTTGTGTACAATTTGGAGTGTAGCTATCGGGTGTGGTTTTTGTGTGTAGGAATTGTAATTGTTGTGGGTTGTTGTATTGTGCTGGTATTGTGTTGTTTCTTCATACAATATATATATATGCAGATAGACAACGGACATAAAAATCGATAAAAGCCTGCAATCGTGAGATAAAGATGAAAATATAAAAAATCGATAAATTCTCTTAGTATAAATTTTATTGAGGAGTGGTGCTGATTTTTGAGTGCGCAGGGGGTGTTTTTTTATAGTATGAATTCTATAGCGGAAGATGGCTAATGAGCGCGGTGTGGTGTTGATTTTTGAGTGCACAGGGGTATTGCTTTTGGCAGGCGGGGGTGATGAGGGGGGAGAGAAAAACCAATGGGTTTATATAAGGAAATACGACGCCAAAAAAAACCTATAAAACGGAGGAGCAAAGGCTAATTATTGGCGTTAGGTAGACGGAGGGGTTTTAAATGGAGAGTGTATTGATGCTGACTGGTGGGGGTGATGACGCATGAGTGTATTGGCGCGGGCGTAAGACAATGTATAAGCACAGAGGCGTAATAGGTGTTTATATATAAATTTTTATTATATTATTATTATGAAGTGGTTACTTTATTGATGTGTACCTGGCTCTTTATGTAAAAATATGACAGGGAATTTCCGTTGTTGGGTGAATGTAATTACATATTGATACGAGCGCTGGTCTACTGTGTAGTTTTCTTATTATTTGTATTATATAATGAGTAATAAGTCTACTCAGGCCAATGTCCATCTAGTAGTATGTAAGTGACCCCGCACACAGCCGTATTCTCCAACATAAAAAATACTGTAAAAGGCCAGGCTGGACAACTCTAAATAGACAGTTTTATAGAACACAACAAAACGATAGTTTCAGACGCTTTGTAGCTCTTTGCTTCTTCGGTGGTCGTGGTTGTTTATAGACATCGTCTGGGTGAGTGTCTATGGTTGGAGTTGATGTCGGGGAACAAGGGTTTGTGTTAGGACACCAACTCGGTTCTGGGAATATTGGTTGATAACAACTGGAGTTGATGTAGTGGTCAAACGTGTTTCTGGGGCAAGTAGTAGGACAGGTATCTGTGTTTGGTAACTGTAGTCGGTCAAATTCGGCGAGGCGTTCGCCCTGTAAAGCCAGCAGATGTTCAAATTCAGGTCGTGTCAACGCAATGCCGATTTTGGTAGGAAACTTTAGATGTGATTTACCAAAGTATTTTTGCACGTGTAGTAAAGACTGACCTCTGTAAAAACTTACAGTCGCGACCTTTAGCCCACTATTCAACGGTATAAGCATGTCATCACTTCTACGCATGTACAACCAGTCTGTGGGGGCGATGCCGGGGGTACTCATCTTCAGCAAGGTATGACCGTGAGTGCCTGCCGTTGTCGTGTTTTACCACTAGTTATGAAACTCGGATCGATGGTCCGCACAAAACCTCGCGAGGAAAACCATTGAGCGTATACTTTATAAAATTCCGTTAGCATAGAGGGTGAAGTCAGAGCTAAATATAGCTATTTAGAAAAGCGTAATAAAATTCTAACATGCAGAGTTTTGCGTAGTGGTAGACGAAAAATCCTATCTGCAACGGGTTTTGCTTTCGTAAGAGTAACATTTACCTTTGTAAGACTAACATTGCTACTTATTTCTGTTCACTTCATTGCAGACAAGCTCAAAATACAAGAGATCAATAGTAGAAATTTATAAAAGAAGCATTCCTTAGTTCGTGTGTTCGAACCCCCGGGATTTAAGGTTTCACTTTTTTTTTACACATGCGGCATCTGGTGATAGGTTTTTATATTGTCTTCCAAGAGTTTCGAACATGCGGCGAGCACGGAAATTTAGTACATTAAACAAATTTCTGATTGGCTGCCCTAGGTACACACAGAAAAATACCCCCGCATTCCTTTGTTCAGGCCAGAACACTGGTGTCCCACTTTTCGGTCTTCAAACATTTAACTAGGCAATTGCGTAACATGCGACACCGGCCTCGACCTTAATGACCGAAATCTCCTAAATAGCTTTTCATTGATCCACTACGTCGGCCTGCTGAATACTCGGGCGTATCCCGTAGGTACTCATTTTCCATGATCCCCTTGATTATTGTTGGAAGATTCTACATTCTTTTCGACCGTTAGTCATTCTAACCTGACTAGTATTTTATTTCTCAGCTCTGTAGGTTAACTTCATGTTCTGTCTTCTTTGCGTCTCGGTGTTCTCTGTGTGTCGTCATCGTTGTTCTCTGACGTGATACCCTATTTTTTATGTTCTCTCCCGTAACCAGCATTGAGAGTATTGCTTTCCTGCTCATAGCCAACCTATTTTCTCTATATTACGTCATGCCGAACTGTGTGTCACTACTCCTGTGACACTGGTATAATTTCACAAAGTACATAAATTAGTCACCTCTCCTAATTTTGGAAAAACCATGAACCGAAAAATGTGCGTGGTTGTTGGAGACTAATGGTCTTTTGGAGAGATCTCAATACATGTGCTTCTATCTATGAATTTTGAAGTTCTTCTGGCCGAAAGAGTAGCACCACCGACTTAACGTCTCTCTGCAGTATACTTCTACATGGTTATCTTCCAGCTCTCTCTCTTATCTGCCCTATCTGCCTCTTTTATACCCCTACTTGTTTTTCAACCGTTTCAACGCACTGTCTGCCGGCTGGCCGACATTGTCTCGTGTCAAACCGTGCTGACATTTTATTATTTCAAGTGAACGATTCTAAACCTATTATAGTGATTAACATTAAACTTAGTTGGGGACTTTCCTCATGTACTGTGAGAACCACTGCTGATGCAACTCACATGTCTGGTCATAATGATCTGGTCTTCTAACTTAGTTAGGGACTTTCCCTATATAATTTTACAACCGCTGCTTATGCAATCTTTCTGTCACGTACCAGGGACTGTCCACTCGTCAGTTTTGTCACATGTTGTGTCTTTGTGATCTATTTTCTTCGTGCGGTCATCTTGTCTCTTAGTTTTATTCAAACTAAAATCTAATTGACCTTGATAATTTGTCGCTTAATACAACTGTCTGGTCAATGGTGATCTGTTCTGAATTATAGTTAACCTAACTAATGCTACTTATTTTATCGTTTTCTGATCTCTTTATGTTCGTCATCTACAAAGTCGCCTGTGCTTCGCACGCGGCTATAGTATGGAAAAGGTTTAAAATATGTTTTGTTTTTCTCCACACGCTTTACTCGTACTAAGGTCTGATAATTTGTTATTGTCTTCTTCTTCATTGTCATGCTTCTTTGACACGTTTCAAGATTTTAAATCTTCAGCAGAAAAATGAAAATACTATTATGTGGATGCAATTGTAGGACAAAGAAAAAAAAAAGGAAAAGGATCTCGTTACACGCCCATTGAGGCATATTGGGAATATGGTGTTAGGCCCATATTTTCTTGACCATCGGCAAACTAGGGGTGACGTGGTCAACATCACGCCGGCCGCCATAACCTTCCTAGAGTTGCTCTGGTACCCAGTTGGTGCTGGGTCGACCCAGGAGCCATTTGCGGCCTAAAAACAATCCTACCTCATCTGGGGATCGAACCATAGACCACTGAGCTAGGAAGCCAGTGAACTAACCACTATGCTACCGCAGCAATTGTGGGGACGTACCAAAATAACAACAAAATCACAAAAACATCGGTTCGTGGACGCAACATTTGCAAAAACGTTTCAGAAGATAATTAAAAGGGAGATAATGCCGTGTTTGGTGACTGATGTTGTGGGGTTTGGCATAAGATGTCGATCTTGTTATCAATTTATGATTCATTCCACAAAACTAACAGATAAGACTCCCAACAATAGAAATTAGTTGCAAACAACAACTACAACCTCACGTCCAGGGTGTGGGGAAATGATGGCTGATAGCGGTTGTTGTCATTGCGTCTAATTCTGTATCTGTCTGAAGCTGTAACGGGATTAAGCATAAGGGTAGATGTCTAACTCATTGCTTTGATTTTTTTCTTTGGTGTAGTCTGACATAAGGAATCTGTGAGGAACATCTTTTTGGCTTTAGCGTTTTCCGTGCTTTCCATGATGTTTATTACAGCTGTTTGAGAGCTTATTCCACAGCTTTAAATTGTTTGAAAATTGTGCTACCGAGAAAGGAATCTCTAGTCCATTTTTTTAGTTCTGTGTATGTGCCTCCTGCTCCATGTTTTTTAGCTCGAGTTGCTGACAACCTATAAGTCCATTCTGTTGTTGTTGTGTACGTTCTTTTTTATGTATTCTCAGTTTTAGCTGGGAATTTAATGAATGTCCTTTGCTCTTGCTTTTTTGTTGTTAAAATTTCCCTTTGCGTGTCCCACTATCCTCATTAGCACCATGGGAGAGTTAAATGCCATCCACCAATTATTGTGTTACTGAGAGAGTTAACAATCAACAATCAATTGTTTGGAAACCTGGAGATTTAACTATCATTCACCAATTATTGTGTAACTGCGAGTTATCTAACCATCCGTGATAACATACCCGGAGAGTTGGTGTGATTTGGTTTGGTTTAAGGACCATTTTCATTGCACACGGACAACTCCATCAGTGCTTCGATCTCCTCCCTTACATCACACAAGGAAGATCTCAGCACAGTGCACGAACTCCGTAGCACCGGCGAGAATCCTAGTGTGTGTTTACAGAAATCACATATTCTATAAATGTTTTTGTTGTCAGCAAGCTTCCAAATTTTGTAAATTTTCCTAGGGCAGCGGCCTTATGGCCTACGATTTCTAATTGCCGAGGGATTTTTAACGTGCGCAACGTGCTCGCGTGACCTCCTACGTTTTCACTCTTATCCGAGAAGGCTAGGTATCCGATCTTACTACTCAGGAGATCAGGGAGGAGTATAGTATTTATAGGGCCCATTGGTTCTGAAGAAAAAAAATCCATCAAATATATTCCGTTTACTGGGAACCAAACCTGGCACATTTAGAATTAGAGGCGGAAGCCATATCTCTTATTATAGTAATGGGAGACCTAAACGCGGAAGTTGGAACACACAATAATTATAAAGGAAGAGTAATGGGGAAATGCGGCAGTGGAACAGTAAATGAGAATGGGGACTAATTAATAAGCTTCTGCAGTATCAACCACCTGGTCATTGGAGGAACACTTTTTCCACACAAAGAAGTGCACAAGTTAACATGGGAATCACCAAACGGACGGGACAGAAACCAGATAGATCACATAATGATCAATGGCAGATGGAGACATGCACTACAAGACGTGAAAGTAAGAAGAGGCGCAGATATTGGAAGTGATCATCACCTAGTAGTAGCAAGACTGAAGGTGAAACTCAGAGCTGATGGACCAGTTGCAGTCAAACAGAAAAGATATAACATCACGAAACTTAAGGACCCCCTCACCAGAAAAGCGTTCGTGGTCGACGTAAAGAGACGATATCAAATTATCAAAAGCCAGGAAAGAACAGAGACCGATGATGTCGACCAGAAATTCAACACCATCTCAACAATATACAAGGAAAGCAGCAAGTCATGCTTGGGATTCCAGGAAAGAAAGAGCCAAGACTGGATAACACCAGAAACGCTAAACACCATAGCTAGCGAAGAGAAAGGAAATGAAAAGAAAGAAAACAGAAGCTAAGTCTCCCAGGTTAAAGGCAATATATAGTGAACAGTACAGTCTGCTGGACAAGGAAGTAAAACTTCAAACCCGTGCTAACAAAAGGACATTTCTGAATGACCTTGCAGGACAGGCAGAAGAGGCAGCACTGAGAAATGAACAAAGCACAATTTATAAAATAACTAAAACTATCAGTGGAAAACGAGATGCAAACAACATAACGTTAGTAAGAGACAAGCAAGGAAATCTCATCACCACAGCACAGGGGCAGGAAACAAGATCGGATACCGAGCCTTCTCGAATAAGAGTGAAAACATAGGAGGGTCACGGATGCAAGTAGCGCACATTAAAAATCCCTCGGCAATTAGAAATCGTAGAAGGGCATAAGGCCGCTGCCCTTCAGAGAAACACTGAATAAGGAACCACCAGAGACTCAGCTGAATGTTCCTGAGGCTGAAAGTGACTTAGACGTAAATACAGACATTCCACGAAAAGAAGAAATCATCACAGCTATCAAAGGGTTAAAAAATGGAAAAGCGCCTTGTCACGACAATCTAAATGCTGAGTAATTCAAGGTAGACCCTGAACTAGCAGCAGAACTATTAGAACCACTATTCGCACAAGTCTGGGAAACTGAGACAACACCAACAGAGTGGAGTAAAGAAATAATTGTCAAATTGCCCAAGAAGGGCGACCTTGCAGACTGCAACAACTGGAGAGGAATTACTTTCCTCTCAGTTCCCAGCAAAATACTAGGCAGGATAATCATCCCGAGAATTTCAAAAGCAGTTGACCATAAACTGAAGAAAGAAAAGCGGGCTTTAGAAAGAACAGAAGACGTGCAGATCATATGTTCACCCTCGGGAACATTATAGAGCAGTGCTTAGAATGGCAGAGACAGCTATTCATTAACTTTGTTAATTTTGAAAAAGCTTTTGACAGCATACACAGGGACAGCCTATGGAAAATACTAAGGGCTTATGGAATTCCCAGCTGCATTTTTCCATCATAAAAAGCCTCTATTCTAACTTTACATGCAGTGTTGGAACGAGTAATGTAACTTTCGAAGTGAAGGAGTACGACAGGGATGCCCCTTATCAACAACATTATTTTTGGCAGCCATAGATTTGGTAATGCACCAGACAACAGTGGGCAGTCCATGTGGAATTAGATGGACAACGTTTTCTGGGAGACCTGGAATATGCAGATAACACTGTACTACTCGCGCATTTACATCAACACATTCAAGAAAAAAACCGATAGACTAAATAAGTATGGCCAGCCTGAACATCAATCTGAAGAAGACAAAGGTCATGACACTAAATCTGGGCAATCCTGAGCCAATAACAGTAAGGAACCAGAAGTTAGAACAGACAGACACATTTACTTACCTAGGATGCATAGTAACACATGACGGCGGAACAATCAAGGACATTAACAACAGAATGAACAAAGCAAGAACAGCTTTTTTTATTCTAAACTTACTTACTTAGTCGTTCCCCTTCTACCGTGAGGTGTGTTATTCTAAACAACATCTGGAAGTCCTCTCAGTACAGCACAAGCACAAAATTAAGATTATATTAGAGCTGTATGCTTTCTGTGCTTCTCTGTGGTGCAGAATGCTGGAGAGTACCAGAGAAGGAAATGTCGACACTGTCCTCCTTCCACACAATCTGCCTAAGGAAAATTCTCCGAATCTTTTGGCCAAACACCATCAGCAACCAAGAACTACTTATTCGGAGTAACCAGGAGGACATGCACACCATTATAGCTGGCAGACGCTGGAGTTGGGTTGGCCACGTCCTCAGAAGGGACAATGATACCATCTCAAGAACAGCTATGCTATGGACCCCCGAGCGAAAGCGAAAGAGAGGCCGACCAAAAACAACTTGGCGGAGAACTGTAGAAGCCGAGATGCAAAGAATGAACCAGAGTTGGGGCACTGTACGAAGGATGGCCGCCGACCGAGCTCAGTGGAATCAATTTGTTGCTACCCTACAAGACGCCACCACGATTGATGGCCACTGACTGCTTTGGCGGTTGGCGGTTATGGATAAAAGAAGAAGCTATATCTCTTAGCCACTCCGACCCCCACCTGAAGAGTTAAATATCATTCACCGATTATTGAGTTTCTGGGAGAGTTAACTACCATCTACAAATTAATAGGTTGCTGAGAGTTGACTACCATGCATAAATTATTTGGTTACTGGGAGAGTTTACTACCATCCATCAAGTATTGGGTTAATGAGAGAGTTTAGACCATCCATTAGGTATTTTGTTTCAAAGAGAGTTACTTACCATCTACAAATTACTGAATTATACAGAGCTATTAGAATACTTTGATAAATAACCATCATTCACTAATTATTTGGTTACTGAGAGAGCTACCTATCATCCACCAATTATAAGATTTCAGAGAGAGCCAAGTACCATCCAATAATTATTGAGTTACTGAGAGGTAACTACCATCCACCAGTTATTGCGTTACTGAGAGAGTTAGCAATAATCCACCAACTATTGAGTTACTGAGAGAATTAATAATCAACCATCAGTTGTTAGGACACCTGGAGAGTTAACTGCCATTCACCAGTCTTGTGTTGCTAAGAGAGTTAACTAACATCCACCAATTATTGAGTTACGAAGACAAATAACTACCATCCACCAATTCTTGAGTTGCTGAGAGAGTTATCTCATCATAAGCTGCCATCTCCACAACGAAGATCGCCAGATATGGATCTCTGTCGTGAAATGACGTCTGTTTCACATCACGCATTCTAATTAACTCTGACCAATACCGCGCGCCATACATTTTCAAAGGATAAGATACACAGGCCAATGAAAACGCTTTCTTGGTCCTGTGTTTACTACAGCTTGGAAAATAAAGATGGCACGACTCTATCTGTGTAACCTGATTAACTTCGGAATTTTACTACAACATTTTGGAAGAAGTACCACTTGGCAGAAGGTACCAAGCTAATATTAGAGATGTTACTCTACCCGTAAGTAGTAATACTTTTATTAATACTATTATAGGAAGAGAGAAATCTTAGGTTAAATGCAGTAGAAGCTTCAGGTTGGCCGAAATTTAGCTGTTTAAACTATGCATAACAGAAAATGCAAGTAGTAATCTAAAAGATTATTATATCGATATGTAAAGCCAAATTCCAAGTATAATGTAAACTTTAATTGACTAAAATCGCATCAGGAATAACGAAGATAATTTAAAAAGTAGTTTTCATACATTGTACGAAAGGCAAAACGGTACCCATATTTTTGGATAGTTATTGCATTCTTCGGAACTACCGTCTCGGACGTTCAGGCCAGGCTATAAATAGACTGGCCTACCAAACTAGGTTTAGTCACTATTATTTGAATGCAGAGAGAGCGGCAAAGAAGAAGCATATGTTAATGCTAGCTTTTGCCTTTTGCACTTGTATGCAAACCTAAATCAACCATTTAGGGCTCATCTGTGTGTGCCTGAGGGTAAGAACCAATATATATATATATATATATATATATATATATATATATATATATATATATATATATATATATATATATATATATATATATATATATAATATTCCTGTGTTTAATTCATTTGTGCGATACGACGTGTATAAGATGTGTTAGAAAGGGACAGTGTGTAATGATGAAACTTACAGGCTCATGTGTAATTTCAAAGGCAAGTCCGCCTTCGGAAAGATTTAAAATATTGAGAAAGATGGCTAATTGTGTCTTTAAATTGGGAAATGTATTTAACGAAGTATTTCTTGAATGGAATGAGACACCTACCAGGAACATAAGGAAGAATGACAGGGATTGTATTATTGTATAATTTGACATGTTACTGATAAGTCCAAATTTAAGCAAGGGCAGTAATCGTTATGATTCTCGGATGTACAATAGATTATAGTGGTTATTCCACTTGAACAGCTGTTAATTCATTTTAAAAAATATATGAGTGTATCGCATTCGAATCTTCGAGATTCAGAATGCTTGTCACGGTGGCGGAGTTCCACGTGAGTTTAATGTTCTAAGCTATTTTTGAGCTGTGAGCGAAAGTTCTCGGGGAAGCCCCACGGATGTGATTGGCTGGGGTGTTCTGGGAGAGAATGTTTTTTGGTGTCAGTGTGTACCGGGCGAGTGCACTGAGGAGATGTAAAGTGTTTTTCAATGTGTACCAGCGTACAGGCATTTATGCTGACATATATTATGTGTGATTATCCCAGATGAGATGTATTAGTTAAGGAGATGTTTCTTGGGCCTTGGAGTATACAGGCCAGTGTTTAAAGATTATGTACATTTTTTGAAGTGTTTGTGTCCTGGGCGTGACTGGAGAAGTCAGCCCAGTGTTTTTGAGGGAAGCCTGTACAGTGCTTGACATGTCGACTTATATTATGAGGCCAAGGATTTAGACAGGCCGGATTATGATTAACTGCAGTACAGTGCTTGACATGTCGACTTATATTATGAGGCCAAGGATTTAGACAGGCCGGATTATGATTAACTGCAGTACAGTGCTTGATATGTCGACTTATATTATGAGGCCTATTATTTATCAGCAGTCTTCTAGATGGATTAAAGACAGTGCTTGATATGTCGACTTATATTATGAGGCCTATTATTTATCAGCAGTCTTCTAGATGGATTAAACTGCGTTGAGACGTCATATATTGGTGAGGCCTATTATTTATCAGCAGTCTTCTAGATGGATTAAACTGCGCTGAGACGTCATATATTTGAGGCCATATAACTATTAGTACTGCCGTGTCAGCAGTCTGATGGATGAATTATATAGCGCTGAGGCATAATATTATTTGAGGCCTATAACTATTGGCACTGCGTTTGCCAGTAGTTCTTCTTGATGGATTATTGTTATTATATAATGTGGATCCTGTTTTTGGTATGCTATTATGACCTGTGTAACATGCTGTACTTCGTCTACGTTATCGTGACCGTGTTGTGGTGTAATTAAACTGTTCATTAACTGTCACAAGGCGTTCCACCCTTCATGACTCGTACGTGAGCTATCGTGGGGTGAGTGACTGTTTCTACACACCCTTCACATATCATACACGGTCACAGCACAGCAGTACACACATGGATAATTAGCCTATATAGCGTATGCAATAAAGAAACTGTTACCTCTGCAGTGGTGAATACACATGAACAAACTGTATGCAACAGATTGAATGAATAGCTTGTATCAATTAGGATATGGAATGTTTACGGAACAAACCATACTTTATCACTTGGAAGGAATACTAGGAATAAACTTACATTATCAGTTGTGGTTTCCAGTTCATGTTGGATGGAACTCACGACATTTATAACTAGTAGCCTGTGTGGCGTGATATTTAATGTATAGCAATCCTGGTATTTCGACTACTCTATCGTTAGCTATTGTACACTTCGTCTGCAACGGTGGATGACACATCGTTTTGCAACAAATACTGACTGTTACAGTGGCGGCAATAATAATCCTAGCGGCAACGGGGGTGGCCAAAACGTTCGGACGTGATGCCCACGTCATCTGCCTTATGTGACTTTCTTCTATGCTGTGTACCGCATTTAAGAATCCATCATCATTATCAAACTTTACAGGGATGACATCACCAACTACGGGTGCAATAGTGGTTGTTTTCAAACTTACATGGTGTGATACCTACTATATAAGACTTACCCCAAAACAGACGTTAACATAACTAGGGGGTAACATATCTGATGGAGTGCAGCTTATTAATACCCATCCACATAGAGGAATATAACATATCTAACATTTCCAGTGCCAAGATATGCAGAGATATGCAGTTCTCCTTTTTGAATTGAAGTTTTCAAGTCAACTGTGCCAGTATTTTGGTGGCGCAATTACAGAAGTTTACCATCAAAGAATACAAGAGATGTCTGGTACCTCCTTTCAAGTGGATTATCAAAACGTGATTGACAGACTGTGTACCCCTACAATTACAGAGGGAATTCAAGCTGATATGCAGTCATTCTACACGTGTGCCTCTAGTAGATGATTGACAGTAATACAGTTCATGTTTACCTGTGCAGTTTACGAGCACACATACCTTAGCAAGGACAAAGGACCTGAAGTGAGAAGTGTCAAGCTGCGGTGACCTTAGGCGGTGAACTGTTTTCCTCAGCAGACTTTGTGATGTTCAGCATTTTGGACGGGCGTACTTTCCTTTATTGAAGATAAGTGGTTTATGTTGTGGAAACTGTGCCATTTTATCTTGTGTCAACAAGTCTTCCTATATATATTGTGTACTATTTGTTGTAATGAATATTTCATGTTAAATATTCTATGGTTCATGTCTACTTATGGAGATTATATCCCAGTTTACCCAGGGCTTCATAAGTGTTCTTTAGGATTTGTTTTGTAAGTGTCAAGTTTGTGACAATTCCGGTTTAAGGCTACAGACCTTACCGAAGTCTAGTTTGCGATTTGTCTTTTGGGACAAGTAATTGTATAGTTGTGAAGTAACGTTTCATTGTTGTTCTCGTAGTATTTTTCTCTGTTTTTTAGTTTATTGATTAATTTGTTTGTGAGCGTCTTTCTCTATTTCCTATCTTTTAGTTTTTATACACATTTTCGTTTATACACGGTGTTGTTTTTTGTCTTGTCATTATTCGCGGTTATCATTTCATGCTTTGAAATTTTTTTTGCCTTAGTTAAGCCTTATTGTTCAGTTGACCTCTGCGAACGTTATCGTTTGTCTTTTATTACCTTGTCTTTGAAATCGTTGTTCTTACTGTCTATATAATATGTTAGTTGTTTGTAACTTATTGTAAGACTTTGATGCATGAGTGTTTAAGGCTATTTCACATAATATTGACACCACTCAAATTGATATATAGGTATCCCTCATATTGGTGTATACTTTTACAAAGGTTCTATGCACATGAAGTTATGCTACTATGATATAAAGTAATTAACTGATATTTCCAATTACTTGAAAGGATATTTAGCTTGGTGAGCTGAAAAAGGTAATTTTCCGAATTGCTAGGGACATAAACTTGTAGTAATTATAAGTGGTGAATATATATAGTGGACTTAGTGATTGTACCACTATGGATCCTGACATTGATTCTGATATGGATCCAGATAATATGTTGCCTATATTGGTATATTTATTTCAGGATGGCCAGAATAATGAGAATTTGCAATGCCCAGAACTCGAAGAACACGTAATGGATCGATTTCTGGCTAATGCATCATTTTATCTAAGAATTTTTGCTCGGAATAATTTTCAGTCCATTCCTCATTTGGTAATGTCTGATGATTTAGGAGATTTACTAAATTATCTTCGTGTGTTTTTGAATAAGCATATGGATATTAAACACGATCACATTGTGAGAAATATAAAGAAGATAATTTTCAAGGACATTCAGGATGTCCAGGAGGAGAAGTTGAAGGATGAGAAGCAGATGGAAGAAATTAAACTTAGTGCGTTACAGGAAAGGGAGAATATTTTAGAAAGTGTTGCTAAGGAGAGCAAATTACAGGCAAAAGTTACTAAACTTGAAAGTGATTTATATAAATCAAACTTGGATCTTGAAAGACGGCAAGAAGCATTAAATTCGGCATTGTGCAGGATTAAATACTTAGAAGCTGAGTTGAAAGTTGAGCAAAGCAAAACTATTAATCTCACGCAGGAACTTCAAAAAGAGAAAGAGATGTATGACAAATTGAAGGTTGAGAGCAATGTTCGTGAGAAGGCTTATATAGAAAAGCTTCATAATGTGTTGGATGACAACGATATTCTCAATCACCAACTTAAGAAGATGAATACTGTATCCCAGGAAAATATTAAGGAATTAAAGGCACAAGCTGCTCAAATCCAGGGACTTAAGGCTCAGGTGGCGCGACTTCAGCCACAGATAGAAGAGGTTCAAAAGATGAGATTGAGGAAATTAGCGCGACAGAGGAGAGCAAGCAAAGAAAAGGATGTGAAGGTGAAATTAGAAGAGTTAACTATGGAGAAAACGAAGGTAGCTAAAATTGAGAAATCACTGACGGAAGAGAGATGTAGAGTTATGACATTTGATGACGTATTTCAGAAACAAAGTGAAGAGATTTCACTTAAGAATATTGAAATCACGGAATTAAGGAGAAGAGTGGACGGTTTAATAGATATGGTTTTGTCCAACAAAATATTTTCTATGGTCAATATTGATAATGTTAAACAGAAGGTTGATTATCAACACGTCATAAAAGCGTCGAGTCAGCAACAGACACTCGATGCCAATACTAACATTAAACATGGTGAGCGAAAATCCTTGCGTGGCCAATATAATTTTCATCGTACTGGTGACTATGCTGGTAATATTAATAATTCCTGGCGACAGGCCAACAGGGTTAATTCTACTGTGATACTTGATTCTGTACATCACAGTAAAGACAAGGATACATTTCATGTCAAAGTTCAAAAAACTAACCTTGTATCTGAAGTGGGAAAGCCTAATAAAAACATAATAAGGGACGAGACTAGTAGGACTAGTGCCCAAAGTAATACTGAATATGTTGGTAGCCATAAGGATTTTATTATGCCTATTACTGATTCAGAGGTTAAGCACGCTGCCACAGAAAAGAAGAAAAACAATCATGACAGGAGAGATAATACAGATTTTAAACATTACCAAGGGAGATCAGCAAATTGTAATCTGTCTTCTCCAAGAAACCAGAAACAGTTTAACAGATCTAAATATTTTGGTTCTGAAGATTTTGAAAAGTATGGTAAAAATGATTACATGAAAGATTATCAATTTTACGATAATAAGTCTAGAAGACAACAAAAACAATCTGGCAGATATTTTTATCAAAAGAGAAATAATAATGACAACTATGTTAACTTTTCTCAACAAAGGCCTAAGGTTATTGATAAACAACGTAATAATAATACAAATGGTGTCTCTACTACAACTGCTTGTTCTGCTTGTGGTTTTGAGAGAGTATCTCGCCGTCATGAGGGTAGAAATTTTTTTTCAGCATCCAATAGCGACAACCTTGAGCTACGATCATTTTCTGCCCCATAAGCCTCCTGTGGTGTTTACACGTGTCAAGGGAAGGCTTGTTGATCGGTGAAAGGGCTACAGGTTCATACAAGCCACAGTTTTAGGTAAATGTAACGTTAATTTCCGTTTTACATCGTTAAATCGGACTGTGAATTAAAAGAGAATTTTTTTCATTTGTATATTTTCACAGCGACGGCTTTGCAATAGAAGTCAATGTTCCGCTGTTACATTAACAAAGAGAGTAAGGTATGCCACCTTGTATCCATGTGGTTAACCAAGTAAAGCCGGACAGCAAGTTGACTCTGAATTGTATGCGGTTATCTTGCCAAGTTTATGAGACTATTCAACACGGCTGGAATTATTGCCTGTTCAACTTGTTTAGGATATAGATATTATTGTATCAAATAAATATAGGATATTATATACAATTGTATTAAGATACTATATAACTTCTATTAGATAGTGTGTAACTTCATTTTTATGCACTATTTTATGCACATATTTATTTTTTGTACGACGATATTTTGATGATGCAACAATTATTTTCATGCTATTCTTACACTATTGTGTTATGACGAATATTGTATGTATTATGATTGCAGTAAGGTGTAAGATATCATTTATGAGTGACTTATCTTTGTAACTTTTTGATGAAAGCAGTGCACTATAGTATTTACGCACGCTAGTCAGAAGACTATGCTCATTTAGTCAATTCATGGTTGACCTTTATGCTCTGTTGTGAGCTTAGCGCTACGAGAGCTGATACATCAAACATTGATGTCTTTTTGCAGCGATGATTATTAGGACTGTTTTATATGCATGATGAGTTTGTCAGCCCAATGCACAACCTCATTAGCTAGGTATGGTGCAGTAGTCATCTTCAGAGAGTCTCTGTACTCACTAAATTTGAAATTCTTTCTTGTGTTTTGATGTCATGTTTAGTTTATGTATTAGCACATTCTAAGACATTATGTAGTAACCATTACATTGTGGAAAATAATTTTGGAAACATAGTTTGATTATATCGGAGTTAGTTTTGTATTGCAAGTTCAGAATATATTCTGAAACATTGGTTTCTAAGTTTTTCGAGAGAATTATACCTGTGAATTTAAAAATAATTTGATTCTATTTTTTCTTGCAATTTAGACATGCATAATTTTTCCAGCAGATTGTTTTGATTTTGTGTATGCTTAAGTATAACAATTCTGTATATCACACATTTTTGTTAAGCTAATTACATTTCGGGATATTAATATAAGGTGAAGCAAAAAAATAATTTAAAATACCATTTTTATTTAACTTAGCGTTATGAAATATTTTTGTTTTTACTTTTTGGAAAATGTTTTCTAAGAATGTAAAATTTTTTCGGTGCCCTGCGCTTAACTGTGCGCTAGAGGTGGTAATGATGTGTTTTTTTTTTATTACTTAACGCTTCATGGTGCGTTAGTTGGAGTTTATTTATAACGGTATTATTTTTTGTGTATAATGTCTATGATAGTTCATTGTCACTTATGAATAAGTTGTATAACGAGGTTAAGTGTTAGATTATGCTTCGTTTATCTACAGCTTTCTTTTGTGGTTGTTAGATATACACATACATTGTCTTTATGTCCTATACTTTCTTGTATTGATTATATGTATTTATATAATACGTTTTTGATCAAACGGTTATTACGATGTATTAATCCATCGTTCTCTGCAGACATATCTAGGTTTGTTTTTTCTGTTTTTCCTGATTATTCTTCATTTTATTCCATTTCTTCTAATGACTTTTCGGTAGCGGTTCATATGTGGATTATACTTTCATGTTGCATTTATATGTCACTTGATACTATTTGTATTCTTATTCATCCTACTATACTGATACTTGAATCATGTATATTGTTAGGTTAATTCTATGCTGTATGGACTTAACTTTGTTGAAAGCAGATTATCTCTGTAGACTTAACTGATTATTTAGTATGCTTTGTTTTCTGCTTTACTCATAATGCTCATATTTTTTGGACGATATATGGTATTTGGACTTAACAGGTTGATTAATTTTCCTGATTAGAACTTCATCACCTACTTATTTTTTGGCTGAGCAATCTTTTCAAAAAAATGATATCATTTTTTTCCCCGGGGGGTGGTGTAAACTGATAAGTCCAAATTTAAGCAAGGGCAGTAATCGTTATGAGTCTCGGATGTACAATAGATTATAGTGGTTATTCCACTTGAACAGCTGTTAATTCATTTTAAAAAATATATGAGTGTATCGCATTCGAACCTTCGAGATTCAGAATGCTTGTCACGGTGGCGGAGTTCCACGTGAGTTTAATGTTCTAAGCTATTTTTGAGCTGTGAGCGAAAGTTCTCGGGGAAGCCCCACGGATGTGATTGGCTGGGGTGTTCTGGGAGAGAATGTTTTTTGGTGTCAGTGTGTACCGGGCGAGTGCACTGAGGAGATGTAGAGTGTTTTTCAATGTGTACCAGTGTACAGGCATTTATGCTGACATATATTATGTGTGATTATCCCAGATGAGATGTATTAGTTAAGGAGATGTTTCTTGGGCCTTGGAGTATACAGGCCAGTGTTTAAAGATTATGTACATTTTTTGAAGTGTTTGTGTCCTGGGCGTGACTGGAGAAGTCAGCCCAGTGTTTTTGAGGGAAGCCTGTACAGTGCTTGACATGTCGACTTATATTATGAGGCCAAGGATTTAGACAGGCCGGATTATGATTAACTGCAGTACAGTGCTTGACATGTCGACTTATATTATGAGGCCAAGGATTTAGACAGGCCGGATTATGATTAACTGCAGTACAGTGCTTGATATGTCGACTTATATTATGAGGCCTATTATTTATCAGCAGTCTTCTAGATGGATTAAAGACAGTGCTTGATATGTCGACTTATATTATGAGACCTATTATTTATCAGCAGTCTTCTAGATGGATTAAACTGCGTTGAGACGTCATATATTGGTGAGGCCTATTATTTATCAGCAGTCTTCTAGATGGATTAAACTGCGCTGAGACGTCATATATTTGAGGCCATATAACTATTAGTACTGCCGTGTCAGCAGTCTGATGGA
Source organism: Oreohelix idahoensis (assembly GCA_024509875.1). NCBI lineage: Eukaryota > Metazoa > Mollusca > Gastropoda > Stylommatophora > Oreohelicidae > Oreohelix > Oreohelix idahoensis. Next base: position 605,362 of record JAMPIV010004998.1, read on the forward strand.
TGAATTATATAGCGCTGAGGTATAATATTATTTGAGGCCTATAACTATTGGCACTGCGTTTGCCAGTAGTTCTTCTTGATGGATTATTGTTATTATATAATGTGGATCCTGTTTTTTGTATGCTATTATGACCTGTGTAACATGCTGTACTTCGTCTACGTTATCGTGACCGTGTTGTGGTGTAATTAAACTGTTCATTAACTGTCACAAGGCGTTCCACCCTTCATGACTCGTACGTGAGCTATCGTGGGGTGAGTGACTGTTTCTACACACCCTTCACATATCATACACGGTCACAGCACAGCAGTACACACATGGATAATTAGCCTATATAGCGTATGCAATAAAGAAACTGTTACCTCTGCAGTGGTGAATACACATGAACAAACTGTATGCAACAGATTGAATGAATAGCTTGTATCAATTAGGATATGGAATGTTTACGGAACAAACCATACTTTATCAGTTGGAAGGAATACTAGGAATAAACTTACATTATCAGTTACTCATTAGTCTGATTCAAGACCAAATTATTGTAAGGAGGCGAATCATGGGAACCGACTAAGTAGTAAGAGTGTACAATAAAATTATGACCTTATTGAATTAAAATGTTGCTTCTATACTGCACCTTGTGCATCTGCTAGCACGCTAATCTGAAACTGTCTATCGTCCCCATCTATGTCATAGAAGGATATGGATAGACAAATACAGGGATTGTGTTTAACTTTGTTTCAGGTTTAATCATATATTTGAAAACCTCCACCAAATAAGAAGAGGCATCTCTTAAGTAAGCTACAACGACTGCAGTGTCAGTTCTGAGGAAAAATGCCAGCCATTTCGTCTATAGCAGTGGGAAGATTCTTAACTGAAGATTCTATCCAGAAATTTTGAGGGAGCCATCTGCAGTGTGAGATAAGTGACTCTCAAGAAACTGTGTAACGTATGCCGGGTCACGAAACCAAATACCCGCTTCCAGTTTATGATGCAAATAACAGTATAAAGCTCAATTATATTGTAAAGATGACATTAATAATTTGAAAAGGAAAGATCAACCAAGTTAGACTGTCTACCCAGAGATAGACATTTTACACAAGAGAAAGACATTTTTGGTTGTATTGTTCTTATTTGTTTACTGATGTAAAATATTTGAGTTTAAATGTTTTTTTTTTCAAACAGAAAATAGAAACTGTTTTAATAAATTGTAAATATTTACCAACAGACTTACTTAAATTCTTTAAGTTAAGTTTTCATTCACTGTTGTTAAATTTTAATTAAATAACTTCCCCTAGCAGAGTCAGAAACAATATTAACCACCATATTAACCAAGAATGATCAAGAGAGGTAGCAGTTAGGGAATCAGAGTAATACTTTACCATCAGCTCTGGTAACTTACATAGCTTGACCCTACCTTGGTTGTCTATACACCCTTACTCCCTTCAGAGAAGGGGGTATTACTAATAAGACCAGACTCTTATCTGGTACTATCCTGGTATCATCTGATACATCTTTTTGTCCAGGAAATCTTATACGGTATTTTAATAACATCTGAACCTCTCGCGACAATCCCCAACGTCTTCTGTATCTTGTCTTGACGATACACTCTGACAGACTCTTTCCTGTCCCTCTCTTGATGTTAATAATAATAATAAATTCTTTAAGCGCCAAACACGGCGCATAAGGCAGAAACCATTGCTCTCCAGGTTGTTCGTTGTGACGCCACTCCTCTTAACTCTTGCACATTATTTAGGCCCAACGTTCTTCCTTCTCTTGTTATTGTTCTTCTAAGTGTTTCTTTTGGTCTTCCTTTTTTCCTCTTACCCTCAGGAACCCAACTGAGCGCCTGTAGTGGTATTCTGTTGTTTTGCATTCGTAGGACATGACCGATATATGACCATCGTCTTTTCCTTATATAGTCGGAGACATATTTCTGCTTAGAGTCTTCTCTTATTTGTCGATTAGTCTTGAATTCTTTCCAACTGATGTTCATGAGTTTTCTAAGACATTTGTTCTCGAATGTATTCAGCTTGTTCTCCAATGATTTTGTGATTCTCCAACTTTCACAGCCGTATGTTAACACTGAGGTAACTTGATGTTACCCTCCCATTTATAGCGCCGTGTTCCTCTTGCACGTTTGCCTTTCAACTCTTCCTTCTATTACGGTCTTCATTAAGGTGTTGTGTCTTTTTATATGGTCAAAATATTTTAGCTGTCTAATTTTGATCTCCTTCATTAATTTTCTTTTCATTTCTGGTTTCCTATAACCACTTCATTTGTTTTCTTATGTTTCAATGAGACGCACCCCTTTCTTCTATTTATTCACAGCGCAAAGGCCTCCATACTTTCTTCCAACTGCTTATTCATTGTCCACGTTTCTACATTATAGAGCAATGAAGAAATTTATATATATAAAACACTTGATGATTCTCAGTTTTAATTCATGAGTTATTTGTTTAGATGTTAGTGTTTGTCTATGTTGTTGAATGTAACTTTGGCCATTTCTATTTTCTTAAAATTTCTGCTTTACATCTGCCATCTTCTATTATTATAGGATCAAGATATGAGAAAGTCTTCTGTTCAAACTACGTGTTTGATCTTTTTCTTTGTAGCACGCACCTTTCATTCATTTACTATATACATGGAACTGTTGGTTATATCGGGACACGTTTAATTTAGTGCGATATTTTTGTTCATTGTAAATATTCAATGATCTGTATTGTATTATTCCTCTTGATGGTGTTTTTACATGTTAGTTATAGTTCAGAGTGTTGTGTTGTTCAGAAGCTTGGCTGTGTCTATACTGGCACGTATTTGATATTGGTTGGAGGTTTATTTATGTCAATCCGTATCTTTCTGGGGAAGCTTACCCCTGTGGGGCTACTGCCACGGCAAGCTGTTGAGTCTGCAAGTTCGGGGAGCATCCTTTTTTTTAAATGGTTGCTTTTAATTTTGACAACAACAGGCCAATCACCTGTTTGTCTTAATATTTGATTGCAAGTTCTCACTGAAGCCACTGCTCCAGGGACACCGCTGCACCGGATGGTAGATGAGGTATAATCTGAGATGAGATGAGAGCGTTGTTTTTTAAATATAATGTTTTATTAACTTTTCTTTGTCTAGAGGGGTTGTAAAGCCTACCTTCTTAATATGAGAGAGACTTAAATTATTCAGGCACAAATTACAACAGTGAAATTGTATGCGACACTAAACGTTGATTTCAAAACACAAGTCGTTCCTGTTAGTGGACACAGAATAATAATTAGAGTAACAACACATAGATATTACTACGTTTACAGTAATTTAAATACATCACGAACATGTAATTACTAGTGTATTAAATCAAACACGTTTATTATTTGTAACTCAGACATATTATCAATTTCAAAGATTTACATCATGGGAACATTTTTTTTTAATTTAAACAAATTAGATATAGCATCATCAACATAGCATTATTAGATGTCAAATAAACGGTACTAAATTCGGTGGTCCCAAAATGACGGTGTTTTTATTTTATGGAAAACCAAAATTTAAATTTGAAAGAAATGTTTTGACATTTCTGGCTGTCCTCATTTCTGATGTGGTTAATTACTATTGCTCTAAACTATATTTTCTAACACCTGCCACTACGCTCGTAGAAATGACTCCTCTTTTCTATGGCCTATTTATTCGAGCCATGAACTTGAAAGCCACCTGCTGAGTCAAGTGGTTTTTCTTTTTCAGTCTCTTTTCCAACCGTGGACGTTAAAACCACCTAGAGAATCTAAAGCTCTTTTATCATCATCTCTTTTCCAACCGTGGACGTTATAACCACCTAGAGAATCTAATGCTCTTTTATCATCGTCCCTTTTCCAACCGTGGACGTTAAAACCCGCTAAAGAGTCCAGTGCCTTTTTGCCTTCATCTCTTTTCCAACCGTGCACGTTAAAACCACCTAGAGAATCTAATGCTCTTTTATCGTCATCTCTTTTCCAACTGTGGACGTTAAAACCACGTAGAGAATCTAATGCTCTTTTATCGTCATCTCTTTTCCAACCGTGCACGTTAAAACCCGCTAAAGAGTCCAGTGCCCTTTTGCCTTCATCTCTTTTCCAACCGTGGACGTTAAACCCACCTAGAGAATCTAATGTTCTTTTATCATCATCTCTTTTCCAACCGTGGACGTTAAAACCACCTAGGGAATCTAATGCTCTTTTATCATCATCTCTTTTCCAACCGTGGACGTTAAAACCACCTAGGGAATCTAATGCTCTTTTATCATCATCTCTTTTCCAACCGTGGACGTTAAAACCACCTAGGGAATCTAATGCTCTTTTATCATCATCTCTTTTCCAACCGTGGACGTTAAAACCACCTAGGGAATCTAATGCTCTTTTATCATCATCTCTTTTCCAACCGTGGACGTTAAAACCACCTAGAGAATCTAATGCTCTTTTATCATCGTCCCTTTTCCAACCCTGGAGGTTGCAGCCATCTTGAGAATCTGACGTATTGTTATCATCGTTCCTTTTCCAACCGAGGACGTTACAACCACCTATAGAATCTAACGTTCTTTTATCATCGTCCTTTTTCCAATCGTGGACGTTAAATCCACCTAGAGAATCTAACGCTCTTTTATCATCGTCTCTTTTCCAACCGTGGACGTTATAACCACCTATAGAGTCCAGCGCCTTTTTGCCTTCATCTCTTTTCCAACCGTGGACGTTAAAACCACCTAGAGAATCTAATGCTCTCTTATCATCATCTCTTTTCCAACCATGGACGTTAAAACCACCTAAAGAGTTCAGTTCCCTTTTGTCATCTTTCTTGTTGTCAACAGTGCTAGTAACTTCATTCTCCTGCCTCTCAGGCACTATTGTGGTATCAATAGCATTTTCATTGTTATCACTCCCTACTAAATAGTTTTCATCTGAGTCGATGAATTGTTCGCTCAATGGCATTCTCTGTTCTAGGTGGAAAAACAGCCTTTTTGATAGAATCTGGTGATGAGAGAAAAGCAATATATTCATTACTTGTTCACTGTGTATTCATTACGAAATATCAGAATGAATTTGAAATTTTTTTTTTAAAGTTAACAGTACCGGTATAGATAAAAAAAAATAATTCTAAATTGTCAAGTCTTCTTTCAGAACTACATGAGAAAGACGGTGCACATTTTTTTTAAATCAGACTCTCTGACAGAAAGATAATAAAAATCAGACTCTCTGACAGAAAGATAATAAAAATCAGACTCTCTGACAGAAAGATAATAAAAATCAGACTCTCTGACAGAAAGATAATAAAAATCAGACTCTCTGACAGAACGATAATAAAAAGTAAAGGTTCGTCTGATAACAAATACTGCAGTAGGGAGGTGAAGTGTTAGACACTGTACTACACCAGGTTCAGCTTTATAGGGTGGGGTGACCAGTTCTCTTCCTTGCTGCCTTTGCCTTCCCTACCTCAAAAGCAGAGTCAGATACTGTCGTAGATTTCCGATAGGGGAATTAAGACATAGATTGGACCCTTCTGAATGGAAATAGAACAGGTGATAGCTCAGTGGGAGAAATAATAGAAATAGATTTTCACGAGTGAGATGGTGGAAAAATAAGTAAGTCTGTCCCTGAAGCTAGAGAAATCTCTCGCTCAGCCTATCTCTCTACAACAGAAAAATGTTAGACAGATTAGTCAGTTATACAAATATACACTATATCAACCACTCACAGACACGCGCACACAAGTGACGACGGTTAGACGTACAGACGTAAAAACTATAACAATGGAATATAGATATTTTGGAACGAGCTGACTGACACACTTGAATACAGTTTATGTAAATTATATTTATCATTAGAAAATTCACGACAACAATAAATTTAAATATATCAATCACATATAAATACACATAGGTTAATGAATTACTAAAAGAATAATAAACCCATAGGTATAATCCTTTCCCCCTCTGTTGAGCCCACGATCCCGTTAGAAGAAAAGTTATAGCCCCAAAGAGTCACAGGTTTATACGCTATGGTCTGGGATTTCCCTCTCTACAGTTAAGAACAGAGTTGATATATTAATCTATTCTAAGAGGAAAACAGCATTAGCCACAAACTTGCATAAAGAAAATGCAAAGTGGGTGCATGAATTATACAATAAAGGAATCACTCAGTCCTGCATTCTCTTCGTTCATTCACCAGTGGCCCACTGACATTCTTTCTTACCTACAAAAAAACGTGATGTTTTACACCTTCTGGCGCAATGTATGGGACGCACCCAACCAGTGAATCAGTATTCTTTTGTTAAAGAGAACCCCAGCTCTGCAGATACAGGTTTCATCCAATGTTCCGGGGAGCGTTCACTTTACAACTATATTTTAGGATTACTGTTTGTGTCACTTGAATCAGTTCAGGTAAGAAATTTTAAACCGGCTCACAGTGTCAGAATCACGAGGTTTCCAGTGCTTAGGAAATGACAGATTGGTAACTTCTCTCAATATAAAAATTCTTGGTCACACCACAATTGGTCGCACGTCGGAAATGTTACTGGTTTGTAATTTTACTCGCCACAGGGGCTGAATGAACATGAGATTTAGGGAAGAAATATAAACTGGCTCGATAGGCAGTTACTGCATTTAGTCTTAAAGTTTGTGAGATGGGTACTATGTCTCTTTCTGGATGCAAACACAATATCAGACAGGTTTATCTTGGAAACCCACGTATTTAAGTAAAAAATGTTTCTTCTTGGTTATTCTCATATATATATACTGAAACCGCTGGCAGATTTTGGGCTGACGCAGATGCTGTATAAAGAAAAAGAAACTTACAGAATACTTAATCATAATATTATACACACATCCTATCCTACCTCCGCGTAAGTATCCTTTATTATATTCACTTCGGTTATTAACTTAAATTATAAACTGCAAGCTTAGAGCTTGTCTTATCGTTTAAAACTCCCGTGAAATAAATTATAGTCATTTAAAATAATAATCTACTCATCATGAATTAGAAATATATATAAATATATTTCGTCAATACTCACAATGCTCAGTGCATTTACTTAGATAGTTAAAATATTCTCTGACTGGTTACTTGCAATTTAATTAAATTTATTTATAACTTAGCTAGAAATTATTATTTATTCTGCTATCCACTGTAACACAGTAAAACTTAGAGAATTATAACGGCCTTATATATTAAAACACTCTGCCCGGAAAATAAACTAGTGAGATGAAATAGGCGATTTACCACTTAAACCACTCAACACTACTAGTCAATATTATTACCTCCAAAACAAAACTACAGGCTATCTCCACGAAACTGAGAACTTCACTTATACAGGTTTTCTAGAACTCGGCTAAATGTCGAGAAACTCAGAACTTCACTATACAAGGTGTTCTAGAACGAAGCGATCTGTCTTCTGAAACTGAGGAGTTAATAATCCACCGAAAACCAGACCTAACACCTACAGTAATTCTCGGTTGAGATTTCAAGATGAAAAGAAATCTACCCACTAGAGCCGAAAAACCAGAACTCAGGCAAATCGAAATTGACCAGACCGTGTTTAATTACTTATTTACTTTCAGACGTTGTCCTCGAGCGAAGTTCGTCTTTCATCTCAAATTCTTTCACCGTGAATAATTAACTCACAGGCGAACAAATTTCCAAGGGAGTAATAAATTTTTCTCACCTCTGGTTCTCCACCTAATCTCTTACAGCGATTACTCGATCTCTGGCGTTCAAAATTAAATGAAACCGGCTTACATATGCTAATCAGGTCTGCTGGCAACTCGTCATCAAAGAAAGATAGCTAACAGCAATTATTAAATGCTTGCTAAATTAGAAACATGAGAAAGGTTTGAATAAGGGAGGGTTTATGTTACCAATCGAGCGTATGCGAAAAAAAAAGAGAATACCAATCGAGCGTATGCGAAAGAAAGGATAAAAAGAGCGAAAGACAGTAAAAAACAAGTGTAGAATACAGAATAGATATCAGAAATTTATTAATCATAATATCTCTGCCACAGACGTCCCTCCTTTAAGATATAGAACCATTCCATGTCTACGTTATGGAAATAAATTTCCTATATCTGTAGCTTCTGGGTGTCTGTTATCTTCACTGTCCCCCCCCCCCCCCCCCCTCTTCCGTTTCTGTCCAATTCCTACTCATGAAGTCTGCTCCCACGTTTTTCTTTCCTCTGGAATGTATTCCGTGCGCGCTTGAAAGAGTGTCGCCGCTTTTGACTTTGTTGAAAGATTCCGTGTGTTTGCAGTGAAAATGTCCTCCCACTATCGTCATCTTCGTCAGTTTTGGCCATCGTCAGGAGATGTTCGGAGGTTGGCACTGGTCTTTCCAAGTGTTTCTTTAACAGGTTTACATGGAAAACCTTCTCTTTTCCTTTAATAGAGATCTGGTAGTTAGCCTTTGAAATCTTTTTTTAAGGACGGTAAGCGATACGTTGCCATCCGATACGTAGTTTGTTGTTCCCGGTCGGGAGTAGCAACAAAACTTTGTCTCCTGCTTGCAATTATCTTTCTTTCGCGACTTTCACGTATCGGTTAGCGTGCTTAACGCGTGCTCGCTTAAAGTTGGTCGTTGCTTGGTCCCATCCTAGTTTAAACCTTTCCTTTAATTCCGACACATATTTGCTGGCTGAGACGACTGTCTCATCAGCCTTCTGGTCTGTCAGCGACTAAAGTAAGGCTTCAAGCGGCCCCTTAATAGGTCTGCCCAATAAAAGCGTAGCTGGGGGAAATCCTGTAGAAGTATGTGGGTTTTCCCTGTAGCCAAATAAGGCTGCAGGAATGAAAAGATCCCAATCTTCCGGTTTTTCTTGTCCCAGCTTACGTAACATTGTGGTGAGGCTGCCGTTAAAACGTTCCACGAGCCCATTTCCGGCCGGATGGTACGGGCCGGTGTGGATGTGTTTGGCCCTTAAGATCTTAAAGATCTCCTCCATTAGCAGGCTATGGCATTGGGATCCATTGTCCGTCAAAACTTGTTGAGGGAATCCCAACCGTGTAAAAATCTGCACTAGGGCTTCTGCGACATGCTTCGAATCTGTGCATGTTAGCGGTATAGCTTCGGCCCACATAGTGCATGTGTCGAGTAGGGTCAGGATAAACCTGTTCCTTCCTTTGGTCCTTTCTAGGGGTCCAACAATGTTGACAGAAACCCGTTCAAAAGGTGTCCCCACTATTGGCATTTCACCCATGTGGACTGGGGGTGTCCGTTGCTTGGGTGGCACACGTTGGCACTGGGCACAGGATTTCACATACCTGATAATATCAGTATTCATTCCTGGCCACCAATAATGAGTTTGTATATGATGATTTGTGGCGTTCTGTCCCATATGTCCGCTAAAGGGAAGAGAGTGTCCCATTTCTAGGATTTGGCTTCTGTACTGTTTCGGTACTAGGAGCTGATTGTAACCTTGTTCAGGCTTGCCCGTTCTGCGATAAAGTACGGCATCCTTAGAAAAAAATGTCCCTGTGGTGTCTAGGGTCCTTAGCCATGGGCAGTTTCCTAAAGCAGGGTGCCAAGGTAGGGTCCTTTTGATGTGCCTCTTTAAGTTCCATAGGTAACAAATTTGGCGCAGGCTCCCGTTCCTTCTTGGTTTTCCCTCTTGTAGTTACTGCTGCCACAATTGGCTCTTCCGGTGTCCCAATAAACACATATCTACCGCCAAGTATGACTGGGTAGATGGGGTCATCTATAACAGCCGCTTTGATCACGCCTCTGACAAAATCAGAGTGTATCTCAACCAATGCGATGGAAAGCGCTGTAGGTGCATTACTCTTAAACACTCCACAAAGTTCGGCGGTTTCTCCTGTCTCTTGACCGGGTTTAACCAGGTGTCTGGCCACAATGCAATCATAAGAAAGCCCCGTGTCAAATAAACAAAAAGTTGAAGAACCGTTCAAAATAACAGTACCTCGCGTTGAAGTTCTCTCTCCCTCAGGTTGAGAATCACTGACATTAATTCCACCTTGCGAGACTGTTACCAAGCATCCGATGCGTTTAGGCTCGGTGTGCTCGCTCTGATCATATATCCCCTGCGCAGGGGTTGTCCCTTTGTCACCTTGTCCTTTCTGGCTGCGTTGCCATGTAGAACGGTTGGGTTGATCAGACTGTTTGTTGTTGGTGGGTACTTGTTTTTGTAGAACTTAGACTTTTCAGGAGGGGGGTTCTGGGATCCAGTTTCTCTGCAGTTATTTTGGTGAGAAGCCTGAGAAGACTGGTCTAGATTATTCTTTCGAAAAGGCTCTTCTGTCAGTTTACGTTTTGTGGCCGGCAGTTCGGCCAGCGCATTATGATATCGCTCAGACTTTTCCAAAATGTCTTCTAGCTTTTCTGCACCTTGCTCAGCTAAAAATCTCCGGTTGTCACTCGATAACCTGTTCTTTATTTGTTCTGTTACAGCAAATTCCTCAAGTCCTTCATAGGTAGATGCGAGCTGTGACAGCTCCAGACACTTTGTCAAATATCCCTTTAGACGAGAAGAGAACTGCTGAAAAGTTTCGGAATTCTCCTGTCTGCTGTTCCGGAATAGTTGCAAAAATTTGCGAGCGTTCATTTCAAAGCGCTCAAGTAACGCTTTGTTCAACACGTCGTAGTTGTCTTGTTGGCTGCTTTCCAGTTTTGAGTATACATCATAAGCACTACTTTTTAAAGCCTGGGAAAGCTTCATACACCAACGCGACCTCTTTAAACCGTACAGAGTTGCCATTTTCTCAAATTTTTCTAGCCACGTGTCAATCTTCTCATTAGGACAAGGGAAAGATTCTAGAGCAAAAGACATAGCGGTGAGTTGAGGAGATTGAGTGTTAGAGGGATCAGTTAGCTGTGAGTGAGGTAGAGAGTCACCATTGCTGGAGGTAGAGGCAGACCCACGACTTTGGAATTCTAGAGTTTTAAGAGCCAACTCATGCTGTCTCTCTTTCTCTCTTTCGTTTGCCCTTCGGATCTCCATTTCTTCATCCATCTTCTTCTGCTCCTTAACTTCGGCTGCTTCTTCCTTCCTCCTAGCTTCTGCTTCTTTCCTCCTAGCTTCGTCTTCTTTCTTCTCCGCATCATATCTGTCAAGTTCGTCCCTGACAAAAGCTTTTGCTTCCTCTCCTTCAAGGTCTTTCTTCCCTTGCTTCGTCTCTGAGAATCTGTCTAAGCTTTGCCATATCGGCCAGTTCGGATAACTGACTGTGACTTAGTCGAGAGAGAAGTGAGAAAAAGGATACACTGGTTGTCTACCACTTACGAGAAAATACAAAAAAATTATTATTTAACTGGCATACCGCCTCCTATAATATTAGCATCTAACTATCGCTGCTATTTATGGCAATAAAGGCTCTAACTGCAAGCGACTATGCCAAATTAATGGTAGTTAAGATTAATCACTAACCAAAACTAAGTTGCTACAGTAGAAACAAAACAATTTTTGCAAAAATGTAAGTGAAAAAAAAATACCCTAAATTTTTAATCCACTACAAGTTCACCCCTGAAGTCAGTTAGTGTAAGGGAGGCAATTAACAGGACAAAAATATAAGTCTGAACGCGCTCCTTAACTTAGTTCAAACATCTTCTTCTTCAAAACCCAGTGATTGTTATACAATCAAAAACTCTACCAGCTGTTTAGTATTACAAAATCAATACATAACATATCTTCCGACAAAACTGACTCAGACAGTGTAGTGTCTGAGGATAGTGACGGTAGTCACAGACACGAAAGAATAACAGAAGAAGCAAGGAGGAAGGGAGCAAATATAGAAATAGGAATAAAGAACGGGACACGGCAGAAACGTGCAGACTATATGCGGAGACGGTCAGTCACGCTAGATGGAGAGAATTGTCGGAGGCGGATAAACGATGGAAGGAGAAATATGGAAATGGCGGCGTTAGCTAAATCGTGAGGAGGCTTTTAGTGGAGTCATTCTCCACCGAACACAATAGAGAACCATTGGGAAATGTATAAGAGATGAGAGTCATGGAGAAATGACGGGAGTATTGAGAAGCCACAGGAAGGATGGCACAGACATAAAGAAGAGATAGTTCTAGAAGGAACGAATGTGGAAGTGAGAAGCCATGGAGAAAATGGCAAAGAGATAGATTTTTGCGGCAGTGGCCGAGTCTTGTGAAGACTTTGGGGAGAAATCATGTTTTTTTTCTCTGTAATGCATGAAGAGGAGAAATGGGCTGAGAACGTTCCAGGGAGGGAACGAAAACACATATAAAAACGTTAAGTGCGGTGTTTGCCAAACTACAAATGAGATCTATGGAGGGTAACCCTCACCGAACATATACAGAAGAAATTCAGACACTGGGAGACAGAGTGTTGTGGAGAAGGAAAGAAAAATAGGTAGCACAAAGAGAAGTTCCAGAGAGGGAACGGACATTGAGAAACCAAAAGAAAGTGACAAAAGAAGAAAAGGAGAAGTGAAAAGGCACAGGAACATGATACAGAAATGGAATACTGAAGAAACAGTGACAAAAGAAGAAATATGGAGAAACCATGAAACAAAGTGATAAGGAGTGGACGTAAAAATAGAGTAAAGAGAAATGGACTTAAGTGGAAAAGGAAGTCAAGTGACAAGTCAGAAGAAGAAAAACATGCAAATAGGTAAGAGCAACAAAATAGTTAAGATAGGTAGACCCAAGATAATTCCGCGTAGTAGACCAAGGACAGAAGTCTAGTTAGTAAAGGGTGGACAGGAGGATGGCATTTCAGTTTTGCCATGATAGTTAATGGCTCACGCCATCATGAATTATGTATATACAAAGACACGACAGAAGACATGTTTAGGCTCTACACGAGAGAAGAAAGAGGCTAAACAATTCACACCAGGTGTGTGGTGACAGAGAATAATACTATATGATGTGTTTACATGTATGACAATAGGAGTGACTGGATGATCAAAAGGAAATAAACTTTGTATGGATAAGTACACAGTTGGCGGCAGAATGTGAGTGAGAAAGACAAGAGTTAAGAACAGTCATAAATGTAAAGAGGAAAGGTCACTTAAGAAAAGTGACGGGAAAAGAGTATTCTCTAGCTTTTGGTGTGATAATATGTTGTAACATAAGCAAATAATGACATGTTAAATGATATGAAAAAAAAATGAAGACCACTAAGGAAGTGGAATGTATAACATGTCAAAAGTATGTATTTGAAATCATGTAATATGAGCAGATAGAAGAAAAGCAAAGATGAGTGGTCGTAAATGGGAACGAGATGTTGATGAATGTACGTTCCCAGTACAATTTGATTGTGTTGTGTAAAGGGAAATTGTCCTTTGGCACAGATAGGAATGGTAATGTGCTGAGCTAGGGTTGTAACAGCACATTGCTAAGGATTTTTTTTAAAAACATAGTTAAGTACAATAATGGTTGGTACAGTCATTAAAATAAATTTTTTATCCTACGGGTAAATAATTTATTGTTAGGGAAGATAAGGAGATATATGTGGCAGATAGAGAATGACTGACGGGCAAAAGGGAACGAATAAGGAGAATTATAAATAGGAAGGTTCAGATAGAGTACAAAAAGGGGATGCGCGAACAATAATGCGCATGAAAGGGGTGAACGATAATCCAGTGAAGCACGCTTTCTCAGCAACAGTCCAGAGGCGTGAGTTAGAGTGAGATCGCACGTACGTGAGTAGCCATGTTGAAGGCAGTACTCAAGTAGTTAAGGTGATGAAGATTTCACGGACAAGGAGATGAGTTTAGGGTAATGATTAACCCGAAATATTGAATAGTGAGAATTCTTCTTTAGAAGGAGAAACGGTGTGAGTTAGATTTTATTCAGAAAGGGAAAAGGTACGTAGAGTGAAATCTAATACAAATACATACAGTAGTTTTATTCTTCAGTGATGAAAGGGAAAGTAACAACCCCGGAGAGGTTTGGTTCTATCAAATAGATAACCTGAACACTGAGATGACATATAACAATAACCTAAGAAATTGTTAGGAAGAAATAACAGAAATAGAGACTATAGCACCTGAGTGATCATCTATGGTTAAAAGGTCAGAAGGTGTAGATTCGATACTGAACGAGAGAGAGAGTGAGGGATGGAATAAATGTTGAGGAACATACACGTTGTATAATTCTGTGATGGATCAGGTGTGGAAGTCAGAGACAGCAATGATCCTCTCATATGTAAATAAATAGTGTTTCAATTACTATGGCGTTATCTCATCGCTTGCTCTGTGTGTGTGTGTGTGTGTGTGTGTGTGTGCGTGCGTGCGTGCGTGCGTGCGTGCGTGCGTGCGTGCGTGCGTGCGTGTGTGTGTGTGTGTGTGTGTGTGTGTGTGTGTCTGTTATAATTATGCAGCTTGTCATTGCTAACCACAGAGGTAAAATGAACCTGGGCAGGCAGGCAGGTGGCAACGCACAGAAGAACATTGATACCACTACGACCACCTGCCACACTATCCTCACAACTTGCTGACAACAGGTTATATTGACTATTATTATTCGCTTTCTGCGTTAACTATTATTGTCGCCCCACTGATAGAGTGTATTACAACCCAGGTGTCAGATTTACTGATGAAAAATTTTTTAGAATCATTGTTATTATAACCCTGTTGTTATTATGGTTTGTTTACCAACTTTTGCCAAAAATGAATACAAAAAAAAAGAAATGTACAGAAAACAGATTGATAGGAAAGTTGACATAAATTAGTGATGTTAATATCCCCGAACCACCTGCACACATGTTCATGAGACCACACAGATGACTGTTTACATTTTTTTAACACCTATTGTTCCCCATGTGTTCCATAGTATCATTTCATCCCCCACTGACCCGCTCCTGTTTGTTTCACACATGAGTATTGACTGGTTTAATCATCACAGCTGACATAGATATGACACTTGAGAAAATAATGAAACACCACATGATATAGTGCAACATCTGCTTGTACGAGAAGCATTTAATGGTCAAAAAATGCGGTCAGCATAACCTTACCGGCGGAAATCTGTGACTTGAATTTTTTTGGTTTTGGTGATCTGCGATGTTTTCATTGCATGCTCACTGTTTTGCTGCACGGCTCAAAGTGGGGGCACCACGACTCATCGCCTGCCACTATGCGCAACAGAAATGCATCACCCTCCTTTTCGTAACGCTGCAGGGGGTTCAAACTCCACCCCATGCGTTCTTCCTTATGGTGATCGGTCAGCATCCGCGGGACCTATTGTGAACACACCTTTCGATACTTCAGTTTCTTCGGGAGCTGCGCTGGTGTAATGGCTACGGCGTTGTACTGGCGACCAGGTTTTCATGGCTCAAACCCGGGCGTCAGCGTTTGAAGGAATGTTTACGACCGGAAATTTGACTGAATAACCTGAACGGCTCCTGCACATAAATCTCGTGTGGATGGGAATGAGCGAAGCTCCTGACCGCGTTGGAAGGAAAGTCCACTAACATCCCCCCCACCCCCTTTCCCCAGCCTCGCAATGACATGTCATTGGGCCAAAAGAGCTGGAAAGCTCGAGTGCCGCTGGTTAGAGAAAAAAAAAAATAAAACAACTTCAGTTTCTTCCTAACCACCATTTGAACTGTCCCAAGAGACACAGCGAATTCCTCTGCTAGCGAACGTAAGCTCCGACGACGGTCCACCCGTCTTGTTGCATCAATCTCGGCGATGGCTTCTTCTGTCGCAACAGTATGCACCTGACCTGGCTGCGGAAGATCTTTCGTTAACTGACGTCCTTCTCGAAACATTCATGCCCAGTATTTCACTGTAGTCTTAGACACACTTTTGTCACCATACACTGCTTTTATTCGGCGATGAATGTCGACTGGTCGACATCCTTCGGCTGTTAGGAACTAAATCCCCGCTCGCTGATCGACCTTAGGCGGATTACGTATACACTGGCCATTATTTTAACGGTCTGCAGCACAACCAATGAATACTAGGAGAATGAAAACTTACACACTTGTACATTCGTGAGAGTGTGAAGTGTAACGCGAATGCTGGAGTGTTCGTGTGTTGACCAGTATAAGGCACTCATTCACTCATCGCTATAAGTCACCGATACAGACTGCTGTGGTCGTTTTGTACTGTTTATTAGGACGCACACATCTGGACAGCACGGAACACAACCATGGGAACACGTTGACGTATACATCACCAGGCATTTGAACAATAGATCACACCCCACGCAGCACCCAAATATGATGGAAGATATAAGGAATCATTCAATGTTCTGGCAGACTATTGCCAAATCACCTAACTGACTGAACGCATCAGTGGGTGTGGGTGTGTAAACATACAAAGAGTTAACTGGCCGAACCTTTTTCTTGGCTAAGTTCTCCAGCGACATATAGCAAATATTTATGTCATAAAGTTAAACCACGATAGGGGTTTTCATATTAGTGAGATCTGCATATCACTGTCCGATAATAAGTTTGGTATACTGTTCTCAGGACAGCGATCCATAACGATGACAAGAAAACTAGATGGCTCCCTTCCTGAGTTTTCGCTCACTCACCCAGGAAAAGGCTAATGATAAGCCACAGTTAATTCATAATTTGAATATCAATAATTTCATAGAGTTTCCCTACAGTTCCACATTACTAAGGTTGTTACATGTAGACATCAGCTATGTTGGGAAACCTGTCATCTTCAAGGGTATATCAACGACCAACGATGTTCGAAAATACGACTCTATCTAGGCCTAACCACGTAGAGATCATCAAAAGAAAGGGTCTGGTATTACCTGGAGTCCGAATTAATAACAAAGTGCATGAGGAGAATCTCTGACAAATAGACTCTTGCAGAGACATACTTCTCCTGGAAAAACATGCACAAATCACTTTTCAACCCTTAAAAGGGACCAGCCCAAAGAAACACACTCAGCCATAGCAGGCGGCATTATCGAGACTCAGTACGCCTTCGTAGGACAACGAATACCTGCCCCAGATTCCGGCACAAAGAATATAGTCCGACCTAAACATACAAAGATATACAATATAAGACTGAATCTTCTTGTACTAGACAAGTAATACATATAAATTCAGGCCATAAACATATTGAACAAGATCAATCTATTTTCTGGCCCTAACAAATGAGAAATTACATAAATTCGGTATTCATCCGCGAAATCAATATTCAAGTGGAGATCATCCACATAATCACAAGTATAAATCAAATCATGGATGATAACTTTGACTGTAACCAAAGTAATCTCTTTTTCATATCAACCAGTCATAATGTACATTTGTAATCTGTGCGTCAAAAATATGTGCGCAACAATTAGGTTTAGTATTTATTATATATTTGTGTTATTAATCAATTTGATAATTAGATATCACGCTTTCATAGCGCTGTTAATTTTCACATGACATATCTTAGCAACTTCATCATTCATGCTTCATTGGCGTCGCTAAGTAATCCTACGCCCTACTAGGAGTGTTGTTTGATTCGACTATTTTCTGTCATCTTTTCCTCATTCTTATATTTATACTTTTACATGCATACTTTAGTTTCAATTTCTATTTTTTCATTTATTTGGAATTTTTTTCGTTAGCATTTTGATTGATTACTATCTCCATTCCTCACCTATTTTCACTAGTGCTATCATCATCTCATCTCAACCCGTAACACGTCATGGGTCGTAGGGGTGCCATGTTGGAAGCATCAGCAGACAGAGTCCTCCACTGCTCTCTATCCTCAGCAATGCGTACAAGTGTGGAAAAACCGTGTCCTGCCCATTCTTTGATGTTATCAGTCCAGGATTTTCTTTGCCTTCCTCTTCTCCGTTTACTTTCGACTGTTCCCTGGAGGATCGTTTTCGAAAGGGAGTTATGACGAGTTACATGCCCAAACCAGGCAAGCTTTCGACGTTTCACTATTGACAAAAGTGGTTCTTGGTGGCCTGCATAGGTGTTTATCTTCTCTCTAACATAGACATTTGTTTTGTGCTCTTTATAGCAAATGCGCACAATTCTTCTATAACATTTATGCTCGAAAGCCTGAATCCTTCGCTCCGTATCTGCAGTGAGTGTCCAGCCCTCACCCCATACAAGAGAATAGATAATACAAGTGATTTGTATAATTTGATCTTCACTGGAAAACTGATGTTACTTTTCCAGATCACATTCAGCCTTGTCATGGCAGCTGAGGCCATCTCAAGTCTTGTCTTGATTTCTTTACTTGAACTTCCATCACTACATATAGTGGACCCGAGATATTTAAAGGTGTTAACTTCTTCTAACGTTTGCTCATTTAACGTAATGTTGGTCGGAACATGTTTCTTATGGCTATTCACCAATATCTTGCTTTTTTCTATATTAATTTCCGTCCCATACGTTCTTGTTACTTTCTCCAGTCTAGAGGTAAGGTCTTGAAGTTCTGATTCTGTTCCAGCTATCAGATCGATATCATCAGCAAAACGTAGATAGCAAAGAGGTCGGTCTCCAATCGATATGGTTGTTTTATAATCGCAGAGAGCCTCCTGCATAATATGTTCTAGATATATATTAAAGAGCACTGGTGACAGGGTACATCCCTGGCGAACTCCTACAGTTGTTTTGAAAAATTCTCCAATGTCATTGCTTGCAAAAACAGCACTGCTTGCGTCCTTGTATAGTGCTTCAATGATGTCTATGATGTTGGTATCAAAATTGAATTTTCTCACTAGTGCTATAACATGTTCCAAATTTTAATTGATAGTTATTGTACTATTTCGTACACTCCATCTCATTTCTTTGAGTTGAATTTAGTATCACATCTCTTCCATCACTATTCTTAGTTTCATACTCATATTTTAATAATATTTATTGATTGATGTGTCGGATAATTTGATTGACCTTGTCGCGATAAATTGAAAAAAAAAATAATATAATAATTTTTTTGTTTTTTATCCGGGGGTCGAGGTATACTGTTACGTCCATTTTCGCACAGCCATTTATGATGCGAGACTTAACAGATTACCACGTGCCAAAATCTAACTATGTTAGACGTGCTTAGGTACGCATCTATGTATGTGATAATAGCTTAAATATATTATGCACCAAAGAGCACAAATTTGATGCGAGATATTCGTTGGTTGCCACAGAGAACGCGTACGCGTTATACAGAGAGAGACAAGATGCCGGCTTTACAAGACAGACGTTGTTCTGGTCTCTGAGTCTCATATTGTGGGAATAATTGATAGCTGTCATCTATTTGATACCGTCCAGGGTCAAGCGTTTGCCGTAGACAATTCTGGCGCATCTTCGTCAGTATCACAATGTGATACTCGACGTAAGTACTTTTCAAGATTCTGGCAGGGCTTCAGTAAGGCTGTTCATGACCTACTGCTAGTGCGTCCAGATCCTCTGTGAAGTAAGTCTGAAATCGATGCTTTGTATTGTAGTCTCAAGTAAAGATGTCCGGCCAAATATACATAAGAATTTATGATCAAAGATAGGATCTGAAAAGATGCAAAATATCTTCACCTCAATACTTTTGCCGTTCACGGGTTGTCCAACGGTCATTGAGGTCAATCAAGTTTGACATTTAAATTGTATCTACATGCTGTATTATGATTGCCATGCCTGATGTTCCAGTGTGTCTTCGTATGATGATGTCGTCCACGTTTTGTCAAATAAATTCGTTATAGAAACTGTCCTTCAAGCCCGGAGTTCAGCGTCCATCAATCACACCTGAATGTTGGTTTACATATTGACATTAATTCGTTATTATCACAGCCCATAGACATGTCGTCATTAGGGTCACCATATTAGTCGGCCACCTGTAAACCCGACCAAACTGACAGCATTTCAACTCAGTAGCCTGATTGACTATTAGTATAAGACACAACCAATATTCACAAGAAATAACTGCCGCATCGATGGAAGGTCAAAGTACATACAGAAGTAAACAGCGTATCAGCCGATGGCCAAAGAACATAACGAAAGTCAAAAGAACACTAACACTATACTATACATAAGATCCAAACAAAAAGAAAGCTTACAATACAGTTCTGACAACAGATGTTATAGACACAATTGATCTGACAAATCTTCGACCCCGAAGACAGATTCAGTGTCGTACTTGTAATAATGTACAATATTTTTCACCTTGTCAGTTGTAGGGACATATTGGTATGGTGATTGTTGAATTATGGTTACATGAATTTTTGACAAAGGTATTCTTATGTATGTTTCGCTACCATAGTAATGCAGTATGAAAATGAAAACATGAGTAACTAGAAATAACGTGGCTGTTTTATGGATTGGACCACCATCACAATAATATAACTTGGATACTTTGTAAAAAAAAATGGAATACTTTATACAGTGTGGATACTTGGATGTAACTTGGATGCATATTGCTTGGATTACCAGGAAAGTTTCGCAACATAAAGGATTTAAACTACCTTGAGTAAATTGATATATGAGCCAAAATGGAAAATCAATGATGTTAAATTTTTTTTTTTTCACCTTGTCAAATTGTATTGTAAATTATTGGATTAAGGTTAAATAAAATTTTGTCAACTGTATTATTACACGTTTTAACTAACATAGATACTCAGAAATAATTTGATTGCTTTATGGGTAGATTACTACTAAAACAATTTTATAACACTGAGTAATTAGGACCGCTGGTTCTGAAAAAAATATTTCATTAAATTATAATCCCACAACTGGGATTTTGAACCCGGTATCTCTTGAATACGAGGCGGATGCAAAACTAAACTGAAACTTTGCTAAGCTTTTCTGATAACAATACATAAAAAAAAAAAAAAAAAAATTCTGAGGGTAAGCTTTTGAGTATCAAAGTGTTACTTCTGATAAGTTGTATCCTATTTTAATTTTCTATTTCCGACCTCACCACTTTGAAATGTTCATCACTTGTGTATTTTAACACCCACTCTCTTTTAAGTCATTAATACGCAGTTTCAGAAACATTTCGGGAGCAGCGCTGGTGTAATGGTTACCACACTGCGCTGGCGATCGAGTGATCCAGGTTCGAGACCTGGCGAGGTCATTTGAAAGAGTGTTGTCGACCAGGGACTGGAATAACCTGAACGGCTCCTGAGCCGACCCAGCTCTAATGGGTACCTCCGAAATCGGTGAGTATCTGCCTGAATGGCGAGAGGACACCTGTAATTGTACAGTGAAAAAAGGGATGCTCACGTAAAATCAGTCTCAGGTTAGGAGATTTCGCCTCGAGTAATAAAAAACGATTTTAAAAAATATTTGATTTGGTTGTACAAACATTATTTGTCTGTAAACTTTATTCTCCATGTTTTGCTTTTTTTTTTTTTTTGAAGTCTGCATTTTCCTTATGTATATATTCTGCTTTCTACTATTATTTTGCTAATAAATTTATTCCTCTTCTTTTTTTTTTTTTTTTTTTTTTTTTTTTTTTTTTTTCATTTTACAGTTTGATGAAAATTTATTCGGAATTTTTCTCCATTTTACAATACAGTATAGTATACAGCAGCGCTATGTAGTTTCAGCGGTCTCTTGAAAGAAAAAAAAAATCGGACTACTACATACCCAGGCAATACGTACAATGTTACTAATATGAGGTTGTGCGTGGGGCTGGAAATCTCGTCATATAGAATAAATTGTCACAGAAACCACAGCAATATGAATGCTAGGTTTCAGGTTCCCTCCAGTAGTGGTTCCAGGCGCCATAAGGAACGCCAAGGACAGTGATGATAGTATGCAGCAGTGTAAACGTGTATGCTGGTTTTATTTAAACGTAATAAATTGACATGCCAGAGTTTTTTGTTTTTTGTTTCAAATATGTCTCTCTTTATTGCGCAAATGACAATTGTAAAAGTAGGGATCTAACATATGCTGCCGTAGGCGAGTGACGTGTAAGAGACCTCATATACAAGACTTCAGTTTTATGAGGTCATATACCCTGTTCTCTTCCTTGATGCCTCTCCGTTTTCTACCTCAAGGGCAGAGTCGTGTACAAATGTCAAGGATCCCGTTACACGCCAAATGAGGCATATTGGGAATATGGTGTTAGGCCCATATTTTCTTGATTATCGGCACACTACGGGAGATATGGTCAGCATCGCGCGACCTCCTTAACCTTCCCAGAGTTTCTCTGGTACCCAATTCTTGAGGCTGGGTTGACCCCGGAGCCGTTTGCAGTCTAAAAAATCCCATCTCAACTGGGGATCGAACCATGGACCACCGAGTTAGGAAGCCAGTGCACTAACCACTGCCCTACTGCGGCTCAATGTTACATTTACGTAGATTGGAGCGCACTGCAACGTGGTTCTGAACCAGGTCCCTTTGCGGGGAGAAGAATATGCTTTAATTCTTCCAATCAGACCTTCGACAATTTTATTCATAAATTAACTAGGTTCTTTTTTGAGTTTACATAAATGCTAACTATTTCTAGACTACAAGGGCTATTATATTTGGACATGCGCCCTAATATAACCAACGAACCTTGTGTTTAGGTTGAACGGGGCGAGGAAGTAAAAATCCTTTTTTTACAGGCTTTTCTTTAACTCGCAACGTATGTCACCCTGTTGTCACCTTCAAATCTTGCAATCGATTTTTCAATCACTTCCAGATAAGCAATAGCTCTGAAAATTGGCACAGTTGTGTATTCCCCATGGCAATACAATATTCAGTCGTAAAATTAATAAAATTAATAAAATTGAAATTAATATACATTTTTGTGTATAAAAAACATCACTAAAATGGGCGATAACTGCAAATAATCTAGGTGTATTCTTTCCAACAAGATTGTCTCTCTTGAAATTTCATTCTCTCCCCAGACATATATACAACTGACAAATACATTTAAAAAAATGTAATTTACAACTCTTATCAAAATTTAAAAAAATTAAAAAAAAATATTAACTTTCCGTGTAATATACTAAATAATGAAATCCACCTCCTGTGCTGTGGACTCGTTTATCGCAAATTGATAATGTTATTAGCGGATCGATTACATTTGACTTAAATTTTAAAACAACAAAAATAAAAAAATTTCAAAATATATTTTAAACACAGGCTTTTAATGCACTAAAAACCAAAAAAAAAATTGTCAAGGAGTTTATAACTTGCAGTAAAAATGTAACACTAAATTGACAAAAAGCTTAAGCGCTCATCATATATTTTATCCATGGGTGTCTAATGAAGTATAAAGCAGAAGTTAATTTCATATAGAATCAGCGCCCTAGGCTTTTTGTCAATTTGATGTTACCTTTTTACTGCAAGCTATAATTTCCTTGAAAAATTATTTTTGGGTTTTTAGTGCATTAAAAGCCTGTGTTTAAAAAATTATTTTTGCATTTCTTATTTTTTTTAAAGTTGAGTTCGATTTTTACCATGTGATACTCCGTTGTTCAGGTAGATTTTCTTTACTGTGTATTTTCCAGTTTGATACTCCGTTGTTCAAATAGATTTTCTTTACTGTGCATTTTACAGTTTGATTCATAATCTCACTAAGTTCCTTAACATTTTAAATTTTGCAGTATTTTAAATTTGTTATGCAGACAGGATCTAACTTTCCATTTAAAGAAAGTTAAGCACTTGTTTCTTTAACCGGACATTTTAACGTATAATGTTTTATTCAGTCGCACACACAGCACCGAGATAAATTTGCTGAAGCATAAAACGTTGGATTTTATGCTTCTTTTTTTTTTTAAGTGGAGAATTTACTTTCGGCAAAACTGTGAAACGACAGTTAAGTTTAGCCTAGATTTAGAGACAACATTTTGTGACATCAGGTCGTAACAGTAATAATTTTTAAAAAGTCATAAGTTGGGTCCCACGAGCCTACCAGATGAACACAAAACGACTTCCATGAGAACGACATAAATGAATGCAAAGACACAGAAAACGATATATTGTATGACGTATTTGAGATATAGGTACTTATTAATGACAATATGTGTATCAAACGTCTGTGTTATCGCGCTAATTTGTACTGTAGTTACAAAAATATAAAAGCTGTATGCAATATGCAGTTTTTTTTCATCAAAAATTGTTCAAAGGATTTTGTTACATTTTTCCAAATTTCGATAATTTTTTTAAAATATGTTTTCCTTTTAAAATTTTCCACTTTGATGTATGATTATTGTGACAGATTATGAAAATAACATTTCATATATTTAGTTCTTTTTCTACACTTTTCTTTTACCTAGCTTCACCTACGCCTGTTTTAACTTAAACCTTCCATATTCAGAGATCTGTCTTTTCTTTTTCCAATTTAGCACGCCTAATTTATTTTTGTTCGCTATTCCCTTTGATGTAGATCACTAGCAGAAAATTAGCATACGATGAGCTGTGATTAACGCCAGAGATCGAGAATCGTTGTAAGATGTCGCAACAGTGGAAGGTGGCGATAGTTTAAACGTATTTTTCGTTGGACAGGGATCAGGGGAAATGATTTGAGCAGAAAGGGGCAGACAATTTTTATTACCTCATTTGTAAACTTTTCGTTTGCAAAGTAATTAAACACGGCGAATCACAAGATCTAAGAACACTGCTCGCTAGAAATGGTCAGACAAGAAGAGACGTGTAAAATTTGCACTGATTAGCAAATTACGTTATGCCGATATAAGTGAGAGCATGAGTTCTGGTTTTTCGGCTTTAGTGTGAGAAAGATCTTTGATTTGCAGATTGAACGGAGAATTCTCCGTAGGTGCTAACATCTGGCAAAGAGTCTGGTCTTTTGGTCTATAGTTGCCATTTTCCTTTGATTTTAGATGTATATATACCAGAGCTTTCTATCTCAATTTATCCAGTACTCGACAAATTCAGAAGACATCTAGCTGCAATTCTAGAATCACTCGTATTGAGTAGAGTTTCTTAGTTTTTGTTGGAGAATAGTCTTAGAAGTTTGTGCGAAGGTAAATACTATACTAGTAGTTTTGAGTGATTTAAGTGGTAAATCGCCGATTATATTTTGCTAGATTTTGTGCAGAACGATTTACTAGATAGGTCCGAAATATATTATCTCTCTAAGTTTTACTGTGTTAACAGAATAAATAATAATTTCTAGCTAAACTTTTCCAGCTAGGAAATAAATTTAAGTAACTGCTAATAACCAGTCAGAGAATATTTCAACCAGCTAGTAAATGCACGGTTCATCATGAGTATTGACGAAATATGTATTTATTTCTAATTCATAATAATCGATTTTTTTTAATGACTAGAATTTATTTCACGGGAGTTTTAAACGATAAGACTAGCTTTAAGCTTGTAGTTTTTAATTTAAAGTTAAATAACTGAAGGGGATAAATATATTATATTTTACGCGAGGTAGGATAAGATTGTGTATACTATATATTGGTTAAGTATTTTGTATGTTTTTCTCTTTATACGGTATTTGGGTTAAACCTTACCAGCGGCTTCCATGTAAACCTGAGAGTAATCATACTAAAGAACATTTCTTATATTAGTAACTGGGTTCTTCTCAATGTAAACCTGTCTGAGGTTGTGTTTACACCCAGAAAGAGACAGAATAACAAACCAAAGAACATTAAGAGTAACTTGGTAACTGGCATTTGATCCAGATATATTGTTCCAATCTCATTTACATTCAGTCCCATTGTCGCGACCTAACAAACCTTAACATTTCCGACGTTTGATCATTTGTGGTGGGACCAAGAATTTTATACTGAGAGAAGTTGCCGACCTGACATTTCCTAAGTACTGGAAACCTCAGTAGTCGGACACGGTGAGCACGGTGACATATATTACCTGAACTGATTTGAAGTGACATAAACAGTAATACAGAAAAAATATAGTCGTAAACAGAACGCTCCCCGGAGGAATCGGAATTAACCTGTCTCTGTAGAGCTGGGGTTCTCTTTTGCCAAAATAACACTGGAGTTGCTGTGGGTGTGCGGGTCCTAAAGATTGCGCCATAAGGTGAAAATCAAGTTTGTAGGTAAGAACGAATGTCAGTAGCCACTGTTGTATGGATAGAAAGAAAGCAGGAATGAGTGTTCTTTGATCGTATAATTCTTGTACCCACTTTGTATTTTTTCTTTATGCAAGTATTTTTTTTTTTTGCTGATACTGTTTCCCTTTCAGAATAGATTAACGTATAAACTCTGTTCTGTACGGAAGAGGGAAATCCTAGACCATAGAGTATAAACCTATGACTCTTTTGGGGGTTACAAACTTTTTTTCTCTAACGGGATCTTATCTCAAGAGAGGGAGGGTGGATTTCACCTATGAGTCTAACTCTTTAAATAATTCTTTACCCTATGTTTGATTGTATTTGATTTGATATTCAACTTGTAGCTGTTGTGAAGTTTCTTATGATAAATAAAATTTACCTAAACTTTATTTACGTGTGTCGGTCAGTTTGTCCCAAAATATCCATATTCCATTGATGTAGTTTTCACGTCTGTGCGTCTAGCGGTTGTCACCTCTGTGTGTATGTGAGTGGTGATATATATATATATATATATATATATATATATATATATATATATATATATATATATATATATATATATATATATATTCTAGTAGACTGTCTGACTAACCAAGTTCTGTTGTAGAGATAGGCTGAATGAGATAAGCTTCTCGATTTCAGGGACAAACTCTAACTATTTTCCACCATTTCACTCGTGAAAATCTATTTCTTTGCATTACCTCCCACTGAGCTATCACCTGTTCTATTTCTATTTAGAAGGGACCAATCTATGTCTTAATTCCCCTATCAAAAATCTACTACAATTATGTTCCTGTTTTTATAGGTTCATATTTTTATTTATTTTATGAGCTCATATAGCTGATATTCTTATTGACTTTCTTGTACTTTTCTTTACTTTGATGTCCACGTTCCTTAGTTTTGAATACTTTGATAAACAATTTTCAAAGCAAACAATCGATGTAGTTTAATTCCCACATAAATCGAAAACTCAGTGGCTCTATGTTGATTATTGGAAGGTATTGACGTATTGTTGAATTTATTCATCATCATCATATTCCTTAGCACTCCCTACGGAGTCTATGGCAACTGCTGCAGCTGGCACCGTTGCAGGCAACATACACCAAACAATCACGTGCTTTTGCAGCTGTGGTTTCTGTGGCAATACGTGTACAATAATAAGGTTGCCAGTCCCAAGCCATACCTTACAAGCCATACCTTACAAGCTATACCTTACAAGTCATACCTTACAAGCCATACCTTACAAGCCATAACTTACAAGCCATACCTTACAAGCCATACCTTACAAGCCATACCTTACAAACCATGCCTTACATTAGTCGCATTCTACGACATGATCAGAGTACAGTAGTTCTGTTCTTTCTTTGACTTGTCATACAGCGCCCCCCCCCCCCCCCCCCCCGGGAACTATACGAGAACAAATGACTGAATAGGGGCTCATCAACGTTTAGAATTATGAAAGTGATAAAATGCAGAGTTCTCAAAATAATGACACGATTTCAAGCCGAATCACAAAGTTCAACGCCTATGCTTATTTAGCTCTTTGAATGTCGTTTGAGTTAAATATTAAATTATAATCCGAGATTACGCGTGAAAATGTAGCTAATGCCGGTGATAAATTTAAACAGGTTTGGAATGCGTACATAACAGCTATAGCATAATCAGAACCAGGGCTGTGGAGTTGGAGTCATGGAGTCTGTCTTTTTTTTAGGAGTTGGTAAAAAATATCCCGACTCCGACTACAAATTTTACGAAACTTAAGCACAGGCATATCTTTTTTTTTAAAGAATCAATTCAATTTATTTTTTAAAGTTATGTTTTAAAATACCTTTTTGAGTTTTTTATTTTGTTATTATTGTATGAATGAATGAAAAGTTAGTTGAAAATGTATTCTACGAAAGCCATGTATTCATTTATTCACACATATACCATACTTATATACATATATTTGCTTTTTGTATTCTTATTTTTATTTCATTGTCTGTCCCTCCAACTTTGTCTATATTACTACCAAGATACGAGTTATGTGTACGATTCTACATCCTTTAAAGGTGTTCCTTATATATATATATATATATATATATATATATATATATATATATATGTATATATATATATATATATATATATATATATAGATATATATCCATATGACATGGAGAACAACAAAAACAATAACCAAAAAGCTACAGACTTTTATAAAGGGATGCTTGCGTAGAATAGAAGGACTGAAATGGTATGACAAAGTCACAAATGTGGAATTGATGACAAGAACCAGACAAGTGACAGTGGAACAAGAGTTGAGAAGAAGTCGCTAGCGATGGATAGGTCACACATTGAGGAAACCTGTTGATAGCATTACAAGGCAGGAATCCCCAGTGAAAGAGAGGCAGAGGTAGACCAAAAACACGGAGAAGAGAACTGGATACAGAGGTGAAAATGATGAGGAAAACATGGAAAGAACCTGAGCGGATGGCACAGGACATGAAGACTTGGCATGTGTTTCTTGAAGGCCTATGCTCTTCGGGGAGCTAAAGGGTATTGATTGATGTAAGTTCATAATGTTATTCTATACCACTAGAAAAAAAAATGTAGGAGCCCGAATCGGGAGCCTGAGTTGGACTTCTAACATTTCAGGAGTCGAAGTCGGACAATATTTTGGCTGACTCCACAGCCGTGGTTAGAACCATATATTTTGGCTGACTCCACAGCCGTAGTTAGAACCATATATTTTGGCTGACTCCACAGCCGTGGTTAGAACCATATATTTTGGCTGACTCCACAGCCGTAGTTAGAACCATATATTTTGGCTGACTCCACAGCCGTGGTTAGAACCAAATATTTTGGCTGACTCCACAAACGTGGTTAGAACCATAGCGAGTGGTTCCCGGGGGTCTGTGATGAGACACAGAAAGAACAGGAATACTACAACCTCTGGTATGTTGTTGTCAAGGCAACTAATAATCGGTCTTGTATGGAGGGCTGGCAATCTCATGACGTCAGACAAATTGTTACAGAAACCACGGCTGCAGGAAGATGTGAATACTTGGTGTAGACTTTCTGAATGGGGACCAGCAACAATTGTGGCTCCGTGCTATGTAAGGAGCGCATAAGAAAATCATTGAATGAATGAACAGACATCTGGAACAATATATACTTACGTTAGCGTCGACTTGAATTATGGTACTTGCGAATATAGAGACGAGAGCTAACACAAGGAAGCCAAACACTGCCATGTTTTTTTCAGCTTTCTCGGATATTCTTGATGTGAATTTTTCTGTCCGGCTAAAATATTAAGCAATAACTGGTTAGGACATTAAACATAAAAGTTTTCTTCGGCAACGAAAGTTTGCAAGAGACATCAAACTCTCGACTTCAAGATTTGGAACGTTTAAGTCTTGGTTCTAGAATGGCATGTTTAACTTCATTTAAATCTGAAAATGATTAAGTGTTCAGTTTTATGAGCTTTCCACGTCAGGGGAAAGATCGTGTACCTCAGTCCCTAGGTATGAGAGTATCAAATGCCCGTGCTTTTATAAACAAGCGCTCTCTTGTCACGCTGTGGGAAACCGCTCATTCGTCGCTGTCCATTGATACCGGTGATTGGACAACTGAAGAGGGAAAAGTTGATGACGCAGTCAACTAGTGAGGCGGTCGGTTTCGTGACAATTGTGATGCTGAGATAGTGAAGGAAGAGGTGAATCGGAGACAGAACGAGGGAGTCGCGTTGCCTGATGCCACAAGAAGAAATTATAATATAATCAATACGCTTATTTTTGTTCATTAATTTACATTGCTTTTCCAGAAAACTGTCCTTGGTTTATTAGTATCAATATTGGCAAATCTTCCATTCCACTGACTTCTCTCTACTTCTTCTTATGTTGACTAATCTTTAATTAGCCTGTCCTCTCTCAATACTTTTGTCTACGTATCTATACCACGATCCCTTGCGTGCTGCATTCACATATTGGATTTATCGTATTTATTTTCTCATGTTTCTCACTTTACTCTTGCTTTCTTTCCTTTCCCCAGCGAAGGCTTTATGGCCGCAACGTTGGTGATTTTCTTAGCCCTAGTAACACGTACTAACTTTTTATTTTTATTTTATTGTAACCAACCCTTCCAGTCTCCATATAGCTTTCATTTCAGTGCTTTTCTCCCTATTTCTCCTAAACATTCTAAATGTTGCACTTTTCCTGGTATTTTCATGTACGATCTTGTGTCTTGTGATTGTGATATAATTCAAGATCTACAGCTTTTACCCTTTCAGTCATAACTGACTATAGGAATGTGCTCCTGAGGTGATAGCCCTTCAGTCATAACTGACTATGGGAATGTGCTCCTGGGGTGATAGCCCTTCAGTCATAACTGACTATGGGAATGTGCTCCTGAGGTGATAGCCCTCAGCTTTTTTTTCATGGTGTTCCTTTCGGCGTGTGATTTTCTCTTCTGCTTGTTGTGAGAGCTTCTTTTCTCCCAATCTGAGATGGCGCCTTAGGGAGCATCGCCTTTTTGGTGCGATCTGCCTCTTCATCCTCCCAGATTGCTAGATTTATGTACAGTGCCCTCGTGTCTCTCATGCACACATCTTTGAATCTCAGCTGCGGTCGCCCAACTGTTCTTTTGCCATCTGCCAATTGTCCGTAGAAGATATCTTTAGGGATGCAACCATCTTCCATACGGCGGACATGGCCAAGCCAGTGTAGTCTGCGCTGTCTAAGCAGTGTATACATGCTTTAAAGGCCAGCACGTGACAGCATTCTGTCATTTGTCACTTTGTCTGTCCACGAAATACCGAGGGTGTGGCGTAGACACCGTAGATGGGAGGTATTAAGCCTTCTTTTTTGCTTAGCATAGGTTATCCATGTCTCGCTGCCTTATAGACGTGTGCTGGTGACACAGGCATTATATACCGTAGCTTTGCTCTTCGTTGTGAGTTTGGAGTTTCCTCAAACAGGCGATGTGAGGCAGGCAAAGTTGGCTGCAGCTTTGTTAATGCGGCTGTCAATGTCTGTGTCCAGAGTGAGTTTGTCGTTGATGGTAGACCCCAGGTATGTGAAGTTGTGCACCACTGCCAATTAATAGGTATCAGTAATGATAAATGGTGCAGCATCCACAACCTGACCCACAACATTTGTTTTCTTTAGACTTATTGTCAGGCCAAAGTCCTTGCATGCATGCGTGAAGCGATTCATCAAGCTCTTAAGAAATGAGAGTCCCATTGAACCTCTCTACCTGGCCGTTCCCTTGTGGATGGTACGGGCTACAATGAAAGTGTCTGGCTTGAAATAGCTTAAAAACTTCTTCCGTTAGTTTCCCCTTGAACTGTGAGCCCTTATCAGTCAAGATTTGATACGGGAATCCTAATCTTGTGAATATTGTAAGTAATGCCTCTGCGACATGCTTCGAATCAATTGACGACAGGGCTACCGCCTCTCCCCACATAGAACAAGTGTCCACCAGAGTAAGGATGTAACTGTTCCTCCTCTTGGTACGAGTGAGAGGTCCCACAACATCCACTGCAACCCTCTCAAAAGGTGTTCCCACTATGGGCATTTCCCCTAGAGTTGCAGGAGCAGTCCAATGCTTTGGAGCTACCCTTTGACATTCTGGACAGGATTTTACATATCTTTTTATATCTTCCGTTATCCCTGGCCAGAAATAATGACAAGCTATACGCTGTCCTGTGGTGCTGATTCCCATGTGACCACTGAAGGGAATCGCATGCCCTAGTTCCATCACTTTCTCCCTGTATGAAGTGGGAAGAACCAGCTGGCTGTGACCATTTGTTCCAGTTCCGGCCTTCCTATATAACAATTTGTTCTTCATATAATAATCTCCCTTGCTTAGAGGTGTGTGATATTTGGGCAATTTTTTAAAACATGGCTTGAGTGTCCTATCCTCAGCCTGCGCCTTCCTCGTCTCCTCTGGATGAGCATTTATAAGATCACCTCCTTCCTCCTTTGTCTGTGACCTGGTCTGCACTGCCGCCATGATCGCATGTCTCTTGGGATTCCCCAAGAAGACATATCTACACCCCAATATCAGAGGGTAGATTGGTTCATCTATCACTGCTGCTCTGATTTCTCCTTCCACATAGCGAGTTTTCACAGTTATCCTTGCGATGGGAAGTGTCATGAGTGGTATGTCCTTAGTCGCCCCTTGTATCTCCACTGTTTCTGTGGTATACTGACCTGGGTTCACTAGGCTAGCCCTCACAACCGAATCAAAATCCAAACCTGTATCATACAAGCACCTTATGGTGACCCCGTTACATACAACATCCTCACAAACTGGGGGGTGATAAGGTTCCTGCTGTCCAGTAAGTTTAACTTTTAATCTCTGGTTCCCCGTTTTCATTGCAGCAAAGTTAGGAGGTTTCCTTTTACAAACTTCGGTGTTATGGTTGTCCCTCTTACACAATTTACACCACCTCTTTCCTTGGTGAAAAGGTTTTCTTTCATTATATTTTTGGTCATTGAACTGTGGGTTTCTATCACGATAATCATTTCGTGGCCTATCAAAGTTTGTCTTGCCTTTGTTACCTTGTTCTTTGGTATCAAACTTATTAGAGTTCTGTGTGGCCTTATAATTCTCTACATGTTTCTTTTTAGCGCCAGCTACCTCTGCCTGGGTTGCCTGATACCTCTCAGCGACATTCAATATCTCACCCAACCTCTCTGCACCTTGTTCCATGAGAAACTTTCTCAGGTCTGGAGCCATGGACTCTCTTAATTGCTCTATCATCTTCTTCTTCTTCCGTCCTTAGCCACCGACCGTCAAAGCAGTCAGTGGCCATTACGCCTAGTGGCGTCTTAGGGCAACAGCAGATAGGTTTTCTTTGCCATTGTTTCCCATCACGCCTATTGGCGTCTTTAGGGCAACGGCAAATCAATCCATCTGCTGTTGTTTCCGTAATCGAAGTGACTGGCAAACGGGTGATCAGCCCGTTGGTTGCTCTATCATGATCATTTCTTTAAGATCTTGGGTCTTCCCCAGAGCCGTCCATTTCTCCAAGTAAGTCTCTAAACGTGCAGAGAACTGGTGATAGGTCTCACCCGACAGTAGCTTGGCATTTCTAAACTTCTTACGATAAAATTCACCATTCTTTTCATATCTTAATAACAGAGCCTGCTTTAGCATGCCATAATTGTCTTGGTCGCCTTTACTCATTTTTGCAAACACTTCATAAGATGTTCCCCTAAGACCCTGGGATAACTTTAAACTCCACCTTTCCTTCTCCAACCCATAGGTGGTGGCTAAAACCTCAAATCTGGATAAAAATGATTCAATATCGTCATCCCTCTCTACAAAATGGTCTAAATAGAACCCCATAGCTGAGGTTGAGGCTCCCTGACTAGCAGTGGCATCGGAGGTTGAAGGGCTACTACCACCTTCAGGAGCATGCCCTTGTAATTCCAACTCCCTTAGTCGTAACTCATGTTCCCTCTGTAACCGTTTATCTTCTGCTTCCCTTTCGGCCCTTTTCTCTTCTCTTTCCTTTTCTGCTTCCCTTTCAGCAGCCAGTCTTCTTTCCTCAGCTTCCATCTTCTTAGCATCAGCTTCCAATTTCTTCTCTTCAAATTGGAGCCGCTTAATCTCAGCTTCCCTATCTGCCTCCAATGCCCTAGCCTCTTTGTCAGCCTCAATCTGCAACCTCTTAATTTCTTTCTCAGCCTCAATTTGTAACTTCTTTTCTTCAGCTAACTTCCTATCTTCCCTTTCAATATACTTGTCACATTCTGAAGTTACATATTGGATCAGAACTTGACCCTCCATATTCATTTCTTTAGCAGTCAGCACAGCAGCCGATCTGAACTTGGCTAGATCTGCCATCCTTATCACACAAATTCTAACAATGTTCTAAGACAAATTACAAAACTCTAATTACCAAATACTACTTTAATTACTGAATTAACTACTGGCCGTGAAGATTCATCAACTCTTAATTTCCACTTTAAATACTTTATTATGAATAACTTTTAATTTTAGGGACACTGTTGAATTTATACGAACTTATAACCCAATAGTTTGAATCCCGGAAAAGGAGACCCCAATATATGTGGTGGGTTTTGATGTTATGAAATGTTGTTGGAATTTGTTTCTATTGTACTGAATGAGGTCAGCTGTGAAGGCCCCTGAAGATAACAATTTTGGTGAGTTTTCAGAGAACCTTTCTGCTACCACCATACGATCTCACTCAGAATTATTCTTGACTAGTATGTCTGATAGCTACGTCTAATGTCTAGGGTAATGAAAATGTGGTGTGAAGGTAATTAATTACACAAACACACACACAAACACTAATATTAATCTCTATGATCAACTCAACTAACACTGTGGTTTAAAATTTAGTAATGTACAATTTTTTTCAAATTTTATTTTGTCCTGAACCTAGTATTCTTCGGGTTAGGACTTTCAACTCAATATAAATCAATTTCAATATATGTACATATAATTAATTAAACCAAAAGGAAGCAATGTGCATACATATAATTTAAATTTACTAATGATGGTACTAAACTAGAGTCTTTCTTAACTAGTGCTTGATGTCTGGTCGGGGTATTTTCATCATACCCAGTCCTTTATTTAAAGACTTTCATTTGCTCTTTAAAGAGGATTGTTGGTGGAAAAGTTTATTAGTTACACAAATTGAGTATATTTTATGTTAAAGTCGTTGATGAATCTCAGCAGGCCAGGAATATATCACGTATGTGGCCTGTGACGATTGAAGGTAGTTGGTTCTCCGGCCCGCTCCTCACTTGCTCGGAGTTATTATGGTAGGCATCTCGTATCATACAGTGTTGTACTCTTCAGAATATCTGGCACTAGCACAGTGCCAGACAAAGAAACCCTGTAACATGAAAATTAGGCTCGGTCTTAACATAATACCTAATCCACCAATTTTACAATCAATAATACATTAAAATAAAAGACAGGGGTCAGCTCTCTCTGACCGACCCAGCACATCTACATCAATGATGTAACAAGTAGCACCAGTTTCACATTCCTCTCCTCTAAGGGCTGCACTGCATCTGCAATATTATCATTAATCTCTTTTTTCCATACAATAAGATGGGTGATATGTTTCCACCTGACCACCTGAAAGAAACATCTGTATTCTACATCTCTAGTAGTTTGTCACATGATAATTCAACTTCTAGGCCCTGCAGAAGTTGGCTGGGGACCTAGAATATGTACTCACTTGTCGCAATAAATTTTTTATTATATGGCAGTATCTTTCACTCATATTTTTAAACATAAAAAGATTAATAATTTCTGTCTTACCACAAATTCTATGAAAACACACAGGAACGTTGATTAACACAACTTCCGATGAGCTGCTGGTTGGACTATGGCGTCCTTATACTTTTTATTACATATATATTTATTCTAGGAACGTCACACTTCTCAGCATCAAGCGTCCTGCTTCTATGAACAGTCTTAGTCAAATGGCACCAAGCCTTCAACTTTCCCAATAACCTAAACTGTTTCGATCAATGAAATCTACTACTAAGCTTTTTTAATTCAAATTTTAAATACTAAGGTCCAATTTTGGTCCAATGTTAGTGTACCTCTGTCCGTCTATCCGTCCGAACTTGGCATTCCCCAAAAATGGACTTGGTTTTGGCCCAACACTACAAAATATATTCAGTTTTCCTCTCAATCAATTCTTAGATTTCTACTGCTAAAATATATTTTTAGTGTTAAGCCATCCCATAATTTCTATCCGCCTTGTCTCCCCCTTCTTCAACAGAACACATGTACCCTTTTCCTGCCTTTCTCAAGGACGCGTCAAAAAATAACCGCTAGTGAATGCAAAAACGAACATATGTCTGCCAGTCTGTACGGACCAATACAGTCTTTTGTCAATATCTTCCGTGTTATCTGTCCGTCTTTATTTTTCAAAGCATATTATTTATCAGGAAAAGATAAGCTCTTAAACTAGCTAACTTTTGTGATTCTAAACCTATTAATAAGGAATTCCATATTCTTTTCCATGTTAGTCTTGAAATCTATAAACTACCACCTGTTCACTTCTTTCTACCGCTATTTTCAAACTAAAAACGACAATCTCCCGTAGTACGTCAGAAATACGTCAATTATTATAAGAGCTAAGGTTTTTTGCGTGACCCAATTTCCTAACTGATAAGGGTGGGATTTAGGCTGACATCAAAATTACCACCCCTATCGACACCAGGTATTAAAGTGCAAGATATAGGTGTCTTCTCTGGTTTATGATGTTGCTGTGTAGGTTGTAGTAGAATAGTTCCCAGAGTACAACACAGGCAACATGATGTGTAGAGTCATAGAAAATGGTAACTTCAATTTACGTTTCATACCATTTATTGTACGCCACAAAACAGTCATGATATATATATGTCATCACCAACATAGTCCAAGAAATTCAGCATTCAAAATAATACTAGTGCCAGCTGATAGTCATGTAGAATCCAATATTCAATATTCATAGTGTAAACAAATAGCTTCCGCATATTCGATATCATAAAGTTCTGGTTCGTGAAGCTGTATAAATAATATATATAGCACCGATCTGAATGTCTAAAGTACATACATATTAATTCTGCAACAGTGTCAGCTGCGGATCATCAATGTTCATAGATAATAATAAATACTCCCTTCCTGGTGCTAGCAGATCAGATGTATACAATAAGTCCATTTATCGTCTGCACGTGAATAGCATTCATGGAGTACAGGTCAACCCGACCTTTATAACATTCCTAAGTCTAACCATCTGACTTGGACGTGATCTCTGATATAACGAATCCTGGAACACAGACAATAGTCTTGTTGGTCTAGAGCGACCCATATATGTAACCAGTTCAGGTATAAAGATACCGGTGGCGAAATCCTAATCAAAGTACCTCTCCATTTTGAATCACACAAGCGAGCAAAGAGCGACCAAAAATGACGAACTTCTAGATGATAGCGTAAAGTTCAATACAAGAGGAATTACCTTTTTTCGAAATCAACCACTGAACATATGCCTCCAGGCAGGCTTGAATAACACTGGGAAATAGTCTAGTTAGCTAACTAACTCACAAAGACAATGTATTTCCCTCAGAAAATCACGAGACGCAGATTGCGTCCGCTCGCTGCTCAGACCATTTCTTAACTCCCCGAGCTGGGCGGAAACCACAATCGAACTCTCAAAGTCTAGACATGCGCAGAACTCATCTACATGAGTATCAATTCACACAAGACGATTCTAAGAACATACGAGATAAAAGACATACACTATCGCTCCCTTTATGGTCATGAACCGCAAACCTTAAGACAGGTTTCAGACATCTACAACAGTAGACTGATACTACCAAATAAGGAGATATGGTCACGCTTCGTTCAAGAAATTATAGACCGAACGTGTCTCAACACAAGAGTAGGTAAACTCATAAAAAATAGTAGTCTCAAAATCTCGAGTTATGTCCCGTTGACTGTAAAAAATATAATACACATTTCAGTCAAGAAAATGATCATACAAAGACTTTTTACGAAAAAATGATTCGTGCGTAACACTAACATTTTTTGACTTGCGTCGTATTTCAAACAACTAACTACAAGATCGCGCGTATGCTAGGCTTTAGATTCAAATCACGCGTGCAGACGGCATCATTTTTTTTCCTCTCCTTTCTCACTCCGTCTGAACTATTCGGCTTTTCGGGTCACAATGTTATAAATAGTTTTTTTCAATGACACTAGAAAACGATAGTACGGTCTGCTAAAATCAACGCGCTTGTGGCGTGGGTGAAGAAGAAACTTCCTATCTCCCCTATTTTCATTTCTACATTATTTTTATCGCTGTATCAATGTACTGTCTCACACCTTCTAATTTTAGTTTTTGCCTTCAGCCTTGTGATATTAAACAGTCGGTCATTTGACCTAGTGGAGGCAAATTCCTGCAGTTACCTCTCCTAATGCATGGTTCAGGAACTAGGCACAGAGAACAGTTGGTCACTCTTTTAGTGAAGTTGGTTGCAGCTTTTACTATAGATCTATTTTAATGCCTGATCTTGGGAGTCGCGCTGGTGTAATGGTTAAAACGTTGCACTAGCGACCAGGTTTTCAAGGTTCAAGCCCGGGCGCCGGCATTTGTAGGAGTGTCATCGACCGGGAATTTGACTGAATAATCTGAACGGCTCCTGCAGATAAAACCCTCTGTGGATGGGAAGGAGCGAACCTCCTGACCGGGTTGATGGGAAAGTTCACTGTCTCCCCAGCCTCGCAATGACATGTCATTCGGCCAAAAGGGCTGGAAAGCTCGAGTGCCGCTGGTTAGAAAAAAAATGCCTGATCTTTTTAACTTGCTTTTGCAGTTTACTTACTACTGTCTGGTTTATGACTTTTAAAATTTTTTTTGTAGATCAACATTCAATAGTAGCAGAATTTCACATTTTTCTAGTTGTTTATTGTGCCTTGAAGAAGACATGTAATCCTGACTCTGATTTCCCATTGTTGTAAAACTGTTATAGTGGAGACATTGACCAGGACACATAGATCATTAGATTATCATCATTCTAGGCCAAACAATATACTGAGACTACACGGGAGAAATAAAAATAGGAAACTATCGGTAACATTCCACAAAATCATAGATATAAAATTTAGGTGACTATTCTTTCTCCTACTCTCTCTCTCTCTCTCTCTCTCTCTCTCTCTCTACCTATGTATCTATCTATCTATCTATCGATCTATGTATCTATCTATCTCTCTTTCTCAGAAAGTTTACCAGTTAGCTAAAATCAAACATTTCCTAGATGAAGAATCATGAAAATTGTTCTATATATCTCATACAAACAAACCTTGACTATTGCTCCACAATCTGGGATGATTGCTCTATGTCCAACACAAAAAGACTCCATTCACTACAAAAGCGTGCAGTGCGTCTAGTTTCTGACAACTGCCAAACACAGTGTGTAGATCTATATAAAGATCTCAAAATACTGCCTCTAAGAAAGCGCTTTCTGTTCAACAAAGCTAAATATGTTCACAAAATTCCGTCACAGAATGCTCCAACATATATGTGGCCAATGTTCAAATACAATGAAAGACGCAGTCAACGCCTTATTCAAGAAAAGCTTAGCTTACTCTGCTGCTCATCGTTGGAACTATCTGCTTAATGATTATGTTTGTACTTTTCAACATATTTTATTTCATGGTGATACTTAGTTTGTACTTGTCAACATGTTTTATTTATTGTTTATAATTAGATACTGTGAATGTGAGTATGCTATTATTTTACCTTTACAACGTTGAACTCCTTTACATTGATGGGTAAAATGCATGTGAGAATAAATGAAATCAGTATAAAAGACGAGAGAAAGGAAAGGAAGAATGTCAGACGGGCCTGCGTGCCCAATTCTCAATACTTTAAAAAGAACCTAAATAAATATAAAAATAAAACCTAGGTACTTCCCTGAACGCATCGAAAACCTAACACTCTTGCTACCCGCGAACGGAAGAGCGTGCCCGGAAAATAAAATCATAATAGTATACTACTAAACAAAAGTTAAGGGAAGCCATTCAGTTTAGAAAGGTTTATATAATTCTTCCTGAGCAGGGTCGATTTTCCAAATGTCAGGTAGCTTGAAATCTCTCAAGAAAATTACAGATAAACAAAAATATTTGTTACTTTTATTATCCTCTGGCAGAGAATATTTAAATTTTTTTAAATAAGATTGCTGGGATCGCGTGATTGTTTTACAGTCACAAAGGTTTTTTGAAGTTACAAGAGTTGAACTAAGCTAAAGACGCCTTGTTATGATTTTTTTTAAGTCTAGTTAGCAAAGTCTCTTCTCAAAACTGACTTCAGAAGGCGGAGTTTTGTTGGCGGAGAATTAAAATTTTAGGAAAAATGTTTTTCCTTTAAATTATTGTAATATAAATTTTTCTCTACTGTTAGTAATAGTAGATTTTGTTTCTAGTGTTTGACTTACCATTTAACGTGGCATAGTCGCCTGCATTAAGAGTCTTAATTGACAGATAAAAGCAGCGATAAGTTAGCACATTACAAGGAAGGAGGTATCACAAGTAAATTTATACTTTGTATTTTTTCTGTAGCGGCTTTGAGTTTTTTCCCTCCTTGTTTCTTCTTACTATTCTCTAGTAGTAGAGGCGTCTAGTTTTTGACATGGCAGAAAGAATTAAGATGAGATCCATGTTGAGACTGGAGGCGAAGGAGTCAGGATTAGAGGGAGAAGCCGCGAACCTGTTTGTAAACACGGAACTTGAAAGATATGACGCGGAGCAAGAGAGAGCAGAAGCTGGGAGGAAGGATGAGAAAGAGAGGGCATAAGCTAGGAAGAAAGAAGCGAAAAAACGTCAACTGGAGCTCAAGAGAATTGAGGCAGAGATGGGAGCTCGCAGGGAAAGAGAGAGATTGGGAGAGACAGCACGAACTGGCGCTCAAGGCTTTAGAGAGTCGGGGCGCTTATACTTCAAATAACGGAGAGCCGTCTTCGCCCCAGTCTCAGTCAACGGATCTCTCCAGCACTCAATCTGCCCAATTAACTGCGATGTCTTTTACTTTAGAGTCTTTTCCCAGCCCCAATGAGAAAATTGACACCTTCCTAGAAAAATTCGAGAGGCTGGCAAATCTGTATGGATTAGAGAGTTCCCGTTGGAGTCTTAAACTCTCAACTGCGTTGAAAGGTAATGCTTATGACGTGTATGCAAAGCTAGGAACCAACCAACATGATTACGACATGCTAAAGAAGGCCTTGCTAGAGCGGTTTGAGATGATCGTCTGCAAATGTTCAGAAACAGCCGAAAAGAGAACACGGAAACATTTCACCAGTTCTCTTCACGTCTCACGGGCTATATGACAAAGTGCCTTGAATTATCTGAATTACCTCTTACATATGAGGGACTTCTTGAACTTGTTCTTGTGGAACAGATAAAGTCAACTTTGTCAAACGAAACCCGTAGATTTTTGGCTGAACAGGGCGCAGTCAGGCTTGACGACATCCTCAATAAGGCAGAACGCTATACCAATGCAATGGCCGAACTTCCCAGCACTAAACGTAAACCCACAGATGAGCCATCTCGAAAACAAAATCTAGAGCAGTCATCCTATTCTTCCAATTCCTCTCAGCACTATAACCAACGAGAAATTAATACTCAGAGACCTCCCCAGGAAAAATCAAAATTCTACAAAACCCGATACCCCCAAATAACAACAATTCTGATCAACCACCCAAGCCTACGTGACACCGCGGCCACCAAGGTCAAGGAAAAGGGAAGACCCCTACAGCAGGGACGTCGGATCAGGGCAAGCACACCGGGCCAAACCGCATCGGATGCTTGCATACAGTCTCGCAAAGGAAGAGTCAATGTCAGTGATTCACAACCTGACGGGGACAGACCCTCAACGCGAGGAACTGTAATTTTGAATGGTACCTCAACTACTTGTCTTTTTGACACGGGTTTATCTTTTGATTGTATTGTCGCCAGGCACCTAGTCAAACCCGGTCAGGAGACAGAGGAAACCGTCAAACTAGGTGGAGTTTTCAAGAGTGATGCACCCAAGAAGCTTCCTATCGCACTGGTAGAAATACACTCTGATTTTGTCAGAGGTGTTATTAAAGCGGCCATAATGGATGATCCTATCTACCCGGTTATCCTGGGATGTAGATATGTGTTTGTTGGGAGACCAAAGGAGCCGATTGTGGCAGCGGTAACCACAAGAGGGCAAACTAAGAAGGAGAGGGAGCCTGCGCCAAATTTGTTGCCGAACGAACTGAAGCAGGCGCAACAAAAGGACCCTACTCTGGAGCGCTGCTTTAGAAAACTGCCCATGGCCAAGGACCCCAGACACCACGGAGACATCTTTTCGAAGGATGGCGTATTGTATCGTAGAACGGGCGACCCTGATACAGGGAATAACCAGCTCCTAGTACCGACGCAGTACAGAAGCCAGATCTTAGAAATGGGGCACTCTCTTCCCTTTAGCGGACATATGGGACAAAACGCCACTATTCAGCTAATAAAAAACCACTATTGGTGGCCTGGAATGAACTCTGAGATTATCAGGTATGTGAAATCCTACGCCCAGTGCCAAATTGGGGCACCCAAGTACTTGATTCCCCCAGTACCTATAAGGCAAATGACAATAGTGGGACTGCATTTGAACGGGTTGCTGTCGACATCATTGGACCCCTGGAAAGGACCAAAAGAAGAAACAGGTTCATCCTGACCTTAGTCGACACTTGCACAATGTGGGCCGAAGCTATACCGCTAACATGCACGGATTCCAAGCATGTCGCAGAAGCATCATGCAAGCATTTACACGGTTGGGATTCCCTCAACAAGTTTTGACGGATAATGGATCCCACTTCCGTAGCCTGTTAATGGAGGAGATCTTTAAGATCTTGAGAGCCAAACATATCCACACAAGTCCCTACCATCCGGCCGGAAATGGGCTCGTGGAACGTTTTAACGGCAGCCTCACCATGATGTTACGTAAGCTGGGTCAGGAGAAACCGGAAGGCAGTGATCTATATATATCTGCTGCTTTATTCGCCTACAGAGAGGTTCCCCAAGCGTTTACGGGATTCGCGCCAGCTACACTTTTATTTTGCAGACCTATTAAGGGGCCACTAGAAGCCTTACTTCGGCCCCTGACAGACCAAAAGGCTGACGAGACAGTCGTCTCTGCAAGCAAATATGTATCTGAGCTCAAGGAAAGGCTAAAGCTAGGATGGGATCTAGCTACAACCAAACTTAAGAAAGCCCGCGCTAAACATGCTAAAAGATAAAACAAAGCTGCAAAAGAGAGAGAGAACTCCAACCAGGGGAGAAAGTCTTGTTGCTACTTCCAACCGGAAGCAATAAACTTCGCATCGGATGGCAAGGGCCGTTTACCGTCCTTAAAACGATCTCATGCACCAATTACAATATCTCCATTAAAGGAAAGGAGAAGGTCTTTCCCATAAATCTCCTTAAGAAATATTTGGAAAGACCAGTGCCGTCCTCCGAGCATCTCCTGGCTGTCGCCATAGCAACGGAAGACGAGGAAGATGATGATAGTTGCATGGAGTACCCATTGCAACCAACAGAATCCTTTAAAGATGTCAAGTTCGGCGACAATCTCTCACAAAAACAACAAACAGAAACCAGGACGCTACTAAAACAGTACAGTGCAGTCTTAACGGATGTACCTGGTCGATCAAATCTCATCGAATTTGATATGAAATTAACAAACGAGACCCCTGTTCAAACCAGAGTTTATCCCAATCCGGACGCTAAAGCCGACGCACTTTGCGGAGAAATAGACAAGCTGCGTCAGGCAGGAATTATCAGTCAGTCGACATCTCCTTACAGTTCGAGTGTAGTGCTGTTGCAGAAGCCCAACAAGGAAGTTCGGCTGTGTATAGATTACCGGTTGCTAAACGCTGTAACGGAATTCCAGCCCGAACCTCTCCAGACTGTTTCTGAGTTGTTCACCAAGCTTAGCAAAGCAAGAATTTTCTCCAAGGTTGACCTCAGTAAAGGTTATTATCAAATACCAGTCAAGGTAGAAGTTAAACCTTGGTTAGCTTTCAGCACTAGTGAAGGACATTACATATTTAATGTGATGCCGTTCGGATTGCATAACGCACCAGGAGTGTTCACCAAGATGATGAGGAAGCTTCTAGAACCTTTGCAAAGTCCCCATATCCATAATTTCATGGAAGACATATTAATTTCATCGGAGACCTACGAGGAACATATGCTACGGTTGCTATGCTCATCAGGAGACTACAGGAAACTGGTCTCACAGCCAGACCTAGCAAATGTCTCATCGGATTTGAAAAGCTAGACTTCCTGGGGCATACTATTTCTCACGCCTGCATGTGGCCTGTTAAGAAGAACGTGGAGAAAATAGTTGCTGTTAAAAGGCCCCGAACGAAGAAAGACACTCGTTCTTTCCTATCACTATGTGCATATTATCAAAAATACATCCAGAATTTCAATGGACTTACAGCACCTCTGACGGACCTCACAAAGAAAGGTCGTCCTGATAAGGTTATCTGGGATCAAAAGTG
Organism: Oreohelix idahoensis; assembly: GCA_024509875.1. NCBI lineage: Eukaryota > Metazoa > Mollusca > Gastropoda > Stylommatophora > Oreohelicidae > Oreohelix > Oreohelix idahoensis. Next base: position 649,259 of record JAMPIV010004998.1, read on the forward strand.
CGAACACGCGTACAGCACTTTAGAAGGACAGTTGTCTACATACACCATTTTGAGGTTACCTGACCTCAAGAAACCTTTTGTATTGCGGGTCGACGCGTCAGGTCAGGCCATCGGGTCAACACTGCTGCAAGCCGAGGACAGTGACCCGAATATGCTATTTCCAGTTGCTTATGGCAGTCGGAAATTAAATAAGGCTGAACGTAACTACAGCGTAGTTGAAAGAGAATGTCTCGCTCTGATTGACGGCATCAGACGCCATCATGAGTTTCTCTATGGACATCTTTCACGGTGGAAACAGACCACGCTCCATTAGCTTTTCTTGGCGCAAATAAGGAATTTAACGCCAGGATCATGCGTTGGGCTTTGCTTTTAAGCGTGTACTCTTTCAAAGTGGATTACATTCCGGGAAAACAGAATGTCGGGGCTGATTTCATGAGTAGAAACTGGACTACGGAGGAAGAGGACGAAAACGAAGATACCAATCATCCTAAAGCTACCGATCAGGGCAGCTTCATTGTCATAAATGAAACATGAAAAGATGTTTTCATGTCTCAAAAGAGGGGACGATTGTGACGATGAAACTCAGCTGTCCCTGAATTGTTAGATGATATGGTAGCACCCTCGTATAACATCAGTACCCCTGAATATGGGTGGAATTTTTCGTCAAAGTGGAACTCTTCCACGTGGGCTCATTAGCATGCACGATAGAAACGTGGAACATCCCCTGGACTCATTAGTATGCAGCAGAGCAGAGTGGACTCGTCACCACGTTTGCTAATTAATATGTAGATAGTTTATCATGCGAGGATCCAGGACATCGCTTGTCTTTCGAGAGGTTAAGCCACGCCTCTGCCAAGTTCTAGAGCGATTATAAGCAAGCATTTCACTACAACCTTTCGTTCGTACCTGCCTAGTAGGTGTTGCCAAAGATCAACGAGAGAAGCGGCACACGATCAAACAGGCAATACGATTCTCAGAACGGACGATGAAGTTTCCCGCTCTTAGGTAACACGGCAGTGTGAACCAGAGGAGAGCGCCGGAATCGCAGACGAAGCAGCCAGAGAGTTGGATAACCGAACGGGGACGGGCGGGATAGAATCTCGAATTTTCCCTGAGTTCTTAACAGGTGTAAAAATTTCACGTGTCCCCCCGATCTTTCATTCCATTTCATATAAATAGAGACCATTGAAGAAGGCAAGTTATCATTCGTTTGCCAGAGATTTTTAAATTCACTAGCGTATAGTTGAATCCTGCTAGATTTCATATGAATTTACGGCTATATTGGAGTGAATTCTTTTCTGTGCTAAACGGTATAATATATATTAGTTTCTAGTGATCAGTGGTCTAATTCATTCATTTTTATTTCACTGGATTGTGTGTTAATTTAAACTTATTAAATAAACCCATTTCAATGTTCCAGCTGCAAACTAAATGATATATCTATTACATTATTTCCAAAGATAATAGATGCTGAAATGCTAGTAGTAGGGTATGCGCAAAACGATTATCATTCCGGTGGCGCGCTGGTGGCGCGGATGGTGGCGCGTGACTTTTATATAGCAAAAACGCCTGGTGGCGCGTGACTTTTATATAGCAAAAAAAATGGTGGTGCGCGCGGCGCAAGATGGCGGATTTGAGCTAACAAGGGGAGGTTATTTGGGTCAAGATGGCGGACTTGAGCTAACAAGGGGGAGATAACAAGATGGCGGATTTGAGCTAACAGGGGGAGATAACAAGATGGCGGCTTTGAGCTAACAAGGGGGTGATAACAAGATGGCGGATTTGAGCTAACAAGGGGGAGATAATAGGAAGAGGAGGGTCAAGATGGCGGATTTGAGCTAACAAGGGGGAGATAACAAGATGGCGGATTTGAGATAACAAGAAGAGGAGGGTCAAGATGGTGGACTTGAGCTAACAAGGGGGAGATAACAAGATGGCGGACTTGAGCTAACAAGGGGGAGATAACAAGATGGCGGATTTGAGATAACAAGGGGGAGGTAACAAGAGGGCGGGATGACTTTTTATATAAGGAAATACTCATTACGCAGGTGGAGCAGCAGGCGGGATGACTTTTTATATAAGGAAATACTCATTGCGCAGGTGGAGCATCAGGCGGGGTGACTTTTTATATAAGGAAATACTCATTACGCAGGTGGAGCAGCAGGCGGGGTGACTTTTTATATAAGGAAATACTCATTGTGCAGGTGGAACATCAGGCGGAGGGTGATGACTTTTTATATAAGGAAATACTCATTGTACAGATGGAGCAGCAGGGGTTGGTACATGACTTTTATATAAGGAATTGAGGAGGAGCAGCAGGTGGGATGACTTTTTATATAAGAAAATACTCATTGAGCAGGTGGAGCAGCAGGCGGGATGACTTTTTATATAGGAAAAATGTGCAGGGGCAAGATGGCGGGGTGACTTTTTATATAAGGAAATACTCAGTGTGCAGGTGGAGCATCAGGCGGAGGGTGATGACTTTTTATATAAGAAAATACTCAGTGTGCAGGTGGAGCATCAGGTGGGGTGACTTTTTATATAAGGAAAATGTGCAGGGGCAAGATGGCGGGATGACTTTTTATATAAGAAAATACTCATTGCGTAGGTGGAGCATCAGGCGGGATGACTTTTTATATAAGAAAATACTCAGTGTGCAGGTAGCACCAGGCGGGATGACTTTTTATATAAGGAAATACGCAGTGTGGAGGTGGAGCAGCAGGAGAAGTGGATAACTTTTTAATATAGTAATATGTGTTTATTGAGATAACAAGAAGACGATAATAGGAAGAGGATAATAGTTAGACTTTGAGATTTTTAGATAACAAGAAGACGTTATTTATAGACATATATTAATTCTGCAGGCGTGATACAGGGGTAAGATGGCGGGGTGACTTTTTATATAAGGAGAAAAATGGCGGCGCGCTGCAGGCGCAAGATGGCGGGATGACTTTTTATATAGGGAAAATGTACAAGGGCAAGAGGGCGGACTTGAGATAACAAGAAGGTGGTATATGGCGCAAGATGGCGGGGTGCTTTTTTTATATAAGGAATTGAGGAGGAGGCGAGGAGGAGACCCATGAATTTTTTATATAGAGATATGTTTAGATAACGAGAAGACGTTATTTATAGACATATATTAATTCTGCAGGAGTGATGCAGGGGCAGGGATGATATTTTTGTGTGATGTGGTATGGTTTTGGGGGTGGAAGAGAGATATTTTAGATGTTGAGGGGAGATGTGGTGACGTTGTCAGGATGCATCTGTGTACATTTTTGGGGGTGTAGCAGGCGAGTGGACCAGCATTGAGAGGTGGGAGTGAAGAGACATTGGTGACGAGGTACGGGTGTAATGTAGCAGGTGGGGTTAGGTTAGGGGGGATATTTTTGTGTGATGTGGTATGGTTTTGGAGGTGGAAGAGAGATATTTTAGATGTTGAGGGGAGATGTGGTGACGTTGTCAGGATGCAGCTGTGTACATTTTTGGGGTGTAGCAGGCGAGTGGACCAGCATTGAGAGGTGGGAGTGAAGAGGCGTCGGTGACGAGGTACGGGTGTAATGTAGCAGGTGGGGTTAGGTTAGGGGGGATATTTTTGTGTGATGTGGTATAGTTTTGGAGGTGGAAGAGAGATATTTTAATCTGTAATGTTTAGTCTTCTAAGTTTGTCACTGCTGGGTTGACTTTTGTCAAACTTTTTTTGGCGCAACGTGTGGTGCAAATCTGCCTCCCGCTCGCAACATAACGAAAAAGAGACGTTGGATGGGCGGGTTTTTGCAGAGGTGTTTTAACGTGACACCAGGTACGGAAATCACATCTTTGAACATATCTACCCCTAGGTCCGCGTAAAAACTAACGTGTTGTTCTAACGCTGTGTGTGGCTAGTGATGAGAATATAAGACGCTGAGAGGTGAAGTTTGGTCGTAGACAACTACTCACTAGGAAATGCCCGTGAGGTGGTAGAAATACCCCCTCGACACGATAGAAATATGCCCTCGAGATGATATAAATATACCCTCGACACGACAGAAATATACCCTCGACACGACAGAAATATGTATGTGTAATGATAGAAAATATGACCTCGACACGACAGAAATATGCCCTCGACACGACAGAAATATGTATGTGTAATGATAGAAAATATGCCCTCGACACGACAGAAATATACCCTCGACACGACAGAAATATGTATGTGTAATGATATAAATATGTCCTCGACACGACAGAAATATGCCCTCGACACGACAGAAATATGTATGTGTAATGATAGAAAATATGACCTCGAGACGACAGAAATATGCCCTCGACACGACAGAAATATGTATGTGTAATGATAGAAAATATGACCTCGAGACGACAGAAATATACCCCCGAGATGATAGAAATGTGACCACTGGTTTTGGGAGAAAACTTTAGATATCACCCACCAAAGGATTTTCGCACGTGTAATAAAGGGGGGTCTCGATAAAATTTACTCTCTCGACCTTCACTCAGCTCTCCAAAGGTTTAAGTATTGCATCACTTCTTGGCATGTTCACCTAGTTAGTGGGAGCCGTCACCTACAAAGAGGTATGACCCCACCTGCAAGGGGTGGTCCTGGAAACAGTCTGTAGCAGTGCAGTCTGGCTGATCGAGTGCGGCTCGCAATGGGAAGGCAAAAGCGGTCCCTAAACAATGTCGGGTTGTAGTCGGTTGTGTCGATCGAGAGGTGGAGATATCACAGCTTAGAAGGGAGTTTTGAAGCGAGTTGAGGTTTTGTGTTTTCTTTTGTAGTGGTGTGGGTGAGGTCGGGAGGTTTTTTGTGTGATGTATTGTACCGGTAGTGTGTTTGGTTGTAGGTATCTTAATTGTGTGGTGTAGTTTGTGGGGCTGTCGAATCGTGGGGTGTGCTGGGGTATGGGTTTTTTGTGTGTCGGTATTTTAATTGTTGTATCTACAATATGTATAGATCAGAGTGAAGTTTTAGAAACCAGTACTAGTTCTACCATCGAACTTGCGTCCTGGTAGTGTGTGTGTTGTTTATTTTACATATAGACAGGTATACATATACAAGATGTTACAGCAGTTATACGCTAAATAGTCAAGCTAAAACACTAGTCTCAAACGCATTGTAGGTCGCTTGACACCTGCCCAGCCTTATTTGCTCACTAACAGCAACTTGCTTAATGAAAAGCTAATCGATTGTGTTATAGCGGCTTTAAGCTAGGTTGTGAAACGGTTTGAGACACGATTCGTGGTGACAGATGGTTACATACTCAGAAACCTAATCGATACTCAACGTGCTGTTGAACAAATATTCAGTGTTAGCTTTCTCGGTTTGATAGACTCGGTCACTATTTATTAACTGTAATTCTTTAAATAGTCTTGTTAAGGTATTATCTCTATAATATTGCGTATGCGTAAGCAATAACAGGAGATTTTGTGTGTGTTTTATTAGGTATAGATACACTACGCAAAAGTGATCTCACCAGAACTTTGTTATCTATGTAGATGTGTCGTAGTCTAGTTACAAACAGCAAGGTGGTTTAGAAGTAACTTTATCATTTTTATTGGAAGAAAATTGTGTTTTTTATCGTTTACATGTTTTGTAACAAATTTGATTGCTCCAAAACTTTCACACAATTAGGTTACTACTTGACTTGAGAAGAAGGTCTTTTTATAAACACTCTTGAGTGAATTCCCATTTTTTCCTATCCGCTATAGAATAAAGAGGAAAATATATTTTTAAAAGTATTACCTGTTATAGAGGCAGATGAGTAAGGTTCGGTATGATGGAGGCGGTTTTGGTTTTGTGTTGTGTTGTGTGTGTAGTGGGTCACGGGGTAGTTTTCTTTATTATTTATATTATAGCATGAGTAATAAAATCTACTTACCCCAATGTTCAGTTAATGTTATGTAAATGAACCGTAAACACTCGCAGTCTCCAACATAAAAAATATTGGGAAAGACCACACTGAACAAAAACAAATAGACAATTTATTGAAACACCCGTAGAGATATATCTTGCAGGTAGACTAAAGTATGGCGGCAACTAAACACGTACTTAGCGTTACAATCTGTAACTGATTCATGGTCGAGACCAGTTTCATACATTTTAAGAAAAACCCAACAACCACGTGTTTGTACCCTCACTAGAAAGAAATCGGATCGATGACCCGTGCAAATCAGCGATCGTGAATTTCTGTTCACGTCACTACGGTAAAATACAAACCATCAATAGTAGAAAACTTATAAAAGAAATATTCCTACGTTCGTGTGTTCGAATCACCGCCAGCTTGCATCAATTTTTTTATTCAACCTATAGATAAATAGATCAACCGTCAAATACTTCTTTAAAAAACACTTCCCCTTGGTAAAAAATAATACCCCTTCTCATAAAAATACTGCCCCTTGTCAAAAAAAATGTCGCCCTCTTCGTAATCAAAGTTCTTCCTATTGTCCCTATTGTCAAAAAAATGTCACCCCGTGACAATTAAATTTCTCCCCTTTACTTCCCCTTGGTAAATACTTACAGTTGCGGTCTTCAACACGCGCCCCAACGGTTTAAGCACTTCATCACTTCTTATCATGTTATAAATTATTCTATCCAGACACTTTCCTTTCTCTCACACGATCACCTTGTGATAAAAATATTTCTTACCCCTTACTTTCACATTGTCATCACTATCATCTCGGCTCAGACAGGACTATAAACATCTATTACCTACCCGATAAAAGCTACGACAAACGTTATCTACCAGTTGTAATAGCATATATAGTCTGTTGTAACGGAACATCGGATAATTTCTTGTTGCCCTAAGACGCCGCAAGGCGTAATGGCCACAGACTGCTTGGTCGGTCGACGGGTAAGGATGGAAGAAGAAGAAGAATAATAGTATGATGTAGAAAAATACCTACCACGGTCTTACATACTCTCTGTATGGATGTGTATGACATGAAAATCTATTTCTTTTATAAAAAATTTTAGTACAAATGTGTTTCTGCGAAAAACCGAAAGCTAACGGTTCGACGGTGAAACCGACTATCCGTGTTACGCCAATGTTTAATTACACTACAGGTGTGTTTGGAAAAAACAATTAAACAAAGCCGACTGCATTCAGAAAGATCGAGTGAGAGACGCACGCGTGTGTGTTTCAGAGATCTGCGCGTACGAGGTCGATAGACAATTTCATTACGGAGGATGTTTCAAACAGCTGTGTTTGCTAAATCGAGCCCTTGTCGAAAATATGAGTTATTTTACATTAGATCTGTTTCTCATTCGTATCCAAATATTCAGTGTTTAGTCATTATTTCTATAATAGTGTGTGTATTCGTAAGCAATAACAGGAGGTTTTTGTGTATTTCAAAGTTTAGATACACTACCCAAAAGGGATTTCACCGGGTAGACGAGAGTATGACACCAACTAGATACGGCTTTAGTGTTACACTCTATAACTGATTCATTTTCGAGACCATTTTCAAACATTTTAAGAAAACGCAACAACCACATGCTTGTAACCTCACTAGAAAGAAACAGGCGTGATGGCCAGTGTGAAACAGCGCGCGTAAAACTTGACTCGTTTTAAAATCCTCGTAACATAGAGGGTGCCGTTAGGACTAAATATAGCTAGCTAGAAAAACGTAATAAAATAGCTAACAGGCAGAGTTTTCTTTAGTATTGGTAGACGAAAAAACTTATCTACAACGAGATTTATATGTGTAAGACTAACACTGTTACTTATTTCTGTTCACGTCATTGCAGACAACCTCAAAACACAAGAGCTCAATAGTAGAAATTTATTTAAAAAAAACGTTCCCTCGCTCGTGTACGCGAACCCCCCCCCCATTTTTTTGTTTTTTAAGGTTTCACTTTTTTATTTTTTTATTTTACAAGTGCGACATCTGGTGATAGGTTTTATATAGTCTCACAATCACCAAAGTTTTTTTTTCGCACGTGTAACAAAGGCTGATCTCGTCGAGAAGTGGGAGTGCAATGTTTGATAGAAGTATATAGTTAATGGTCTCTTTTAAAAGAATACTTGTGTTAAAGAGGAAAATATAAAAATCGGATATATGTCATAACCAGACTAAAATATGACGCCAACTACATATTCATTAGTGTTACAGGTTACAATCGAGACAATGCCGAGGTTAGTTTCAATCATTTTAAGAAAAACCAACACGCACGTGTTTTTTTTACCACGCGTTGTTAAACTCGATCGATGGTCGGCGCTCGCGATTTTAGTTAACAAGAAGACGATATATTCATATAATAGGAAGATATATTTAGACAATAAGAAGACTTTGAGACAATAGGAAGACGAGAATAGGAAGAGGTTAATAGGAAGACGATATATTTATAGATAACAAGAAGACGATATATTTAGACAAACAATTAGACGATATAGGTAACAAAAGAAGTATACACAAGGTATGTGTGATGCACCGCACACAACCGGGAGGGCAGACCCAGTTTTAACTGGGCACCAGAGGAACTCTGGAACGGTTAAGGAGGCCAACCCGATGCTGATTACAGCATCGGGTCGGCTGACTTAACAACACGTGCATCACACATACCTTGTGTATACTTCTTTTGTTACCTATATCGTCTAATTGTTTGTCTAAATATATCGTCTTCTTGTTATCTATAAATATATCGTCTTCCTATTAACCTCTTCCTATTCTCGTCTTCCTATTGTCTCAAAGTCTTCTTATTGTCTAAATATATCTTCCTATTATATGAATATATCGTCTTCTTGTTAACTAAAATCGCGAGCGCCGACCATCGATCGAGTTTAACAACGCGTGGTAAAAAAAACACGTGCGTGTTGGTTTTTCTTAAAATGATTGAAACTAACCTCGGCATTGTCTCGATTGTAACCTGTAACACTAATGAATATGTAGTTGGCGTCATATTTTAGTCTGGTTATGACATATATCCGATTTTTATATTTTCCTCTTTAACACAAGTATTCTTTTAAAAGAGACCATTAACTATATACTTCTATCAAACATTGCACTCCCACTTCTCGACGAGATCAGCCTTTGTTACACGTGCGAAAAAAAAACTTTGGTGATTGTGAGACTATATAAAACCTATCACCAGATGTCGCACTTGTAAAATAAAAAAATAAAAAAGTGAAACCTTAAAAAAAAAAAAATCGGGGAGGGGGGTTCGCGTACACGAGCGAGGGAACGTTTTTTTAAAATAAATTTCTACTATTGAGCTCTTGTGTTTTGAGGTTGTCTGCAATGACGTGAACAGAAATAAGTAACAGTGTTAGTCTTACACATATAAATCTCGTTGTAGATAAGTTTTTTCGTCTACCAATACTAAAGAAAACTCTGCCTGTTAGCTATTTTATTACGTTTTTCTAGCTAGCTATATTTAGTCCTAACGGCACCCTCTATGTTACGAGGATTTTAAAACGAGTCAAGTTTTACGCGCGCTGTTTCACACTGGCCATCACGCCTGTTTCTTTCTAGTGAGGTTACAAGCATGTGGTTGTTGCGTTTTCTTAAAATGTTTGAAAATGGTCTCGAAAATGAATCAGTTATAGAGTGTAACACTAAAGCCGTATCTAGTTGGTGTCATACTCTCGTCTACCCGGTGAAATCCCTTTTGGGTAGTGTATCTAAACTTTGAAATACACAAAAACCTCCTGTTATTGCTTACGAATACACACACTATTATAGAAATAATGACTTAACACTGAATATTTGGATACGAATGAGAAACAGATCTAATGTAAAATAACTCATATTTTCGACAAGGGCTCGATTTAGCAAACACAGCTGTTTGAAACATCCTCCGTAATGAAATTGTCTATCGACCTCGTACGCGCAGATCTCTGAAACACACACGTGTGCGTCTCTCACTCGATCTTTCTGAATGCAGTCGGCTTTGTTTAATTGTTTTTTCCAAACACACCTGTAGTGTAATTAAACATTGGCGTAACACGGATAGTCGGTTTCACCGTCGAACCGTTAGCTTTCGGTTTTTCGCAGAAACACATTTGTACTAAAATTTTTTATAAAAGAAATAGATTTTCATGTCATACACATCCATACAGAGAGTATGTAAGACCGTGGTAGGTATTTTTCTACATCATACTATTATTCTTCTTCTTCTTCCATCCTTACCCGTCGACCGACCAAGCAGTCTGTGGCCATTACGCCTTGCGGCGTCTTAGGGCAACAAGAAATTATCCGATGTTCCGTTACAACAGACTATATATGCTATTACAACTGGTAGATAACGTTTGTCGTAGCTTTTATCGGGTAGGTAATAGATGTTTATAGTCCTGTCTGAGCCGAGATGATAGTGATGACAATGTGAAAGTAAGGGGTAAGAAATATTTTTATCACAAGGTGATCGTGTGAGAGAAAGGAAAGTGTCTGGATAGAATAATTTATAACATGATAAGAAGTGATGAAGTGCTTAAACCGTTGGGGCGCGTGTTGAAGACCGCAACTGTAAGTATTTACCAAGGGGAAGTAAAGGGGAGAAATTTAATTGTCACGGGGTGACATTTTTTTGACAATAGGAAGAACTTTGATTACGAAGAGGGCGACATTTTTTTTGACAAGGGGCAGTATTTTTATGAGAAGGGGTATTATTTTTTACCAAGGGGAAGTGTTTTTTAAAGAAGTATTTGTAATTGTCACGGGGTGACATTTTTTTGACAATAGGAAGAACTTTGATTACGAAGAGGGCGACATTTTTTTTGACAAGGGGCAGTATTTTTATGAGAAGGGGTATTATTTTTTACCAAGGGGAAGTGTTTTTTAAAGAAGTATTTGACGGTTGATCTATTTATCTATAGGTTGAATAAAAAAATTGATGCAAGCTGGCGGTGATTCGAACACACGAACGTAGGAATATTTCTTTTATAAGTTTTCTACTATTGATGGTTTGTATTTTACCGTAGTGACGTGAACAGAAATTCACGATCGCTGATTTGCACGGGTCATCGATCCGATTTCTTTCTAGTGAGAGTACAAACACGTGGTTGTTGGGTTTTTCTTAAAATGTATGAAACTGGTCTCGACCATGAATCAGTTACAGATTGTAACGCTAAGTACGTGTTTAGTTGCCGCCATACTTTAGTCTACCTGCAAGATATATCTCTACGGGTGTGTTCAATAAATTGTCTATTTGTTTTTGTTCAGTGTGGTCTTTCCCAATATTTTTTATGTTGGAGACTGCGAGTGTTTACGGTTCATTTACATAACATTAACTGAACATTGGGGTAAGTAGATTTTATTACTCATGCTATAATATAAATAATAAAGAAAACTACCCCGTGACCCACTACACACACAACACAACACAAAACCAAAACCGCCTCCATCATACCGAACCTTACTCATCTGCCTCTATAACAGGTAATACTTTTAAAAATATATTTTCCTCTTTATTCTATAGCGGATAGGAAAAAATGGGAATTCACTCAAGAGTGTTTATAAAAAGACCTTCTTCTCAAGTCAAGTAGTAACCTAATTGTGTGAAAGTTTTGGAGCAATCAAATTTGTTACAAAACATGTAAACGATAAAAAACACAATTTTCTTCCAATAAAAATGATAAAGTTACTTCTAAACCACCTTGCTGTTTGTAACTAGACTACGACACATCTACATAGATAACAAAGTTCTGGTGAGATCACTTTTGCGTAGTGTATCTATACCTAATAAAACACACACAAAATCTCCTGTTATTGCTTACGCATACGCAATATTATAGAGATAATACCTTAACAAGACTATTTAAAGAATTACAGTTAATAAATAGTGACCGAGTCTATCAAACCGAGAAAGCTAACACTGAATATTTGTTCAACAGCACGTTGAGTATCGATTAGGTTTCTGAGTATGTAACCATCTGTCACCACGAATCGTGTCTCAAACCGTTTCACAACCTAGCTTAAAGCCGCTATAACACAATCGATTAGCTTTTCATTAAGCAAGTTGCTGTTAGTGAGCAAATAAGGCTGGGCAGGTGTCAAGCGACCTACAATGCGTTTGAGACTAGTGTTTTAGCTTGACTATTTAGCGTATAACTGCTGTAACATCTTGTATATGTATACCTGTCTATATGTAAAATAAACAACACACACACTACCAGGACGCAAGTTCGATGGTAGAACTAGTACTGGTTTCTAAAACTTCACTCTGATCTATACATATTGTAGATACAACAATTAAAATACCGACACACAAAAAACCCATACCCCAGCACACCCCACGATTCGACAGCCCCACAAACTACACCACACAATTAAGATACCTACAACCAAACACACTACCGGTACAATACATCACACAAAAAACCTCCCGACCTCACCCACACCACTACAAAAGAAAACACAAAACCTCAACTCGCTTCAAAACTCCCTTCTAAGCTGTGATATCTCCACCTCTCGATCGACACAACCGACTACAACCCGACATTGTTTAGGGACCGCTTTTGCCTTCCCATTGCGAGCCGCACTCGATCAGCCAGACTGCACTGCTACAGACTGTTTCCAGGACCACCCCTTGCAGGTGGGGTCATACCTCTTTGTAGGTGACGGCTCCCACTAACTAGGTGAACATGCCAAGAAGTGATGCAATACTTAAACCTTTGGAGAGCTGAGTGAAGGTCGAGAGAGTAAATTTTATCGAGACCCCCCTTATTACACGTGCGAAAATCCTTTGGTGGGTGATATCTAAAGTTTTCTCCCAAAACCAGTGGTCACATTTCTATCATCTCGGGGGTATATTTCTGTCGTCTCGAGGTCATATTTTCTATCATTACACATACATATTTCTGTCGTGTCGAGGGCATATTTCTGTCGTCTCGAGGTCATATTTTCTATCATTACACATACATATTTCTGTCGTGTCGAGGGCATATTTCTGTCGTGCCGAGGACATATTTATATCATTACACATACATATTTCTGTCGTGTCGAGGGTATATTTCTGTCGTGTCGAGGGCATATTTTCTATCATTACACATACATATTTCTGTCGTGTCGAGGGCATATTTCTGTCGTGTCGAGGTCATATTTTCTATCATTACACATACATATTTCTGTCGTGTCGAGGGTATATTTCTGTCGTGTCGAGGGTATATTTATATCATCTCGAGGGCATATTTCTATCGTGTCGAGGGGGTATTTCTACCACCTCACGGGCATTTCCTAGTGAGTAGTTGTCTACGACCAAACTTCACCTCTCAGCGTCTTATATTCTCATCACTAGCCACACACAGCGTTAGAACAACACGTTAGTTTTTACGCGGACCTAGGGGTAGATATGTTCAAAGATGTGATTTCCGTACCTGGTGTCACGTTAAAACACCTCTGCAAAAACCCGCCCATCCAACGTCTCTTTTTCGTTATGTTGCGAGCGGGAGGCAGATTTGCACCACACGTTGCGCCAAAAAAAGTTTGACAAAAGTCAACCCAGCAGTGACAAACTTAGAAGGCTAAACATTACAGATTAAAATATCTCTCTTCCACCTCCAAAACTATACCACATCACACAAAAATATCCCCCCTAACCTAACCCCACCTGCTACATTACACCCGTACCTCGTCACCGACGCCTCTTCACTCCCACCTCTCAATGCTGGTCCACTCGCCTGCTACACCCCAAAAATGTACACAGCTGCATCCTGACAACGTCACCACATCTCCCCTCAACATCTAAAATATCTCTCTTCCACCTCCAAAACCATACCACATCACACAAAAATATCCCCCCTAACCTAACCCCACCTGCTACATTACACCCGTACCTCGTCACCAATGTCTCTTCACTCCCACCTCTCAATGCTGGTCCACTCGCCTGCTACACCCCCAAAAATGTACACAGATGCATCCTGACAACGTCACCACATCTCCCCTCAACATCTAAAATATCTCTCTTCCACCCCCAAAACCATACCACATCACACAAAAATATCATCCCTGCCCCTGCATCACTCCTGCAGAATTAATATATGTCTATAAATAACGTCTTCTCGTTATCTAAACATATCTCTATATAAAAAATTCATGGGTCTCCTCCTCGCCTCCTCCTCAATTCCTTATATAAAAAAAGCACCCCGCCATCTTGCGCCATATACCACCTTCTTGTTATCTCAAGTCCGCCCTCTTGCCCTTGTACATTTTCCCTATATAAAAAGTCATCCCGCCATCTTGCGCCTGCAGCGCGCCGCCATTTTTCTCCTTATATAAAAAGTCACCCCGCCATCTTACCCCTGTATCACGCCTGCAGAATTAATATATGTCTATAAATAACGTCTTCTTGTTATCTAAAAATCTCAAAGTCTAACTATTATCCTCTTCCTATTATCGTCTTCTTGTTATCTCAATAAACACATATTACTATATTAAAAAGTTATCCACTTCTCCTGCTGCTCCACCTCCACACTGCGTATTTCCTTATATAAAAAGTCATCCCGCCTGGTGCTACCTGCACACTGAGTATTTTCTTATATAAAAAGTCATCCCGCCTGATGCTCCACCTACGCAATGAGTATTTTCTTATATAAAAAGTCATCCCGCCATCTTGCCCCTGCACATTTTCCTTATATAAAAAGTCACCCCACCTGATGCTCCACCTGCACACTGAGTATTTTCTTATATAAAAAGTCATCACCCTCCGCCTGATGCTCCACCTGCACACTGAGTATTTCCTTATATAAAAAGTCACCCCGCCATCTTGCCCCTGCACATTTTTCCTATATAAAAAGTCATCCCGCCTGCTGCTCCACCTGCTCAATGAGTATTTTCTTATATAAAAAGTCATCCCACCTGCTGCTCCTCCTCAATTCCTTATATAAAAGTCATGTACCAACCCCTGCTGCTCCATCTGTACAATGAGTATTTCCTTATATAAAAAGTCATCACCCTCCGCCTGATGTTCCACCTGCACAATGAGTATTTCCTTATATAAAAAGTCACCCCGCCTGCTGCTCCACCTGCGTAATGAGTATTTCCTTATATAAAAAGTCACCCCGCCTGATGCTCCACCTGCGCAATGAGTATTTCCTTATATAAAAAGTCATCCCGCCTGCTGCTCCACCTGCGTAATGAGTATTTCCTTATATAAAAAGTCATCCCGCCCTCTTGTTACCTCCCCCTTGTTATCTCAAATCCGCCATCTTGTTATCTCCCCCTTGTTAGCTCAAGTCCGCCATCTTGTTATCTCCCCCTTGTTAGCTCAAGTCCACCATCTTGACCCTCCTCTTCTTGTTATCTCAAATCCGCCATCTTGTTATCTCCCCCTTGTTAGCTCAAATCCGCCATCTTGACCCTCCTCTTCCTATTATCTCCCCCTTGTTAGCTCAAATCCGCCATCTTGTTATCACCCCCTTGTTAGCTCAAAGCCGCCATCTTGTTATCTCCCCCTGTTAGCTCAAATCCGCCATCTTGTTATCTCCCCCTTGTTAGCTCAAGTCCGCCATCTTGACCCAAATAACCTCCCCTTGTTAGCTCAAATCCGCCATCTTGCGCCGCGCGCACCACCATTTTTTTTGCTATATAAAAGTCACGCGCCACCAGGCGTTTTTGCTATATAAAAGTCACGCGCCACCATCCGCGCCACCAGCGCGCCACCGGAATGATAATCGTTTTGCGCATACCCTACTACTAATGCTTAAATTAACTTTTAAAGTCGCGAAGGAATTTATAACTAATTAATTAAGTTAAGTTCTATATATATATAGGTGTGTTTTGACCATTAGACTCGCGAAGTGTTTTCGTAAATATATAATTGAATACGCGAGTATATATAATAGTCATAACGGTAAAGTTATCGCGCGTTAGAATGTTTTTTGATTTTGCGGTATGATTTTCATGTTTTCTATCTTTTCATATAGAATGATCATACAACCTTGCGTCCCAGCAATAAATTATATAGAGTCATCCAGACTCAGTTCTTAAACCTCCAGATATTTTGATGAACAGTTTAAATTTTAATCTTGTGGCGATCCTGTGCGGGGTCCAGCTAACTGAATTTACCAGAAAGAAAGCAAACCCAAGAACAATTTAACACATCATCAATTAAATTAAGATTAACTGGAGAAGAACATTGCCAGAGCTATATTTATATTATTATTCCTGCTCTACTGGGAAAGAGAGTATATGTTTTCCTGAACACTGACAGTTGATAAATTTTTCTCACTGGTTTTTTAAACCCCGAAGAAGAACCTACCTCACTGGTCAGTTGTGTCATCACGCTTAAGAAGTTTTACTATCAGCGGCGAAGTCAGAGAGAGCACACCATTCTCACCCCTGTATCTGGGACCGTGCCATCCAATAGAACTTTTTTTCTAACAAAAACAGAAGTACACTTAGGCTTCACATTCCAGCGATTCTCGGGAAATTGTTGCTAAGAGCCTAAACCTGTTATAAACTAGGGCTGGAAACAGAAGACAAAGACACTACCTATGTCGAGTGTTTAATTGCTGTTTTGTATTTTTTCTATGGAGTGCCAGATTCCACTATCGGTAAGTGTGTGTGAGAAATTGTGTGTTGGCCATCACGAGCGTGCATGAATGAAGGAGCATTATTTGCAACCACTTATAATTTGTTCACCTGGTAAATATTTTGTTTATTGTATTGTTCTTCTTTAAGTGGGATTTCTTAACTTTGTTTATTTCCCCTCCCTTAAATCTGTTTAGTAAAGGGAAAACATTTTGAGAACAATAGGACTTATTCTACAACCTATACCTAGTATTGCAACACCTTGTATCAGAGTACATTAATTTCCGTTGGGTTAAATTATCTATTTGTCTGATAAAACCTGTCTTTTGTACTGGGTTTTCTTTTCCCTTTGTCTATTTCAAGCGGGAAGGGCATATTGGATTACTCCTATTCACCCCCCCCCCCCCCCCCCTTTCCACCTTGGTATTTGTATTTTCTGTACTATGACATTTGCCTGTAACATAAAACCTGTTGTGATTTTGATTTAAATGATAAATAAACATCATAAAACTTTTCTTACTGTGTTGGAAGGCCCAAGCCCAAATTACCCATATTTGTTTACCATAGTTTGTATTCACGTAGCGTCTGTGTGTTTGAAGCACCAAATTGGTGTGTACGTGAGTGTCTGGTAACTGGCAAATAATTGTTTAGCCAGGAGAGTGTAGGAGTCTATCAAAATAAAAATATAGATTGTCGTACGATAGGCAAATCGGAGGAGATTTTCCCGATTTACTTAGACTGTCCTTACTCTTCCAGCACTTTTTGTGAATCTACTACCTATTTCTACACCTTTCTTTCACAGAGCCTTCACCATCATTTTTCACTCTAACGGGACCACTATTTCTAAGACCTATTCTCAAATAAAAATTTACGACACTCTGGAATATATTTTTTTTCCCCGCTTAATATTCACAGTGTCTTCTCGCTGCATTAGTAAAGTCTCCTAAGTACATTTATATCTAGTGCACATCTTTACACTTAGTATTAGGAGCATTAGGAGCCCCTTTAGTCATAATTAACTATCGGAGTACGCCCCCGAGGTTATATCCCTCCGCTGCTTTTTAAGTAGTACACTTAGTATTACTTGTATATTTATCATTCACTAATTCCACCGACTATAGAACTATTTTAGTTACATTACAACAATATAACAATTAAGTTATTCTTTCGCTGCCCAACGACTGGCGTTGACGATCACGCCTGATCATTTCCAACGGTCTCTGGCTATCTTGAATCAGCTATGTGTGCAATGTCTTCATGTATCATGTGCAGTGGCGGATCTACTATGAAACTAATGAAGCTTAAGCTTCAGGGCCCTAATCCCGGAGGGGCCCCAAAAGCGACTTTAGTCCACATTGCTTATAAATGTTGGGTCTACTGTATAAGAAGGGGTATTTTAAAAAACATTGTTGTATTAATAATATAGTGTAATTCAATACAAAATAATAGTTAAAATAAAAATTAAAATGTTATTAAAGTATCATGTAAGCTAGCCGTAAACGAAAACAAGCTTTCTCAGAAAGTAGATCTAACATTTTGTCTTTTCAAAACATCCGACAATAGTCGCACGACTCAAATTGATTAATTTATTGTTGTATATATTTCAACAATCCCAAAGTTTGAGAGTCAGTAGCACAGATGTTGTAAAGGTGGAATGTCGCGGTGAGTTGGCTGTTCTGCTGTGGCTAATGTAGTGTTTTCCCCTTTTTAGCAGAGGTCAAGACCCTAGTGGAAAAACAATGAGTTCACGAACGTACTTAAGTGGATACCAAAAACGCAAACTCAAGGAAAAGCGATCTGACGAAATTTCTAAATGTCAAAAACTAACAAACTATTTGGCAATGTCACGTTTATCAACACTTACAATTGAAACAACCCAAGCAAACACCGTTGAAGCCACTGATAGTGCACAAACTGTGGGAGCTCTTTCTAGCAATATTCAACCCACTGTTGACGCTTTTCATACAGATGACGATCACAGTGGTCAACATGAATGTACCGCGGAACAAGCAGAGACTGAGCAGAAACATAAAACAGGAAGCGAATTCAGTGATTTCAAAGAATACAGTGACCTTGAAAATTGGCCCATAACAGTTGATAATGATTTCATAGAGAATTGTTTAATGCAAGACATAGGATTTTTTCAAAATAATAAACCAGATGATGTATGTACCGAATCAAGCAGGGTTTAGAAGGAGCAAAACAGAAGTTTCTCAAACAAATATTTTGAAAAAAAATGGCCAGACTGTGATGAGATCATGCTTAGTTTATTCAAAGAGCAAAGGCTGTATATACTGTTTTGTTTGCGAACTCTTTTCTAAATGCCAAACATCACTTACAACAGGTGGGTTTTCTGACTTGATGAATGTACTCAAAACTCTGGAGAATCATGAAGACAGCATGGAACATAAGAGGGCGATGTTGTGTTGGATAACAAGAAAGTCAAATAAAAATACTGTGGAACAGCAACTTGAAGAACAGATGACAAAAATCATACAGTACTATTTTGAAGTACTGAAATGAGTTGTTGCTGTTATAAAGTTTTTTAGTGAAAGAGGTGTGGCATTTGGAGGTCATGAGGAGAAGTGGGGCTCACCAAATAAGGGAAACTTTATGGGGGCCATTGAACTTATTGCAGAATTCGACCCATTTTTACATGAACATCTCGAGAAATGTGAAAATGAAAAAGTAAATGCTACTTACCAATCCAAAACCGTTTATGAGAAAATGATATAAATTATGGGAAAACATTTGCAAGATGAAACTGTGAGTCAAATCAACAACCTAGACACCAAATACTACTCAAGCTGTGAATCCAATCAACAACCTAGACACCAAATACTACTCTATTATTGTTGACTCTACACCTGACCTGACACAAGTTGACTAGCTGGTAATTGTGGTTCGATACTGCTATAATGGAAAACCCTGTAAGAGATTTTTAACATTTTTACCGACAGAAAACCATTCATCAACGACTTTGTTCAACAAAATACAACAAGTCCTGGGTGAACATAAGCTTTCACTTGAAAATATCCGTGCTCAGTCCTACGATAATGCATCTAACATGAAGGGCTCGAAGAAAGGGCTGCAAGCACTCTTTAAAACCATTAACAGGTACGCAGACTGTGTTCCATGTGCAGCCTGTGATGAAGTACTGAGATTCTGTCTTTCAAATGGCCCATGTCTTTTTCTCCTTGCATTATTTACACTATTTTTAGGAGGGATTACAAGTAATCCACCCCATGTTTCTTCTCCTTGTTTTATTTACTTTTTTTTCAGAGTGAGACTACGATGGAGTTTTATCTTATCTGCATTATGTTTCTTCTCTGTGAATAGTATGGTGTTTAGTGTTGTTGTGTAGGGAATTGTTGCAGTTTTATTCTAGAGGAATGACCGTAGAGCCTAGGTCAGATTTGCACCAGTTTTAGTCTTTTTAAAGCTATTGCTTGCAATAGACGTATTTTTCGGGCGTTAAGTTATTTTCGGACATTTTTTCGCTTCATTTAGCAGTAGAGGGCTGAGCTTAATTCCCGATCCTTAGTTTCAATGGGGGGTAGGGACCTTTAGCACGCGCTAGCAGTAACAGGGTGAGTCAGAGTTGTTTACAGTTTTGATTGGCTGAGATCAAACTGCATTGAAAGGCAGCCCGATCATTGGGGCTTAGAACAAAGCAGCACAAATGACGTCAGAGGTCAGCGCGGGGGTCTATGATTATATACAAGCTCGTATTTCATAGCCCGTTCTCTCAAATGTAATTGCCAGCCGTGTACCAGAGCAAAATTGTCGATTTGCCTTTAAGTGGGAAAATTCGAGTTTGCTAAGCATGATTTATTAGCGTGGTACTTTATTGATTGTAATTGAGTATTAGCCTGATCAGTAAGTGTTCTTGGGAAGTTATTTTTAATTTAATTCTTAACGCCAGAGCCATCAATACTATCTTAGTGATAAACTGGGAAAACGTAGGTGGTCCATTTAATTCTTTCTTGAAGGAATAACTGTATTTATGAAGGGTTGTGAGTTGAGATGTTACGGGCGTGCTTTGTATTATTTCAAAGACGGTCTGTAGAGAAACCCGCATCTGTGATTTATGGTAATGTACAGAATGGCGGGAGCGCGTGTAATGTATCTCATTGAGAGTTTATTCTGCGTTAACAGTTACACATATATATTTAGACGGGAGTGGAGTTGTGAAATTGTAAGCACGGGGGTGCTGCTCTTTAATGATTATTGGAGTTGTGGAATTGTAAGCACGTGGGGGCTGTTAATTAATGAATATTAATGCGGGACCACGTGGTTGTAACTACTGGGGTTTTAATTGATAACCTGGGGTTGTGTTTAACTTGTGGGCAGTATGCAGATGCTAGCGTAACTGTTTATACGTTATTGTTTGTGCATTTGTTGTTCTGTGTATTCAAAAGACGTGAGATGTCATTTTAAAGGAAATTATTTTGTATTACATTTTGAATGGGATTTATATTACTGTACGGGAATTTAATGATTCCTGGCGAGGTCTATTTTAATTTTGTTGATCACTGAATGAATTTAGTGTCAGTGTAGAAATGGGCCAAAGTATTTTTGCAAAGGTTAAGCTCAGTGAAGAACTGTTGTGTTTCAGGGGTAGTCATGCAGAACAAAGACGATCTAAGTCAGCCGCGCTGCGAGCTGAGTACCAAACAGGGGAATGTTTATTTTGGAATCGGGTAGATAGAAGAGAAGGGAGTTGAGTGGTGGAAGAACTGATTTTGGGCAAGATTAATTGGTATGCTGGGACGCAAGGTTGTATGATCATTCTATATGAAAAGATAGAAAACATGAAAATCATACCGCAAAATCAAAAAACATTCTAACGCGCGATAACTTTACCGTTATGACTATTATATATACTCGCGTATTCAATTATATATTTACGAAAACACTTCGCGAGTCTAATGGTCAAAACACACCTATATATATATAGAACTTAACTTAATTAATTAGTTATAAATTCCTTCGCAACTTTAAAAGTTAATTTAAGCATTTCAGCATCTATTATCTTTGGAAATAATGTAATAGATATATCATTTAGTTTGCAGCTGGAACATTGAAATGGGTTTATTTAATAAGTTTAAATTAACACACAGTCCAGTGAAATAAAAATGAATGAATTAGACCACTGATCACTAGAAACTAATATATATTATACCGTTTAGCACAGAAAAGAATTCACTCCAATATAGCCGTAAATTCATATGAAATCTCGCAGGATTCAACTATACGCTAGTGAATTTAAAAATCTCTGGCAAACGAATGATAACTTGCCTTCTTCAATGGTCTCTATTTATTTGAAATGGAATGAAAGATCGGGGGGACACGTGAAATGTTCACACCTGTTAAGAACTCAGGGAAAATTCGAGATTCTACGCCGCCCGTCCCCGTTCGGTTATCCAACTCTGTGGCCGCTTCGTCTGCGATTCCGGCGCTCTCCTCTGGTTCACACTGCCGTGTTACCTAACAGCGGAAAACTTCATCGTCCGTTCTGAGAATCGTATTGCCTGTTTGATCGTGTGCCGCTTCTCTCGTTGATCTTTGGCAACACCTACTAGGCAGGTACGAACGAAAGGTTGTAGCGAAATGCTTGCTTATAATCGCTCTAGAACTTGGCAGAGGCGTGGCTTAACCTCTACCAAGACAAGCGATGTCCTGGATCCTCGCATGATAAATTATCTACATATTAATTAGCAAACGTGGTGACGAGTCCACTCTGCTCTGCTGCATATTAATGAGTCCAGGGGATGTTCCACGTTTCTATCGTGCATGCTAATGAGCCCACGTGGAAGAGTTCCACTTTGACGAAAAATTCCACCCATATTCAGGGGTACTGATGTTAATCGAGGGTGCTACCATATCATCTAACAATTCAGGGACAGCTGAGTTTCATCGTCACAATCGTCCCCTCTTTTGAGACATGAAAACATCTTTTCATGTTTCATTTATGACAATGAAGCTGCTCTGATCGGTAGCTTTAGGATGATTGGTATCTTCGTTTTCGTCCTCTTCCTCCGTAGTCCAGTTTCTACTCATGAAATCAGCCCCGACATTCTGTTTTCCCGGAATGTAATCCACTTTGAAAGAGTACACGCTTAAAAGCAAAGCCCAACGCATGATCCTGGCATTAAATTCCTTATTTGCGCCAAGAAAAGCTAATGGAGCGTGGTCTGTTTGCACCGTGAAAGATGTCCCATAGAGAAACTCATGATGGCGTCTGATGCCGTCAATCAGAGCGAGACATTCTCTTTCAACTACGCTGTAGTTACGTTCAGCCTTATTTAATTTCCGACTGCCATAAGCAACTGGAAATAGCATATTCGGGTCACTGTCCTCGGCTTGCAGCAGTGTTGACCCGATGCCCTGACCTGACGCGTCGACCCGCAATACAAAAGGTTTCTTGAGGTCAGGTAACCTCAAAATGGGGTATGCAGACAACTGTCCTTTTAAAGTGCTGTACGCGTGTTCGCACTTTTGATCCCAGATAACCTTATCAGGACGACCTTTCTTTGTGAGGTCCGTCAGAGGTGATGTAAGTTTATTGAAATTCTGGATGTATTCGTGATAATATGCACATAGTGATAGGAAAGAACGAGTGTCTTTCTTCGTTCGGGGCCTTTTAGCTGCAACTATTTTCTCCACGTTCTTCTTAACAGGCCACATGCAGGCGTGAGAAATAGTATGCCCCAGGAAGTCTAGCTTTTCAAACCCGATGAGACATTTGCTAGGTCTGGCTGTGAGACCAGTTTCCTGTAGTCTCCTGATGAGCATAGCAACCGTAGCAATATGTTCGTCGTAGGTCTCCGATGCAATTAATATGTCATCCATGAAATTATGGATATGGGGACTTTGCAAAGGTTCTAGAAGCTTCCTCATCATCCTGGTGAACACTCCTGGTGCGTTATGCAATCCGAACGGCATCACATTAAATGTGTAATGTCCTTCACTAGTGCTGAAAGCTAACAAAGGTTTAACTTCCTCCTTGACTGGTATTTGATAATAACCTTTACTGAGGTCAACCTTGGAGAAAATTCTTGCTTTGCTAAGCTTGGTGAACAACTCAGAAACAGTCTGGAGAGGTTCGGGCTGGAATTCCGTTACAGCGTTTAGCAACCGGTAATCTATACACAGCCGAACTTCCTTGTTGGGCTTCTGCAACAGCACTACACTCGAACTGTAAGGAGATGTCGACTGACTGATAATTCCTGCCTGACGCAGCTTGTCTATTTCTCCGCGAAGTGCGTCGGTTTTAGCGTACGGATTGGGATAAACTCTGGTTTGAACAGGGGTCTCGTTTGTTAATTTCTTATCAAATTCGATGAGATTTGTTCGACCAGGTACATCCGTTAAGACTGCACTGTACTGTTTTAGTAGCGCCCTGGTTTCTGTTTGTTGTTCTTGTGAGAGATTGTCGCCGAACTTGACATCTTTGAAGGATTCTGTTGGTTGCAATGGGTACTCCATGCAACTATCATCATCTTCTTCCTCAACTTCCGTTGCTATGGCGACAGCCAGGAGATGCTCGGAGGACGGCACTGGTCTTTCCAAATATTTCTTAAGGAGATTTATGGGAAAGACCTTCTCCTTTCCTTTGATTCAGATATTGTAATTGGTGCGTGAGATCCTTTTAAGGACGGTAAACGGCCCTTGCCATCCGATGCGAAGTTTATTGCTTCCGGTTGGAAGTAGCAACAAGACTTTCTCCCCTGGTTGGAGTTCTCTCTCTTTTGCAGCTTTGTTGTATCTTTTAGCATGTTTAGCGCGGGCTTTCTTAAGGTTGGTTGTAGCTAGATCCCATCCTAGCTTTAGCCTTTCCTTGAGCTCAGATACATATTTGCTTGCAGAGACGACTGTCTCGTCAGCCTTTTGGTCTGTCAGGGACCGAAGTAAGGCTTCTAGTGGCCCCTTAATAGGTCTGCAAAATAAAAGTGTAGCTGGCGCGAATCCCGTAGACGCTTGGGGAACCTCTCTGTAGGCGAATAAGGCAGCAGATATATATAGATCCCAGTCTTCCGGTTTCTCCTGACCCAGCTTACGTAACATCATGGTGAGGTTGCCGTTAAAACGTTCCACGAGCCCATTTCCGGCCGGATGGTAGGGACTTGTGTGGATATGTTTGGCTCTCAAGATCTTATAGATCTCCTCCATTAACAGGCTACGGAATTGGGATCCATTATCCGTCAAAACTTGTTGATGTAATCTCAACCGTGTAAAAATTTGCACGAGGGCTTCTGCGACATGCTTGGAATCCGTGCCTGTTAGCGGTATAGCTTCGGGAATAGTCAGGGAGTTCTTTGTTATATAGGAATATGTTATTAATGTGTTGTTCAGCTGTGCATTTTCTATTTGTCTACAGCGGGTAGCGGCACAGTGGGATAGAGCGAAATTCGGCACCACAAATTTCCCCACGGCGAAGTGTGTCCTCTCAGACAAATCAGAGTTTTAAGATATTGCCAGAGGCGGAAAAAGAAGAGAAATACGTTTTCCAAAGGCAGGGGAAGACATTTCTCCAGTGGAAAAGGATTGTTGGATAAATCCTGAGCTCTGATGCTCGATCTTGTTACACACGCAAATGGGCATGCTGCCAGCGTTGTAGTAATTATTTCGCTTCGTCCCGGCCATAATAAAGCCGAAGGCCACAGCCCAGAGAGGGGTAAACGGGCAGGTGAATCCAGATGTGTTAGTAGTAACCAGCTACAGTGTCCAGTCCAGAATCCAGTGGGTTTTTTTATACCTTAGTCGTCAATCTCAGAATTGTGGAGAGCAACAGGGTTAAAATCCTCTCTACGTGTGGTAGACCAAAAAGACAGAACTGAGACATAGTTTGGTATAGATCATAGCAGAGGTCAGCTGCTGAAGTTTAGAGGTGCAGTTAGCTGTGTAGCAGTGTTCAGGAGATTTCAGGATAGGCTGTGTAGTAACAAAGTCTGTTCAGAGATTGTGTAGACAATTCGTAGTAGTTCCAGCTGACTGTGTAATTAGCAGTAACATTAGAATTTAGAATAGCTACTTGAGTGGAGGCTCGACATCTGAGACCCTACCAAGTTCAGTGTGGTTTGTTAATCTTAACTTCTTTCCCTATCCAGGTTGAATTTGTGGGTGAAGGGTTGGGTTGATGTAAAATCACGTTTTAACTGTGCATTCTTTGTTTCCAGGTGTGCGTACACGCACTTTATTTATTTGACATGTATTTGAGTTTTGTTTAAAGGTGTAAATAAAACTGTAAATTATAGTCTGGATCAGTCACTTTATTTACGTACATTTAGCTATCTGTTGTCTGTATCGTGGTGTATGGGAATCTTAAGTTAACCTTATCCCCTTAGGGTAATTAGAGATAGTGGAAACTATAGCGATCTAATACGTCCGGAGTGGCGAGGAAGAGTCAACTTTGGTTCTTAACCTCGGAGCCAATAGTTTCAACTGTTCACATTTTCACTATCATTTTCATCTAATCTATCTTTTTCAGTTTTTCTTCTCACTAGTGTCTTGTCACTCACTATACGTAGACAGCCTCTAGTCTTAAATCCACTTCGTGACTCAGCCCATTCACTTAACCTTGTTGGAGAAAAGGCAGTGTCTACTGTACCTGAAGTTGATGACTATTTTGGTATTTTGCAGGAGCTGTATGTTTTCTTTTCTGGATCTCCACGAAGATGGGGGATTTTAAACACACAGGGCAATCTACATTTTTCTCTAAAGAGCTTAAGTGTAACTAGATGGTCCGCAACTATGATGCAGTCCGGGCAATTAAAAATGGATATATGGGTATTTTACAAACTCTCAAACATATTTTTGAAGACTCAGAAGAGAAGCCTGAATATAAACGAGGTCCAAAGAATTTATACAAGAAGTTGGTACAGCTGGAATATGCTATTTTAACAGTCGTTTGGAAAGAAGTGATGAAGCGTTTCAACAAAACAAGTAAGAAACTCCAAACCCCTGGTTTTGATGTATTTGAAGGTTATCTTCTGCTTTCATCTTTACTTTCGTTTGTTAAAGAACTCAGAGAAAATTCCGCCGATAGAATTGCACACTATGAATCAGAAGCAAAAGGTTTGCGTGAAGATATCACTTCAAGTTATTCTGATGCTTCCATTCGCATTGTTACAAGGAAATTTTCAGATGGAACAAGTGGTATTGCTTCTTTGAGAAGAGCTGACAAATTTAGGATAGAAGTTCCGTATCAACTGTATGACTGCTTGATAATCCAGTTACGCAAGAGGATTAACCCATATGAGCAGATTGAAAAAATGTTCAAGTTCCTCTCAGAATTGGTGAACAATTCTGAAATTGATGAGGACAGTATTAAACTTACAATATCGTATTACAAAGATGGTATTGACCACAAATTAGTAAACTAGTATTATCAGTTCAAAGAATATTTGCACCTTAGGAAATCCCATAACGCAGAAGAAAACACGCCATCTAAAATGCAATGCGCAGAAGTTCTTCACCTTATTTGTGAGCAACACCTAATTGAAGTGTTCCTCGATAGTATTACTGCGCTTAATCTATACTTAATAATGCCCATCACGAGCTGTGAAAGAGAAAGGAATTTTTCAAAGCTATCCTATTGTAACCGCCCTGATTATTAATTTATGTATTGTGCTTTGTGTGACCGCTGACTAGAGGACGTCGATGGAGTGGTGTAATGTTGAAGGTCCACAATAAGGCGGTTATCTTTAAACTTGAAAACCAACGCGAATGTCGTTTGACTGAAATACGAATCCGGGAACTTTAACAGCAATTGGGCACATCAACTAGTGCCAGTACGGACATTGGATAACTCATCATGTCAACTTGCAACATCATTTTATTTAGACGAAATACTTGGACGAAAAAAAACAGGAAACAGTACTTGTACAATGATTTCACAGTTCAAAAATACATGGAGCATGTATAAGGTACAGTACTTGTAGGATCATAATTCCTTCATATAATATAACGGTTTGACCTTGCGTCAATGATAAAACCTCTAGGGTCATCCGTACAACAAATCTTGGGATGCATATTTCGACCCTGTCCTAGAGTATTGTTCTGGTACAAATTTAGACTGGTACCTTTAAACATATAAGATTCCTGCATACGTTATGTATGACATGACAACAAAGGTTAAGTACGATACTTGGTTAACCTCTCTTCATCGCCGTGTCCCGTGCGACGGCGTTCCAATAATCCAATCAAATAAGACGTAATGATGAAGCAATAAAATCCTTTAGAATATTAGGATACTTTCAGTGCAGTTCCGCGTTGATCCATTATAGTCCCTTAGCGAAAAGGGACTAGCTAGATTCCAACAGAGGATACCGTCACTAAAGTCAAATAATATATTCAAATATTAAAATTACTGGATAGGACTTACGTATCGTGTAGGCCGACAATGGCTTCTACCAAGAAGTCATGTCCCAGAATACTCTTACCCCAAAATCGATGGGTACACAATAAAAGATCAACAGACTCCATGTCTGGCATGAGATGCGGCTTGCTTCATGCACGCTCATACGTCATCTGGCTTGTTTGGCAACAAGCGCGCCCACAGATACCCATACACAAAATTGTGCATTTACGTGCGCGATAAATGAAATGTACATAATCTAACACCCACCTTAGTTGGTGCGTACTCACTTAACAAAAGTAGGACCTGATGACTACTTGAGAATGTTAAGGACCCATAAAGAAGGCAACACCTATATTTTAAAAAAAACTAATTTCGGTCTACCATGACTGAAGAGCGCTTAAATTCTTTATGCATATTGTCTCTAGAAAATGACATTGCAAGGAAGCTCTCATACGGCAAAACTGTGCGTGAATATGTTGCTAGAAAAAAACAGAAATAAGAGTATTTTGTAAAATGTGCTTCATGTAGTATGTTCTGGTAAGTTTAACATTTCCTTCTGAGCACAAATCACACCCATTTTATATTTTACTCATTGCTAATTTTCTTATAATTTTCTTGTTATGTCTTCAACGAACTAATTCTAAATGATGGAGGCAATAATTAAAATAGTCAAGATTTAAAGTCACATATACCAAGGTGGATAGTGGTTTAGTGATCAGAACATATGCCTTCCAAGCAAATGTTCTGCATTCAACTCCCAGCAGAGTTGTTTCTTTTTTTTAAATTCATTCATTTGACTTCAGTTTTTATATGTGCGTTGTTGTGGATCTACTATAAAGCTTGAACTTCAGGTCCTCCAAGTCCATTTATTTCTATAATACATTTCTTTCCCATCCTCACAATTTTTTTTTAAATAAAAGGGGCCCCTTCAAGAGTTCAAGCTTCAGGGCCCCCAAAATGTAGATCCGCCACTGAACATGGGGGTTAGTTCACTGAGATATATCTCTCGTTTCTCTCTCTCTCATTCTTCTGTCTTCTCTTCTTTCAGTTTAATGAACCAGTTGTTTCCAGATTCTCTTCTATTTCCTATTTCATGACATTTTCTGAGAACGACTGTATCTAACTATGTTGGTTAATTGAAACACTTTCTCCTGATTGTAGGAGTATTCCCACAAAGTGGCGAATCTATATTTTGAGGGCCCTGAAGCTTGAATTCTTGGACAGTGCCCTTTTATCCAAAAATAAATGTTCGGAGATGGGAAAGAAACGTATTATAAGAAAACTAGACTTGGTGGCCCTGAGGCTCAAGCTTCATAGTAGATCCACCTCTGCATACAAACTTATGGCACCAATGTATTCGTTACTTCTTTCTTAGATGCCATATCTCTGTTTCAGTTGTCTCTCTGCCTGTAGGTTACTGTCTATATCTCGCATTTATAAATATAAGATTGACATGCAGCATCGTATAATGTCCCTTGTCGTCCCCGGGTGCATCTGATGAGATAAAGAAAGAACAGGACTATTGATCCCTCTTGCATGACGTACAATGTGACAAATATAAAGATTGTGTCTCGATGGCGACACGCTGCTCTACAGTGGTGTACCCACATCTGAAAGAGCTAAAGGGGGCGTGGGTTGCATTGTGGCCAAAAACCAAAAGGATAGTATCAAGGGATGGAAATTTGTCTTGGAGCGCATTATGGTTGTAATACTAAAAGAAGGAGAAACCATAGTCAACCTGGTCATAGTGTATGGGCCAAATGAGGATGAAAGAGCAGGGGTCAAGGAGGAATTCTTCGAGCTGCTTCAAACCCAGTGGATGACTGCCTAGATGAAATTATCATGTTCGGAGATTTCAATGCCAGGGTTGGAAATGACCATGCTAGATGGGATGGAGTAATCGGAATATATGGAGAAGATACTCTCAATGGCAATGGAAAGCGACTCCTTAGATTCTGCAGTGAGCAGAATCTGATCATTACAAACACAAAGTTTCCCCATAAGCGCATACATGCATACACCAGATGTGAACCAACAAAGACAGAGTAGTCAGTGATCGACTATGCCATAGTTAGGAGGACTAAAATTTTCCTCTAAATCCTTAGTTAGAGCCATTTATCCATGATCCGCCTCCATACAATCTCTTTCATCCTTTCTTACGTTTCTGGTGAGTGTGCAATTCCATCAATAAATAATTCTTTAAATGCTTTTCTAAACCTACAGACACACTTTTGCCATCATTCTCAATTATTTTAAACATTTCAACAAGCTGGCTTTTTCCTCCAGAATTATACACATGCTTGTAAGTCCGCCAGCAACACACCGTAGTTTTCTAACACATGCCACACACTTCCTAACGCACAAATGAATTAATTGTTTAAACTAAATACATATTTGTATATTTATACATTCTTTCTTACCCTCCGGCAATATACAGTCGAGCTGTTAATAGTTACACTGTGTAACACGTGACTGCTCTCAGCTACAGGCGGCAAGGCGCTGTTCACTAACACTTTCGCGCTCGCTGTAATTTTTAAAAGTGACTGGCCTGATTTCGTGGTAACACACGTTATTTATAGTGTGAGATCGGATGTCCGAGTGGGGTTTCACTGCTCTCTATTATTTGCATCTTAAATTTTTGGTAAAACTGCCTAGGTCTGCAAATCAGGAAAACTATGATTTTATTTATCTACGTTATTCCTGGAGCGATTTTATTTATCTAAAGCTTAAGGCACACCCAGTATTATTCTACATCTTCCTAACTACTTGTCATTTACTTTTCTAAGTGCATTTTATTCTAAGTGTGCTTTACACTGCAAAATTATGGACTAGCCTAACTCCTCGATGCATTCCACTAGAGATTTCTCTCTTAATATACTACTTTTCGTGAAAGTCTTTACACCTACCTCTAAAGTAACATTCCTGATGTCGAATTAGTGACCTCTTCCAGGCTGTACTTCTTTATTAATGCTGTAATTAAATGTCGTCTTCCATTAGGATGCACAGATCAGGCATGGCCATTTTGACTGTATAATGCTGTAGTAAACACGGCATACCGGTACGTTCTGATTGGTCCGTGTATCAGGCAGTTATCATAAAGTATGGTGCGCGGTTTCGTCAGAGTTACAGAAAGGCGTGTTGTGAACACAGACCAACTCACGACAGGCATCAGAGAAGAGTTGGCCACTCGAAAAGCAGCAGCTGGGAGACTTTTTCATGCCATAAATCGAGGATTCCTCAGCAAGAGAGAGGTTCGTAAGAAAACGAAGATGGTTGTATACCGCTCCACCTATGTCCCATTCTTGACATATGGATGCGAGTCATGGGCAATGACCACAACCCACAAAAGCCAGATCCAAACCTCAGAAATGAGGTATCTGAGGAAGGTGGTTGAAATAAAAAGAAGAGACATGGTCCGCAACCAGACGATACGTCTAGGCCTAAAATCCCACCCCCTGCAGACCCAAGTAGAACAGTCCCAACTAAGATGGTTTGGCCATGTCTGCAGAATGGGAGAAGATCGGCTACCACGACAAGCATGGGAAACAAAGAGCCAGGGATCCAGACCCCAAGGACGACCCAGAGTCCGCTGGGAGGACAACATTACACAAACTTTGAAGGACCGAGGACTAGAATGGAACCAGGCCAGGAAGAAGACAGCCGATAGGATAGTATGAGTATGGCGCTCTCTCTTCCAAACCTCTACACCTCACGGTAGAAGGGGAACGACTAAGTAAGTTCACCCTTTATGTGTATTATTTACTTACTGTTCACCCTTTATGTGTATTATTTTTTTATTGTTTACCCTTCATGCGTATTATTTATATTTTGTTCACCCTTTATGTGTATTATTTATATATTGTTTACCCTTCTTACTTACTTACTTACTTAGTCGTTCCCCTTCTACCGTGAGGTGTAGAGGTTTGGAAGAGAGAGCGCCAGACTATCCTATTGGCTGTCTTCCTCCTGGCCTGGTTCCATTCTAGTCGTCGGTCCTTCAAAGATTGTCTTTTTTTCTGTTTTCTTCTAATGCTGTCTTCCCAGCGGACTCTGGGTCGTCCTCGGGGTCTGGATCCTTGGCTTTTTGTTTCCCATGCTTATCGTGGTATCCGATCTTCTCCCATTCATGTGTATTATTTATATATTGTTCACCCATTATATGTATAATTTATTTACTGTTTACCCTTTATGTGTATTATTTATATATTGTTAACCCTTTATGTGTATTATTTATGTATTGTTAACCCTTTATGTGTATTATTTATATATTGTTCACTCTTTATGTGTATTACGAGGGAAGGTCAAAAAGTAATGCCTTGTAATGTTTAATTTCATTCAATAGGCAAGAAAACAGATAAAATTCACATTGAAATGTAGCCCCAAGTCTGAACTTCAAAAATTTATTTCTCAATGTAGTCTCCGTTATTTGTTACAGTTTTTGTCCATCTTCTCACAAGGGCATGTATACCCGCACGGTAAAAATGTGTGTCCTTTTTTCCAAACCACTGGCGGACGGCGTGTTTAATTTAAGGGTCTCGGTGTCCTCAAAGTGATGTCCGCGAAGATCTTCTTTCAGTGGTCCAAACAGATGGAAGTCAGAAGGTGCAAGATCGAGATTGTAAGGGGGGTGTGGTAATAATGTCCAGCCACATTCTGCAATCGCATCAATGGTGCGTTTAGCGGTGTGTGGCGTGGCATTATCGTGCAACAGTAGTGCAGTTCTCTGATCTTTTAATGGGTAAAGTCGCCTCTAAGCTTCTTCAAAGTTTCAATGTAACGGTCTGCATTCACCGTGCTTCCCTGTTCCAAGAAGTCGAAAAGAATCACACCCTTCTCATCCCAAAACACGGAGGCCATAACTTACCCTACAGATGGTGAACTTCTGAACTTCTTTCTTGTCGGCGATGTTGTGTGATGCCATTCCATTGACTGCCTCTTGGATTCTGGTTCAAAAATATGAACCCATGTCTCATCACCTGTCACAATATTCGACTAACATCCACTGTTGAATCTCCGTAAACATTCTTCAAACGTTCGTGGATGCGAATTGGGGTCTCGCCTTCAGCATTGAGGAATTCTATGACATAACGTTGTTTTAACCGAACGTCTTTGGCAGCCATTTTTAAACTGTTACAGTGGTGCCACCTGTTACTGAAACAGGTTGGTACTGCTATACAGTGCAGAAGAGTGTTTGAGGAATCCTGCTAAATTTACAAATTGCACACCGATGCAGTATTTACATACATAAAAAAATATGAGGCATTACTTTTTGACCTTCCCTCGTATTTATATATTGTTCACCCTTTATGTGTATTATTTATTTTCTGTTTACCCTTTATGTGTATTATTTATGTATTGTTCACCCTTTATGTGTATTATTTATATATTGTTCACCCTTCATATGTATTATTTATTTACTGTTTACCCTTTATGTGTATTATTTATGTATTGTTCACCCTTTATGGGTATTATTTATAAATTGTTCACTCTTTATGTATATTATTTATTTGCTGTTTACACTTTATGTGTATTATTTATATATTGTTCACCCTTCATATGTATTATTTATTTACTGTTTACCCTTTATGTGTATTATTTATTTCCTGTTCAGACCCGCACGGTTTCCCTCCTTTTTTATTTAAATAATTTACATAATGCCATATTTTTTTCTTTGTGGCAAAGGGTAAAATAAAGGTCCCGGTACAAGCCCATTGAGATATATTGGGAATTGGGCCCACATTTTCTTGACCATAGGGCACAATGGGGGTTATCTGGTCATCATCACGCGCCGGTCACCTTTAACCTTCCCAAAAATGAGGCTGGGTGGACCCCGGAGATGTTTGCGGTCTAAAATATTCCACCTCAACTGGGGATCGAACCATGGACCACCGAGCTATGAGGATAGCGCATTAATCACTGCGCGACAGCGGCTCCATGGCAAGGTATTACCATTAGTACTTTCTTCTTGCAGTTTATCTCTAATTTTGCTACAGGCTATAATTGTGTCTAGTAGAAACCAGCAGTGATTTTCGTATTCTGGTGTTTTATTAACTCTGTCTCGTCAGTACATCTGATACTTATATCACTACATTCTCCAGTTCTCATTTCTTCATTATCTAATCTTCCTGGTGCACTCTGTTACTTGTAAGGATACTAAACTGTTGTCAGATCAACTTCCGTCTTTTTAGAGGTTACAAGCATTTTTTGGTCATGATTGTGGAGAGATGGATGTTGGATAGAAAATATTAGATATAGTTCCCAGAAATCTAGAAGACATCTGGTGAACTAGTGTAGGAATGGTGCAGGACACATCAGGTAGTTAACTGCACAGTTTTAGACGGTAGCTGTAGAAGAGAGCTGTGAAGTAAGTCACCTTCTTGCTAAACCTATCCTATGCTCCAAAGGTGTCTCTATTAATAGTTGATGTAAAATGCAGCTCGTTAATTATCCCTACAAATTTTAAAATATTAAATATCTTAATTTCCACACAATAATAAAATGTTGAACTAGAATTTAAACAAAATCAGTCAACTGCAATTTATAAAATACGAGTATATCTGTACATTTATTAATTAAAATAGAAGTTTCGTAAAAATTGCAGATATGTATTTACACAAATCACAAGTTGGAAAAATATAATGTGTCAATGTTTTTGTTAATCATTTCGGGAAATTGGTGACTTCTGGATCTTGTTTCTTCAAAGTAATGATTATAAATCTAATTCATGTCCTTTCACTGCGGACACCATTCGTCATATATCAGGTGTTAATGTCAAGATAATTAATCCACATGGACAGGTAGCTACAATGCTACTATCCGGCGTTTATGCAGAGGTGGTTCTTGAATAACACACTGCAGTTTTTTATGCTTCATATCAGAAGCTTTTGTTGTGACTGTCTCGGATAAAAATCCTTCGGACATAGTATTACGGATTTCAGTTTATCATTTAGGCAAGTCTGCAGACAAGCAGGTCAGCTTTGCTTTTCTCATCTATGGACTGTGGCTAGGTGGATTCGACAAGCGTTTGTCAGTCCGCTGGACCTCTTTTCAGCAATGAAATTTTGAGAGTCCAGAATTGAATCTGAGCAGGCTAATATACCCAACTTAGATCTAACTCTTTCCTTCTCAGAGGTACGCGTCGGCGTACACTTTTTCTACTTGTAACTTTCGTGGGATTTCAATGCTGTTGTGCTATTTTCCCGACGAAATCCTGATTTCCTCTTTAATTACCAAAGATAATGATTTCCCACTGCCATAATTACATGCATTCGTAGTTTCTGTTCAAATTCCAAAAAGAATGTTTCCGTTCCATGCATTAATCATAGAGTTATAGCAGAATTATTGGTGTGCGATTTGTAATTTATTATAAAGACACTAGCTTACGTGGCGATTCCAGAGTGTCTTGCCCGTGTAGCTACAATGATCATGTGTCTGACTTCGGCAAGATTTTTATCCTATATGTCTTACTTAGCCAAATATATTTGTTTAGTCGGCGAAAAGCAAGTATAGATTTTTATCCACTTTCGGTGAGCGCTCAGGTACTATTCTCAATACCCAAAAAAATAACGTTTGTTTTTCTTTTTGTTTTAGCAAACTCACATAGTTCATTTGAAATATATGTCTTGATACAAAGCTATTACTGTTGAAAAATAACCCTGTGCATTTATATCAAAATCCTGCAGTTATTTATGAAAATAGTATTTTACTGTGAACAAAAGATAGTCCCATAGAAGATACTGTCGTAGGTAGTGAAGTGTTAGAGATTTCACTATCCTAGGTCCAACATCGTGAGGTAGGGATGTCCAGTTCCCTTCCTCGCTGTCTTTTCCTTCCCTAACACAAGAGAAGAGTCAGGTACCCATTTACAGCTGGGTAGACTGGGGCGTGGCACCACCGTGCTTTGAACCCGGCACTTTTGCTGTGAGAAGTCAACGCTCTAACCACTCTACCAATTAGATATTTTACTGTAGCTCCCTTAATATGATAATCATTAATAATCTCTTTATTCGGTACAGTTCCCACCAATGGTTCTAGGCTATTTAGGCAAAGCCATGGGCACTGAGTGAGATAATATCGCTGGTGTTTAAGGGTACATTCAAACTAACTTTGTCCACTCAAAAGTCATTTAAGATTATGAATCATTTCGTTATCTGATCCTCTTGCTTTCCTGTGTCCCAACGTAATGATAACTTCTAGATTGAAAGCAGTAATGGGTAGAACAGGGCACTTTTCAACTTTCATGAAACGCCACTGCCAATAACTGGTGTTGCCCCGTGTAGTTGCCGGGTATCCTCTGATGAGTCAAGGAAAGAACGGGCCTACTGCACCCATTGGCGTGTTGTACGTTGTGACTAATAGGAGGTTGTGCATGTGGGTGACAACATCATATTGTACAACAAGTTGCAACATAAACCACTGTTGCACGAGCAAGTGAGTGCTTGGTGCAGGCTTCCTACAAGGGAACCAGCTGCAGTGGTAGCTATATGCTCTGTGTGGAGCGCAAAAGAAAATACTGATGACGTTGGTATTGTGGCAGTGCTAAGTGATAATTGTGTTATCTGTCTGTTCGTTAGTGTGTTAGTGTTAGAAATTGTTGAAAGATCGTTTTAGAAGAATGGCAGATTAGTCCATCCAGTGTGTTGTTTAGTCTGTCAGTTATTATTCTTTCTGTTGACCACGTATTTTCTCCTCAATGAAAATGTAGAGAAATTCTGTTGTCGATGACTCTCAAAATGTATCAATGTTAGATTATATCAGTTTATGTGTCTTTACTTGAAGAGTCGTATAGTAGTGAAGTTTTAATTCAGTGTTGTCAACTTGAGTTGTTATTTATCTTAAGAGATTGAGGCTGATGGAAACCTCATTTCCCAGGTTCTCCTGAGTAGCCTGCTGATCATTAGTTTTGGTTTTAAATGAATGATTGTCACCAAACATGAACGCACACCAATACAGGTTATGATGATGTAGACTTTACAACACGGAAAGCTGTGACGTCTCGACAATTACAAGCATTGGTTTCAAAAAGATCCAGGAAAACGTTTTCTAATGCTGTTTAGTTGGCTGAATGTGGCTTGCCACCATTTCTCATAGATCGTCATTGATACAACTGTTGTTATTAAGTTCAGCCAAATAATACAGTTCCTAATCATTTCTCACAAGAGTAGTAAGAGGTAATTCACCCTTGTTTGTCTTCTTCCATTTGACCTCTACCATATTTACTTGTATGAATAGTTGGATTTCTGTGTCATTTTGCAAAATACATCTGTAGCGGTTCTCATCTATTTGGAATCTCTGGTAACTTAAATTGTCAATTTTTCTCGGATAGCATAAACGGTCTATTTCTCTGGTAGCATATCTTGTCTATTTCTCTGGTAACATATCTTGTCGATTACTCTGGTAGCAGCCACTTTTAACGTTTCTCGATGTTTACGAAGAGAACTGTTTCTCTATACTTTCACATATGTTTCAGCGTTCTGTTTGAGCTGGTGTCACAGCGAGATATTGCTCGTGCTTGTTTCTCTGTTTGTGTACTTCGCGTTGAATTATGTTTTGTAGGCCGTTCGAGGAGAATGTTAATTTTCCTTTTTCAATTCCCCTCAGTGTATTCTATTTTTTTTATTGATTGTATATTGGCGAGCATTCCCCCTGTGTCGATGACGTGGGTTTAATCTTAATGGACGACAGCAGAAACCCAGCCCGTGACAACGACTCAGTTTTAATCTGAAATGTTCTCTTATTAATTCTTTTTCACTCTCTTTTCGTTAAGGTTAACTTCATCGCTAACTTGACAATATTCTCCTGTATAATTCTTTCTTGGAATTAAGAATTAATCCATAAGGGAATTCATTAAATAGTAACTGGATCACTCAATTCAATAACTGGAACCAATGTTAGGCAACGAAATCTGAACTCCTTTCCAAATATCATAATTGTAAGTCATACACCATTATAGTCTGTCAATAATTTAATTGATTTTCTTCTTAACTTGGACATAGTCTTTCCCCCTTATCTTTTCGGTTATTTCTTTTTTCTTCCCTTTTGTTTTTATCAGTTGACAACTTCAGATTTTACGGTTACACTAGAACAAGAAGGACACAAGTTTATAATCAACACAAAGAAAGACTGACAAGTTCAGTGAGCAGCCTACGTTAATTCGCCAGAGAATATTTTATAGTTTAGATTATACCTTGTGACCTCAACATTCAACTCCGCAAGATTTACGGAATCTCGCTGAATCAATTTCGCTTTTAACTTCGCGATTCATTTTCTTAACTGAATCTCCTTAATAGCTCCTTTCTTCCCTACGAAGAGACGATTATTGAAGTCTATCAACTCTACCAACCTTAGAGGATGAGCATGACTTTCTCTGAAATTTCTCGCTTTGTGGAACCTCGGCCAGTATGGCCTCGACCTTGGTGACCGAAATCTCCTAAATAGCTTTTCATTGATCCACTATGTCGGCCTACTGAATACTCGGGCGTATCCCGTAGGTACTCATTTTTCATGATCCCCTTGATTATTGTTGGAAGATTCTACATTCTTTTCGACTGTTAGTCATTCTAACCTGACTAGTATTTTATTTCTCAGCTCTGTAGGTTAATTTCGCGTTCTTTCTTCGTTGCGTCTCGGTGTTCTCTGTGTGACGTCATCGTTGTTCTCTGACGTGGTACCCTATTTTTCTATTTTCTCTCCCGCAACCAGCATTGAGAGTATTGCTTTCCTTCTCATAGCCAACCTATTTTTCTCTATTTTACGTCATGCCGAACCGTATGTCACTACTTCTGTGACACTGGCATAATTTCACAAAGTACATAAATTGGTTACCTCGCCTAATTTTGGAAAAACCATGAACCGAAAAACGGTGTGCGTGGTTGTTGGAGACTGGTAGTCTTTTGTAGAGATCTCAATACATTTGCTTCTATGACTTTTGGAGAGATCTCAATACATTTGCTTCTATCTATGAATTTTGGAGAGATCTCCATACACTTGCTTCTATCTATGACTTGTGGAGAGATCAATACACTTGCTTCTATCTATGGCTTTTGGAGAGATCTCAATACACTCGCTTCTATCTATGACTTTTGGAGAGATCTCAATGCACGTACTTCTATCTACGACTTTTGGAGAGATCTCAATACACTTGCTTCTATCTATGACTTGTGGAGAGATCAATACGCTTGCTTCTATCTACGACTTTTAGAGAGATCTCAATACATTTGCTTCTATCTATGAATTTTGGAGAAATCTCAATGCACTTGCTTCTACCTATGACTTTTGGAGAGATCTCAAAGCACGTGCTTCTATCTATGACTTTTGGAGCGATCTCAATGCACGTGCTTCTATCTATGAATTTTGGAGAGATCTCAATGCACGTGCTTCTATCTATGACTTTTGGAGAGATCTCAATGCACGTGCTTCTATCTATGAATTTTGAAGTTCTTCTGGCCGAAAGAGTAGCACCACCGACTTAACATCTCTCTGCAGTATACTTCTACATGGTTATCTTCCAGCTCTCTCTCTATCTGCCATATCTGCCTCTTTTATACCCCTACTTGTTTTTCAACCGTTCCCACGTACTTTCTACCGGCTGACCGACATTGTCTCGTGTCAAACCGTGCTGACATTTTATTATTTCAAGTCCGTGTAAACGATTCTAAACCTATTATAGTGATTAACATTAAACTTAGTTGGGGACTTTCCTCATGTACTTTGAGAACCACGGCTGATGCAACTCACATGTCTGGTCATAATGATCTGGTCTTCTAACTTAGTTAGGGACTTTCCCTATATAATTTTACAACCGCTGCTTATGCAATCTTTCTGTCACGTACCACGGACTGTCCACTCATCAGTTTTGTCACATGTTGTGTCTTTGTGATCTATTTTCTTAGTGCGGTCATCTTGTCTCTTAGTTTTATTCAAACTAAAATCTAATTGACCTTGATAATTTGTCGTTTAATACAACTGTCTGGTCATTGTGATCTGTTCTGAATTACAGTTACTTCCCTAATACGTTATTTAACATAACCTAACTAATGCTACTTATTTTATCGTTTTCTGTTCTCTTTATGTTCGTCATCTACAAAATCGCCTGTGCTTCGCACGCGGCTACAGTATGGCAACGGTTTAAAACATGTTTTTTTTTTCTCCACACGCTTTATTCGTACTCATCATCATCATGTGACGTATTCTTTCCAGAACGTTGTCTCCATTACAGCTGCTCTGAACGCATCACGATTCTGGGGCAAGTCGACCTGCATCAGCCAAAGACAAGTTCAGACTCTCTGTGATGTCCTGGGTCCACCGTCGTCTAGGTCGACCCCTTCCCCTTTTTCCAGGGACCATGCCTTCCATCACTATTTTTTCCAGACTATTATGTCTTTTTATATGACCGAAAAATTTCAGCTTCCTTATTGCGATGGTATTTAGGAGCCAATGTTCCTGTACGTTTAGTGAGTGCAATACTTCTCTGTTGGTCTTTTTTTCTGTCCAGGGTATTCTCAACATCCTTCTGTAGCATTTCATTTCGAATGATGTAATCTTTTTTGCAACTGTTTTATTGAGTGTCCAAGTCTAGCAGCCGTATGTTGCTACTGGGAATATACATGCTGTGATCAGTTGTAACTTTGTTTCTTTGCTTGTGCCTTGCCATTTACTCGTACTAAGGTCTGAAAATTTGGCATTGTCTTCTTCTTCATTGTCATGCTTCTTTGACACGTTTCAACATTTTAAATCTTCAGCAGAAAAATGAAAATACTATTATGTGGATGCAATTGTAGGGACGTACCAAAATAACAACAACAGAATCAGCAGAAACATCGGTTCGTGAACGCCACATTTGCTTCAACGTTTCAGAAGATAGTTAAAAGGGAGATAATGCCGTGTTTAGTGACTGTGGAGTTTTGCATAAATTGTCGATCTTGTTATCAATTTATGATTTATTAAACAAAACTAACAGATAAGACTCCCAACAATAGAAATTAGTTGCAAACAACAACTGCAACCTCACGTCCAGGGTGTGGGGAAGTGATGGCTGATAGCGGTTGTTGTCATTGCGTCTAATTCTGTATCTGTCTGAAGCTGTAACGGGATTAAGGGTAGATGTCTTAACTCATTGCTTTGATTTTTTTCCTTTGGTGTAGTATGACATAAGGAATCTGTGAGGAGCATCTTTTTGGCTTTAGCGTTTTCCGTGCTTTCCATGATGTTTATTACAGCTGTTTGAGAGCTTATTCCACAGCTTTAAGTTGTTTGAAAATTGTGCTACCGAGAAATGAATCTCTAGTCCATTTTTTTAGTTCTGTGTGCGCGCCTCCTGCTCCATGTTTTCTAGCTCTAGTTGCTGACAACCTATACGTCCATTCTGTTGTTGTTGGGTACGGCCTTTTTACGTATTCTCAGTGTTAGGTGGGAATTTAATGAATGTCCTTTGCTCTTTTTTTTTATTTTTTATTTCCCTTTGCGTGTCCCACTATCCTCATTAGCACCATGGGAGAGTTAAATACCATCCGCCAATTATTGTGTTACTGAGAGAGTTAACAATCAACAATCAATTGTTAGGAAACCTGGAGATTTAACTATCATTCACCAATTATTGTGTAACTGCGAGTTATCTAACCATCCGTGATAACATAACTGGATAGTTGGTTTTATTTGGTTTGGTTTGGTTTAAGGACCATTTTTATTGCACACGGACAACTACATCTGTGCTTCGATCTCCTCCCTTACATCACACAAGGAAGATCTCAGCACAGTGCACGAACTCCGTAGCACCGGTGAGAATTCTAGTGTGTGTTTACAGGAATCACGTATTCTATAAATGTTTTTGTTGTGAGCAAGCTTCCAAATTTTTTTTAA
Source organism: Oreohelix idahoensis (assembly GCA_024509875.1). Taxonomy (NCBI): domain Eukaryota; kingdom Metazoa; phylum Mollusca; class Gastropoda; order Stylommatophora; family Oreohelicidae; genus Oreohelix; species Oreohelix idahoensis. The sequence goes on from JAMPIV010004998.1 coordinate 690,939, forward strand.
TTTTCCTAGGGCAGCTGCCTTATGGCCTTCTACGATTTCTAATTGCCGAGGGATTTTTAACGTGCGCAACTTGCACACGTGACCTACGTTTTCACTCTTATCCGAGAAGGCTAGGTATCCGATCTTACTACTCAGGAGATCAGGGGGGAGTATAGTATTTATAGGGCCCATTGGTTCTGAAAAAAAATCCATCAAATATATTCCGTTTACTGGGAACCAAACCTGGCACCTTTAGAATTAGAGGCGGAAGCCATATCTCTTATTATAGTAATCTTCTCTTCTTCTTCTTCTTCTTCCTTCTTCTTCCTTCTTCTTCCTTCTTCTTCCTTCTTCTTCCTTCTTCTTCCGTCCTTAGCCAAAGACCGACCAAGCAGTCAGAGGGAGACCTAAATGCGGAGGTTGGAACACACAATAATTATAACGGAAGAGTAATGGGGAAATGCGGCAGTGGAACAGTAAATGAGAATGGGGACAAATTAATAAGCTTCTGCAGTATCAACTACCTGGTCATTGGAGGAACACTTTTTCCACACAAAGAAGTGCACAAGTTAACGTGGGAATCACCAAACGGACGGGACAGAAACGAGATAGATCACATAATGATCAATGGCAGATGGAGAGATCCATTACAAGACGTAAAAGTAAGAAGAGGCGCAGATGTGGGAAGTGATCATCATTTAGTAGTAGCAAGACTGAAGTCAAACAGAAAAGATATAACATCACGAAACTTAAGGACCACCTCACCAGAAAAGCTTTCATTGTCGACGTAAAGAGACGATATCATATTACCAAAAGCCAGGAAAGAACAGAGACCAGAAATTCAACACCATCTCAATAATATACAAGGAAAGCAGCAAGTAATGCTTGGGATACCAGGAAAGAAAGAGCCAAGACTGGATAACACCAGAAACGCTTAACACCATAGCAAAGAGAAAGGAAATGAAAAGAAAGAAAACAGAAGCTAAGTCTCCCAGGTTAAAAGCAATATATAGTGAACAGTACAGTCAGCTGGACAAGGAAGTAAAACGTCAAACCCGTGCTAACAAAAGGACATTTCTGGATCACCTTGCAAGACAGGCAGAAGAGGCAGCACTGAGAAATGAACAAAGCACAGTTTATAAAATAACTAAAACTATCAGTGGAAAACGAGGTACAAACAACATAACGTTAGTAAGAGACAAGCAAGGAAATCTCATCACCACAGCACAGGGGCAGGAAACAAGATGGGCAGAGCACTTCACTGAATAAGGAGCCACCAGAGACTCAGCTGAATGTTCCTGAGGCTGAAAGTGACTTAGACGTAAATACAGACATTCCACGAAAAGAAGAAATCATCACAGCTATCAAAGGGTTAAAAAATGGAAAAGCGCCTTGTCACGACAATCTAAATGCTGAGTTATTCAAGGCAGACCCTGAACTAGCAGCAGAACTATTAGAACCACTATTTGCACAAGTCTGGGAAACTGAGACAACACCAACAGAGTGGAGTAAAGAAATAATTGTCAAATTGCCCAAGAAGGGCGACCTTGCAGACTGCAACAACTGGAGAGGAATTACTCTCCTCTCAGGTCCCAGCAAAATACTAGGCAGGATAATCATCCAGAGAATTTCAAAAGCAATTGACCATAAACTGAGGAAAGAACAAGCGGGCTTTAGAAAGAACAGAAGATGTGCAGATCATATATTCACCCTCAGGAACATTATAGAGCAGTGCTCAGAATGGCAGAGACAGCTATACATTAACTTTGTTGATTTTGAAAAGGCTTTCGACAGCATACACAGGGACAGCCTATGGAAAATACTAAGGGCTTATGGAATTCCCAGCCGCATTGTTTCCATCATAAAAAGCATCTATTCTAACTTTACATGCAGTGTTGGAATGAGTAATGTAACTTTCGAAGTGAAAACAGGAGTACGACATTATTTTTGACAGCCATAGATTGGGTTATGCGCCAGACAACAGAGGGCAGTCAAAGAGGAATTAGATGGACAACGTTTTCTACACTGGAAGACCTGGAATATGCAGATGGCATTGCACTACTCGCGCATTCACATCACCACATTCAAGAAAAAACCGATAGACTAAATAAGTATGGCCAGCAGGTTGGCCTGAACATCAATCTGAAGAAGACAGAGGTCATGACACTAAATGTGGGCAGTCCTGAGCCAATAACAGTAAGGAACCAGAAGTTAGAACAGACAGACACATTTACTTACCTAGGATGCATAGTAACACCTGACGGCGGAACAAGCAAGGACATTAACAACAGAATGAATAAAGCGAGAACAGCCTTTGCTAGTCTCAACAACATCTGGAAGTCTTCCCAGTACAGCACAAACACCAAATTAAGACTATATCAGAGCTGTGTACTTTCTGCGCATCTCTGTGGTGAAGAATGCTGGAGGGTAACAGAGAAGGAAATGTCGAAACTGTCCTCCTTCCACACAATCTGCCTAATAAAATTTCTCCGAATCTTTTGGCCAAACACCATCAGCAACCAAGAACTGCTTATTCGGAGTAACCAGGAGGACATGCACACCATCATAGCTGGCAGACGCTGGAGTTGGGTTGGCCATGTCCTCAGAAGGGACCCTGATACCATCACAAGAACAGCTATGCTATGGACCCCCGACGGAAAGCGAAAGAGAGGCCGACCAAAAAGAACTTGGTGGAGAACTGTGGAAGCCGAGATGCAAAGAATTAACCAGAGTTGGGGCACTGTACGAAGGATGGCCGCCGACCGAGCAAAGTGGAATCAATTTGTTGCTGCCCTACAAGACGCCACCAGGCGTGATGGCCACTGACTGCTTTGACGGTTGGCGGTTATGGATCAAAGAAGAAGCCATATCTCTTAGCCACTCCGACCCCCACCTGAAGAGTTAAATATCATTCACCGATTATTGAGTTTCTGGGAGAGTTAACAACCATCTACAAATTAATAGGTTGCTGAGAGTTGACTACCATGCATAAATTATTTGGTTACTGAGAGAGTTTACAACCATCCATTAAGTATTGGGTTAATGAGAGAGTTGACTACCATCCACCAGGTATTTTGTTTCAAAGAGAGTTACTTACCATCTACTAATTACTGAATTATACAGAGCTATTAGAATACCTTGATAATTTACCATCATTCACCAATTATTTGGTTACTGAGAGAGCTACCTATCATCCACCAATTATTAAATTACTGAGAGAGTTAAGTACCATCCACTAATTATTGAATTACTGAGAGTTAACTACCATCCACCAATTATTGAGTTACTGAGAGAGTTAGCAACAATCCATCAATTATTAAGTTACTGAGAGAATTAATAATCAACCATCAATTGTTAAGACACTTGGAGAGTTAACTACCATTCACCAATCTTGGGTTGCTAAGAGAGTTAACTAACATCCACCAATTATTGAGTTACTGTTACGTGCAGTCTTTGATATCTTACAATATTATACATTGGTATTCTTGTTATCTTCGCAAATATTTTGAAAGCAAAATAGTGCTTAAGGGAAAGTCATTATTGTGTTACTTCCCTTGAAAGTTGTGTCCGGCTCTTTCGATCAAACTCCGCGGATAAATCCATTTTACTGCGATTTATTCGTTGTTTGGGTAATAATAGATTGTTCTTAATAATAATAATAATAATAATAAATTCTTTAAGCGCCAAACACGGCGCATAAGGCAGAAACCAGTGCTCTCCAGGTTGTTCGTTGTGACGCCACTCCTCTTAGCTCTTGCACATTATTTAGGCCCAACGTTCTTCCTTCTCTTATTATTGTTCTTCTGAGTGTTTCTTTTGGTCTTCCTTTTTTCCGCTTACCCTCAGGAACCCAAGTGAGCGCCTGTAGTGGTATTCTGTTGTTTTGCATTCGTAGGACATGACCGATATATGACCATCGTCTTTTCCTTATATAGTCGGAGACATATTTCTGCCTAGAGTCTTCTCTTATTTGTCGATTAGTCTTGAATTCTTTCCAACTGATGTTCATGAGTTTTCTAAGACATTTGTTCTCGAATGTATTCAGCTTGTTCTCCAATGATTTTGTTATTTTCCAACTCTCACAGCCGTATGTTAACACTGAGATAACATTTGAATTAAACAGACGAAGCTTGGTATGTATATTCAATGATCGTAATTTCCAAATGTTAGATAATCTATTGAAGGCGCTAGCTGCCAAAGCAATTCTAGTATGGATTTCTCTTGTTGTGTCACCATCCTGAGTCATTTTACTGCCTAAATAATTGAAACTTTCAACTTTCTGTAGTTTTTCCCCGTTCAAGATGATATCAAAGGTCTCGTTAGAAAAGTTCATAGCTTTAGTTTTAGAGGCATTTATTTGGAGACCAATTTTAACCGAGAGATGACACAAATTATTTATTGCTTCTTGGGATTGTCTTGGTGTTGAACTTAAGAATGCTACATCATCTGCGAAATCCAGGTCCCCCAGGAATTTTCCATTTGTCCATTTTATACCCAATTGTTCATTGTGGGTATAGTTTCTCATAACCCAATCAATAGCTATTCCAAAAAGTTGTGGTGACATAATACAGCCTTGTTTCACCCCTGTTTCTACTGTAAACCATTCTGTATTCCCTTTATTTGTTCTAACACATCTTGCATTGTCATATAGCGCTTTGATTATATTCACATATTTTGTTGGAAAACCATAGATTGTAAGTATCTTCCACAATGATGGGCGGTGTAGACTATCAAAGGCTTTTTGAAAATCGACGAAGGTGATAATAAGTGGCGATTGCCTTTCCACTGATTCTTCTATAATTGTTCTTAGTGTGAATATTTGATCAATACATGATCGTTTCGGCCTGAAACCCGCTTGTTCTTCTCTGATCTTTTCGTCAGCATGCAATTTAAGTCTTTCTAACATCATGCAACATAATAATTTTCCAGGTACTGATAATAGAGATATACCACGCCAGTTATTACAGTCTGATAGATCACCTTTCTTCGGTAACTTTACAATAATACTGTCTTTCCATTGTTGTGGTGGTTGTTCTTCTCTCCATACTTCATTTATAATATCTAAAATTCTCAAGAGGTTGTTGTCATTAACTGCTTTAATCATTTCCCCTGAAATTTCGTCAACTCCAGCAGCTTTAAAATTTTTTAATCTTTTAACGGCTTGTTTGATCTCGTCCAGCGTGAATTCATCGCAAGTTATTGGCAAGGTGGTTGTGGATGTTTCATTATTAAAATCAGGTGTTACTGTTGGTGGTGGTCTGTTTAGCACCTCCATGAAGTGCTCAGCCCATCTCTTCATTTGTTCTTTTTCTGTTGGTATTGAATTGAATTGTTCTTGCTTCAGAATATCTATGGCCTGAATTTATGTGTATTGTTTGTCTGAGTAGGACGAGTCTGTCTTATATCTGTATATCTTTACATATCTAAGTCGAACTATATGTTCTGTTGTCTCTAGAGAGGTCGAAGGCTATTCGGCGGATGTGTCGCTAGAGAGTGGTGTGATTTGGCTTCGTCCTGATAGGGACTGTGTGTTTTCCATGTCGGCCTGTCGCCGGGGAAAAAGTGATCTCAGTATTTGTGGGGAAGGTGATAGTCGTCTAAACCTATCGTGTATGCTTTACCCCAGTGTTTAGTCGTATTGCCAAGGAATGGCAGTTTCATATTTCCTATACCAAGGTAATCAAAGATACTCTTATGAACTCTCGATCGAAGCCACCATTTTCGATAGTTACGATTTGAATGTCTAAGAGAATATATTTGACTCGATGAAAACGACTTCGATTCCTAGCAGCACTATATCCTGTAGATTGCAGTCAATTGTTCATGATCAAATCTACAGAGCAATGAAATGTTTTATGAATGACTAACTTTAGGACAGATTCATTATCTGTATCCAAACGTGAGTGACAGCTCACGAGTGAAGCCATCTTGGAACCAAAACATGTAGTGACTTTCAAGAAGAGAAAAGGGATGCCCGTATTATCGCTTGATCAGTCCAGAGATCACTGCTACACATGAGAACCCATTGCTAGCGGTTCAATATTATTATATGGAAAAATATGTGCTGAACATTATGTTGAAGAATCGTCGCTAGACGAGATTAGGTTTAGAAGCCATCTGAAATATTGTTTATAAGCTGACGTGCTCAGTCAGTGAAGTCAGATGATATATGTATGGGCGATACTGAGTGCTTGGCTACTGACAGTCCATTATACACTTATTCTACATGAGTGCCCATGTAACATTGCAAGACCATTTATCCACTGTACTATGATGTATTATGGCAACCTGTGATTTGTCACTATCTGTGCTGTCGAGTGTGTACGTCCAATTAAACTTTAGAAAAGGTACACAGTCGTTGGTGTCGATGACTTCCAGCCATACATGAGTGTGAGAAAAGAACATTTTTTGTCAACACCACGAACCTTTATCATCATTCGCACATTATACACTCAATCCATGTCTACACACCACTGCGTAGGTCAAGTTGACATTCCATACACTACAGTGGAGCAAACAACACCATAGAGATCTTATCAACTGATGATGATGATGATGTCTGCTTCCATCCACTTATATCTATCTTTTGGTGGATATCATTAACGGGAATAAAAATCCAACTTTATCAACCTTATCAACTGGTGGGCCAGCTTTCTGGGTTTGACCTCGCAGAAGTTCAGAAGTCAACAGATTACCGATACCAGACCGTTTCCTGTGGCTGATACGACACACTTGCAGTATTGGTTTGCTCTTTGTCAACACTTCGTCACGTGACCTGTCAGGTGAATGCAGTATGTAGGTCAGCGTTGTTGACATTTTTTACATTAGACATTATAGAGTTTCACAGAACAGTTGGATCAATTCTTGTCAATGTTAACAGGAAGACAGTATGAGTGAACTAAGAAGTCCTATTTTCATCGATGGATCTTCTTGTTTTCCATATATGAACTTTAATATTTAAGGCCAGAATGTTTAATTGAATAAAGTGGCAGTTTGTTTATTTTCATAAAAATAACTTTGCCATTACTGTAAGACTGAGCCTATTTTGCAACACATACTATCATACACATAATTTATATATATTTATGTTTACATGTTATTTGTTTGTATAGTATGTTAGTTTCTATGTCAGCGGGTTGTGTTTAAGGTTGGGCGGCGTCCTCACAACAGAATATCCCACGTCATAGAGGGTCCGTTGTGGGCGTTTTCTATAGGTGCAATTTTCTTGATTGAAAATTTGCTGCGACAACTGTTGCTTTTGTGTTAGCTGTGAAGTCTGTAATTATTGTTATTTTTGTAATATTTCTTTGTTCTTTAGTTTTGTTTTGATTTGTTTGTAATTTGTTGGTCTAACCTTTTCTATCTTTCAGTTCTATTCACAATTTATATTCATATATTGTGACGTCATTTGTGTTGTTATTCTTTGCAGATTCAGTGATTATTTTCATTGATTTCCCTATTTGATTTATTTTGATTTCTGCAAACGTTCTTGTATTGTCAGTCCTATTTGTACTTTATGTATTCTGTTGGTTGACATATGTTTTATATAGGTATATTTCATAAGACACAATTGCCTGTGCACTGCACTTGGATTATGGTATAAACCAGTACCTGATTATTATTACTATTATACAAGACCTTATTAAAGGCTTGTGACCCACAGATATTGGGATAGTATACTGATTAATCAAGTCATTGAGAACTTGTGGTATTATTATTGATTCAGGTGATTAGTATTATTGTTAGACATCATGTCTACATTAGAATACTTCATTACACAAGGGAAAGCCCTTGATAAGACTGGTCAACAATTAGAACAATGGGCAGTTGCTCAATATGACAAAGCATTAGCTGCAGAAGAGAGAAGAGCTATGGCAGAAGAGAAAAGATTAGCTGCAGAAGAAAGAAAAGCTATGGCGGAAGAGAAAAGATTAGAAAGAGAAGCTGAGGCTGCTGCTGAACAAAAGAAATTGCAGATGCAGGTAGAGGAAAGGAGATTTGAAGCTGAACAAAAAAAATTGGAAAGAGAAGCTGCGGCTGAACAAAAAAGATTAGACAGTGAAGCTGAACAAAAAAGATTAGACAGGGAAGCTGAACAAAAAAGATTAGACAGTGAAGCTGAACAAAAAAGATTAGACAGGGAAGCTGAACAAAAAAGATTAGACAGGGAAGCTGAACAAAAAAGATTAGACAGAGAGGCTGAAGAAAAAAAAGCAATAAGAGAACATGAATTTGAGTTGGAGAAATTGAGATTGACAAGTATGAGTAATGTTAATCAGGCATCTAGTGGTAATGGTAAACCTTCTACTTACAAGGTTAAGGTTCCACCGTTCAATCAGTCCAGTGACGATATTACATTCTGGCTGGATAGATTTGAACGTTCTTGTCGTACACATAATGTGGATAAATCACAATACGCTAATCAATTATCAGAAAACTTGAAAGGTGAATCTTTGACTAGATTATGCCTTGTAGGAGAAGCAGATAAGGATAATTATGATGTCATTAGGGCGGCTTTGATAAAAAAATATCAGCTAAGTGAGGAAGGCTATCGCCTTTTATTTAAAACGATGGTACCTGAGACGGGTGTAGAATTCTCAGAATTCACTGCAAAGGCACGTCTCACAGTTGATCGTTGGATTGAGCTTTCCAAAACAGAAAAAACGTATGAAGGACTTATGGATTTGTTGCTCAGAGATAAGATTATGTCATGTGTGAACAAACCTTTCCTTGAATTTATACATGAGCGTAAACCTAAATCTCTAAAAGAAATGGAAGAATATTGTTCCCAATATGTCACTGCACACCCCGACGTGACTTTTGGCAACACTAAGATTAAGGAGAGTATGCCAGTTGCTTCAGCAACACCATACAATCCCAATTATTCACACAGATTTCAGGGACCTCAAAACAGATTTGATAAAAAAGGTAACCATAATAGTTATCAAAACCAAGGTAACCAATCATTTCAGGGTTCTTCTTCAAAGAACTGGAGACGACCTGATAGCTCTCGACACAGGGGTGGTCATAATTATAGGAATTTCCGTAGAGGAAGTAATTATAGAAACTATCAGGGTTATCCGTCTTGGAGTCAACAAGATCATAATTACAGAGATACTCATTATAATGAATATGATAATGGTAACCAAGGGAACTATGAATCAAACCCAAATAGGGGTTACAATAGAGGTAACAATAACTACAGAGGTGATAATAACCGAGGTAGATCTCAAAACAAAAGACATAAACTACATTTTCAAGCACAGGTCGAGAAAGAGTTGGATGAGATGATAGATTTGAAAATAATCGAACCATCCACCTCTGCATATTCTTCGCCGATGGTTATTGTGCGTAAAAAAGACAATAACATACGTCTTTGCGTTGACTATCGAAAATTGAATCAAGTAACGAAGTTCGATGCCGAACCTATGCCTTTACTGGAAGAGCTACTTACTCGACTCTCCAAATCTCATTTTTTCACTAAACTTGATTTGTCTAAAGGATATTGGCAAGTTCCTTTATCTGAACGCGCCAAACCTCTCACGGCTTTTTCAACACCTAGAGGTTTGTTCCAATGGAATTTTATGCCTTTCGGTCTTATGAACGCACCAGCTACGTTCGTACGCATGATGCGCCGAATCCTATCTTATCGGTCAGATGTCATTGCATATCTAGACGACATCTGTCTTTTCAGCGATACTTGGGAAGATCACTATTCAGGGTTAGATGAATTGCTGTCTACTTTGCGTGAGCACAACCTGACAGCGAAACCCTCTAAAGCCTATATTGGTTTTAGCGAAATTTCTTTCCTAGGCCACCGAGTTGGTCATGGTTTCCTAAAGACAGAGGACCATAATACTAGTAAGATACTTAACATCTCAATCCCTAAGACTAAAAAACAGGTGAGAAGTCTGTTAGGTCTTATTCAATTTTATGGCAGATTCATTCAGAATCTATCCTCTATCATGGCACCTCTCTCAACACTTCTAAAGAAAGGTTCGCCTAATGTGGTCCACTGGTCTCAGGAATGCCAATGCTCTCTGGATAAGATTAAAACATTGTTTTCAACACCACCTATTTTAGTGCTACCCACTAAAGATAAGACATTCGTTCTTCGTAGTGACGCTTCATCCACTGGGATTGGAGCGGCACTAATGCAAGAGTACTCTGGAACTCTGCATCCTGTAATGTATATTTCCAGAAAACTTAATGCGGCAGAAAGGAATTATTCGGTTTTAGACCGTGAGCTATTAGCTATGGTTTGGTCGATCCTCAAACTACAGAGATTCCTTCTAGGCGCACATTTCATAGTAGAAACCGACCAAAAAGCTCTTACTGCTATACAGAGTAAGAATTTGAAGAGCTCGAGGTCTACTCGATATGCAATTGCTCTTCAACCTTTTCATTTCTCTGTGCGAGCTATTCGTGGATCAGATAATGTGATGGCAGACATTCTGTCAAGATGCCCACATGATTCCACATAACTATTAGGGCTTAGACTTCTTGATATGTCTAGTTCTATAGTAGTTCCTTTTCTATATCATGATAGATACACATTTGTAATTTAATAATATAATGATTGTATCACTACATAGCGGTTCATTGATGTTTATTCACCGCTGTGCTTTGATGATTTTTTCTTCATAAATCATAAATTTAAGATATCTAATACGAAATGATGATATGAATTTTTTAGGCATTGTGTAATTGCCAGAATTGTATTATACTTTGATGACACCTTCCTGGAAAAATATACTTGTAGAGAAATAATTTCTCTCAGTTTATGAGACACATTCTCACCAGTCGCTCCATAAGTCGACTTAGCCTCATATTAGGCGTTATAGGTATTCCTGATATTTTCATCTGTGCATTATTCATGCGTTGTGAGCCTATTGTACGTTGCTCCTAGATGTATTTCAAAAAAAAAAAAAATGTTCCATTTTTTTTTCCCGGGAGGTGTGGTAAGACTGTTACGTGCAGTCTTTGATATCTTACAATATTATACATTGGTATTCTTGTTATCTTCGCAAATATTTTGAAAGCAAAATAGTGCTTAAGGGAAAGTCATTATTGAGTTACTTCCCTTGAAAGTTGTGTCGGCTCTTTCGATCAAACTCCGCGGATAAATCCATTTTACTGCGATTTATTCGTTGTTTGGGTAATAATAGATTGTTCTTGCTTCAGAATATCTATGGCCTGAATTTATGTGTATTGTTTGTCTGAGTAGGACGAGTCTGTCTTATATCTGTATATCTTTACATATCTAAGTCGAACTATATGTTCTGTTGTCTCTAGAGAGGTCGAAGGCTATTCGGCGGATGTGTCGCTAGAGTGTGGTGTGATTTGGCTTCGTCCTGATAGGGACTGTGTGTTTTCCATGTCGGCCTGTCGCCGGGGAAAAAGTGATCTCAGTATTTGTGGGGAAGGTGATAGTCGTCTAAACCTATCGTGTATGCTTTACCCCAGTGTTTAGTCGTATTGCCAAGGAATGGCAGTTTCATATTTCCTATACCAAGGTAATCAAAGATACTCTTATGAACTCTCGATCGAAGCCACCATTTTCGATAGTTACGATTTGAATGTCTAAGAGAATATATTTGACTCGATGAAAACGACTTCGATTCCTAGCAGCACTATATCCTGTAGATTGCAGTCAATTGTTCATGATCAAATCTACAGAGCAATGAAATGTTTTATGAATGACTAACTTTAGGACAGATTCATTATCTGTATCCAAACGTGAGTGACAGCTCACGAGTGAAGCCATCTTGGAACCAAAACATGTAGTGACTTTCAAGAAGAGAAAAGGGATGCCCGTATTATCGCTTGATCAGTCCAGAGATCACTGCTACACATGAGAACCCATTGCTAGCGGTTCAATATTATTATATGGAAAAATATGTGCTGAACATTATGTTGAAGAATCGTCGCTAGACGAGATTAGGTTTAGAAGCCATCTGAAATATTGTTTATAAGCTGACGTGCTCAGTCAGTGAAGTCAGATGATATATGTATGGGCGATACTGAGTGCTTGGCTACTGACAGTCCATTATACACTTATTCTACATGAGTGCCCATGTAACATTGCAAGACCATTTATCCACTGTACTATGATGTATTATGGCAACCTGTGATTTGTCACTATCTGTGCTGTCGAGTGTGTACGTCCAATTAAACTTTAGAAAAGGTACACAGTCGTTGGTGTCGATGACTTCCAGCCATACATGAGTGTGAGAAAAGAACATTTTTTGTCAACACCACGAACCTTTATCATCATTCGCACATTATACACTCAATCCATGTCTACACACCACTGCGTAGGTCAAGTTGACATTCCATACACTACAGTGGAGCAAACAACACCATAGAGATCTTATCAACTGATGATGATGATGATGTCTGCTTCCATCCACTTATATCTATCTTTTGGTGGATATCATTAACGGGAATAAAAATCCAACTTTATCAACCTTATCAGTTACGAAGACAATTAACTACAATCCACCAAGTCTTGAGTTGCTGAGAGAGTTATCTCATCATAAGCTGCCATCTCCACAACGAAGATCGGCCGATATGGATCTCCAACGTCTTCTGTCTCTTGTCTTGACGATACATTCTGACAGACTCTTTCCTGTCCATCTCTTGATGTTACCCTCCCATTTATAGCGCCGTGTTCCTCTTGCACGTTTGCCTTTCAACTCTTCCTTCTGTTACGGTCTTCAGTAAGGTGTTATGTCTTTTTATATGGTCAAAATATTTTAGCTGTCTAATTTTGATCTCCTTCATTAATTTTCTTTTCATTTCTGGTTTCCTATAACCACTGCATTTGTTTTCTTATATTTCCATGAGACACACCCCTTTCTTCTATTTATTCACAGCGCAAAGGCCTCCATACTTTCTTCCAGCTGCTTATTCATTGTCCACGTTTCTACATCATAGAGAAATGAAGAATATTTATATATATAAAACACTTGATGATTTTCAGTTTTAATTCATGAGTTATTTGTTTAGATGTTAGTGTTTGTCTAGGTTGTTGAATGTAACTTTGGCAATTTCTATTTTCTTCATGATTTCTGCTTTACATCTGCCATCTTCTATTATTATAGGATCAAGAAATGAGAAAGTCTTCTTTTCAAACTACGTGTTTGCTCTTATTCTTTGTAGCACGCACCTTTCATTCATTTACCATATACATGGAACTGTTGGTTATATCGGGACACGTTTAATTTAGTGCGATATTTTTTTTCATTGTAAATATTCAATGATCTGTATTGTATTATTCCTCTCGATGGTGTTTTTACATGTTAGTTATAGTTCAGAGTGTTGTGTTGTTCAGAAGCTTGGCTGTGTCTATACTGGCATGCATTTGATATTGGTTGGAGGTTTATTTATGTCAATCCGTATCTTTCTGGGGAAGCTTACCCTTGTGGGGCTACTGCCTATGCAAGCTGTTGGGTCTGCAAATTCAAGGAGCATCCTTATTTTTAAAAGGTTGCTTTTATTTTTGTCACAACAGGCCAAACACATGTTTGTCTTAATATTTGATTGCAAGTTCTCACTGAAGCCACTGCTACAGGGACACCGCTACACCGGATGGTAGATGAGGTATAATCTGAGATGAGATGAGAGCTGTTATTTTTGAAATAATGTTTTATTAACTTTTCTTTATCTAGAGGGTTGTAAAGCCTACCTTCTTAATATGAGAGAGACCTAAATTATTCAGGCACAAATTACAACAGTGAAATTGTATGCGACACTAAACGTTGATTTCAAAACACAAGTCGTTCCTGTTAGTGGACACAGAATAATAATTAGAGTAACAACACATAGATATTACTAAGTTTACAGTAATTTAAATACATCACGAACATGTAATTACTAGTGTATTAAATCAAACACGTTTATTATTTGTAACGCAGACATATTATCAATTTCAAAGATTTACATTATGGGAACATTTTTTTTTAATTTAAACAAATTAGATATAGCATCATCAACATAGCATTATTAGATGTCAAATAAACGGTACTAAATTCGGTGGTCCCAAAATGACGGTGTTTTTATTTTATGGAAAACAACATTTAAATTTAAAAGAAAAGTTTTGACATTTCTGGCTGTCCTCATTTCTGATGTGATTAATTACTATTGCTCTAAACTATATTTTCTAACACCTGCCACTACGCTCGTAGAAATGACTCCTCTTTTCTATGGCCGATTTATTCGAGCCATGAACTTGAAAGCCACCTGCTGAGTCAAGTGGTTTTTCTTTTTCAGTCTCTTTTCCAACCGTGGACGTTAAAACCACCTAGAGAATCTAATGCTCTTTTATCATCGTCCCTTTTCCAACCGTGGACGTTAAAACTCCATAAAGAGTCCAGTGCCCTCTTGCCTTCATCTCTTTTCCAGCCATGGACGTTAAAACCACCTAGAGAATCTAATGCTCTCTTATCATCATCTCTTTTCCAACCGTGGACGTTAAAACCCCCTAGAGAATCTAATGCTCTTTTATCATCGTCCCTTTTCCAACCGTGGACGTTAAAACCCCCTAAAGAGTCCAGTGCCCTCTTGCCTTCATCTCTTTTCCAGCCATGGACGTTAAAACCACCTAGAGAATCTAATGCTCTCTTATCATCATCTCTTTTCCAACCGTGGACGTTAAAACCACCTAGAGAATCTAAAGCTCTTTTATCATCATCTCTTTTCCAACCGTGGACGTTAAAACCACCTAGAGAATCCAATGCTCTTTTATCATCGTCCCTTTTCCAACCGTGGACATTAAAACCACCTAGAGAATCTAATGATCTTTTATCATCGTCCCTTTTCCAACCGTGTACGTTAAAACCACCTAGGGAATCTAAAGCTCTTTTATCATCATCTCTTTTCCAGCCATGGACGTTAAAACCACCTAGAGAATCTAATGCTCTCTTATCATCATCCCTCTTCCAACCGTGGACGTTAAAACCATCTAGAGAATCTAAAGCTCTTTTATCATCATCTCTTTTCCAACCGTGGACGTTAAAACCACCTAGAGAATCCAATGCTCTTTTATCATCGTCCCTTTTCCAACCGTGGACATTAAAACCACCTAGAGAATCTAATGATCTTTTATCATCGTCCCTTTTCCAACCGTGTACGTTAAAACCACCTAGGGAATCTAAAGCTCTTTTATCATCATCTCTTTTCCAGCCATGGACGTTAAAACCACCTAGAGAATCTAATGCTCTCTTATCATCATCCCTCTTCCAACCGTGGACGTTAAAACCACCTAGAGAATCTAAAGCTCTTTTATCATCATCTCTTTTCCAACCGTGGACGTTAAAACCACCTAGAGAATCCAATGCTCTTTTATCATCGTCCCTTTTCCAACCGTGGACGTTAAAACCACCTAGAGAATCTAGAGCTCTTTTATCATCGTCCCTTTTCCAACCGTGGACGTTATAACCACCTAAAGAGTCCAGCGCCCTTTTGCCTTCATCTCTTTTCCAACCATGGACGTTAAAACCACCTAGGGAATCTAATGCTCTTTTATCATCGTCCCTCTTCCAACCGTGAACGTTAAAACCACCTAAAGAGTCCAGTGCCCTTTTGTCATCTTTCTTGTTGTCAACAGTGCTAGTAACTTCATTCTCCTGCCACTCGGGCACTATTATGGTATCAATAGCATTTTCATTGTTATCACTCCCTACTAAATAGTTTTCATCTGACTCGTTGAATTGTTCGCTCAATGGCATTTTCTGCGAGCCGTCCTCAGAATAGAATAATTCTTCGTCGCTGTTTTTCAAACCCGTATTGTTTGGAGACGTTTTCCATCCATGATCTTCAGCACCGTTTAGGGAATCTAGAGCTCTTTTCTTCCACCCATGAACTTGAAAACCACCCAGGGAATCTAGAGCTCTTTTCCAGCCATGAACCTGAAACCCACCTAATGAATCCAGCGCTCTTTTATCAATGTCATCATTGGACCGTTTCCAACCATGCACCACGAAACCACCAATTGTGTCTAAAGCCCTCTTTCCTTCGTTTCTTTTCCATCCATGCACCTGCTGGCCGCCTAGTGAATCCAGAAATCTCTTTTTTATTTCATGTTTTCGCTGAGCATCTTTTATCGCCTTTATCATTGTTTCTGAGTAATATGACTGAGTATTTTCCCCTTTGTCTGAAGCCCTTTTATTGCGACCAGATATTGTATTTGTCCTCAGGAATTGGTCTAACACATTTCTAATATACTGCTTCCTCTCATCATTATAGATATAGTCCTGTAACGTTTCTAACCCTTTATGGAGACTGCCGTCTAAGCTTCTCTTGAAACCATGGACATCATAGCCACCCAATGAGTCGAAGATTCGCTTTCCTTTATCGTTATCAGATCGTCCAGCGTAGAAATTTCCTAAAAATCCGCCGTTCACGTTTCTTCTTGGCTGGTACCATGGTCTGGAAGTCATCACGTTCACATCCTTTAGCGTGTCTTCTGAATCTCGAAGAAGTGATGGTGTAAGCACCAGGGCGATGTCGTTGCTGAGGTCGGCTGGGCGCTCGTTTTCTATGGCGTTGTTCTGCACAAATTGCTTCTCTCGAAGTTCCGTGACCCCTCCGTAATGTCTGAACTGTTCTGGGCGGAAAAACATCCTTTTTGATAGAATCTGGTGATGAGAGAAAAGCAATATATTCATTACTTGTTCATTGTGTATTCATTACGAAATATCAGAATGAATTTGAAAATTTTTTTTTTTAAGTTAACAGTATAGACAAAAACAGAATTCTAAATTGTCAAGTCTTCTTTCAGAACTACATGAGAAAGACGGTGCACATTTTTTTTTAAATCAGACTCTCTGACAGAAAGATAATAAAAATCAGACTCTCTGACAGAAAGATAATAAAAATCAGACTCTCTGACAGAAAGATAATAAAAATCAGACTCTCTGACAGAAAGATAATAAAAATCAGACTCTCTGACAGAACGATAATAAAAAGTAAAGGTTCGTCTGATAACAAATACTGCAGTAGGGAGGTGAAGTGTTAGACACTGTACTACACCAGGTTCAGCTTTATAGGGTGGGGTAACCAGTTCTTTTCCTTGCTGCCTTTGCCTTCCCTACCTCAAAAGCAGAGTCAGATACACATTTATAGCTGGGCAGACTGGAGCGTGACGGTACCCGATTTCGAACCCGGAATCCGTGAACTTTACCGCGAGAGGCAGGCGCTCCACCCACTTTGCCAATTGGACGCTCATAAATGTAACTCTTCTCCGTACACTGTCAGACGTCAACTTGAATATTTTTTTTCTCAAAGAAAGCAGTTGTCAAAAATGTAATGAAAAAAAAATAATTAAAATATAATTTCATCACGTGGTAAGAACGGATATCACAGGATAGAACGATTTGGTGTGAATTTTCTGAAAACTAGTGCTCAACAGGGATGGGTTAGTTTACAATAATAATGTTGTGAGATGATGATGATGAATGTCATGATATGATCGACGAAATTCTCTATGGATATATCGCGTCCTCTTTCTGTGACACTAACTCCCTTCGCTTGTCGGAAAAATACGGAAACTACAGAAAACCCGAAGGACTTAGGTATCACTTTATGGCGATATTTTAGTATTTGGGCCATGGTCACCTAATTCTAACACAAATGTTTATTTGAATTATCTCGGTGATGATCGCTTCGAATCGGATCATATTTTAAATAAATAAACTGCAATCACTAATACGTCAAAGAATAACAGTTGGAAATAATTCAGTAGTTTTATGTTTAAGATATTGTAAAGTTTGCTGCAAAATTAGCACAAACCAGCTAGGTAAAAATTGAACTGACGGAAGAAGTTGTGTGCGCGTGTCTCCGATACGTAGGGAAGTAGACTATATAATGTCACCGTAGGGTTTAGATGATCAGTGATTTGGTTTTGGTGGGACAGAAGAGTATGAGAAAATGGGTTAGAAAATATAAATAATCTAAGAAACGGGCTATTTGTTATAAAGATGGGAGATAAAAGGTTGTACATCTGTGCTTAGAGGGAAAGGGAGAGAACCATTTAATTCCAAGTCATTGAAAGTAAGGCTGATTTACACTTAGATGGTTTCTATGAGTACGCAGTTATAGTGTAGAGAATTTGCATATCATGGTTGTTTTAGGAAGCCTTAAGAAGGGAATGTAACATTAAAAGCAAAAACCTCAAAGGGAGACAACAATTAATTAGCGCCCCTTGCAGATTAAGTGAGCAGAGAGGAAAACTAACGCACGAGAAAAATGAGCAAGGCGTAAACAGTACGGAACAAAAGCTCACTGAGTTGTTTACGTAGGAGAGGAGCGTGAGTTTTGTGAGTTGTAAGCCAAGGACCAATCGTATTGACTGGAAAACAAAAACGGATGACGGGATGATGATTTGAAGGACAAAAGAAATTAGTCCTGGCCGAGAAGCTCACGAGGCAAGTCGTGTGTTGCCAGGCTCTCAAGAAGTGAAACCTGTGGATGACAGGAGTTTTCACAGATGAAGTAGCTAGATTTAGCATGATTAGCGGTAGCAATTCTGGAGACTAGCATAAATTGTGTTCATTGAATTGTGTTAAACGTAGAATTAGCACATAGGGGTGATTTAGTAGGAAATGTGATAGGTACTTGGATTCATTTTGACACGGTAAGAAAGACTCTTGCTATTTTTATAGACTTTCAGTCAACTTATAACCAGAGTGTTGCTGTCATTTTCGACGGAGTCATCTGTCAAGTTATTTGCTTATGTTTGTATCATAAGTATAATTGTGTCTTTACCTGCGATGTCAGGTTGATTAGGGGTTGTCTTCCCTTGTTTATTCATTCATTGTGTTTGACCTTTAGGGTCAGAGGTTGACAGTTCGGCGTGGGCCTATGGGAAGGTTTTTTAAGCGGGAGTGAGATATACTTCCGGGAAGCCGGGAGGTCCTGTTTTTCTGAAGGGACCAAGAGTCCATTGTTTTTCGGGGAGAATCTTCGAAGTAACTGCTATGGCAGTTTTCCCCAGTGAATCTCTGTGCGTCGGGATGACGACAGAATTCCTTGTGTAGTTCTGAGGATTCATTTACCAGGTAATACCGACCTTTATGCATTATTACGCTTTTCGGTGGCAGAACATGTAAAGGATTACCTAGGGTGAACAGCAGCTCACGGATCCGCCATTTCAGAACTTATATATTTGTGCTCGAGGTAGCCATCCAAGACTGTTAGTCTTATATTGTCCAGAAATCCAGTGACGAAGATATATTGTGGGAGCCGCAGATTGGCGGAACTTCTATCTACAATAAGTATTACTGCAGGGTTGATGATAACCTATTTAACAGAAGTACACGGCCGACGTTAGGACGAGGCCTGTGCTTCCGGCTATTATACTACAGCCTGATATGTGCAATTGGCAGGGAGTGCCAAGTTGCACCTGTGTGTCAAGGTAACTAAGGCATCTGACGCGTTTAGTCAGAGACGCCAAGGGCGACGCTACGAACTGTCATTATTGAAGAACTTTGCTATTGACCATGCACGTCTATTCTGATGTTTACCTTTTTGAATGCCAAATGTATACCTATCGATGTCAGGTCAGCATGACCTTGTTACACTGACTGTTCCTGTTGATATTATGTGTGTTCCCGTCAATAAATGTCTTGAAACATGCCTGCAGTGTCAAAGCATCCTTGATTACTGCATGTGAGAGTATGGGTTGCAGGATCTACATCTATACGAGCCTAAACACATTCGCGTCTTCATTCGCACCCACACTCAATTCATCATACGCTCGCACTACACATCTAACAACATGTAAACTGTCTTGGGCCAGTGATCACCTCAACAAGAAAAAAAAGACAGTTACATTTCTGGTGGACCAGTTACGTGGGCTCTTATGATACATTTCTTGTCGCCAATGTGGCCTAGAAACTTACATTTCTGATGGACCAGATCTGTGGGTTTAAAAAGAACAGAGCGAGCATTTGACATTATTGTTGACATTTATGGATCCAGAAATTTACATTCCTGGTTGGCTGTTACATGTATGATGTCTCCAGTTTTGTCGAGAAAGTTACAAGAAGGACAAGTACACATTACACTTCTGATCTGTGGGTCTAAGCTACACACGGGACAGCCGTAACACACAGCGCTAATTCTACACTTGCAAGTTTTGGCTACAACAGGACAGATATAGGTCATCAACGGTTGACACAAATAAACAGTACGAGCATTTATATTATAATGCTACATAAAGCATAACAAGACAAGTACTGAAGTGAACTACTAGGCATTTGCTACGTGGACCATAACTGCATAGAAGGCGGGTTCCTATTGTAAACAGTACTGCGGGTTGTTACACGTTTCATTCAACAACAGACTTTTCTAGGTCAGAGCATTCAAGCTACATTGTTGGAGGTCAAGTGTCTGTAAACAGTACGTGAAATTGTAAACATTCAATGTGCAAGCCCTAATTTGAGAAGGTCATAGTAACTTTGGTTCGTGAATACCACTTTATGTTACAGTGGATTTGACGTTCAGTGCGCGTTTGACATTTCGTTTCTGTGTTCGCAAGGAGCAAGAAATTTATTTTAGTTTCAGCTGTGACTGAACTTGTTCTGCAACACATTGAAATTGATTGCTATATGTTTATGTCACTTCTACTGTTTTGTGTATTTTTCTGCGGGTTTTTCGGTTGGTGGGTCTTACGGTAAATATGCCACTTGATCGAGGCTTACTGTAAGCGGTCTGTAGGTGCAAATTTTCTTAATTTGGAAATTTGCTAGTGACAATTGGTCGCTATTGATGTTAGCTGTGATGTAATTGTACTTAACGTTGTTTTTGTAATATTTTGTCTGTTTTTCAGTTTTGATTGTCGATTTGTTTTGTTTGTATTCTGTAGGTCTCTCCTTTCTTGTGTATTTCTCTACACATTTTTGGTTAAAACAGTGTTGCCATTTGTATTGTTTTGTATTTTTGTCTTTGTATTTTTTTTTTGGTTGTACTACATTACTGTCATGCACAGTCTACATACACATACTTGGTCATGTTTTGATATTATTGATAAGGTAGACTCTTCATATAGAGTTTGTTAAATAATATTATATAAGATATTTATACAAGTTCTTTGATAAAAGACTTGTTATCTACAAAGATTGAGACAGTAAAATAAAGTGAAGTGAGTATACAAGTCTAGCATTTCAGACTTGTCTCCCATTGAAGTGGGATAAGGTAATTTATTTAATTTTTTTTCAGGTTTCTGATCTCATTAGACAGAATGTCTACATTGGATTTCTTCATCCAGCAAGGGTTGACCCTTGGTAAGTCTGGTAAAGAATTGGAAGAATATTCATCTGCTCAATTCGCCATTGCATTAAAGTCAGAAGAAAAGAAACAAAAAGAGGAAATTAAATTGAAAGCAGAAGCTGAACTAAAGAAGCTAGAAGCTGAGAATAGAAGATTAGAACTTGAAGAAAGAAGGTATCAAAGAGAGGCTGAGGAGAGAAAAGCTCAAGCTGCTGCTGAGGAGAGGAAAGCTCAAGCTGCAGCTGATGAAAGAAAATTCCAGATGGAAATGGAAGACAAAAAACTTCAAGCTGCTGCAGAGGAAAAAAAACTTCAAGCTGCTGCAGAGGAAAAAAAACTTCAAGCTGCTGCTGAGGCTGAAATTAGAAAAATGGAACATGAGGAAAGAAAACAGAAGATGGAACTTGATGAAAAACTCGCAATTTTGGAGTTAGAGAAATTGAAATTGGCGAGTACGGGTGCTCAGCAAACAACTTCGAGTACGACAAAGGAGTTTGTTAGTAGGATTAAATTGCCTCATTTCAATCCTTTAAAGGATGACGTAGCAGATTATCTAGATAGATTCCAATTTTTGTGCGATACGCATAACATAAAAAAGGAAAAATATGTTGAACAACTGATGCCATTTTTTACAGGTGACACAGTGACTACTCTTATGACAATAGACGAACATGAGAGGACTAATTATGATGTTGTCAGGGCAGCATTACTAAAGAAATACCAATTAAAACAAGAAGACTATCGTCTTCGTTTTAGGACAATGTTGCCAGAAAATGGAGTAGATTTCTCTGATTTTGTTACAAAGATACGTCGTACATTTACACGATGGGTTGAGTTGTCTCAGATTGAGAAAACATATGAAGGTCTAATGGACTTATTATTGCGAGATAAGGTTTTGTCATCTGTTAATGATTCTTTTCTTGCATTCCTTCATGAGCGTAAGCCTAAAAACTTAAAAGAAATGGAGGAATACTGTTGTCAGTATGCCACAGCACATCCCCATGCTACAGTTAGCAATTCTAAAGTGAAAGAAGGGTTGCCAGCTGCTTCGGCAACACCATATGGCCCTAATTTCAGAAAAAAATTTCAGGGTGCTCAACAAAATTGGAATAGGGGAAGTAATCAAAATTACACTCAGAAGCGGAGTAATCCAACACATGATGGTTCTTCGTCTATGCAGTGGAGACAAGATGGTAGTTCTCGTAATTTTAGTGGTAATAATTTGAGACACTTTCGTAAAGGCTATCCAAATAATAACTATTCAAATTTTCGAGGTAATCATTCTCGACGTCAAGATTATGACGATGGTGAATTTAGAAACCGGGATTCAAACCGGAATGATGATTACAATAGGCAATATGATAACAATTACAGGGGAAATGATAGTCGAAATAATTACAGGGGAAATGATAATCGAGGTAGACCTAGGTTTAACAAAAAAAGACCTTACCAACAGGCAAACTCTGCGCAACAAGAGTTTGATGGAGCCTGTAATACAGTAAATGATAGTGGTAACTCTAGGGCTATCACTGGTTGTGCTTTCGATTTTGGGAGAGCAACTGAATGCCCCCAATGCTTAACATTGTTTGACTCATCAACTGTATCTACGCTAAGTTGTGGTCACCCTCTTCCTGCTCTACCTGCTACAGTTGCGCATGATGGGAGAGGATCTCTCATCTTACATAAAGGTCTAATAAATGATAGGCTAGTCTCAGTACTTTTCGATTCGGGATGTACTACCGTCGGGGTTAAGGAGTCTCTGATAGATCCTTGCTGTGCCACTGGAAAAACAATCAAATGTGTTACATTTGGTGGTACTATGGAAAGCTATCCTACTGCTATTATTAGGATTGACACTCCTTTCTTCACAGGAGATGTCCATGCATGTCTTCTTCCTAATCCTATTGCGGATCTTATAATCGGTCGTATTCATGGGGTTAAGGAATGCACCCCGCAACAAATTTCTAGTTGGGAAGAAAAAAACATTCAAACGGTCAATGCAGTGGTGACAAGAGCTCAAGCTCTTAATCCCCCAACTTCATCTGATAATAGTAATGAAGTTGATAGCCAAGACGAGCACTTGGTGATTTCCCATGACTCGTTTGTTAAACGTCAAGAAGAGGATCCTTCTTTGAAGAAATACTTCCTTCTTGCAAAGAAAGGGGATCCCAATCAAAATACGAATCACAAATCGTATATCACTATGAAGAATGGTATATTGGTACGAATGGTACAACACTCGGACAAGTCTATGCACTCGCAAATTCTTGTGCCTAAGTGTATGAGAGCCTTAATTCTTCGGCATGCACACGATTCTCAGTGTGCGGGACACATGGGTTTTTCCAGAACTAAAACTAGAGTCCTTGCGTCATTCTTTTGGCCATTCGTGAATAAAGACATCCGAATTTATTGCCGATCTTGCAAAATTTGTCAAGAGGTCAAGTCTAGGGGTCCGAGACATGCTGCTCCTATTCAGGCTGCAGATATTCCGATTCGGCCGTTTCAGAAAATGGCTATAGACATCATTGGTCCGTTCAAAATTAAGTCAGCCAGAGGACACCAATTTATCCTCACTTGCGTGGACATGTGCACGCGTTGGCCAGAGGCTATTCCTCTGAAGAGCATATCAACTGTCGATATCGCTGATGCTCTTTGGCTCGTATTTTCTCGTCTGGGATTCCCCGGAGAAATACTGTCGGATCACGGCACTCAGTTAATTTCGGACGTTATGTCTCAGGTAATGGCTACGCTAGACATTAAAAGGTCTCTCAGTAGTATTTATCATCCAATGTCCAATGGATTGGTAGAACGTCTTAACAGGACACTAAAGAACTTACTTGGCAAGATAACGGAGGATCATCCTGAAGATTGGGACAGGGTTTTACCTGCAGTCCTCTTTGCCTATAGAGAGGTTCCCAACGAGCATACAGGGTTTTCTCCTTTCGAACTTGTCTTTGGCGCGCAACCGCGCGGGCCAATGTCCTTGTTACACGATTTGATAACTTCCGATAATATTGACGATGATACACAATCGTCATATGAATATGTTATAGCTCTTAGAGAAAAGATTATCGAATCGTGCAGGTTAGCAACTTCATCTTCCGAATTTGCGAAAGAAAAAGCTAGGCGATTTGCTAATAAGAAAAGACGCCTACGTCAACTTTGTCCTGGAGACAAAGCATATGTCTTACTGCCCTCAAGAGAGAATAGACTTCTCATTTCTTGGAAGGGTCCATACACTATAGTCTCGAAAATTTCTGATGTCGACTATATTGTCGATGTGGATGGAAGGCATAAAACCTTCCATATAAATATGCTAACAGAGTTTATTGAACGTCCAGACTATTTACAGCCTATTTTCCAGGCGACGGACGACTCTCCAGTTCAACATGGTCACATCTCATCCCTGTCCGTTATACAGGATGAGGAAACTATTTTTTCTGACGTGAACTTACCTCTTCCTACGATTCCACTTACTTCAACGGAATCGTGGAGAGACGTTACAGTCTCTTCTAACTTGTCTTTTGAGGAACAACGTCAAGTATCCTCTACGTTACAATCATATCAGGATGTCCTTACCGACATTCCTGGACACACAGATGTCATAGAACATGACATCATACTTACTGATCGTAATCCGATCAGAGTAAGACCATACCCAATACCTATTCATTTTCAAGCACAAGTCGAGAAAGAATTGGATGAAATGATTCAACTACAAATAATTGAACCATCCACTTCAGCTTATTCTTCGTCGATAGTTATTGTTCGAAAGAAAGACAATAACATACGTCTTTGCGTTGATTATCGCAAATTAAATCAAGTTACGAAGTTCGATGCTGAACCTATGCCGTTATTAGATGATCTACTTATTAGACTTTCTAAAGCTAAATTCTTTACTAAACTAGACTTGTCGAAAGGTTATTGGCAAGTCCCATTGACGGAACACGCCAAACCTCTCACTGCTTTTTCGACACCTAGGGGTCTGTTTCAATGGAATTTTATGCCTTTCGGGCTTATGAACGCCCCAGCGACTTTCGTGCGCATGATGCGACGAATTCTATCAGATCGTGCAGATGTCATTGCATATTTAGACGACATCTGTCTTTTCAGCGATACTTGGGAAGAACACTATGTGGGTCTGAAGGAATTGCTATCTACTCTACGTGAGCATAGTTTGACTGCTAAACCCTCTAAAGCTTTTGTTGGGTTTAGTGAAATTTCCTTCCTAGGTCATCGAGTTGGTCATGGTCTGTTGAAGACAGAGGACCAAAACATTTCAAAGATATTAAATATCTCGGTTCCGAAGACAAAAAAGCAAGTGCGTAGTCTCTTGGGATTGATACAATTCTATGGAAGATTCATTGAGAATCTGTCCTCCATTATGGCACCACTTTCAACGTTATTGAAAAAAGGTTCTCCTAATATGGTGCGTTGGTCCCAAGAATGCCAATCTTCATTGGATCAGGTTAAGAATTTGTTCTCATCTCATCCTATCTTAAGACTACCGACGATTGATAAGACTTTTGTCCTTCGTAGTGATGCCTCTTCCACTGGCATTGGAGCGGCACTAATGCAGGAATATTCAGGAACTCTGCATCCTGTAATGTATATTTCTAGGAAGCTGAATGCGGCAGAAAGGAATTACTCGGTTTTGGACCGTGAATTGTTGGCTATGGTTTGGTCCATTCTTAAGCTACAAAGGTTCCTTCTGGGCGCGCATTTCTTTATGGAAACCGACCAAAAAGCTCTTACGGCTATGCAAAGTAAGGATTTGAAGAGCTCGAGATCTACTCGTTATGCTATTGCTCTTCAGCCTTTCCATTTCACGGTGCGAGCTATCCGTGGTTCGGATAATGTGATGGCGGACATATTGTCTAGATGCCCACATGATTCCAGTTAAATCTTGTGTCCTAGTTTTTCCTGATATATTTTCAGACTTAGGTCTGTCCTTAATATCATAATATGTTGTAATACAAATGTATTTGGATGATGTTTAGATAATTTAACAAATTTCATTTTGTCCATCCATCAGTGATATGTTGCTAAAATAGCATTGACATTTGTATATTGCTATGATTATATTATTTAGTAATGTTTGATATATGATTGGTATTGCCAGCAACTTAGGTTTCTTGAATGGTATCCCTTAGTTTGTTTGGCTTAAAGGAAATATTTTCTCCTATGTTGGGAGATGATTTGTACCCTCTTCTATTGTACCTGATATTAGGTTCATTGTTTGCATGAGCACAGAAGTGATACTGGTGCTATCTTGCTCATGAACATATTAAAAAAAAAAAATTGCATTTTTTTTTTACAGGGGGGTGGTAGTAATGTTGCTGTCATTTTCGACGGAGTCATCTGTCAAGTTATTTGCTTATGTTTGTATCATAAGTATAATTGTGTCTTTACCTGCGATGTCAGGTTGATTAGGGGTTGTCTTCCCTTGTTTATTCATTCATTGTGTTTGACCTTTAGGGTCAGAGGTTGACAGTTCGGCGTAGGCCTATGGGAAGGTTTTTTAAGCGGGAGTGAGATATACTTCCGGGAAGCCGGGAGGTCCTGTTTTTCTGAAGGGACCAAGAGTCCATTGTTTTTCGGGGAGAATCTTCGAAGTAACTGCTATGGCAGTTTTCCCCAGTGAATCTCTGTGCGTCGGGATGACGACAGAATTCCTTGTGTAGTTCTGAGGATTCATTTACCAGGTAATACCGACCTTTATGCATTATTACGCTTTTCGGTGGCAGAACATGTAAAGGATTACCTAGGGTGAACAGCAGTTCACGGATCCGCCATTTCAGAACTTATATATTTGTGCTCGAGGTAGCCATCCAAGACTGTTAGTCTTATATTGTCCAGAAATCCAGTGACGAAGATATATTGTGGGAGCCGCAGATTGGCGGAACTTCTATCTACAATAAGTATTACTGCAGGGTTGATGATAACCTATTTAACAGAAGTACACGGCCGACGTTAGGACGAGGCCTGTGCTTCCGGCTATTATACTACAGCCTGATATGTGCAATTGGCAGGGAGTGCCAAGTTGCACCTGTGTGTCAAGGTAACTAAGGCATCTGACGCGTTTAGTCAGAGACGCCAAGGGCGACGCTACGAACTGTCATTATTGAAGAACTTTGCTATTGACCATGCACGTCTATTCTGATGTTTACCTTTTTGAATGCCAAATGTATACCTATCGATGTCAGGTCAGCATGACCTTGTTACACTGACTGTTCCTGTTGATATTATGTGTGTTCCCGTCAATAAATGTCTTGAAACATGCCTGCAGTGTCAAAGCATCCTTGATTACTGCATGTGAGAGTATGGGTTGCAGGATCTACATCTATACGAGCCTAAACACATTCGCGTCTTCATTCGCACCCACACTCAACTCATCATACGCTCGCACTACACATCTAACAACATGTAAACTGTCTTGGGCCAGTGATCACCTCAACAAGAAAAAAAATACAGTTACACAGAGGTTAATGATGCTCATGTTTAAAGGGGCGTACCACAAGAACTAACATTGAAACAAGTACGGCTGAAGAAAAAATAAAGTGGATAACATATCTTTTTATTTGCTGATAGCCAGGATGGGCTGTTATATAAAGAAAAATGAGTACGACAATATAAAGTGTGGATAACATTTAAATCTTAGCTGATAGCCAGGATGAGCTGTTATATACTGAACAATGAGTACGACTATATATAAAGTGGATAACATAACTTATTAGTTGCTGATAGCCAAGATGGGCTGTTGTATAAAGAGGATGAGGTATTGTCATTAGACAAGAATAAATGAACAAGGGTTCTGCAACGCGGACATCCTTGAGATAAGACGCTCTCTCTCATTGAACAGTAAATCAAAGGAAAGAAGAGATAATGGTGAATTTGATAACTATGAAACAACTCAGGTGCTCTCTCATTTGACAGTAAGTATGAGGACGCCACAACAGCTGTACCTGACATGATTTGATTTGATTTATGAACCATGTATAGATATTGATGTAATTTTTTATGAGTTAGGCCTGACAGGGCAGATACAAGAGATAAGGTGGAGAAATAAGAAAAAGATAATAAATTGTGGGCTGACCACCTACGCATATGTAAGAGTCTGCAGAAGAGGCAATAAATATACCTTTTAGAACAAGTTGAATTAAGGGCTGGATAAATGAATATGAAATGGAGTTTTGAACCATATACCATAGTGGAAAATGTCGGAACTTTAATTTTGTAAATAAATTTGTTATAAAATTGAACCTACCACACAAGTTGACTTGATTGATAGAAGGTTATGGAGTGGGTGTGAGAAATAAGGAGTAATAGCGAAACAAAAATTGATATCACAGTATGCCACAATACGATCTAGTCGCTACACAACAACAAGGAGGGAAGAACGTGACTTGGGTTGATAAAGGAACCAAACCATGACTCATACAAGAATCATCACCTCTGGCGGTAAGGGCCAGTAAAGAGATAACCTTACTTGGAAGATGAAGTCAAAGATAAAGTCAAAGACATAGTCTGCCAGTTCGAGTAGACTACGATTAGGCCTGCCTCTGTCACCTAGTTATATAAGGAAGATCCAGCACTGTCACAATAAGATCGCTAAGATTTGAAATCAGACCTAAAGGTCTTTTATATTTGGTGATGCGTCCTAATATAACCGACTAGGTTGAACAGGACGCGCCTCGCCAAAACGAGGCAAAACGTTATTTTAGTTTTTAATTTTTTTTAAAAATCAGCCACACTTCATAAAACTAGTCGACGAAGCTGCCAATTGTATCCAGCGAGCTGGATCGAAAGCCACCACCGCGTGATACGAGAGAGAAGTAATACTGCCATTGCGCGCAATTAAGCTTCATAACAGCTGCTGTCGGCGTAGTACAGATGGGCAAATCGACACACTCCGCTGTATCGAGACATTCGGCACAGGGATTTAAACTGTATCGACACAGTGTTTCGACACAACGGCACAGCGGCAATTTTGCCCGTGTCGGTAGAAGTCTCTAGCAAAAGACAGTATACCTTGTACATGAACTGTGTGAGACAATCTCCGCCGTTTTTCGCTTCTGGCTTGGACTGGCATGTGTGAAAATCTATGGCGTTTCGTGTGACCACAATTCAATATTTTTACACAAGTCTTCATTATGATGAAATAAAACGGAGATATGATGATAGCTGCAGTATATGTGAAAATAATAAAAAACAACAATAATAATAACAGTAATAATAACACATGATATCAAACTAGAGTAAGCTAGTTTTGGTAAACAATGATTCAAATCCACACCGAGTACACAGATTTCAGCAGAGCTAATAAAGTGTCCATTACATTTATACGAACACACGGACACTTTCAACTTTAACATAGTGCCTAAAACATTGACAACTGCAGCACTGACACAATTTCCAGTGTCTATAACTTCTCAGCAAAAATAATATCACTTGTAAAATCAAGTCATCATAACACATTCCTGAAAAATATGACATGTTTGATCTTCCATGCTATCTATGAACGACTAATGTCTCGGACGCATGACTCAAATTTTAAAAAGGCCCACGGAAGGTGAGACAGTGAGACAGTGTGCCTCTTTGCAAAACAGCGAGGCAGACAGGAACTGAAACTGTACCGAAACAAGAAGCAGGCTGTGTTTCGGATCTCTCGGACTCAGCGCTGTTTCGAAGCATTGTTTCGACACACACACACAGTAGCCATCTCTACGGCGTAATACTACTTGACTGAGGGTTCATTAAAGTGTGTAACACGTGACACTAGAAAAATATGGAACGTGAAACAGTGGACCATAACTGCTACCTGGCCAGAGTAGTGTGACCTCGAAGACAAACAGTCTTAGCAACGTGAAACCAGTTTAACCAGTGTCAAACACGTGACACTTGAACAGGACCATCACTGCTACATCAACATTGTGACTTCCAGGACCAGGAGTCTTATCAAAGTGAAACCCGTTAAGTCAACAAGTGAAGACATACCAAACATTTAGAAATTTAAGTGTGATGACACGAATTCTTTACTGGCATCCTTTTATGCAAATTTGGTTTTTATATATTATACTTCTTCTTCTTCGTTCGTCCTGAAAAGGACGTTGGTTGCGTTGTGTATTTACAGCGAAGCTGCGATATTTGCGTCTTTCGGCCGACACATCCGACTTCAGCATGGCATTTTTGGGACCGGGTTAGCCTTCCCTCTTCGATCCCTACTCACTCAGCCAGACTGCAGTGATGCAGCCTGTTTCCAGGACCACCGCTTGGAGGTGGAGTAGGGTCTTGGTCAGCCCTGGTTCACTGACCCTGACGCAAGCAGTCTAGCTCTGGGTCACTAACTGCATTCCTCACTGTTGATGTGTCTTAGGTCCCATATATTATACCAGATTCCATTATTTTCTTGAATATATTAATTAATTATTGAAGTACCCTGATTTAATTTTATACTTGAAGTTATTGAATTTATTTTCAATTTTCAGTATTTTAAAGTAATCTTAAAGTGGAAGGGATTAATTTTGAGCAACATTTACATCCCCTAGGAGCGTAAGATGCATCCAGAGAGAGGGTAACGTACCTGTCAGTTCTGTTCTTCTGTACACCTGAACTGTGATGTTGACTACCTGACCTTTTCTTGTGCTACACTTACCACGAGTTCACCATTTCTGGGAACGACTATACTATCTAAACAATTCTACATCCATCTCGCCACAATGATGATGGTGGTGGTGATGATGATTGGTGATGATTGTAGATGATGATGATTGATGATGATGGTCATGATGATGATAATGATGATGGTTGATAATGATGATGATGATGATGATTGATGATGATGATGATTGACGATGAGGATGATGTTAATAATGATGGTTATTGTGATGATGATGACGGTGATGATGATGATGATGGTGATGATGGTGGTGGTGATGGTGATGATGATGACTGATGACGATGATGATGATTGATGATGTCATGAGGACAACCACAAAAGAGAACGACGCATACTTAAAGCCTAGAAGCCTGTTTCTTTTGAACTGCGGTAGGTATTTTAATGAGACGAGAGGTAAGCACACCTGCTATTTCTTCACACCCGCTTGCAAAAAACTAAATGAAAATATTTGTAACAAAATTTAAAGGGAGGGTGTGAACGGTGAATGTTTTCTTTTCAAGGTATCTGACAAGACATCTATTTGGTGAATACTTTCTCTCAAACCGTAACAAATATTGTATGTAATCCTTTCAAAGTATTTAGAAAGAGAATTTTTTGGCGAATACTTTCTCTGAAGCCGCGGCAAATAATGAACGTAGTTTTTCAAAGTATCTGGAGAGACATGATCACCTGCTACAAGCCCTGCTACTTGAAGAAGAAGAAAAAAAACAGATCTCGCTTTGTCGCGTCAGTTACTCACACCCATACCACAAACTGTTTGTGGTAATGATGATGATGATGATGATGCTTACAAAGTAAGTAAACATCAATCAACACAAGTATGAAGCCTAACGTTTATAAGCACAACATAAACGTGAAGCCCCCAGGACACATTAAGAAACTTATGGGGGCGGGGTACCGAAGCCCAGAAACCTACCCTCTTAAATACACCACTGGTTATTACAGCCCTTTTTTTTTTTTTTGTCTGGCGCACTTCTGCGGCCTGTTTATATCATATCAACTTCTGTCGTCTTAAATGCATTTTACCTATTTTTTCATTTATTTTTTTCTTGTTGTATAATTCGATCTGTGCCTTGAGCCAGACAATTACTTTTTTGCTGAAGGTGATCCAGTTTAGTCGTCATTTTAATTTTAAGCTAGAAAGAATATTAAGAGTAGACAAGTATACAAGGCATAGAGCAAATGTCAGACCAGGGACCGAAGTCATAAATAGAACTTTTTATCAATGTTTAATTACAAAATTGAAATTAAGGTTTTATTTCAGACAGCAATGCATTTTTGTCATGTAACTTTCATCTTGTAAAAGAAATTCCTGAAGGTACTAGACCATCAAAATGATATTTTAATGTGTTTCTTTAATTGCTTTTACAGTGTATATTTCCCGCCACAGTTCCAAAAGACGCACTGATATTATGTTATTTTTTGTATAGTTAAAGTATAAATAGAATATTCAGTTATAAGTCGATTTTTAAGATAAAATTTTCCTTAATGTCCGATAACCCCACTGTTGATTGTAATTTTGCAATAATTATCTTCCCATTACTATTACTTTTTTATTTTTCCTTTTCCCTTGTTGGAAAATAGAAATAAATTAGAAAAGAAAATTATATCAATAACGTATTTTCTTTTATAAAATGCAGATATAATACAGGAAATAATCATCGAGATATGGATATTTCAATGTAGACGGATTAATATAATATATTTTTAATGTAGCAGTGATGGGGACACATATACCTGTAGGCATTTCTGCATACAGTTGTTAATGGCATAGGGAAATCAATTCCTTGCAGCTAAACTAAAACATAAATAGTGTGCCTTTAAGTGGGCATTTTTTGTGATGAAGTTGAATTTAACCGAAAGGCAAAAGTACATATTTTGTATCTGTTGGATAAACGAGGATGTTGTCATTTAATGCTAGTTTGTATTTAACCCAATGTTTTTTGCCCCGAGATTCATAAGTTCCAGATTAATTCCAGGTGAAAATGGTACGTGCATGTGTATGGCACATTCATCACCATACGTGCATGTGTATGGCACATTCATCATCATACGTGCATGTGTATGGCACATTCATCAGCATACGTGCATGTGCATGGCACATTCATCACCATACGTGCATGTGTATGGCACATTCATCACCATACGTGCAGGTGTATGGCACATTCATCCCCATACGTGCAGGTGTATGGCACAATCATCACCATACGTGCATGTGTATAGCACATTCATCACCATACGTGCATGTGTATGGCACATTCATCACCATACGTGCATGTGTATGGCACATTCATCACCATACGTCCATGTGTATGGCACATTCATCACCATACGTGCATGTGTATGGCACATTCATCACCATACGTGCATGTGTATGGCACATTCATCACCATACGTGCATGTGTATGGCACATTCATCACCATCAACATTTTCCTTTATGCTCGCTCTGGAGCATGGAGCCACTACTGCTGCTGGTCCTCTTACAGGAAGCCAGCACCAAGCAGCCACATGCTCCTGCAACAGTGGTTTATGTGGCACTATGTTTTACATGATGAGACTTCCATCTCAATGTACAACTACATATTAGTAGCGTTCTACGACATGCTTAAGAGTTCAGTATGGAGAACAACAAACATAACAACAACAACAACAACAAAGTTACAGACAATCATAAGTGATTGCTTGAGTAGAATAGAAGGATTGAAGTGATATGACAAAGTTACCAACGTGGAACTGATGACAAGAATCAGACAAGTGATAGTAGAACTTGAGATGAGAAGAAAGCGCTAACGATGGATAGGACACACATTGAGGAAACCTGTTGATAGAATTACAAGGCGGTACTTGTTCTGGAACCCCCAGGGAAAGAGAGGCAGAGGTAGACCAAAAAACATATGGAGAAGAGAACTGGAGACAGAAGTGAAAATGATGAGGAAAACTTGGAAAAAAACTTGAGCTGGTAGCACGCGACAGGAAAACTTGGCATGTGTATGTTGAAGGTCTACGCTCCTTGGGGGGTTAAAGGGTTGTTGATAAGGGTTCAGTAGTCTTATTCTTCTTTTGTCTCCTCGGAGACCCCCAAGAACTTTGAAAAGGGACCAGCTGCATTTGTAGTTCCTTGTTCGATACGGAGCGAAAAGGAACATCACGATGATGATGATAATGAGAAAATGTTATAATTAATGGGAGGCGCTTGGACTGGCAACCTTATCACGAAAAATAAATTGCTACTTGTTGCAATGATGGATGGTGTGTTGCATGTAAATACTAGTAGTGATGAAGACTGGATACATGATGTCTATGGTCAACTCGACCGAAACAGGGTTGTGTATACATGGAGTGCGAGTGCAAGGTACGCGAATGATGGAATGTTCTGTGGAGTTGACAAGTTGACTGGACACTCACTCACTCATAGTTAGAAGTCAATGACATAGACTACTGTTGACGTTTTCCTATAGTTTAATAGGACGCACACTCCGACAACACGGTTTACATTTACTTGAACAGGTTGACACACAAATCATCGTATACTTGAAAAATGGGTGACAACTTCAAATTGGCATTCATATAGCATGTGAATACAATAGAACGATAGTAGGCAAGCATTCAATATTCTGGTTGTCTATCGTCTCATGCCTTAACTGATTAATCGCATCAGTTACTGCGAACAAATAATCATCAACAATGGTTCCCTATCAGAACCTCTTCTGGCTAAGTCTTTCAGGCCGTAAATTCAGCAGGCTCTTATGATGACAATCTTAAATAGACAAGGAGTGGACTTCAATATCATATAGGTCTTGGTATCGCTATCAGGTAATAAGGCATTCCTTTTCTCTGATCGATAATCCGAATAGACCGAAAGTGGAATCCAAAATGGCGCTGGCTTCAGTGAGTGTCGTTCACTCGAAAGATGTCTTAAACGAAAGTGAAGGCTCCGTTCATTACTCAAATATTATATTGGGCTTTCCATATCCCATGATAAATGTTGCATATGTCCAATGCATAGAGCTGCTAGTAGAAGAGTCGTCTAAGTACAATCAATCAAATACATCGGCAGACAGTATGATGTCTGTATAGTTAGTTAGGCCTAAGGAAAGTTCAGTAAATATTTCTGCTTTACCTTAAGTCCAGAAAAACACTAGCAAATAACACACGCCATCCCTTGGCATCAAGAATAACTGTTGAGGAGAATTACGGACATCATAGTCATACTGAGAAAACTTCTCCTTCCCCAGGATCAACCACAAAGACAAAATCTTCGGACTTTTCTTCGTCCGTGCAGAACCCACAGTTCGCCATCACGGAAGCCTCTTCTCGACTCTCTAAATCGAAGCATGCGCAGAAAAACGCTTGACTCCAGAGTTCACCTCAAAAATATAGACCGACATAGACATTACAAAGATACTAAGATATAAGACCGATTCGCCTTAAATAGTCAAGGAATAAACATAGACTCGGGCCATAAACATTCTAAGCAAGACCAATCTGTTTCTGGCCATACCAGAGATAAACCGACGTAAATCTAGAATTCATACGCCAGGTTGAGACTCAAGAAAAGATAACCCATATAACGGAATATAACATCGACCAATTAGGGTTGTATACCCTTGATTATCAAGAAAGTATTTTGATTCTCAAATAAATACTTTTCATCAGACAAATAGATATTACTTTACACTTGTATGCCTACCAACAGAATCTGTGCGTAACAGCCTACCACACAAAAGAATCTGTTCGCAACAGACTACCACACCCCCCGGGAAAAAAATGAAAATCATTTTTTTTTTTATCTGAGAGCAACATACAATAGGCTCACAACGCACGAATAATGCGCAGATGAGAAATATCAGCAATTTATTAACGCCAAATTAAGGCAAAGTCGAAGTATAGCTCGACAGGTGAGAATATATCTCATCATCTCAGAGAAAGTATTTCTCTAAGTATAAATGTTTCCAGGGAGGTGTCACCAACGTATACTACAATCCTGGCAATGACACAATGCATACAATAATTTCATACAACAATTTCATATTAGGTACCATAAGTTCATGATTGACAAAAGAAAAAATCATCAAAGGACTAGCGGTGAATATATATTAATGAACCGCTAAGTGTTTATACAATCACTATATCCTATATTACAAATGTGTACATATTTTGATATAGAAAAGAGCTGTTGTAGAGTTAGACATATTAGATAGTCCAAGACACAAGAGTTAAGTGGAGTCATGTTGAGATCTACCATCACAGCGAGATCTATCAAAATTCTTATCTCTGTTGAGCCCATTGCTCTTATTTGAACTCCAGTTAACATAGTTATGATTGTTATTTCTCTTCTGAACAAAATATCTATTTGATGGTTTTTGTTGTCCTGGAGAACAATTATTACAATGTTGATAACCTTTATGAAAGTTCTTATAGTCACTAGGACCATAATGTTGAGGACAATTAAATTGCCTCCAGTTCTTTGAAGAAGAACCCTTATCATATGGACGCGTTTGGTAATGTCCACAATCACGATTATCTCTCTTAGCAAAATTGCTTTTATTTTTCCCTGTGTCACTGTGCTTAATAGGTACATCATACTGTCTGAGCTGAGTACGATGGGTACTAACAGTTTTGTTTTCTTTTACCAACTTATCAGGAATCTGAAAATTCGATGCACGGTTTCCCTGAGGAATCTTATCATGACACTTATCAAAGTCCTCACCGTGATCCAAACTTGATTTACCTTTGTTGGCCTGACGCCAACTCCCATTACAGGCAGTATCGTTATTCCGTGGGAAACCATATTTTCCACGAAAAGATTTGTTCACATATTGCTTAGTGTTACTATGAGCATTGAGTGCCTGTCGCTGGCTCTTTGCATTGGCAACATGTTGACCATCATGTTTATGTTTCAGTCTATCCCCCTTGGTAGTAGATAACACATTATTGTATAAAACAATATCTAATAAACTGTCAAC
This sequence comes from Oreohelix idahoensis, assembly GCA_024509875.1. NCBI lineage: Eukaryota > Metazoa > Mollusca > Gastropoda > Stylommatophora > Oreohelicidae > Oreohelix > Oreohelix idahoensis. The sequence continues at coordinate 727,837 of JAMPIV010004998.1, forward strand.
TCTTTTACGAAGTTTTGTAACTTCCACCTCTGCCATAGCTTTCTCTCTAGTAACAGCTTTGTATATTCTTTCGTTGGTTTTAATTTTTCTGTCATAATCCAACCTTATGTCTTGTAACTGAGAAATAAGAGTCTTCTCTTTAGCCATACTATCTTTAAGATCTTTTCTCAACTTTGTCGTCTGAGACGTATTTTCTAAGACCTTAGCTTTCTTCTGAACAAGTTCAAGTTTGAGTGCTTCCATAGCACTATGATGAGTAGTCATAAGTTCATCAACTTTCTCATCCGTTACCTTATTCGCTCTCAACTGTGTCAACTCTAGTTGTAGTGACTGAATCTCAATCCTTAATTTCTCATTGTCCATTTTGACTTGTTTCAAGTCCCCGGTGCAAGCATTTTCTTTACCATACTGCTCGTATTGAGCCAAGCTCATATCACTTTCTAACCACTGTTCATATTTAGAAAAACTCATCTCATCTTCAAATTCCTTTTTCTCATTCATTTGAGATTGTTTTAATTTATTCTCATGAGGAAGAGCTAATGTTTCTATAATCTTCCACAGCAGTTTCAAATCAAGCGTGGAAGAGCTCACCTTATCTACTTGATTATCCAACAATTGTTTTAATGAGGTTATCTCATCCTCTAACTGTTTCTTTTGACTAAGAGAAGAGTCATAGACTTTCTTATTATCTTCTATCAACATCATCATTTTATCCTTTAATATTGTATTTTCAGAATTCATTGCTGATAACTTATCAGTAAGAGCTTTCTTATCACTTTGAAGCTCATTTATCGTTTCTTCCAGTTTCACAGCTAAGAGTTTATCTTCATGTTCTCTCTGCCACTGTTCAGCTTCTTTGTCTAATTTTTTTAATTTCAGCCTCTATCTTCTTTTGTTCATCTTTCCACTGCATTTCTTTCTCCTGAAATTCTCTTTCTAATCTTTTCTCTTCAGCCTCCTGAGCTTTGTAATATTCGCCCATCACAAATTCTTCTAATTTATCTCCAGTCATCCCGAGGGCTTTCCCTTGCCCAATAAAGTAATCTAAAGTCGACATAATGTCTAACAATATGTGACTAGTTACCTGAAATAATAATGCAATTTATTTCAAAGTAAATGAAAGCAAGTTTTAATAAACTTGAATAACCAGCTCCCTTTATCCCAATCTCTGTGGGAGACAAGCCTTTAGTAAGGTCTTGTATATAATAATAATGATAATAATAAACTACCAGTTTATTCTATACCACAAGTGCGCTACACAGCTACTAGTGTATGATCAAATATACCTTATATAGCATATGTCAACCAACAACATAAACAAAGGATAATCAAGAAAGACAATACGAAAACATTCGCAGAAATCAAATAAGTTAAATAGAAAAACTGAAGAAAATTATCACAGAACCTGTGATGACAACTGCGAGGAAATAAACAACACAAATGACGTCACAGTGTATAAATATAAAAGGTGTATATAACTAAATGAAAGGAAAAGGGAGGCGAACAGATACAAACAAATTTAATCAAAACTAAAGAACTGAAAAAATATAACAAAAACAACGAAAAAAAAAACACACCTCGTCACAACTAAACGAAAATAGCAACAATTGTTGCTAGCAAATTTTCACCTAAGAAAATTGCACCTAACGAACGCTATTATAGGACCTCTATATCGTGGTATACCCTATAATAGTCACCGCCCAACCTTAATCCCGCTAAGAACACACACCGAGAAACAAATACATGTAATGTAAACATAAAGCATTTAACTACAATGTGTTGCAAAGAAGGCTTAACTTTACCCTATAATGGTAATTTTCAAATGAAAACAATTGCCACTTTAATAAATAATTAATTAGGGCCTAAATTATTAAAGTTCAACACCATGTAGAAGAACACAAGAAGATCCACCGTTGACGTGTAAGACTTCTCAGTTCAATAGCACTGCTCTGCTTGCTAACACAGTTAATTCCTGCTAATAAACCTGCTGTGTAATGATGTCAGTTCTATGCAAAATGTCAACAAGCGCTGACCTAGTTACTGTATTCAGGTCACGTGACAAAATGCTGACAAATTGTAGACTTGTACTGCTGGTTGGTCGTCGTGTGTCGTATAAGGCCACTGGAACAATCAGTAGTCGACTTCTAAATCATGTCCAATGTAAAGGTTAGACCCAGAAATCTGGCCACCAGTGTTGCAATGATGGAGGGTGTGTTGCATGTAAATACTAGTAGTGATGAAGACTGGATACATGATGTCTATGGTCAACTCGACCGACACAGGGTTGTGTATACATGGAGTGAGAGTGCAAGGTACGCGAATGATGGAATGTTCTGTGGAGTTGACAAGTTGACTGGACACTCACTCACTCATAGTTGGAAGTCAATGACATAGACTACTGTTGACGTTTTCCTATAGTTTAATAGGACGCACACTCCGACAACACGGTTTACAGTTACTTGAACAGGTTGACACAAAAATCATCGTATACTTGAAAAATGGGTGACAACTTCAAATTGGCATTTATATAGCATGTGAATACAATAGAACGATAGTAGGCAAGCATTCAATATTCTGGTTGTCTATCGTCTCATGCCTTAACTGATTAATTGCATCAGTTACTGCGAACAAATAATCATCAACAATGGTTCCCTATCAGAACCTCTTCTGGCTAAGTCTTTCAGGCCGTAAATTCAGCAGGCTCTTATGATGACAATCTTAAATAGACAAGGAGTGGACTTCAATACCATATAGGTCTTGGTATCGCTATCAGGTAATAAGGCATTCCTGTTCTCTGATCGATAATCCGAATAGACCGAAAGTGGAATCCAAAATGGCGCTGGCTTCAGTGAGTGTCGTTCACTCGAAAGATGTCTTAAACGAAAGTGAAGGCTCCGTTCATTACTCAAATAATATTATATTGGGCTTTCCATATCCCATGATAAATGTTGCATATGTCCAATGCATAGAGCTGCTAGTAGAAGAGTCGTCTAAATACAATCAATCAAATACATCGGCAGACAGTATGATGTCTGTATAGTTAGTTAAGCCTAAGGAAAGTTCAGTAAATGTTTCTGCTTTACCTTAAGTCCAGAAAAACCACTAGCAAATAACACACGCCATCCCTTGGCGTCATGAATAACCGTTGGGGAGAATTACGTATATCATAGTCATACTGAGAAATCTTCTTCTTCCCCAGGATCAACCACAAAGACAAAATCTTCGGACTTTCCTTCGTCCGTGCAGAACCCACAGTTCGCCATCACGGAAGCCTCTTCTCGACTCTCTAAATCGAAGCATGCGCAGAAAAACGCTTGACCCCAGAGTTCACCTCAAAAATATAGACCGACATAGACATTACAAAGATACTAAGATATAAGACCGATTCGCCTTAAATAGTCAAGGAATAAACATAGACTCGGGCCATAAACATTCTAAGCAAGACCAATCTGTTTCTGGCCATACCAGAGACAAACCGACGTAAATCTAGAATTCATACGCCAGGTTGAGACTCAAGAAAAGATAACCCATATAACGGAATATAACATCGACCAATTAGGGTTGTATACCCTTGATTATCAAGAAAGTATTTCGATTCTCAAATAAATACTTTTCATCAGACAAATAGATATTACTTTACACTTGTATGTCTACCAACAGAATCTGTGCGTAACAGACTACCACACAAAAGAATCTGTTCGCAACACTACTCAAACCACTGCTGAAGGAGCATGTGCTTCGATCCAGGTTTCCTATAAAGGTGACAGCTGCACTGGTGGCGCAGTGCTCCGTAAGGAGCGACAAGTGGAGGTTAGAAATTCTTCTGAAATTAATTGTTACACAAAATGTCTTATATAGACTTAACGATTATTTTAAATTGTGCTGAATGTGAAAGTTGGTATATCACGGCGCACTCTTAGCGTAAGACAATGGGAAAGTGTTCCATTGTGGGATCACGTCGTAATAAAAGGCAGATGGAAGGGGTTAACACATGGCCAAGATTACCTTTGGCAAAGATTAAGGTTTCATATTAATAATAATGATAATGATGATGATGATGTTAGTGATTGTGGCGAAAGGTTTTCTAAGTATAAGGATGGTAGTACTACAGAAGAATTAGTATTCTCTCCAGAAGGTGTGAGGTCCCAGTGACAGAGAGGTACGCTGGTATCACTAGATATTCACGGCTGTGAAAGTATCTGAAGTTGAAAAGTATTCCAAGAACAATCAGACCTTACTGCGCCACCTTCGCTGTGTGTTATTAATGCAATTCAATAAAACTTAGATTCAACAATATGGAATGAATAAAGCTGTTGAAATACAATTATATTCCTCTTTATTTACGTCTATGTGTGATGAGTGTGCGTGACTGTGTATGAAATAGATGAAGATTTATATTTACAAAACCAACTTGCGTAACCAATTAACATTTAACAAGTTAATATTAAAAAATGTCCTTGTAGACTGGAATCAATTAACCGTTAACAAGTTAATATTTTAAAATTTCCTTGTAGACTGGAATCAATTAACAATTAACAAGTTTATATTTAAAAATGTCCTTGTAGACTCTTCCAACTTGAATTCCTCCTGTCTTATTCACTGTAACAAAGTCTCAGTTAAGCTATCATGGTTCTTTTTCCATCAATAAACAATTTTGACTGTTCTGACAGCAGGGTGCACGATTGTCTTATAAATAATATATGTAACTTCTCTGTTATACGAAGTGTTGATGTGACAGGTACAGCTTTTCAGATAGGTCGGGCTTCTAACCATTCAGACACTGCTGGGGCGAATAGCCTTGATCTTGAACAATTCTTGATCACTGACCTCTGACTGAGTGACAAGTATGGACCCTTACAGGATCTAATTAAGATCAGTAAAAACTGGCTTTGTGGAGTAATAGAACTGCCCGGCTGCAAATAATAAGATGTTAGCCTTTACACGCGTCTCTCTCTCCAGCCGTCGTCCTTCTGTCTCTCATTGTACAAGTGATTTTGAATAATCGCGCTTTCTTTATATAGGCTGAGCGCAAATGTCTCGGAAGACAAGGGTCCGCAACTCTTATAACTTTCCAAAACTGTCCAACTTAGAGGGGTTTTGTGCTTCATGTGTTGCAAACTCCGGCCTCGTGCATCGCACATGTTCGAGTTAAAGCCTTCTGAACAAAATTATCCCATTCTCGGTAAGTTTATCTTTCCATCCATATGTTGTTTTCCTATATCGGTCGTGTTAACGATTTTATCTTGAATTATGAATAGGAAAAACTCACGATTTCTCAATGCACGGACATTTTTTCTTGCAAAATTCTTCACAACTACTAACTCCCTCCAAATTTCCTTGTACCTACACATAAATGAAGATATCCCCGTCAAAAGGAGACCATTCTCATCCTTGTCTGTCATTTCGTTCTCCTTCCCGATCTCTAATTCTATGTTTCGGACGATTTTATTCTTCCATATACAATCGTAGAAGTCTTTTTCCGATCTGTCCGTGGGAAACTCCGTTTCTGATTGGCTTCCCTAGATACACACAAGAAAATACTACTGCATTCATTTTTATCGAGCGTGTATACAATTGTCCCACTTTTTCTGTCTTCATACATTTAACTAGGCAGTTGCGTAACATGCTACAGTGATGATGATAATAGTGGTGGGGGTGATGATGATGGTAGTGGTGGGGGTGGTCATGATGATGATTGTATTGGTGGTGGTGGTAATGTTGATGAAGATGATGATGATGATATCATAAGGACGACCACAAGATCTAGACATTCTGTGAATAGAATGTTTGGGTTGTCGGTCACGAACAGAAAGTACCGAGGAAGGTTTCTTCTTGCAGTTATGCACCCTTGTGGCCGAAACAGTTCGAACACTTAGGTCTCGTTGGAGGGGGCGGAGAGATCAATTAGGAAGCTATATCAGATGCTTGTTAGATTACATCAAAGTCTGCTGTGCTGTAGACCATCTTGTCGCAACCAGGTTTAAGTTTAAGTTAGCGTTAGCGGTTATGCCTCTGTCTAACCCTAACCATAACCCGAAATCCTAACGCTAAGCCCCAAATTTAGGGGGTTGGCAACCCTTCGTTCGCGAAGTACTGTTAGATCACAGGCGATGATTTGGCAGATCTCACAGTGTAAATGAGGTGAAAAAAAGAATCAAAATTTAAGCTTTGCCAATTTCGAACTTGTCCTTTCCCGCCGGAAATTTGAAAGTACGCTATCCCCAGGTTTTAAGGTACATTTTTTCCAGCTTCCCGGTTAAAAACTAGGAGCTAGTTTACAAAAATTCACTTTCATCTTAAACTACTTGACATAGAAACGCAATATTGTCTTTAATATGAAGTTAACATTCAGTAAAATATCACTTGTTGGAATTTGGCACCATTCTGTCGTTGGAAATACAGGAAGCAAGTCATACGGCATAGATAAAAGTCACATATAGGATGTACTTATTCATAGTACTTTGAAAACAGACATGATTTTGTCGAGGTAGATCTGTAGAAGGCTCATTTTTGTCTTGTTGGACTGTCCTATACTGCAATATAGGGGAACAACAGAAGTGATAGCGTCATTAATAGGCTGAACTGCCCATAGTAAACTTCCGGTGTTACGTATTGAGGTTCGCACTAATGACCTGTCATCGAAACATCATTTTGGTGATGCGTAGATGGCATGGAGGATAGTGTGATTCGCTTGCATAGCTAGGCGGGGTTGTCGCACGGAAGGTCTAGTGTTCAAATCCTGGGTATATATAAAGGAACCAGTTACACGCCCATTGAGGCATATTGGGAATATGGTGTTAGGCCCATATTATCTTGACCGTCGGCACACTAGGGGTGATGTGGTCGGCCTCACGTCGGCCGCCTTAACCTTCCCAGAGTTGCTCTGGTACCCATTTGGGGCTGGGTAGACCCAGCAGCCGTTTGTGGCCTAAAAAATTCCCACCTCATCTGGGGATCGAACCATAGACCACTGCGCTAGGAAGCCAGTGCACTAACCACTATGCTACCGCGGCTCCCTATATATATATATATATATATATATATATATATATATATATATATATATATATATATATATATATATATATATATATATATATATATATATATATATATATGTATATATATATATATATATATATATATATATATATATATATATGTATATATATATATATATATATATATATATATATATATATATGTATATATATATATATATATATATATATATATATATATATATATATATATATATATAGGAAATGTGTATGTATGTGTGTGTTATGTGTGTTAATACCAGTGAAAATGTAGACCACTAGGCATTATGGCGTGTTGAAGTAAACAGGAACACAAAATAATTCTGGGTTTGAACACGAAGAAAATAAAAATGATCTGAAAGACTACCTGTTTGCAATAATATAATGCTAAATACAAGTCTGTTGAATGGCACATAATTAAGCAGAAGTTGGTGGTTTGAACGCCGAAGGAGGGATCGTACCTCCAGTGTATTTCTCAAGCACTGAAATGGAAAGAAGTGGATAATATAGCAGATACACGAGATGAATCGAAGCATGTTATCACCGGCCTACGAAACCAAGACAGTCAACTTCATTGATTGATCGTGTGTGAGTAGTTTATGCTGAAATAACAATTCTGATGTCACAGTTGCTCTTAGACGTCTATAAGTTATGGAATCTAACAATAAAAACGTCAGATAAGGGCACTTCAAAATTATAACATGGACCGCTATAGAAAAAGCCACATATGAATAATTGATAAGTATTTATTGTGTGAGTTTTACAGCCGGTTATCCCACACTGTTTGAGGATCATTGAAGTTCGCTTGGACTGACGTGAACTGAGCTAATATTATTAAGTCTTCTGCAGTATTGAATTTGCCTTGTAACTTAACAAAATGATTGTTGTTGTTGTTGTTTAACAAGGGCTGCTGAGCTTCTCGCTCTTTTGCAGACAATACCAAGTTGAAGATTCCTTGGTATTATCTACACTGTAGATCTAGGCTTTTCCTGTGAATTTTCTGCCATTCCGAAATGAGCAGAGTTGAAGTCATGAGCTCCGGCTTCTCTGGGTTGGCTTGCATTTAAAGGATCGTCACATCTTATCCCAAACGCGCGTGGCATCATGTACATTCCCCGCCATCTAAGGAGGCTGTCCAACTATTCAAAGCTACAGTACTGTGCTCTGGTTCTGGGCTCTCCCAAGGAATTGTCACATCCTGCACACGGCCACTTCTAAGCTCCCACTGCCTATCTCTGGGTTCATAGTGAGATCCTCCTGCATGCAGTCAACCAGGTCAAAGCCAAAGAATTACGGCTGGGGCTCAAGTGACCTCTCCAAGCTTAGTGTGCAATGCTGAGTTCTCAACTAGTTTCACAACAGGGGGAAACCCTGGAAGTGTGTGGATGATTTCAAGAGACAATGAGGGTGTAATTAGCCTCACGGACATAGGTTCACTTCCACATATGTATATTGTAGCACCGTGCATAGCTAGTGGTCATATAAGGATGATTTCAGATATGCCTGAATGCATTAACAAAATGGTGTTACCTAATACTCAAAGACTAAGTTTATCGATCTATTGTTGGCTTTTTTTTTCAGTGACGAATGCAATAAATACTTGAAACATGAAACTGATTCTCTTCTGAATTTCATATTTTTTTTTTTTTTTTTTTTTTTTTGGTGCGCATGCAAAGTTTGAGTAGCAGAAAATGAGTGAATTAGAAACGAAAGAAAGCTTACCAGAAGAATCGACAAGCTCCGAAACCAGAGAGGGAGAGTAAAACACAGGTAAAGGTAGTCTATATCAAATACGGCCGTAGAGGATTGGAGTGTTAGGGACTTTACTGTACAAGGTTACAGCTTTATGATGGGGGTTGACCAGTTCCTTTACACGCTGCCTTGGCATTTCCTAACTCAAGAGCAAAGTCAGATACCCATTTACAACTTGGTAAACTAGATTTCGAACTCGATAAAACAGCGTCGAGAGCTAAGGGTTCTAAACACTCTGCCAATCGACGTACAGAGGGAAAGTACGAGATTAAATAGGAGCGAAAACAGAAGCACGGACTATTAATATATCGAGAAAGTTGAAGTGAGAGAGAGAAGAAAAAAGAAGAGTAAACTCTTAGGAAAATAAAGATACAGAAAGGCAAAATTAAAAATGAAAAAAGGGTAGAAACAGAAGGAACCAATGTTGGGAGAAGAAGGAAATAGTTACAGACAATTATAAAAGAGAACGAACGAACGAACTTTTTTTTTCAAAGAGTTGAGAATTGGGCACGCAGGCCTGTCTGACATTCTGCCCTTCCTTTCTCTTGTCTTTTACGAGAGAGAAAGAGATAGACAGACAGACAGGCAGACAGACAGATAGAAAGCAAAAAGATAAAGAATAAAGAAGGAGGAGAGACAAAGAGAGAAACCTGAAGATGTATTCTACACATTTAATGTGGCCATATTTTGGACACAGATGCTCTGCTAATGCAGGCGTTTCCATCATTAATCCCAAGATTTCTGTTATCCCTGCTTCACGTTATTATTTTACATCTTTTCCCACCAAAGTTGCAATCTTTTTTCACAACAATTTTCCGGTGTAGGAACTAAATTGTGCACCAGTTGAAACAACGTGCAATTTGTTCCCAACAAACGTTGTGGCGCCGGATGTTCTTTTATAAATATTCCTTCCTGTATTGATTTTCTGTGACAAAATTTCTGGAATTTTAGTCCATTTGTATACAGCAGTTCTAGTAAGTACGGAATAGTGTCTCCATCATATATATTTAGCCAGTGAAGCCTCTTTGCTCATCATAGGTGAAGCTTCTGTGTTTTCGTGTGTAAAGTTTCTTTCTTTCCCACGCTGTAAAGTGTCAGTCTGTAAAGAAGCGTGGTGTGTTGTTGAGATCAGGCATGCTCCAGTCTACCCAGCTATAAATGGGTAACTCACCCTAGTCCTGAGTTAGGGAAGGCAAAGGTGGCTGTCAACAGTAGTTTCCCTCTAAGGCTCCAGGGGAAGCAGGCCTTAAACTTGGTCACTTCAACCGACGCAGGATGGTGTATGTATGGAGTAGAAGTGTAGACTGTGATTAACGCGAATGGTGTACTGTTCGTGTGCTGACCAATATAATCACTCATACACATGTGTCTACAAGGCACCAATGCAGACTGTTAGGATCTTTGTTTACACAATTTATTCAGACGTACACACTGGGACATACGAGTACATCATGGGTATGTTGACACATCGATTTGTAGGCATACATAGCAGATCTGAAGTCATGACACATTCATAAATAATGGGTAGTACATCAAAAGTTCAATGTCATGATACATTATGGCCGCATCCCCTATCTGACTAAACGCGTCAGTGAAGGCGGATCGGTAAACAACTAAAGTTGCTTGACGTCCATAGTTTGTAGTATATTATGAAACCACGAAAAGGGGGTTTCTATCAAGATTGAGATCTCCTTGTCACTGTCCGAGTAATAAGATACATGCCCCGTTCTTTGGACAGTGATACTAAAGTATGATGACAGGAATTTAACATGGCCGCCTTCCTGAGTTGTCGCTCACTCGCTCACAGGAGGATATATTTATAAGCCAAAGTTAATTTGCAATACATATGCATAATTTCATAAAGTTCCTCCATACAGATCTACAGTAATCCAGTTACCTCACGTAGACATAATTATAGTATGGAGCCCGTCATCTCCGTCGATACAAACTTGACCCTAGCGTTGCGAAGCACAAAATTCCAGCTAGGTCTAACCGACCTGAGATCATCAATAACAGGGACTGGCATTACATGGAGTCCGAATCATACATGGTACCGTACCTTAGGAGAGTCTCTAACACAAACTCTAGTAGAGGAACAATCTCCTATAGAAGGAAAACCACTTCATAAATCATTTTTCCTTAAGAATCTGCCAGCCCTAGAAAAGGCGTACCCGCCATTGTCACGGTACATCGGAACTCCTCACGACTAGCCAAGACAACTCATACTTCCGCTACAGCGGCGTAACAAGAATCTAGTCCCGCCTACCCATCCAAAATATACAATATAGGACTGATTCTACTTGTACTAATAATATGTAATACATATGAATTCAGGCCATAAACATAATAAGCAAATTAATCTATTTTCTGGCCCTAAAAAATAGGTACAGGCATGAGAGCAAAATCCATGCGCCGGATCAATATCCAGAACGATTACTCCTATAATCAAAAGTGTGAATCAAACATGGATTCTCTCGCTTTTACCATAGACAGCATTTTCATACACAAATGAATGAATGTCTATATTTTTCCCATATTAAATAGCCATATCGATTTTTGTAATATGTGCGTCAAAATATGCACGCAACAGATTACCACACCCCTCGGGAAAAAAAAATGGTACTTTTTTTTTTGAAATACATCTAGGAGCAACATACAATAGGCTCACAACGCACCAATAACAATGCGCAGATGATAAGCATAAGTTTTTTGACCTTAGAGAAGGTACTTCTCTAAGTATTAATATTTCCAGAGAGGTGTCACCAACGCATACTACAATATTAGCAATGACACAATTTCCACATTAGTTTATACATAAATTTCATCTAAGATATCTTAACATCATGATCATCAAAGACGAAAAACATTGAAAGATTAGCGGTGAATAAATATCAATGAACCGCTAAGTAGTGTTACAATCAATATATGATATATTACATATGTGTACACATTTCAACATAGAAACAACTGTATCAAAGTTGTATAACAGTTATGAATCATGTGGGCATCTAGACAAAATATCTGCCATCACATTTTCTGACCCACGGATAGCTCGCACCGAAAAATGAAATGGCTGTAGAGCAATCGCGTATCGCGTTGATCTCGCGCTCTTCAGATTTTTACTCTGAATAGCCGTAAGAGCTTTCTGGTCAGTTTCCACAATGAAATGCGCGCCCAGAAGAAATCTTTGCAGTTTAAGGATTGACCAAACCATAGCCAATAATTCACGGTCTAGGACCGAGTAATTCTTCTCTGCGGCATTTAATTTCCGAGAAATATACATCACAGGATGCAGAGTTCCAGAGTACTCTTGCATTAGTGCAGCTCCAATCCCGGTGGATGAAGCGTCACTACGAAGAATAAATGTCTTATCCTTAGAAGGCAATACTAGGATAGGTGAAGTAGAAAACATAGTTTTAACCTTATCCAAAGAGGATTGACATTCTTGAGTCCAATGGACTACATTAGGAGACCCTTTCTTTAGCAAGGAAGAAAGAGGTGACATAATGGAGGACAGATTCGGAATGAATCGTCCATAAAATTGTATTAGACCTAAGAGACTTCGCACTTGCTTTTTAGTCTTAGGAATAGAAATGTTAAGTATCTTACTTGTATTATGGTCTTCTGTTTTTAGGAACCCATGACCAACACGGTGTCCTAAGAAAGATATTTCGCTAAAACCAATACATGCTTTCGATGGTTTCGCTGTCAGGTTATGCTCGCGTAAGATAGACAATAGTTCATTTATCCCATTATAGTGATCGTTCCAAGTATCACTGAAAAGACAGATGTCATCAAGATACGCAATGACATCTGAGCGATGAGATAGGATTCGACGCATCATGCGTACAAATGTTGCAGGGGCGTTCATAAGACCGAAAGGCATGAAATTCCATTGGAATAGACCCCTAGGCGTCGAAAAAGCAGTAAACGGTTTGGCGTGTTCGGATAGTGGAACTTGCCAATATCCCTTAGACAAATCGAGTTTAGTAAAGAAATGAGAATTCGATAGTCTCGTAAGTAGCTCTTCTAGTAAAGGCATAGGTTCAGCATCAAATTTAGTCACTTGATTCAATTTGCGATAATCCACGCAAAGACGTATGTTATTGTCTTTTTTTCGTACAATAACCATCGGCGAAGAATATGCTGATGTGGATGGTTCAATAATTTTTAACTCTATCATCTCATCTAACTCTTTCTCTACCTGTGCTTGAAAATGTATCGGGATAGGATACGGTCTGACTCTTATAGGACTATGGTCAGTAAGAATAATGTCATGTTGAATGACATCAGTTTGACCAGGAATGTCAGTAAGGACATCCTGAAATTGTTCTAACATAGTAGAAACTTGTTTCTGCTCTCCTGGAGATAATTCTGGAGAAATTGCAACATCTTTCCATGATTCATTAGAGTGAAGAGGAATCATTGGAAAAGGTAAATTTACATCCGAGAAACTCGTTTCCTCATCCTGTATTACTGACAGAGATGAGTACTGTCCATGTTGGACTGGAAAATCGTCCGTTGCCTGGAAAACAGGTTGTAAATAATCAGGACGTTCATGGAATTCCGTGAGCATGTTGATGTGGAAGGTTTTACGCTTCCCGTCAATATCGACGATATAGTCAACATCGGAAACTTTTGATATTATATCGTACGGACCTTTCCAAGAAATAAGAAGTCTATTTTCCCTACAAGGTAGCAAGACAAATGCTTTGTCACCTGGACAAAGTTGTCGCAAACATCTCTTTTTATTGGCAAATTCCCTTGCCTTCTGTTTCGCAAATTCAGAAGAAGCAGTTGCCAATTTGCATGCTTCAATAATCTTGTGTCTAAGTGCGATGACATATTCATAAGAGGATTTTGTGTCATCGACAATATTATCAGCAGTTATAAGATCATGAAGTAAGGACATAGGACCTCGCGGTTTCGCGCCAAAGACAAGTTCAAAGGGAGAAAATCCTGTATGTTCGTTGGCGACCTCTCTATATGCAAAGAGAGCCGCGGGTAAAACCCTATCCCAATCCTGAGGATGATCTTCTGTTATCTTACCTAGTAGGTTTTTCAGAGTTCTATTCAAACGTTCCACCATCCCATTGGACATAGGATGATAAATACTACTCAGCGATCTCTCTATCTTAAGAGTCGACATTACTTGAGACATGGTATCCGATATGAGTTGGGTACCATGGTCGGATAATATTTCTGCTGGAAACCCCAGACGAGAAAATATTAACCAAAGAGCATCTGCGACATCAGCAGTAGTTATGCTCTTTAGAGGAACAGCCTCCGGCCAACGTGTGCACATATCAACACACGTCAAAATAAATTGGTGTCCTCTAGCAGACTTTATCTTAAATGGACCAATGATGTCTATCGCCATTTTTTGAAATGGCCGAATGGGAATGTCTGCAGCCTGAATAGGTGCATCATGGCGTGGACCTCTGGATTTAATCTCTTGACATACTTTACAAGATCGACAATAGATTCGTATGTCCTTATTCACAGCAGGCCAAAAGAAAGATTGAAGAACTCTAGCTTTAGTACGGGAAAAACCCATATGTCCAGCACACTGCGAATCATGAGCGTGCTGTAAGATTTTAACTCTCATATTTTTAGGCACAAGGATTTGAGAATGAATGGACTTAGCGGAGTCTTGTACCATACGTACAAGTACGCCATTCTTCATCGTAATCCAAGATTTACGATTTGTATCCTTATTCGGATCACCTTTTGTTGCCAGAGTAAAGAATTTCTTTAGAGTAGGATCATCTTCCTGCTGTTTGATAAAGGAATCATGGGAAATCTCCAAGGGATCATCTTGGATCTGCGCATCATTATCTTCAGAATGTGAAGATTGTGGCATATTAAGAGCTTGAGCCCTAGTGATTACTGCATTAGCAGATTGCATATTAACATTTTCCCAATTAGAAATTTGCTGTGGAGTGCATTCTTTCACTCCATGAATGCGACCGATGATAAGATCAGCGATCGGATTCGGCAAGAGACATGCTTGCACCTCTCCTGTAAAGAAAGGCGTAGCAATATTGATAATGGCAGTGGAGTACTTCTCCAATGTGCCACCAAATGTTACACATTTGACTATATTGCCTGTAGCTCGAGAAGGATTTACGAGTGATTGCCTCACTCCAATGGTAGTGCACCCCGAATCGAAAAGAATTGATACCGGAGTACCATCTATTAGGCCCCTATTAAAGACAAGAGCGCCCCTTCCATTATGCGCGATTGACGCAGGAAGAGCGGGAAGCGGGTGACAGCAGCTTAAAGTAGAAACTGTGGTTGGATCGAATAATGTTTTGCATTGCGAACACTCAGATGGTCTAGCAAAATCGAAAGCGGAATTTGCTACACTATTGGAGTCTTTTTTATCATTATTCTGATTATCGGTGTCGTGGAACTCCTGTTGTGCAGAGTTAGCCTGGTAATACGATTTACCATGTCTTTTGTGTTGTGATCTACCTCGGTTATGATTGTCTCTATAATTATTATTTCCCTTGTTATAACCCCTATTTGGGTTTGAATCATAACATTCATGATCATAATCATCACGCTCATTATATTGAGTATCCCTGTAATATTGTTTCTTTTCTCTCCATGAAGTACTTGGGTAGTTCCTATAGCTACTGTCGTGTGGTGAGTCACTGGGGCAACTACGACAGTAGTTTTTGCCAGGAATAGTCTATGAGATATTAGATATAAGGTCTCTAGAAATTGGCTCGTTAAGAAAGAAAAAAAGACCTATTCGAGATAGGGACAAAAAGACAGGAATGCGAATGCTTTCCACTAGACAGTGTTTTCTAATAAATTATGGAAAGAGTTCTGTTTCCCCACGACCTTAGCTTCTGCCCTTAGATCCCGTAAAGAAAAAGCCCCCAACCTCATCTGAGTAGAGAAAGGTTCCTATAGGTGAATATGTAACACCGACAGCACGAGTGATACATTAACAAACTCTTGATAATGATCAACTGATCGTTGGGTTTATTAATGAAATATCCACACATATAGGGTTAGTAATGGTTAGAACGTGATGATGGTGAAAGACGATTCACACAAAACACACAGATGAGATAATAAAATTACAGTTAATTAAGTAATAGTTAATTAAGGATGAACTGTGTAGAGTGAAATGATGATGTGATATGATACGTGTTACCAAAATGGTGAGTACTCTACACAGTCCATGTGTCTCTAAATGCTTCTCCTAGATATGAGGATTCACATGTATGCATAAAATGTCCCAAGTTGTTATACGTTATGTCTAATGGGGTATCTCTAAGTCGAGGACGTTCTGATGAATACTGTTGTCGTACGGAGAACGCTGACGAGATATTTATGTATATTCCTTCACTGTTTGAGTATATCTCTGTAGTGTGGATCAACAGTTAATAGTTGTCATATGAACAAAAGGTCTGTGGTCTAATCTCCCGACGGTACTGGTCAGACTGGATATCTTCACGAAATGTTAGGGATATGTAGACTCATAATCTTGCGTATGTAGTCGTGATTCATATACTTTCGAGTCTGCTTCATAAAATGCGCTTAAGAGTGTGTTGCACGTGGTATAAATATGCGATTCCTCTTTTGAGCTCTTTTGCTTGACTTCAGATAATAATGATCTTTCGAGTGATTAGAGTTTATGATGACTCTGTATTGAACTTGTGATAACGATGTATTGAACTTGTGATAACTCTGTATTGAACTTGTGAGCAAGCAGTATATGGTGACGAAAAATGCTGCGTCCACCTTATGACTTGTGGGTGAGACAATATTCCTTTTAAATTGAGGAATGAAAGATGTCCTATGGCGAATTCTGCTAGCCAAATGTCCGTTTTTGATAACTTATTTCTGGTTAGACGTCAGACACGTTGCGTGTAGACTCAGACTTCTGATGAACTTCTTTTCCCTTCGCAAAATCCTTTAAGAACACAATTAATCACGGAACTGAATTATCATCCACTCTGAGTAAACACGTGTATTAGGCTATGCGTTTTTGGGTTTGATCTCTTCCTCACAAGGTAAAAACCTGGACTGCCTCACTCTAGTAGATTATGCGGTATTATATATTTCTGGAAGTCACCTTGCCCAAGCTGGGCGTCCAATGTGGTCAACCCACGCTTGTCTGAACCGCGGCCACGTTTTCCCCTGGCCAATATGGGCGTCCAATGTGGTGTCACAGAAATTACAGTTTGATTAGGATGACCATATGTGTTTTTACCAGATTTATCACGATACAATGTGGGCTTCAAATGATAATGTCAGGCATGTGGACTCAATCAAAGGACTTTATTTCCCCCGATGAAAGAACAAATGTGGTTCTCTAGATACCGGTCGCGAGTAATCACAACAATGAAATAGCAAATGTGGATCGCAAATATGAGATGAGAGAGCAAATGTCGGAGAAAATACAGTATGAAGAATGTAGGAAAAGATGGAGCAATAAGGCCTTTGCGCTCGTTTATCACAATAGCCCCTCCTCAAGTGTGATGTCAATCGTACTCAGGAGAGCTTAGACTTCTTGCTCGGGATTCTTTAATCCTTTTCCTCATCTTCGTTTTTCTCTCCGGTTTCCACCCTTTCCTCTACTTGTCCGTGCTCTTCGTCCTGCCTCATAGGATGACGGCTTAAAAAATCCGCTCCTACGTTATGTTTTCCTTGGATATAGTCCACTTGGAACGTGTAAGGTTGTAGAACAAGCGACCACCTCATCAGTCTAGCATTCAAATTCTTTGAATTGGCGAGGAAGGTCAGAGGTTGGTGATCACTCTGGATTGTAAATTTCCTTCCGTACAGGTATGCTTGAAATTTTTGTATTCCCCAGACGAGGGACAAACATTCCTTTTCGATTGTGGAATAGTTTTGTTCTGCTCGGTTTAACTTCCGACTCGCATATGCGACCGGAAATAGATTTGGGGGGCTTCTGTCATCTGGCTGTAGTAATGTAGCCCCGATTCCAATGTTACTGGCATCTGTGCGCAAGATGAATTTTCTAGTTAAATCCGGAAGCCGTAAAATAGGTTTTGTGGTGAGTTTCTCTTTTAAGAGTGCATATGCATGTTCACATTCTGCTGACCATGTCACTTTATCTGGGTTTCCTTTCTTGGTTAGCGACGTAAGCGGCGCACAGAGGCTATTAAAATCCTTTATATATCTCTGGTAGAATCCACAGAGAGATACAAATGACCGGACATCCCTTTTAGTGGACGGTCTCGGTGCATTTCTCAGCTTCTCAACGTTTCGAGTCTCGGGAAACATGGTCCCATGGGATATAGTATGTCCTAGGAATTCTAGCTGTTCACACCCAATTTGACATTTGGTTGGGCGGGCGGTTAGTCCCGCTTCTCTGAGTCTGTTAAACAGCAAGGATAGCGCTGATATATGTTCTTCAAACGATTCAGTAGCTACTAGGATATCATCCATAAAATTGCTGATGGCGGGATGATTCAAAGGATCCAATAACTTTCGCATCATCCTTGTGAAGACACTAGGAGCATTGTTCAGTCCAAATGGCATCACATTAAATTCGAAGTGTCCATCTGGAGTACTGAAGGCTAACAGATTCCTCACCTCAGCTTTTACCGGTATTTGATAGTACCCTTTACTGAGGTCGATCTTTGAAAAATAGCGAGCCCTGCTCAGCTTAGTAAATAGCTGGTTCTGGTCCGGTAACGGTTCTGGCTGGAACTGTGTTAACGCATTCAGCTGTCGGTAGTCGATGCACAGGCGGTGTTCTCCACTGGGTTTGCGTAACAGCACCACTCCCGCACTGTAAGGGGACTCCGACTTCGAAATTATGCCTTCCTTAAGTAAGTAATCAATTTCTTGCTTTAATGCCGTCGCCTTGGCATACGGAATCGGATAGGTTCTCATTCGGACGGGCGTAGGATCCGTGACTTCCATGTCAAACTCCATCAGGTTTGTCCGGCCCGGTTTGTCTGTCAGAGAGTCGGCGTGGTTTTCCATCAATCTCCTCACACTTTCTTGCTGGGCTTCCGTTAGGGTGGAGCTTATTTTCACATCTAAATGTGATTCCTCCTGTTTCACCGGGTACTCTACGGATGATAATGGCTCTTCTTCCATTTGCATAGCAATGGCCATAGTCATGAGGTGCGCTGGTTCGGCAGGGGCTCGCTCGTAAAACTTCTTAAGCAGATTTAAGTGATAAATTTTCTGCTTTCCGTTCACGGCGATTTTATAGTTGGTGCGAGAAATCTTTTCCGCCACTTTGTAGGGTCCCCTCCAGCAAATCTGCAATTTATTACTGCTACTTGGCAGAAGAAGTAGCACCTTCTCTCCTACTGCTAGTTCTCGGTCCTTCGCATTGCGATTGTAATATTTGGCATGTTTCCGCCTAGCCTCCCGTACTTTCGCTGTGGCTAATTCCCAGCCAGTCTTCAGGCGTTGTTTCAAGTCTGTGACGTACTGGAAGGCTGATGTGACAGTGTCGTCTGCCTTGGCATCTGTCCATGTTCTTAGTAATGCTTCTAATGGACCTTTAATAGGTCTTCCGAAGAGTAATGTGGCCGGAGGAACTCCAGTTGACGCATGCGGTACTTCCCTATAAGCAAATAATGCGGCAGGAAGATACTGATCCCAAGTTTCTGGCTTCTCCTGTGCCAACTTCCGAAGAATAGAGGTGAGCGTCCCGTTAAACCGCTCTACTTGCCCGTTACTTTGGGGGTGATAGGGCGAAGTATGGATATGCCTAGTCTTGAATATTCTAAGCACCTCCTCTGTCAACTTGCCTCTAAATTGTGACCCGTTGTCTGTGAGAATTTCATGCGGGAAGCCCAATCTAGTAAAGATATTCAGTAAAGCGTCAGCTACATGCACTGAGTCGCATGCTGGCATGGCTATGGCTTCGCCCCACATGGAACAGGTGTCCACTAAGGTAAGGATATGGGAGTTCCTCTTCTTAGTTCTCAGCAGAGGTCCAATTATATCCACGGCCACTCTTTCAAATGGGGTGCCCAAGATTGGCATCTCCCCAAGGGTCGCGGGTGCCGTCCAGTGTTTTGGTGCAACTTTCTGGCACTGAGGACAAGACTTGACGAAACGTTCAATGTCGCCGGTGATCCCTGGCCAATAATAGTGGCAGGCAATCCTTTGAGTCGTGGCGCTCATTCCCATGTGTCCACTAAATGGGATAGAGTGGCCCATCTCAAGCACCTGGTTCCTATAGGTTGCAGGAACTACTAATTGGTTGTGTTCCTGTCCTTCATTTCCAGCTCGGCGATACATCAATCCATTTTTCATAAAGAAGTCTCCCTTGGTAGGTGGGTTGTGTGTTCTAGGTAATTTTTTAAAACAGGGCGCCAGTGTGGAATCTTCCATTTGGGCCCTCTTCAATTCCTCGGGGAGGATATTGGTAGGAGGTTCCTGCTCTGCGTCTTTTCTTGACTGTCCTCTAGTCTGTACGGCCGCCATGACTAGTGGTTGAGTAGGTTCTCCAAGGAACACATATCTACATCCCAAGATTAAAGAGTAGATTGGTTCTTCCATGATAGCTGCACGAATCTCTCCTGTCACATAACGAGATTCCACTCTGATAAGTGCAATTGGCAGTGTCATGGGTGCAACATCCTTCGTCGGACCTTGGATGTCGACACTCTCTTCTGTTATCTGGTCAGGGGTGACAAGAGATGCCCTGACCACCGCATCAAAAGCAAGTCCTGTGTCATAAAGGCACTCCACAGATTGTCCGTTTACGAGGACTGATTCGATGACAGGAGGATGAGAAACGTTTCCGGTTCTCTGCTCCTTCCGGGGTGACGATTTTGTCTGCAGACAGGCAGCATGTTGGGGAGGAGGTCTGCGCTTGCACTCATTAGTGTTGTGATTGTTCAAGCGACAGTACTTGCACCATTTATCTCCCTGTCTCTGGTGTGGCGCAGCATTTTTCTTGTTTTGCTCTTTGTAGTTATCTTGTTTTGCGTGCTGTTTATGCGAGATGTGTGGTCCTTTGCTTTGTTGGTCTGGTTGGGAGCGAGCAGGTTGCTTTGGCGCCTGATCCGAAAACTTCTTTCTGGCTCCTTGAGACTCCATGAGAGCATTTTGGAATCGCTCTGCCAGTGTAAGAATATTTTCTAACCGGTCAGCGCCGTTTTCAGTGAGAAATCTACGCATTTCCACCGACATAGATTCTTTCAGTTGCTCTATCACAATCAGCTCTTTCAACCCGTCATAGTTCTCGGCAAAGTTTCCCAGTGTACACCACTTCACTAGGTAGTCTTCAATACGGGCTGCGAACTGTGAGAAAGTCTCTCCTGCATCCTTCCTAGAACCTCGAAATTTTTTCCGGTAAGCCTCTGAATGAAGCTCGTACCTCACCAAGAGAGCTTTTTTCAATGCCTGGTAGTCATCTTGCTCTCCGGCCGGAAGTTTATTAAAAACTTCGTAGGCGGCTCCTCTTAGGCCCTGGGAAAGTTTCAAGTTCCACTTCCGTTCTTCAAGTCCAAACCCTGTTGCAAAGCGTTCAAAGCGGTCTAAAAAGGCGTCCATGGTATCATTCCTTTCTGAAAAAGGTTCCAGCGGAAAGTTCATGGCATTGGGTGGCGCAGGTTGCGAAGTAGGCACACCATCTGAGCGGGGTGAGTACCCTCCATCACAGTTGGAAGCCGCTGCACTTTTTGCCAGCTCTATTTGATTGGTCTGTCCCTGGATTTCCAGTTGCTTCATCATAAGTGCATGCTCTGCTGCGGCTTTCTCTTTTCGCTCCGCTGCTTCTGCTGCTTCTTTCCGCTCCGCTGCTTCTGCTGCGGCTTTCTCTTTCCGCTCCGCTGCTTCTGCTGCGGCCTTCTCCATTGTAAGTTTCTGCATTTCCATCTCTCTTTCATGGAGTTTATCAGTTTCCTCGCTTACATATTTCATCAGGTCTTTTCCACTTAACCCGAATTCACGCCCTGCCTCCATCAAACTATTTCTAATTTTCGCAGCATCTGCCATGATATGCAGTACGGGTTTGCGAAGGGA
This sequence comes from Oreohelix idahoensis, assembly GCA_024509875.1. Classification (NCBI taxonomy): domain Eukaryota; kingdom Metazoa; phylum Mollusca; class Gastropoda; order Stylommatophora; family Oreohelicidae; genus Oreohelix; species Oreohelix idahoensis. The sequence continues at coordinate 749,616 of JAMPIV010004998.1, forward strand.
AAAATTGGCAGTGACCTCCAAACAAATTTAATAGACTCGCACAAGTAATTATCTCTTTAAAACCAGCTAGGTTTAAATTAGTAATCAAGTTCAAATAGTTCTTAAAAATCACTCACTCAGCGTATTCTGAAAAATTAATTAACAGATTATCTCGAAGTTTCGATGAAAATTTTACTAAATATTTATGATAACAGTTTCTCCAGCAGTTACTGAAAAAAAAAATTTTCAGTTCCCTACAGTATCCTCTGTTCTCAAAAAGTGTTTACTCTGTCCGTTTGATACTCAATTTAAAAAGTATCACTCGTGCTTTAGAGATATAAATTATCCCCCCTATGAAATAGACAAATTATAGTAAGTGTCAGTCTAGGAGATAATCCCTCGAAATGCCAACAAATTTTGCAATTATCGCAATTGTAAAGCAGGGATGAAAATGTGATTTATCACACTTCTAAGTCCGGGTTCACTAATCCCGGACGAGCCCCCAATTGTCGTGTGGTGAGTCACTGGGGCAACTACGACAGTAGTTTTTGCCAGGAATAGTCTATGAGATATTAGATATAAGGTCTCTAGAAATTGGCTCGTTAAGAAAGAAAAAAAGACCTATTCGAGATAGGGACAAGAAGACAGGAATGCGAATGCTTTCCACTAGACAGTGTTTTCTAATAAATTATGGAAAGAGTTCTGTTTCCCCACGACCTTAGCTTCTGCCCTTAGATCCCGTAAAGAAAAAGCCCCCAACCTCATCTGAGTAGAGAAAGGTTCCTATAGGTGAATATGTAACACCGACAGCACGAGTGATACATTAACAAACTCTTGATAATGATCAACTGATCGTTGAGTTTATTAATGAAATATCCACACATATAGGGTTAGTAATGGTTAGAACGTGATGATGGTGAAAGACGATTCACACAAAACACACAGATGAGATAATAAAATTACAGTTAATTAAGTAATAGTTAATTAAGGATGAACTGTGTAGAGTGAAAAATGATGTGATATGATACGTGTTACCAAAATGGTGAGTACTCTACACAGTCCATGTGTCTCTAAATGCTTCTCCTAGATATGAGGATTCACATGTATGCATAAAATGTCCCAAGTTGTTATACGTTATGTCTAATGGGGTATCTCTAAGTCGAGGACGTTCTGATGAATACTGTTGTCGTACGGAGAACGCTGACGAGATATTTATGTATATTCCTTCACTGTTTGAGTATATCTCTGTAGTGTGGATCAACAGTTAATAGTTGTCATATGAACAAAAGGTCTGTGGTCTAATCTCCCGACGGTACTGGTCAGACTGGATATCTTCACGAAATGTTAGTGATATGTAGACTCATAATCTTGCGTATGTAGTCGTGATTCATATACTTTCGAGTCTGCTTCATAAAATGCGCTTAAGAGTGTGTTGCACGTGGTATAAATATGCGATTCCTCTTTTGAGCTCTTTTGCTTGACTTCAGATAATAATGATCTTTCGAGTGATTAGAGTTTATGATGACTCTGTATTGAACTTGTGATAACGATGTATTGAACTTGTGATAACTCTGTATTGAACTTGTGAGCAAGCAGTATATGGTGACGAAAAATGCTGCGTCCACCTTATGACTTGTGGGTGAGACAATATTCCTTTTAAATTGAGGAATGAAAGATGTCCTATGGCGAATTCTGCTAGCCAAATGTCCGTTTTTGATAACTTATTTCTGGTTAGACGTCAGACACGTTGCGTGTAGACTCAGACTTCTGATGAACTTCTTTTCCCTTCGCAAAATCCTTTAAGAACACAATTAATCACGGAACTGAATTATCATCCACTCTGAATAAACACGTGTATTAGGCTATGCGTTTTTGGGTTTGATCTCTTCCTCACAAGGTAAAAACCTGGACTGCCTCACTCTAGTAGATTATGCGGTATTATATATTTCTGGAAGTCACCCTGCCCAAGCTGGGCGTCCAATGTGGTCAACCCACGCTTGTCTGAACCGCGGCCACGTTTTCCCCTGGCCAATCTGGGCGTCCAATGTGGTGTCACAGAAATTACAGTTTGGTTAGGATGACCATATGTGTTTTTACCAGATTTATCACGATACAATGTGGGCTTCAAATGATAATGTCAGGCATGTGGACTCAATCAAAGGACTTTATTTCCCCCGATGAAAGAACAAATGTGGTTCTCTAGATACCGGTCGCGAGTAATCACAACAATGAAATAGCAAATGTGGATCGCAAATATGAGATGAGAGAGCAAATGTCGGAGAAAATACAGTATGAAGAATGTAGGAAAAGATGGAGCAATAAGGCCTTTGCGCTCGTTTATCACAGCTACTCCCTTTCCGAGGATGTCTAAAATTATGGGTACCCCTCGCGTGTCGAGGACTATCAGCCCGATTCCAGTTCTTCAAAGAAGAACTCTGATTTGAGTGGTTATCTTGGTTTTGATACTTATTCCAATTAACCTTTTTATCAAATTTATTTTTAGCTCCTTGGAATTTGTGTGAGTAATTCTGATTATATTCTGTTGCCGAAGCAACTGGCATACTCTCTTTAATGTTAGAGTTACTAAGAATCATGTCAGGGTGTGCCGTGGCATACTGGTCACAATATTCTTCCATTTGCTTTAATGTACTAGGTTTACGCTCATGTAAGAACTCTAGGAATGATTTATTTACAGAAGACATGACCTTGTCTCTTAGCAATAAATCCGTAAGACCATCAAATGTTTTCTCTGTTTTGGATAATTCAATCCATCGTGAAAGTGTAATTCGTGCTTTTGAGATGAATTCTGAGAATTCTACACCTACCTCAGGTCTCATTGTTTTAAACAAAAGACGATAACCTTCCTCAGACAGCTGATATCTCTTTATCAAAGCTGCCCTAACAGCATCATAATTATCCTTGTCGGCCTCTTCAACAAAATATAACTTACTCAGAGAGTCCCCTTTTAGATTTTCAGACAACTGATTCACATACTGTGATTTGTCAACATTATGAGCTCGACAAGCCCGTTCAAATCTAGAAAGCCAAAATGTTATGTCATCACTGGCAGAGTTGAACGCTGGTACCTTGACCTTGTACACAAAGGGTTTACCATTACCACCAGATGCCTGATTAACATTACTCATACATGTCAATTTTAATTTCTCTAATTCAAACTCATGTTCTCTTATTGCTTTTCTCTCTTCTGCCTCTCTATCTAATCTTTTCTGTTCTGCAGCAGCTTCTAATTTTTTCTGTTCAGCTGCAACTTCTAATTTTTTCTGTTCTGCTGCAACTTCTAATTTTTTCTGTTCAGCTGCAACTTCTAATTTTTTCTGTTCTGCATCAAATCTCCTTTCCTCCACTTGCATCTGCAATTTCTTTAGTTCAGCAGCAATATCAGCTTCTTTTTCTAATCTTTTTTCTTCAGCCAGAGCTTTTCTCTCTTCAGCAGCAGCTTCTCTTTCTAATCTTTTCTCTTCAGCCAGAGTTTTTTTTCTCTTCAGCAGCAGCTTTTCTCTCCTCTGCAGCTAATGCTTTGTCATATTGAGCAACAGCCCATTGTTCTAAGTCTTTCCCAGTCTTCTCAAGGGATTTTCCTTGTGCAATAAAATAATCTAATGTAGACATCTTGTCTTCTTAAATCAGAAACCTGAAAAAGTAAATAAATTACCTTATTTCACTTTAATGGGAGACAAGTCTATACCATAGACTTAGTCTTAGTGAAAAACTTGTATGGTTTATAATAACCAATGATAACTTGAGTACCTGTGGACAACAATAACTGTATCTCAAATACTGTGGGAGACAAGCCTTACAAAGGTCTTGTATGCCTCAATGTAATCAAAGATCACTTGGGTACCTGTGGAAATTAATCATAAAGTACTGATCTGTACTATACTATCAGTGTATACCACTATAACTTCTATGTCATATGTCAACTAAAGACATTACAAAGGACAAACAAGAAAAGACAATATGAACACATTTGCAGAGATCAAATTAAATTAAATAGGAGAAATGAAAAAAAATGATCACAGAAACTGTGATGATAACTGCAATAAGATAACAAGACAAATAACGCCACAGTGTATAAACATAAGGGTGTACAAAAACTGAAATGAAAGGAAAGATGAGACCTACAATTATACAAACAAATTAAACAAAAATAAAGAACAGAAAAAATGTTACAAATACAAATATGAAACAGTCGTCACAACTAACCAAATATTTGCAAACTATGTTGCATGCAAATTTCAATTAAGAAATTGCTCCCTATAGAACGCCAGAACAAGACCAATATCACTCGGTATTTCCTGTTCTAGTCACCTCCCATCCAGGCCCGCAAAGACATAACAATCACACATATAAACAGATAATATATAAACATAAATATATATAAATCATCAATGTGTGTATCATATCATGCAATGTGTTGACGTTGCAATGTATAGTACTGTATGCTCAGTTTTAATCAATTAGACTACCACTTTATTGAGTAATAGATTTGCATTCTAACTATTACACTGTCCAATTTTTTTGAGCACATTAGAAGATCCACCGATGAAATTTGCACTTTATGTTCAACAATGCTCTTGTATTACAGCAGGATAAACAATCACTGGTTTAGAACACTGACTGTATTGTGCCAAATGTCAACAAGTGCTGACCCAGATATTGCTACTCTTGTCAGAACAGGTCAAGCTGACATTGATTGTATAGCTGTCCTACTGGTGTTGATGTGGTCAAACAAATGTTCTTGTAACTGTAAAATGTGATTCTCAACACAAGACTGCGTAGGCTGGACCCAGGGATCTGGCTCACCACTGTAAAGTTTCTTTCTTTCCCACGCTGTAAAGTGTCAGTCTGTAAAGAAGCGTGGTGTGTTGTTGAGATCAGGCATGCTCCAGTCTACCCAGCTATAAATGGGTAACTCACCCTAGTCCTGAGTTAGGGAAGGCAAAGGTGGCTGTCAACAGTAGTTTCCCTCTAAGGCTCCAGGGGAAGCAGGCCTTAAACTTGGTCACTTCAACCGACGCAGGATGGTGTATGTATGGAGTAGAAGTGTAGACTGTGATTAACGCGAATGGTGTACTGTTCGTGTGCTGACCAATATAATCACTCATACACATGTGTCTACAAGGCACCAATGCAGACTGTTAGGATCTTTGTTTACACAATTTATTCAGACGTACACACTGGGACATACGAGTACATCATGGGTATGTTGACACATCGATTTGTAGGCATACATAGCAGATCTGAAGTCATGACACATTCATAAATAATGGGTAGTACATCAAAAGTTCAATGTCATGATACATTATGGCCGCATCCCCTATCTGACTAAACGCGTCAGTGAAGGCGGATCGGTAAACAACTAAAGTTGCTTGACGTCCATACTTTGTAGTATATTATGAAACCACGAAAAGGGGGTTTCTATCAAGATTGAGATCTCCTTGTCACTGTCCGAGTAATAAGATACATGCCCCGTTCTTTGGACAGTGATACTAAAGTATGATGACAGGAATTTAACATGGCCGCCTTCCTGAGTTGTCGCTCACTCGCTCACAGGAGGATATATTTATAAGCCAAAGTTAATTTGCAATACATATGCATAATTTCATAAAGTTCCTCCATACAGATCTACAGTAATCCAGTTACCTCACGTAGACATAATTATAGTATGGAGCCCGTCATCTCCGTCGATACAAACTTGACCCTAGCGTTGCGAAGCACAAAATTCCAGTTAGGTCTAACCGACCTGAGATCATCAATAACAGGGACTGGCATTACATGGAGTCCGAATCATACATGGTACCGTACCTTAGGAGAGTCTCTAACACAAACTCTAGTAGAGGAACAATCTCCTATAGAAGGAAAACCACTTCATAAATCATTTTTCCTTAAGAATCTGCCAGCCCTAGAAAAGGCGTACCCGCCATTGTCACGGTACATCGGAACTCCTCACAACTCGTTAAGACAACTCCTACTTCCGCTACAGCGGCGTAACAAGAATCTAGTCCCGCCTACCCATCCAAAATATACAATATAGGACTGATTCTACTTGTACTAATAATATGTAATACATATGAATTCAGGCCATAAACATAATAAGCAAATTAATCTATTTTCTGGCCCTAAAAAATAGGTACAGGCATGAGAGCAAAATCCATGCGCCGGATCAATATCCAGAACGATTACTCCTATAATCAAAAGTGTGAATCGAACATGGATTCTCTCGCTTTTACCATAGACAGCATTTTCATACACAAATGAATGAATGTCTATATTTTTCCCATATTAAATAGCCATATCGATTTTTGTAATATGTGCGTCAAAATATGCACGTAACATCGTGCCACATTGTTTCCGTACTTTTGAAGCAAAATGGAAATAAATGAAATTACGACAGCGGAATTTAATAGTCATCAGGGCATGCAACAGAAAGGGCACGGAATAATTATTTCCCGCTATTATTTGGCAGTTGAATTTCTTGTTTGTATAATTTCTTGTTTGTATATATCCTTGTTTGTATAATTCGTTTGTTTTTTAATTTAAGAAGTTCCAAAAAATAACGCCTGAACAAGCACATTTATTGATATCATTTCCATTTTGTTGTTCCTTATGGAGCATACAGCCACCACAGTAGCTAGTTCCTTAAGGAGCATACAGCCACCACAGTAGCTAGTTCCTGATGGAGCATACAGCCACCACAGTAGCTAGTTCCTTATGGAACATACAGTCATCACAGTAGCTAGTTCCTTATGGAGCATACAGCCACCACATTAGCTAGTTCCTTATGGAACATACAGTCATCACAGTAGCTAGTTCCTTATGGAGCATACAGCCACCACATTAGCTAGTTCCTTATGGAACATACAGTCATCACAGTAGCTAGTTCCTTATGGAGCATACAGCCATCACAGTAGCTAGTTCCTTATGGAACATACAGCCATCACAGTAGCTAGTTCCTTATGGAGCATACAGCCACCACAGTAGCTAGTTCCTTATGGAGCATACAGCCACCACAGTAGCTAGTTCCTATTGGAACATACAGCCATCACAGTAGCTAGTTCCTTGAAGAAAGTCTACGCCAGATCACATGCTCCAGCAGAGCTCTTTTCTGTAACAATTTATTTTTACGTGTAACATGATGATGTTGAAGGCCCATTGCACAAAATCACGTAAAGTCGCCTGCTACAACAATGCATTAAGGATCAGTACACTTATTCTTTCTTGTTCCCCCCCCCCCCCCCCCCCCCCCCCCCCGACTCCCGGAACTAGATTGGGCACGTTAACAGATTTATCATCATCATCTTCATGTCCTCTTTTTTCTTCTTCTTCTTTTACGCTCACTCTCAGACGTCAACTTGAATATGTTCACAGAAATCAGTGGTCAGCATGAGGTTGTTGGTATCTCCGTATAGTTGTCCCAGGAATGTTGTTGGTATCTCCGTATAGTTGTCCCAGGAATGTTGTTGGTATCTCCGTATAGTTGTCCCAGGAATGTTGTTGGTATCTCCGTATAGTTGTCCCAGGAATGTTGTTGGTATCTCCGTATAGTTGTCCCAGGAATGTTGTTGGTATCTCCGTATAGTTGTCCCAGGAATGTTGTTGGTATCTCCGTATAGTTGTCCCAGGAATGTTGTTGGTATCTCCGTATAGTTGTCCCAGGAATGTTGTTGGTATCTCCGTATAGTTGTCCCAGGAATGTTGTTGGTATCTCCGTATAGTTGTCCCAGGAATGTTGTTGGTATCTCCGTATAGTTGTCCCAGGAATGTTGTTGGTATCTCCGTATAGTTGTCCCAGGAATGTTGTTGGTATTTCCGTATAGTTGTACCAGGAATGTTGTTGGTGACGGCCATATGTGCTTTCTCTGTTTCATCTTCATTTTAATATGCGCTGCTATTAGACCTTGGAACAACCATTGTTGCCTGTCCCCTTTCAAGAAGCACCAACATTCACATTCTCTTGTGCTGTGGTAGTGGTTGCTGTGACAATTTGTTTAACATGATGAGGTTGCCATACCAAGGACAACCTCATTTAAGTCGCCTTGTACGACATGCATGCAGGTACAGTAATACTATTCTTCCTCTGTCTCTTTAGAGATTCCCAGGACCTAAACGGGGGCAGGTGAGCAGGTCACCTATTTAATAAAATTACTTTTCATCCACTTGGCAAGGAACGGTTTGTTTAGAATACCGGCATGTTTATTGCAGAACTCGTTATTCCAGTCTGGAAAATATTTGGCAGCAGATCGAACTAATGATTGTTTTTTCTGTCTGAGTTAGATCTCGCAGAAACATCGGGTAGTTTATTGCCTTTAACTATATCATGCCTCAGCTGAAATACTTGCGTATTGTTTACTTCACTGGATGTTATTTTGATCGACGAATTATTCTTGTTTTACAATTACAACTCCAGAAGGCAGTGAAGATTGGTTACTATTTTCAACTGAACCGAATGACGAACCAAAACTGGTGTAGATTTAAATAAAGAATTACTCGTTCACGAAAAGATATCACTTCAGAAAGCCATGATAATTTATTGAATCTCCTTCGTCAACCACTTTTAGTATCAGCCATATTTGGACCAGCCTACGTCAACGATTGTCAGACGAACGAAGAATTACCCGTATGAACAAACAAATGATTTATATTTGTTAAACTATTTGTTTTTCTCATTGTATCTTTGGAGTTATATATTCCAGATCGATAATAGTTTTTAGACTATAGCTAGAATTTGTTCATTGTTTTCAAGCATTTGATTTAGACCGTTGTAGCTTTATGTAGTCATAATCAATTTCGCTAAAACTCCTCAAATAGAAGTTTCAGATCATAATTTTTCTCACGAAGTCACATTACGTGCATGAGAACTTCTGAATTAGTATTTTTTTTATACTTTCGTGTTCCTTGCTTGGGGGCGTCTGTATTAGGCTTTTAGAATTTGTTATGAAGTTTTATTACCCTCTTGGACGGGGTTTTTACATTATTTATTGATAGGTGTGGTCACGTATCTTCGACGTACGTTTCGATCATAAAACTGTCAAAGAGTTAGTAAGAAAATGCTAATTATCAGCTATCGATTAGATTCATTACTGATGTTCTAATTTTTTAGTAGTGGTGACATTTGGTGAGTCATTGCACTGGCTTTTTGATGTCTTGTTTCAGGTTTTATGTAAGTCTTCCATCGTCAGTAAAAACTCATTCATTCATGTTCCTGTTTGCTCCGTATGGAGCATGGAACTATTATTGGTACCCTTGCTGGTAACTTACACCAAGCCTTCATGTGATCGAGTAGCGTTGGTTTCTGTAACAATTTGCTTTTTCTTCTTCTGCGTTCGACCTGAAAAGGACGTTTGTCACGTTGTGTCGCCGTTTATAGCAAAGCTGCGATATTTGAGCCTTTCGGCCCGACACATCCGGTTTCAGCATGGCATTTTTTGGACCGGGTTAGCCTTCCCTCTTCGATCCCTACTCTCTCAGCCAGATTGCAGTGATGCAGCCTGTTTCCAGGACCACCACTTGGAGGTGGAGTAGGATCTTGATCAGATCTGGTTCGCTGACCCTGACGTAAGCAGTCAAGCTATGGGTCGCTGACTGCATTTATCACTGGTGCTGCGTCTTCGGTCCTTAAATTTGTTTTACATGATGAGGTTGCCAGCCAAATGCCAAAAAAAATCTCACATTACGACACGCCTGATAAAGCAATAGTCCTAATATTTCTGTGTCTCATCAGAGACCTTCGGGAACTACACGAGACTTCATTTAAATGCTTCTTTGTTTTGTGAACTCTGTAACCTCTGTAACTCTGTAACCTCTGTAATCTCTGTAACTCTATAAGTTAAAGATAAGAACTACCGATGAACGTAACTGTGGCTTTGTTAAAACTGACTGCCGAACATCTGCTTCAAAGATGCCCAACTTATGAGAAACAGAGAGAACACATATGGCCGTCGCCAGTACCATTCCTGGAAAAACTCTATGGAGATGCACATAGCCTCACGTTGACGACGGGTTTCTTTGAAAATATTCAAGTAGACGTCTGAGAGTGTACGAAGAAGCACTCTATAACCTGATCAAGGCTTGATGTTGTTAACTTTTATGTAAGCATAAAATTAATCGTAATGTTACAAAAAAGCCCCGTATAAATATACATTCACTCATTTATTGACCTCTGTGTTCATGACATAAATATACATTCACTCATTTATTGACCTCTGTGTTCATGACATAAATATACATTCACTCATTTATTGACCTCTGTGTTCATGACATAAATATACATTCACTCATTTATTGACCTCTGACCTCCGTGTTCATGACGGAGCACGGACAACTACTGCAGGTGGTCCACTTGCAGGAACCATGCGCCCAACATTTTAATGCTCTTGCAGCGATAGTTTCTGCAGCTGCTTGTCTTACAAGATGAGGTTGCCATCCGCTTGCACAATTTCATATTAGTCGCCTTGAGGCAGCACTAGTGCTATTATTTATTGGTCTCATCAGACACCCCCAGGAACTACACGGCGTTAAGTAAATTTGTTGGAGCTTAATTCTCATACCAGTCCGGAGTTTACTGTTTTAAGATAGCTAAAGCAAGGGAGGTTATTTACCTTTTCAAAATGACACTGAGTTTTCTCCGCTTCTCTTACCCGAAGAAAATAGTTTAAGAACTTCTGATATACACTGTGAGGTTAAGAAACCCATGACCTTTAAATATTTTTAAAACTCGGCCTAAATACCCGATTATTATGAAATTTGGTACAAATGGTGAGAAAATGTTTACCTACATTTTGGCTATTTCAGTTGGTGCTCAAAATGTCCGCCGCCAGCTGCAACACATGCTCGAAGTCGGGTGCACCACTTTCTCGCTGACGCGTCAATTATGCGCTGTTCTAGCTCATCCCATGCCTGCGTTATCCGCTCTTTTAGCTCATCCACGTTGCCAATTTTCTTTCGGTATATATTCTCTTGCAAAATGCCCCAAATCCCATAGTCCACGGGGTTAAAATCTGGACTATTTGGTGGCCCAAAATTCGGTTCGATGAATTCACGTGACTCCTGAGTGAGCAGTGCAACTGTATCCCTAGCGCGGTGAGCAGGCGCGCCATCTCGTTGGAAGATGAGGAATTGTGACATTTCCCTCATGTCAGGAAGAAGGCCCTAATCGCCATCTATCTTGATAACAGGTTGAATAAATTGACATCCAGTGCGGCCCAGTGATGAGTTACCAACAGAAACCATTACTGATTTGCGTTAACGTTGGTTTTGCTCGCAGCAACCAATTAGCAGATATGTTTCTTTTTCTAGTGACAACCGGTGCATACACCCGATCATTCTGACTATTGGTAGGCCGAGCAACACTAAAAAGTTTTTCATCCGTGAAAAATATGAAACTCACTTTATGCTCTGGGAAGCGACGCAAAAGATGTTGGCACTGGAAAAGCCGTGACTGTGTTGCGTTCAGTCAACTCTGTCGCCCGATGTTTCTTCAAACATTTTAACTTATGCTCCTTTTTGATGATTCTGCCCACGGATCTTTGAGAAGCGCTTATCTGATGAGCTATTTGACGTTGGGAAAGATATGTTTGCGGACGTCCTTCTTGACTTTGCACAAGCTCGTTAACAGCATTGATGTTGTCATCGGTGAGCGCAGTGCGTGTTCGGCCTGTGCCTTTACGACGTTCAACAGTGCCGGTTTGGTCTATCTTTTGCAAAAGATATGTCAGTCCGTCTAAAGTCCATCCTTTGTTTGGAAACTCCTTAAGAAGTCGTTTCGCACCATAATTTTTGTTTTGTCGAAGAAATTTGATTGCCGTTTGTTCTTCTTCAGAAAACGCCATTTTGCAGCAGACGAATTACAGCTGTATGCAGCGCCACCTGGAAGGTGTAAAATTCGTTGCGCAAAATTTGAGACTCGAAATTCGAAAAGGCATATTGTTATCATAATTTTCACCAAATTTCATAATAATCAGGTCACTTTCGGCCGAGTTTTTTAAAATATTTAAAGGTCATGGATTTCTTTGCCTCACGGTGTATACAGGGAAAAAAACATACAGTCCTAGTATAAATCCAGCCCTAAGGGTCTTTTATATTTGGACATGCGCCCTAATATAGCCGACTAGGTTGAACGGGACGCGCCTCGCCAAGACGAGGCAAAAGTTTTACATTAAAAAAAAAAAAATGCAGTCCTAGTTATTAGCAAAGATTTGGATTGCGCTACCAGAGCGTATCGTAGGAATTAGATGGTGTCAGACATGAACTTGCGAATTGAATTGTAATTCTAGCATCTTATTTATGGCAATAATGTCCTCCTCTCGAAAAGTTTACAGTTTACAGATATTACTTTCACAATATTGTCTACGATCTTGTGATACAATGGATGTCATGCTGAGCCGCTTTCATTGGGGCATAATATAGAGGTTATATAGGCCGCTATATCTCAATGCTAAATTACATTTATTCCCTCTTTGCCATCGTTAACTTAAGAAAACATGGGACAAAAGAAAGAAGCAATTACTCTCTTGTGATAATTACGTAAGATAAATTTAACAAAATCTTTAACATCTGCAGATAACCATAAGTGTTAATTCACCTCAGCTATTTGTTCAAGGTGGTCGTTTTTTTACGAGAAAATAAACGCCAATAAAATCTGAAGGCTTATAATAGTAAAGGTGATATTAATTAGAAAACACATGTTATTTTGAAAGGGGAGAGTAGTTCTATTTGAATTGAAGAGACAAAATTTACCACAATACAGATTTTAGATTTAGCTTATTTGTTTAGCCATTTAAGAACCTGATATTCTAGTCTACGTGGCCTGTGGACTTAAGCTTTTCCTTCTATTATGGTATTCAACAAGCTAAGATGGAAGATGCATTTCAGAAAAGATTACAATAGCCCAGGTAAAAGCCGCTTTCATGAGGAAAAAAGTATTTTATACAACAAAGCTTTGTCAATGGAAGTAAGAAAGAGAGCTCTTCGGTGTTATATAGAGCCAAGACCAACATATATAAGTGAAGCACAGGAAATTAGTGAACAATACAGAAACACCATGGAGGCCACAGGGATCTGGTTTTTTTTCAGAAGAATGTTAAGAACACTATAGACAGCTTTAAAAACAGGAGGGGAGAAGTGATGAGAATGTTCTCAAAGAAGCCAGCACCATGTAAACTGGCGTAGGAAATCATGTCTCTCCACAACTTTCTGTCGTCCCCATAGCTGTTTGACTCATCTCCATGCCATGGTGTTAGAACTTTCAGTAAATGTCTATCTTTGTCGTTCTCTATCTCATCTTGCTTCCTTTAAATCTTTCCATTTTGTCACAATACATTCGCCTTTCATCTTCTCATAACATGCCCAAAGAAATACCTTGCTTTGAGTAACAAGTTTCCTTTGCGCACCGACTTCTTTCAGGATATCCTCGTCACTCTTTTCAAAAGTTCATGGTATTCTTAATATTCTGATATATTGTATAACCACATCTTCTGTGACCTTTTCAAAAGCATACGTTGCGGCTTAACGAGTAGAGGACACCTGAGTACGATACTGATGATCAGCCTTAATGAAACTCTGAAAGAAAAATACTGATGATAGGAAACTCTATACAGAGCGATACAACAGGAGGCAATTTGATCATCAGAAAAAGTCCCCCCGTAAATCAAGTGTTTCGACCCCTTAATCTCCTTTACATTCTAATGTTGGCGGACCCACTTGGGTCACGACTCCCAAAAATGTCAGCATCCTGTTGTCTTGTGCCGATAATTGAACCCACTCCACCTTGGTTGCAGCTTTCAACTTCACTCCTATTGTCTGCCAGCTGGCGGCAATTGTGCAAGTAACCCCTATGTTGAAAACAAATTACTATCCCGAGTTCCATAGCTCGTTGCGGTTGTTCCACAGCCAGTACGATGCAGTTTGATGATGTACGATGCTGAGCCTATTAAGTGCCCTTGTTCTTGACTGTCCCCTCAACCCTAACAGTTTCAGTAGATCATACACTGAGGCAATAAGATCATACATTGAGGCAACAAGATCATACACTGAGGCAGCAAGATCATACACTGAGGCCGAAACATCCCTCGTTGCACAAGGGCGAAAACTGCTCATTCCCACCCGGTTTTACCCATATGGAGAAGATAGTACAATTAATGGAAATCAGCAACTTGAGCAGGACAATGTCTATCCGCGATAATATTAGAAATAACCAATAAAATAATGATGCGCATGCGTAGCGCCAAATGTTAAACAAAAATAGTTCGCGATCCTTTCTCGTTCATTAAGAAGCAAAGCGGAATAGCATCAGATAAGCTTCATTTGCCTCCGCTCATTCCACATCTCGGCAGAGCGTATACCTTGTTCAACCTAATTTTTGGTTTTAATTAGCGTAGTCAGTGTAACGGTATTTTCCATTTTGTTTTGTTTTTTATTAACTTCATAATGTTAACTTACAATTGATTGTTCGAAGTAATAGCTATTTATAGCAGAATCTGTTGTTTGGTTTTGTACTATGTACAGTACAATCATTTTGATGTTGGGAGTTTTCACATGCTGATTCCTTAAATCTCTTTTTGCTTTGGTTTTATTTATTAGCGTTATTTTAAAATTTCCCTCAAGCATGTCGTATAAGGCGATGAATATGTTGTTGTAGATGGGACTGGCAACATTATCGTGTAAAACAAGTTGCTATAGACACCACCACGACAACAACCTTTGATTGTTTTCTGCAGGCTTCCTGTAAAAGGGATCAGCTGGATAGGTGGCTCTATGCTCTATTGGAAGCGAAATGGAAAATGACGATGATAATGATGGTGATGATATTACGTTAATATTGTTCTTTTTTTAAATTTTGTGTGAATATTTTCTTGTAGTTTATGGTTTTTGTTGTTTTCCTTTATTAAATATAAAATAATTTTGAAACTATATTCATATGCAATAAACGTTTATTTATTTACTTTTTTGCCTCGTTTGTCTTAAATAGTATTTTAGGTATTATTAGTATTATTGTTGTTATTATTATCACTAATATTTTAATTACTTGTTAGTGAAGTGGGTCTTTGGGAATCCTGCAACCACTGCTCACGGAGAAGGGTGTCACACAACTTGGAGGATTTCGCAGTACCTCGAGTCATGTGTATAGGGGGGGGAGGCGGCCTCCACACACTGACAATTAGCAGCACTCTGCGTCTTGTATTTTAATCAGGGAAACAGCTGGTTGACATGAACCTTGACCTTCGTGTCAGTTCCCAAGTCCTGCACTGTGCTTGCAATGTCGACCCTTTTCTTCACCTATTAACTCGCTTTCTCTGTGTTCTTGTTCACTGTGTCACAAAACATTTTGTGCATGTACTTTTGCGCCCTTCTCTCTCCCCTTCAGCGTCCTATTATTTGGCATATTTTATGTACTTACACTATTTGCTCTGACTACTCCTATACTTATTTACGTGTCACCAGGTGAATCGTAATAATACCAGGTTAATTAGACAGGTCAGCGGCTAATACTTTTATCACGTAAGTCGTCTAGCCACCTTTGATGCCGACAGTAAACATGAAGAGGAATGGCGACTTTGACGTAATTCATTTCCGGGGCCAGCGACAAACAGGCAAGTGACCACCTGGGTTCGCGGTCTGTCTGTCTGAGAAATCCGTCTGAGGGATATACGCGTATACACAGGTGATATACGTAATAGCTTCCGCTGGACCATCTCTGTATCAATTTTACAGATAACCTGTTAGAGGAGACAATATGGGCGGAAGGTATTAGTCCGCAACCAGACGATACGTCAAGGCCTAAAAACCCAACCATGTAGAACAGTCCCAACTGAGATGGTTTGGCAATGTCTGCAGAATGGGAGAAGATCGGCTACCACGGGAAGCATGGGAAACTAAGAGCCAGGGATCCAGATCTCCAGGACGACACAAAGTCCGCTGGGAGGACAACATTAGACAATCTTTGAAGGACCGAGGACTAGAATTGAACCAAGCCAGGAGGAAGACAGCCGATAGAATAGTATGGCGCTCTCTCTCTCTTACAAACCTCTACACCTCACGGTAGAAGAGGAACGACTAAGTAAGTAAGTAAGGTATTAGCCCTAATGAGTTCACCGACGTGTTTTTATACGTTTGTACAAATACAATCGGGTATTGCTGCCATATCTGAAAGAGGTCACGAGTTTAAATTTTAATATTGATATTTTAAAACACGGGGTGGGGGGGTGTAGAAATGCTTTAACACCACGACCCACATAGTTTTAAAGAGCTTACCGTTGGTTTAATTTGAGTGCCGAAAGAGACTTTGACTTGTATTGGCAAGTTGGTCTGAAAGTACAATCTGAGATTTGAACTGAGAAGTGGAAATATAATCTAGCGAAATCGGAGACACAGATCAGACTGCATCGCAACGTCAAATTAGCAAGTGCCAGGAGCCAGAGAGACATCGGACTAGTATTCCAGAATTAAAAGTGACAGATTAAAGTATTTGGGCGTCTTTAGAACTTAAAAGAGAACCCGAAAATTTAAATACAAAGACTGGAGACTTACGGAATCAGAACACAAGTCATGAGAGGAATAATAAAATTACCCAGACAAGTGAATCGACGCATCGCATCAACGTGCTGTGTCTATACATCTGTGCCAGGAGATTGTGTTCCCAAAAGTTAATTTGGTAAAGAAAAGGTAAAGGATCCCGTTACACGCCTATTGAGGCATAATGGGAATACGGTGTTAGGCCCGTATTTTCTTGACCATCGGCACACTAGAGGTGATGTGGTCAGCATCATGCCGGCCTCCTTAACCTTCCAACAGTTCTGGTACCCAATTCATGAGGCTGGGTCGACCCCGTAGCCGTTTGCAGTCCAAAATATCCCACCTCAACTGGGGATCGAACCATGGACCACCGAGCTAGGAAGCCAGCTACGGCGGCTCCAAAGTTAATTTGGGGTAAGTGTAAATCTTTATTTTACCATGTGAATGTGACATGTCTGTATTTGCTAAGTTGTTATACAAGTCATAGGAGGCTGGCAACCTCAACATATGAAAATAGTATATTCATAAACCACTACAAGCGCTGGTGATTGCTTCTGGCTAGTCGTACTGAAAACCGACAGCAGAGGTGACCCCAGACTTCGAAGGGAGCAGTGAGAAGTAATGATTACATCACATGTGCCTAAAGTGTAAACTATCATTTTGTGAGATAAATATACCTTGTTAATTGTAATTCAGGCAAGCCACATTTTCCCAATTTAAGTGGCCAGAAGAATAACGGTGATTTCTAATCATATTCCCTCAGTTATACTGTATACTCAGGGAGAATGATTATTCAGATAGGCTAACATTGGTGGGTGGACAGCGAGACAATGCGCCTGTTAATTTTTAGCCCACAAATGTACTTAGCAGAGGCATTTGTAGTGGTTTTGATGGTATTGTATGATGGTGATAGTACTACGTGTGATGCATGAGGTCAGCTGTGAAGGCTCCTGAGATAATATGTAACTGTGAATTGTCAGAAGGCCCTTCTCGCTACCACTACAACCTCACACTTATCTTTTTTTTTTTCTAATGAATGTGGCTACGTTAAATGTCTAGGGTAATGATATGTAATGTGGTGTGATAGTTTATAGACACACACACAGATAGTTAAGAAGTCTAATAATATTAACAACTGTTATAATACACTGAACTAACTCAAGTGTGTAAAAATTTTGATAGAAATTTTCTTACATTTATTTTGTTCTGGATCAAGTTTTATTTAGACCAGAACTTATAAAATATTTAGAAATTGGGAAAGAAATGCATGAAATTATTACATAATAAATGCAAGAGTGTACATATGTATGTTACTAGACTATTTAGTTTTATTAATGTTTATAGCAGTCATCTAATTGGGAGGATAGTTAATGGTTGTGCTGTTTGGGTGGCCTCATCACTCCAGTCTATACTGACTACACAGTGTCCAGTACATTGCAGGAATTTTATGGGATTGTTAGTAACTAAATGGAGTTGGTGAATTTCCAGCAGACCAGAGGCTCACTCAACTTCGAATAGGTAGCTCTGGTGCTGAGATCTGGTGGCCCCACCTCTCCGTGCTTGGGGCAATAATAGGCTGCTCTGACACAACGTTACTGCACGGATCCACTCTGGTAAAATCACCAACTTAGTTTACACCGCCTTGGTGTCAACTGAAACTCACAGCTCAGATTATGAATAAAGAACACAGAAATGCTAGCAAAACTCAGCTGAGCTGCTGGCTATAGTATGGCGTCCCTGAACTTATTTCAATTTATTTCATTCGGAAATCACCACACTTGAAATTTACTGTGTCTATCACTGGACAACTTATTCTGACTGACCCCAAATGCGCGTCTGAGCGCCGATAATATGATTGTCTGTGGCCAATCACTGCCTTGTGTTTTTCAATTCAAATTTCCTACACTAAAGTCATTTCAGTCATGCTTCAGTCAAGTATGGATTTTTATCTGTTAGTCTGTCCGTCTCTACTTGCGTTTTCACAAAAACGTACTTGGTTTTTGAACCAACCTATTCACTTCTTCTCTTCTTCTTCTTCCGTCCTTAGCCACCGACCGTCAAAGAAGTCAGTGGCCATTACGCCTAGTGGCGTCTTAGGGCAACAGCAGATAGGTTTTCTTTGCCATTGTTTCCCATCACGCCTATTGGCGTCTTTAGGGCAACGGCAAATCAATCCATTTGCTGTTGTTTCCGTAATCGAAGTGACTGGCAGATATAACCATCAACCTATTCACCCCCTCTACAATTTTTGTCTGTAAAGTTATTTTTAGCCACAGCTTCCACCAATTCCCCTTCTCTTTCATTCTAACTAGATTTGGACACTTGAGTCTTCAAGGTCGCGATTTTTGTGCAAATAGTGACATGTTTGATTCAATGCAGTCTTTCGCTGATGTGAACAACAGTCTTTTGTCATTGTCTTCATTATTATCTATCCGTCTGTATAATTAAACGCATATTATTTCACTGCTCAGAATGGGCCATCCGGGCAGCTAATTTTTATATTCCTAACATTAATATTAAGAAAAAGTTACTTTTTAAATTTTGTAATATTTCAAGCATCTGCGTTTAGCCGCTGAATTCAAATCAAAGGCTTGGTATCGCAAAAGCGTCCCTTTCCGTACCTCGTGTCAATTTGGGGACGTGAATTTTTTCCTCCCCCCCCCCCCCCCCCCAATTGCGTCTCCTTAGCCTTGCTAGTCTCACGCAATTTTTCAGTCATATTTTTTTTCCTTTTGATCCGCCGTTCTCATCCCGTTCAAATGGTAACCGTTTTGACTTTCCGTCTAGCAAGTCAATTTTTATGGAGGGTGATGACCCGCGGTCAGGGCGATCATGTACTATCAGCAGCCTACGCATTATGTTTTTATCCTTACATGTTATCTTTGGAGGTATTTTAACGTTGTATCTCTGTTAATTTTTACGACACATCTCCCCACTTGAAAACATGCCTATGGCAAGTTCCAAAACCAGCGATACACATAGGTAAAATTACTCCTCACGTCTGCCACTACTTTAATTTTGATCACAGGGGTGCCGACTGAGGAAATCTGCACCGACATTCAATTTGCCTGGGATATATTGGATACTAAACTGATAAGGTTGAAGCAATAAAGACCACCTCAGCAATCTTGCGTTTTCATGCTTAGCCTGAGATAAGAATACGAGAGGCTGATGGTCCGTCTCGACCACAAAAGTCCTACCATACAGATAGATTTGAAACTTCTTTATTGCCCAGATTAACGCTAAACATTCTTTTTCGCTTGTGGAGTATCCTTGTTCCGCCTTATTCAATTTGCGGCTTGCATAAGCGACTGGTTTCAGTTCCCCATCAGGTGAAGATGATCTTTGCAACAAAGCCGCCCCGAGTCCTACATTACTGGCATCGGTTCTCAAGACAAAGTCCTGTGTCAAATCAGGTAGTTTGAGAATAGGCTTGCTAGTGAGTTTTTCCTTTAAATCCTGGAACGCTAATTCACTTTGTGCAGTACAATTAATTTTATCTGGAAGTCCCTTGCGAGTCAGATCAGTCAGAGGCGCACAAATAGAGTTAAAATCTTTGATATATTTTTGATAAAATCCGCATAACGACACAAATGATCGCACGTCCTTTTTTGTTTGTGGTCTAGGTGCTCTCTGCAGTTTTTCCAAGTTCTTAGGATCAGGGGTCATGTTACCCTGATATACAGTGTGTCCCAAGAATTCCAACTCTTTGCATCCAATACAACATTTTGTTGGCCTAGCAGTTAAGTTCGCCTCCCTAAGCCTATTAAATAACATTTCTAGAGCTTCAATGTGTTCTTCAAATGTCTCTGTGGCGACGAGAATATCATCCATGAAATTCGTGATACATGGGTTATTCAGGGGATCCAAAAATTTGCGCATCATCCTTGAAAACACACTCGGAGCATTTTTTCAGTCCGAATGGTAGCATATTAAATTCATAATGTCCATCCGAAGTGCTAAAAGCCAAATAAGGTCTCACTTCAGGCTTCACTGGGATCTGGTAATAGCCTTTACTAAGATCCACCTTTGAAAAGTATTTTGCCTTGTTCAGTCTGGCAAATAACTGTTTTGTGTCTGGTAATGGAACCACTTGTCCTTCTGTGACAGCATTCAGTTTCCTGTAATCTATGCACAGTCTGTGTTCCCCAGACGGTTTTCTCAACAAAACGACACTAGAACTAAAAGATGATTCACTGTGCGAAATAATCCCCTCCTTCAACAAATAATCTATTTCTTCCTTCAATGCCTTCTCCTTCGCGAACGGAATAGAATAGGCTCTCATACAGATTGGGTTTGAGTCTACCAGTTTCATGTCATACTGTAGCAAATTTGTATGGCCTGGTTTATCTGTTAATACATCTGTATGTTCCTCCAGAACCTGTTGAACTCTCTCCCTCTGATTTTTAGTCAGGTGCTTACTGACTTTTACCTGTGCTGCTGTTTCACAAGGATGTAATGGGTATTCATGTGAGGTGAGTGGTTCCTTTTGCATTTGAGTTGCGATAGCTAAGGTCAGTAAGGGGGTGCTTTCCTGGAGTGGTCTGTCCAGATACTTCTTTAACAGGTTTACATGATAAACTTTCTCCTTCCCCTTTTTGTCAATTTTATAGTTTGTTCTAGACACCTTCTCTAGAACCGTATATGGACCTTGCCATCCAATTTGTAATTTATTCTGGCTTCCGGGTAGTAGAAGCAGCACCTTCTCTCCGACTGCCAGTTCCCTGTCCTTTGCCTTCCTATTAAAATATGCTGCATGTTTCTTCCTGGCTTGTTTCAAATTATCATTTGCCAGTTTCCATCCAGCTTTCAAACGAGTGGTCAGTTCGTTCACGTATTGATAAGATGAGGTAACAGTCTCTTCCGCCTTCTCATCTGTCCAGGTCCTTAATAGGGCTTCTAAGGGACCTTTTATGGGCCTCCCAAATAGCAGAGTTGCGGGAGCCATCCCGGTTGAACTATGTGGTACCTCCCGGTACGCAAACAATGCGGCGGGCGGGAATTGATCCCACAGATCCGGTTTTTCGTGTGCCAGCTTTCTCAGGATAGAAATGAGAGTCCCGTTGAACCTCTCTACCTGGCCGTTCCCTTGCGGATGGTACGGACTACAATGAAAGTGTCTGGCTTGAAATAGCTTAAAAACTTCTTCCGTTAGTTTCCCCTTGAACTGAGAACCATTATCCGTCAAGATTTGATGCGGGAATCCTAATCGGGTAAATATTGTAAGTAGTGCCTCTGCTACATGTTTTGAATCAATTGATGGCAGGGCTACCGCCTCTCTCCACATAGAACAAGTGTCCACCAGAGTAAGGATGTAACTGTTCCTCCTCTTGGTCCGAGTGAGAGGTCCTACAATATCCACTGCAACCCTCTCAAAAGGTGTTCCCACTATGGGCATTTCCCCTAGAGTTGCAGGAGCAGTCCAGTGCTTTGGAGCTACCCTTTGACATTCTGGGCAGGATTTGACATATCTTTTTATATCCTCCGTTATCCCTGGCCAGAAGTAATGACAAGCTATACGCTGTCCTGTGGCGCTGATCCCCATGTGACCACTGAAGGGAATCGCATGCCCGAGTTCCATCACTTTATCTCTATATGAAGTGGGAAGAACCAGCTGGTTGTGACCATTTGTTCCAGTTCCGGCCTTCCTGTATAATAGTTTGTTCTTCATGAAATATTCTCCCTTGCTCGGAGGTGTGTGGCATTTGGGCAATTTTTTAAAACATGGCTTGAGTGTCCTATCCTCAGCCTGCGCCTTCCTCATCTCCTCTGGATGAGCATTTATAGGTTCACCTTCTTCCTCCTTCTTCTGTGACCTGGTCTGCACTGTCGCCATGATCACAGGTTTCTCGGGATTCCCCAAGAAGACGTATCTACACCCCAATATCAGAGGGTAGATTGGTTCATCTATCACTGCTGCTCTGATTTCTCCTTCCACATAGCGAGTTTTCACCGTTATCCTTGCGATAGGAAGTGTCATGAGTGGTATGTCCTTAGTCGCCCCTTGTATTTCCACTGTTTCTGTGGTATACTGACTTGGGTCCACTAGGCTAGACTTCACAACTGAATCATAATCCAAACCTGTATCATAAAGGCACCTTATGGTGACCCCATTACAAATAACATCCTCACAAACTGGGGGGTGATAAGGTTCCTGTTGTCCATTAGGATTAACCTTTAATCTTTGCGTCCCCGACTTCATTGCAGCAATGTTTGAAGGTTTCCTTCTACAAAATTCGGTGTTATGGTTATCCTTCTTGCACCATTTACACCATCTTTTTCCTTGGTTCAACGGTTTTCTTTCATTGAACTTTTGGTCATTGAACTGTGAGTTTCTGTCTCGGTAGTCATTTCTTGGCCGTTCAAAATTTGTCCTACCTTTATTTCCCTGCTCTCTATTATCAAATTTATTAAATTGCTGTGGAGCTTTAAAATTATCTATGTGCTTCTTTTTAGCACCACTTACCTCTGCCTGGGCTGCCTGATACCTCTCAGCGACATTTAAAACCTCCCCCAACTTCTCTGCACCTTGTTCCATGAGAAATTTTCTCATGTCTGGAGCCATGGACTCTCTCAATTGCTCAATCATGATCATTTCTTTAAGATCTTGGGTCTTCCCCAGAGCAGTTCATTTCTCCAAATAGGTTTCTAGTCTGGCAGAGAATTGGTGGTATGTCTCCCCAGACAACAGTTTGGCATTTCTAAATTTCTTACGATAAAATTCCCCATTTTTTTCGTACCTCAATAACAAAGCCTGCTTTAACATGTCATAATTGTCTTGGTCTTCCCTGTTCATTTTAGCAAAGACTTCATAAGAAGTACCTCTCAGTCCCTGTGATAGCTTTAAACTCCACCTCTCTCTCTCTAACCCATATGTAGTAGCTAATAACTCAAAACGTCCTAGGTACCCCTCTATGTCATCGTCTTTTTCAACAAAATGGTCTAAATGAAACCCCATAGCTGAGTTTGAGGCTCCCAGACTAGGCGAAGCATCTGAGGCAAAAGGGCTGGCACCATTTTCAGGAGCCTGGCCTTGTAATTCCAGCTCCCTTAGTCGTAATTCGTGCTCCCTTTGCAACCTTCTATCTTCTGCCTCCCTTTCGGCCTTTTTATCTTCTGCCTCCCTTTCGGCCTTTTTATCTTCTGCCTCCCTTTCGGCCTTTTTATCTTCTGCCTCCCTTTCGGCCTTTTTATCTTCTGCTTCCCTTTGCTGTCGTTTGTCTTCTGCCTCAATCTGCAGCCTCTTAATTTCTCTATCAGCCTCAATTTGTAACCTCTTCTCTTCAGCTAACCTTTCAGCCTCTAATTTTCTTTCAGCCTCTTTTTCTAATCTCCTTTCTTCCCGTTCAATATATTTATCACATTCAGCCGTTACGTATTGAATTAAAATCTGACCATCCATTCCCATCTCCTTTGCGGTCAGCACAGCAGCTGATCGGAATTTTGCTAGCTCCGCCATACTTTTTAGACAATATAATAATATACAAGATAAATCTCTAACCACTAAATTACTTCTAATTACTATAGTTTAAATAATTCTAATTAATTAATTAACTAATTACTTATTACTGGCTGTGAAGATTCACCAACTTTTATCTGCAGGGACACTTTTAATTTTAAAGGGAATTTTACAATTTTGTTCCCCTAATTTTATTTCTCCCACCAGGAGATCCTAATATTACTGTTGGGCTAATGATCCCGGGACAAAGAGACCCCAATATATGTAGTGGTTTTGATGGTATTGTATGATGGTGATAGTACTACGTGTGATGCATGAGGTCAGCTGTGAAGGCTCCTGAGATAATATGTAACTGTGAATTGTCAGAAGGCCCTTCTCGCTACCACTACGACCTCACACTTATCTTTTTTTTTTCTAATGAATGTGGCTACGTTAAATGTCTAGGGTAATGATATGTAATGTGGTGTGATAGTTTATAGACACACACACAGATAGTTAAGAAGTCTAATAATATTAACAACTGTTATAATACACTGAACTAACTCAAGTGTGTAAAAATTTTGATAGAAATTTTCTTACATTTATTTTGTTCTGGATCAAGTTTTATTTAGACCAGAACTTATAAAAGATTTAGAAATTGGGAAAGAAATGCATGAAATTATTACATAATAAATGCAAGAGTGTACATATGTATGTTACTAGACTATTTAGTTTTATTAATGTTTATAGCAGTCATCTAATTGGGAGGATAGTTAATGGTTGTGCTGTTGGGGTGGCCTCATCACTCCAGTCTATATTGACTACACAGTGTCCAGTACATTGCAGGAATTTTATGGGATTGTTAGTAACTAAATGGAGTTGGTGAATTTCCAGCAGACCAGAGGCTCACTCAACTTCGAATAGGTAGCTCTGGTGCTGAGATCTGGTGGCCCCATCTCTCCGTGCTTGGGGCAATAATAGGCTGCTCTGACACAACGTTACTGCACGGATCCACTCTGGTAAAATCACCAACTTAGTTTACACCGCCTTGGTGTCAACTGAAACTCACAGCTCAGATTATGAATAAAGAACACAGAAATGCTAGCAAAACTCAGCTGAGCTGCTGGCTATAGTATGGCGTCCCTGAACTTATTTCAATTTATTTCATTTGGAAATCACCACACTTGAAATTTACTGTGTCTATCACTGGACAACTTATTCTGACTGACCCCAAATGCGCGTCTGAGCGCCGATAATATGATTGTCTGTGGCCAATCACTGCCTTGTGTTTTTCAATTCAAATTTCCTACACTAAAGTCATTTCAGTCATGCTTCAGTCAAGTATGAATTTTTATCTGTTAGTCTGTCCGTCTCTACTTGCGTTTTCACAAAAACGTACTTGGTTTTTGAACCAACCTATTCACCCCCTCTACAATTTTTGTCTGTAAAGTTATTTTTAGCCACAGCTTCCACCAATTCCCCTTCTCTTTCATTCTAACTAGATTTGGACACTTGAGTCTTCAAGGTCGCGATTTTTGTGCAAATAGTGACATGTTTGATTCAATGCAGTCTTTCGCTGATGTGAACAACAGTCTTTTGTCATTGTCTTCATTATTATCTATCCGTCTGTATAATTAAACGCATATTATTTCACTGCTCAGAATGGGCCATCCGGCCAGCTAATTTTTATATTCCTAACATTAATATTAAGAAAAAGTTACTTTTTAAATTTTGTAATATTTCAAGCATCTGCGTTTAGCCGCTGAATTCAAATCAAAGGCTTGGTATCGCAAAAGCGTCCCTTTCCGTACCTCGTGTCAATTTGGGGACGTGAATTTTTCCTCCCCCCCCCCCCCCCCCCCCCCCAATTGCGTCTCCTTAGCCTTGCTAGTCTCACGCAATTTTTCAGTCATATTTTTTCCTTTTGATCCGCCGTTCTCATCCCGTTCAAATGGTAACCGTTTTGACTTCCCGTCTAGCAAGTCAATTTTTATGGAGGGTGATGACCCGCGGTCAGGGCGATCATGTACTTTCAGCAGCCTACGCATTATGTTTTTATCCTTACATGTTATCTTTGGAGGTATTTTAACGTTGTATCTCTGTTAATTTTTACGACAGCATTTGCTCTTTTATTTTTCCTAATGTTCGTGGTAAGAAGATGCAAGACTAAAGTTTCTACGCCACTAGTATAAGTCAAGAGCAGGGATTCAACACTAACCACCTACATTGGACGGGTTGTGCGAAGAAGTACCCTCATTAGAAAAAGAATTGACGAAACCACTGCTGCAGGACTCACTTAGACCAGCTAAGTTCTTATTAAAAGAACGCAAAATGACACATTTTTTGTAAATCCTCACCCAAGTCTCAGTGAAGACAATTTTATATACATCTAAAATTTACCATCATTCCATCGTTATTTTAACCTGTTAAAAACTAATTGATTATTAAATTTGTTACATGTTATTTTAAAACAAAACAATCATAGTTGATTCGGTTATTATAGGTATGAAAGCAAACGTATGAGCAAGACTCTTTAATATATATATACACATAGACATATATTTACATCTATAGAGCAAATACTTATAAAAGAATTTCGCTGGATTTACACCAGCTGGGGGCTTGAACGGGCTTAAACCATTGCTTAATTCTTCACGAAAAGCGACGGATCAGATATATGTTAATAGTGCTCTGCCCTATGGAGCATTGTTCTTTCATTCTGAAAACATCTTGTGGATACTCTCTTGAGATAGAAGCATCATTATCCTTCTATCTACAACTCTGCGAAGAGTAATCTTGTGCGAAGGTAGACACATTTGAAGACCCATATTAGATACTCATGAGTGGTGGCCACTGTTGGACCACTACTGCAGAGCTAAGGGGAGGCAATCCGTGACAACTTCTTGTCTATCCTTCATACCACTTCTTACAATGAACACAAATCCATCGGCAATAATTTATGGGAAGACCAAACAACTGATTCGGGACAACACCTGCATAGCAGCTGCAGGAAATATCACGTTCTCTGCTGCCATCGATGAGAGTGCGATAAAGAAG
The DNA here is from genome assembly GCA_024509875.1 of Oreohelix idahoensis. Taxonomy (NCBI): domain Eukaryota; kingdom Metazoa; phylum Mollusca; class Gastropoda; order Stylommatophora; family Oreohelicidae; genus Oreohelix; species Oreohelix idahoensis. Next base: position 776,620 of record JAMPIV010004998.1, read on the forward strand.
TAAATGCAATGATTTACCCTGATTAGTTTAAATAAATAGTGACTTAACAACGACAATACCAAATGGTTCTAATGCTTTCATAACTTTGAAAGAATAAAGTATCTACAGAATGTTGTAATCGGTTTATACATTATATTATCAGTATCGATTTGTAATTATATTTTCCTGTCAAAGTAACACACCCTGTCTTCCCCCGCGCAAAGTTCTGGTTATACTGTAATGATTCTTCCTGGCATCAATTTATAGACCAATGACGAAGCGTGTGACAATTATTTTCCCTCGGTCCGGTCTTGGAATGGAATTTCTTTATTGCTGACTAGAGCCAATGTCTTTAACCTCCGTAAGATGGCGGAAAAAAACAAAATGGGTTTCACCACGTTGTAACGAGGGAATAAAGGGCTTTGTAATTTGGCGGTAGCGGAAATAAAGAATGAAAATCTCGGCCACCAGCCAGACAAGCGATACTGAGATGTGATCTTGAAGGTTTGAGAGATTTCGGAATAGAAAGGAAAGTTGAGTAGACAACTAGAGGGAAAGACAAATTTAAAAAAAAAACAGAAAAATAACAGGTTTGCAAAAGACTTACTCACAATATAAGTGTTAAGAACTGGGTAAATAATCGATTTACAGAAAACTCAAAACGGGGGACTGTCTAGAAAGAATACGAGATTGTCAACAGAAGCGGGGAATGGAGATTACATGAGCATAAAACAAGTTCTAAGATTGTGGGCGCTAAAAAAAACAAGTAAAATAACAAAGGGCATAATTGGTGCAATGAAGACAAAAATGTACGGTTTTCCAGAGTTAAAGTAAAATAATGGGCCACTTACATGTTTGTTTTTTTTAATACTAAATTGTTTGCATTAAACTTATGTTTTTCTTTCTTCCTTGTCCTTAATGAATTTTGTTCAACACTTTATTGCCACATTTTTTTTATGTTCTCTTATTTTTCATGCCGAAATATGCTATTAATCGTGTTGAGCAGCAGCTGTTTTAATTCTCGTGGGAGATGTCTTCTTGTATCTTTATTCAAGAATTCATTAAAAGAATCAACCTCCTTCTCTCTCGAGCGGCCAATTGCCATGAAGCTAGATCATCTGCTAAACATTAATCCTAACAGCTGATTTTGTTGAGTTCTGGGGAACTGTCCAACTGTTTGTTTTCTTGATATTAATACAGCTAACGTATTAAATTCCTACTCTTCTCCTTCTGCGTTCGGTGTGTTAATCATGTTAAATATGTAAGCCTGTCGCCAGGACGAAGTTCACGTTTTTTTTTTTTTTGGTCATCACTCCTCTCCGGCATTATTGCTTTGCCATTCCTTTTACGTGCTAATTCTTCCAGTATTTTTTGTTTTCGCTTTCATCCTTCAAGGTTTTCTTAACACATCTTGCCACACCTCTCACCCACACCTATCTCCTGGTTATTTCCTCCTTTCTAATCGGTGACGTTTAGCGAAAAGCGAAACTTCAACATTGTCTTTTCGCTTATTGCCAGCTCCAGACGGAGTAAGAGTCTACACTGAGCGACATTCTTATTGTTAGTCCTTACTTTTTGTCTGGGACGAAACACGAAACCATTTTGTTGCATGATAAAGTGCTAGTTTGCAAACGTGACATGCGCAAATACACGGTCTTGGTGTATGACAATCTTGGTGAAGATTAATACACGGACAGTGATGTAATACTTCCGGCAGGTGGAATTTATTGTGAAAAACAATTATAAGAAAATAACATCTTGGAGCAGATTATAATGTTAGATATGTGAAGTAGTGAGTTTGTAAATATGACAGGCGAAACGGAAAAAGCAAGACCTTATATGGTTATGGAGTTTGAAAATTACATCTTATGTTGTCATGCAGTAATGTTCTACATGAGACAGGAGGGTAGTAGGGAAATATATCCCTACCAAAATCAGACACTTATTTGCAATTGGTCTGGCATTTGAGTTGCTAAGATAGACTGCTCCTGATTAGACTCCTAATCTTAGTAGCCGCCTGGGAGCCTAGGCGAAAATTTTCACTTCTAAGCTTCAGCGATGTAATACTCCTTCACTGACTTCCAATTGCCTCAAGAAGAAATCATAGACAGCCAGGAACACCGAATATTAGGATCCAAATATAGGACAGGCCACAGGAATGGACGTGAATTCTAAGATTAGAAGAGAGTAACTCCAGCGACATCTATTTGCTTTGAGCTATATGATCCAACTTCAAGTACTCTAAGTTAGACACCTAAAACCCCTGAAAGAGACGGCATCTTAAATCAGTTGCCCAACAATATTCTGACGATTTCTGTGCACAAAAATCTGTGTTCGCCCAAAAAACTCGAGGTAAGTTGTAATATGTACCTTTCATCATTTCGTATTTGCATTTTGGCATGTACAATTTGTGGATGTACAATGGCATATGAGGCTAGCAACCTCATCACTGCAAATAGCTTGACACATGAACCTCCACTGCAAGAGCTTGTGACTGCTTCGTACGGGTTTTCTTACAAGAAACCAACAGCAGAGGTGGCTCCAGGCTCCATAGAGAGCAGAGAGTGGATGATGATAGTGTACAAATTAATTAGTAAAGCACGTTAGTAAATTTCAATTATATATATATATATATATATATATATATATATATATATATATATATATATATATATATATATATATATATATATATATAGAGATTGTCGTAGATTTCGGATAGGAGTATTAAGACTAGGGTTGGTCCCTTCTGAATAGCTTGAAATGAGTGAGAGTCCCAGTATGAATTTGAAAAATGAAATAGATTCCACGAGTGGTGAGATGATAGACTGTGTTATAGAGGCTGTCGCTGAAAGCGAAAAAGAATTCTTCTCCCTCTCACCTATCCTCTACGACGGTTTTTTTACATAGTCCGACAGTCTAAACCACATATATATTACATATAATTCTATCTACTCACGGGCACGCACATACACGTGACGACAGTTAAACACACAGACGTGGGAAATCTATAAAAATGATTTTATATGTATTTGAACGAGCTGACCAACGCACTGATTTAGTTCAAGAGAGAGATTTTTATTATTTATCATCAAAAAAAATCTTCTCACAACACCAAAAATACATCAAGGAAAAAAACATATACAAATAGTCATACAATTCAAGAAAATGCTACAAGGATGATAGCCCGTTAGATCTTACTCTAGGTTTAGCCCACAGCCCCGTTAAGAGAACAGATGATGGCCCAAAGAGTTATAGATACGTAGGGTTTAGTCTAAGAGATTTCTTCTTTTCTCGTAAATGTATGCACAGAGTTTGATAAATCTGATTTAACCTAAGAAGTAAAGAAACTCTAGCAAATAGTAACAAATTCTGCAGGTTAAACAAAAAGAATTAAGACAGTAAATGTGTGACGATAATACACCGGTAAAATAACACTCAGACCTGTGTACCCTCATTCATCCAGCCATGGCCTTTCTTACACATGTATACTCACAACTTTGCTCGCTGCCTCTGGGAACATACTAATTCTAGGACCTTCACACAGACCCGAAAATGCAGTCCTTGATCAAGAAATCCCCAGTTCCAAAAGACGTACTAAACTCTCAGGGAACGATTCCTTGGGGGTTCTAATTTTTCGAATGTCTGATTAAGTCACATAAAATTTTGTCCAGGCACGAAAGTTAGCAGAGCACAATGTCATTAGCCTTGGATTCTAGAATTAAGGAATGTCAGATCGGTGTCTACTTCCAGGAAGGTACTATATTTTGTCACCACAATACTAGTCACAATCTCTTGCGGAATGTTAATCTTGTAATATTTCCCGCCGCCAGGCAGCATGTACATTTAAATTTGTGGAGCAATATGAACTGGCTCAAAAGCCCAATATATATTTCTAGTCTTTAGAAACCGTTAGTGGGATTTGCTATTACTGTCTCTCTCTGATGGCATATGCACTGTCAGATCCAGTGTTACTTGAAACATAAAAAAAAACCCACGTGGTTAAAGATAGGAAATGTCTATGCTTCTCACAAATATGTCTCTCAGGTTACTAACCGCTGGCAAGTTGGGTACCACCGTTTCACTATATAAAAGAAAGAACACATATCAAATAATTTACATATATGTACTCAATATAACTTACATTTTAAATAGCAAGCCGACCGCTTGACTTATAATTAAAACTTCCCATAAAGTAAGTTATATAAAAATCAATCATCAGGAATTTAGGAATATCTTCGTATTCCGTCACTATTCACTGATGTAGCATCTAGCATTTATAAGTTAGTTATTAAAACAGTTTCGACTGAGTATTTAACAGTTAAATTAAACTTATTTCAGCTACTTGTTTAGTAAGCTAAAAATATAATTTATTTTGTATTTCCACTGCAACTCGACGATTTAAGAAATAACAAACTATCAAAATATTCACTCTGCACACAGAACTAGTTTAAAATGGAATCGGCGATTTTAACACTAAATCACTTCACAAAATACTAGAAAGTAATATATATAATATTAATATACCTCAAACACAGAATTACTAAGAACGTTAAACCACTTCGACCAAACTAAGGCCATCTCTATTTACAGAGATTATTTAGAAATCGAACGAAGGTTGTTCTAGTCTAACTGCAAAGTTACTGAGTGAAATGAAATAGTTTCAAACGTGGGTTAATATTTTAAACCAGACGAAGGATGAACTATTATTTCGTAGAACGAAATGCTCTCCCCTTTCCGGCTTAAACGATACGTTTCACACCTAACATGTCGTAACTGCCACCACTGACCAAGATGTACGCGTGTCAGTTTCAAATCTCAGACAACCTGTCTCCAATGCAGGGCAGTTTTCACACTACAGCTGACCATGGCCCACAGTGAGCGCCGTGTCAGTTTGGGGATTTTTCAGACAAATGTCTGAATACTGACCGGTGCAGATGTAAAGTATCACACCTCACCGGGACTTATGCCGAGAAGAAACTCGCGCGCTCGGTGAGAATGTAGACTATTGTCTACGTCCTATGTTCAGCGAACCGACTTATCACGCCTTCTGACGCCCTGCAGCCCTGACATCTACGTAATATCGTCCTAGCGCGATTCTCAGTTTTGAGAAAAAAACAGGTAAAGTTTAAAAATACTGAAGAAAATATTTTTCGCAACCGAGTGATGCGAAAAATACAGGAAAAACAAGTATGGAAAGAATATAAATGAAAGGATTAGGGTGAGAGAATAGGAAGAAGATGTAGGTAATTTAATGACATAAAGACCTACGTGACAGGACGTCCCCCCTTAAGATATGGAAGCACTCCATGTCTACGTTATGGAATTAAATTTCCTATAACCGTAGCTTCGGGGTGTCTGTCTTCTTCCCTCTCGTCTTCCTTCTCCATCTCTGTCCAATTCCTACTCAAGTCTACTCCCCAAAGTTTCCTTCCTCTGGAATGTCTCCCATGCGCGCTTGAAAGAGCGTCGCCGCTTCTGACATTTTTGAAAGATTTCCTGTGATAGCGGTGGAATATCCCTGCCACTATCGTCATCTTCGTCAGTTTTGGCGATCGTCAGGAGATGGTCGGAGGTTGGCACTGGTTTTTCCAAGTATCTCTTTAAGAGATTTAAATGGAAAACCTTCTCCTTTCCTTCAATAGAGATCTGGTAGTTAGCCTTAGAAATCTTTTTCAGGACGGTAAACGGCCCTTGCCATCCGATCTTCAGTTGATTGTTCTCAGTAGGGAGTAACACCAAAACTTTCTCTCCTGCTTCCAGTTCTCTCTCTTCCGCGACTTTCCTGTATCGGTTAGCGTGCTTTGTGCGTGCTCGCTTAAAGTTAGTCGTTGCTAGGTCCCACCCTAGTTTCAACCGTTCCTTTAAAACCGACACATATTTACTGGCTGAGACAACTGTCTCATCAGCCTTCTCGTCTGTCAGAGACTGAAGTAAGGCTTCAAGCGGGCCCTTAATGGGTCTGCCGAATAAGAGTGTAGCTGGCGGAAATCCTGTGGAAGTATGAGGAGATTCTCTGTAGCCAAATAATGCTGCAGGAATACAGAGATCCCAATCTTCAGGTTTCACTTGTGCCAGCTTACTTAGCATCATGGTGAGGTTTCCGTTAGCACGTTCCACGAGCCCATTTCCGGCCGGAGTATATGGCTTAGTGTGGATGTGCTGGGTCCTCAAGATCTTAACGATCTCATCCATCAACAGGTTTCGGTATGGAGATCCGTTATCCGTCAACACTTGCTGAGGGAATCCCAACCGAGTGAAAATCTGCACGAGGGCTTCTGCGACATGCTTGGCATCTGCGCATGTTAGCGGGATAGCTTCTGCCCATAAAGTGCATGTATCGACTAAGGTCAGGATGAACCTGTTCCTTCTTTTAGTCCTTTCGAAAGGCCCTAAAATGTCGATCACAACCCGTTCGAATGGTGTTCCCATTATTGGCATTTCACCCATGTGGACTGGGGGTGTCCGTTGCTTGGGTGGTACACGTTGGCACTGGGCACAGGATTTGACATACCTGATAATATCAGTATTTACTCCTGGCCACCAATAATGAGTGGTTATACGTTGGTTTGTGGCGTTCTGTCCCATATGTCCGCTGAAGGGAAGAGAGTGCCCCATTTCTAGGATTTGGCTTCTGTACTTTTTCGGTACTAGGAGCTGGTTGTAACCTTGGTCAGGCTTGCCCGTTCTCCGATAAAGTACGCCATCCTTAGAAAAAATGTCCCCGTGCTGTTTGGGTTCCTTAGCCATGGGCAGTTTCCTAAAGCAGGGTGCCAAAGTAGGGTCCTTGTATTGCGCTTCTTTAAGTTCCATAGGTAACAAATTAGGCGCAGGCTCCCGTTCCTTTTTGGTTTGCCCTCTTGTAGTTACTGCTGCCACAATCGGCTCTTCCGGTTTCCCAATACACACGTATCTCCCGCCAAGTATGACTGGGTAGATGGGATCATCCATAACAGCCGCTTTGATCACACCTCTGACAAAGTCAGAGTGTATCTCCACCAATGCGATGGGAAGCGCTGTAGGTGCATCACTCTTACGAACTCCACAAAGTTGGACGGTCTCTGCTGTCTCTTGACCGGGTTTGACCAGGTTTCTGGCAACAATGCAATCATAAGAAAGCCCCGTGTCAAATAAGCAAGAAGTTTGAGAACCGTTCAATGTAACAATACCTCGCGTTGAGGGTCTATCCCCAACAGGTTTGGAATCACTGTCAACAATTCCGCCTTGCGAGACTGTCAATAAGCATCCGATGCGTTTCGGCTCGGTGTGCTCGGTCTGATCATATGTCCCGTGCTCAGGGGTTCTCCCTTTGCCACCTTGTCCTTTCTGGCTACGCTGCCATGTAGGGCGGTCGGGTTGATCAGACTGTTTGGGGTGGTTGGGGTACTTGTTCTTGTAGAACTTGGATTTTTCAGGAGGGGGGTTTTGAGGTCCAGTTTCTCTGTGGTTAAACTGATTCGAAGCATGAGAAGGTTGATCTAGATTATTTTTTCGAAAATGCTCCTCTGTCGGTTTCCGCTTTGTGGCCGGTAGTTCAGCCAGCGCATTATGGTAACGCTCAGACTTCTCTAAGATGTCTTCAAGTTTTTCTGCCCCCTGCTCAGCGAGAAATCTCCGGGTATCCGCAGACAAAGTGTTCTTTATTTGTTCTGTTAGAACAAGTTCCTCAAGACCTTCATAGGTAGAGGGGAGCTGTGAAAGCTCAAGGCACTTTGTTAGATATCCCTTTAGACGAGATGAGAACTGGTGAAAAGTTTCAGAATTCTCTTTCCGGCTGTTGCGAAACAGTTGCAAAAACTTGCGAGCGTTCATTTCAAAACGCTCCAGTAACGCTTTCTTCAACACATCATAGTCGTCTTGTTGGCTACTTTCCAGCTTAGAATAAACATCATAAGCAGAACCTTTTAGGGCCTGGGAAAGTTTCATATTCCAACGCGACCTCTCTAACCCGTACAGAGTTGCAATTTTCTCAAATTTTTCTAACCATGTGTCAATCTTCTCATTTGGACAAGGGAAAGACTCAAGAGTGAAAGACATAGCATTTAGTTGAAGAGATTGAGTGTTAGCAGGGTCAGTTAAGGAAGAATGAGGAGAAGACTCTCCATTGCTGGAGGTAGAGGCAGCACCACGACTTTGGAATTCTAGAGTTTTAAGAGCCAACTCGTGCTGTCTCTGTTTCTCTTTTTCCTCAAGCTGTCTCTCCTTCTCTCTTTCCTCATGCTGTCTCTCCTTCTCTCTTTCGTTCGCCCTGCGGATTTCCATTTCTTCATCCATCTTCTTCTGCTGTAATAGACGGTCTGCTTCTTCTTTCCTCTCCGCATCATATCTCTCAAGTTCGTCCCTGACAAAAGCTTTCGCTTCGTCTCCGTCCAAACCTTCTTGTCTCGCTTCGTCCCTGAGAAGCTGTCTAAGCTTTGCTCTCTCGGCCATATTATGTCAGTGACTGAGACTAGTGGAGAAAGAAAATAGAAAAAAGGATACACTGGTTTCTACCACGTACGAAAAAAAAATTTCCAAAAATTTAAAAGATGATATCCTTAACCCTGGGATACCTCCTCCAAAAATAAAATCTAACTATCGCTGCTATTATCGGCAATAAAGCACCTAATGCAAACACGACTACGCCAAATAAATGGTAGTTAAGATTAATCCCTGAAAAATAAGTAGCTACAGTGGAAAAGCAAAATAATTATTGCAAAAATTAAAGAGAAAAATAATCCCTTAATTTTAAAATCCACTATCAAGTTTACCCCTGAAGACAGTTAGGGTGAGGGAGGCAATTAATCTGGACCAATAGTCCGAAACGCACTCCTTAACTTTAGTTCAAACACCTTCCTGCTTCAAAACCCTTGTGAATGTTATACACTCACAAAACTTTACCAGCGTTTAGTATTACAAAATCATTAATTAACATGTATTCCGACACAATCAACCTGTAACTGAAATGTATATTATTTCTTAATGCTGAGGAAAAAAACAACTTATCAGTTTGTGTGGTCAGCACGCCCGTAAACAGATCGTTAGTCTAGGGGATAAATTATTTTTAAAAGATACAAAACTCACAAGACATCACACTCTTACTCTATTTCAGAATAAAGAATCTAAATTACAAAATCCAGATAGACGAGTCCACGTTTGTCGTACTCGTCTTCCTATTCTAAGTTCAAAAATCCTACGGACGAGAACCCATTTGTCGTATCGCCTTAGGATTTTGGGTTCAATTCCCGGTAACGAGCGACCATTTGTCGTAGATTTTGGATACAAGTATTAAGACTAGGGTTGGTCCCTTCTGAATAGCTTGAAATGAGTGAGAGTCCCAGTGTGAATTTGAAAAATGAAATAGATTCCACGAGTGGTGAGATGATAGACTGTGTTATAGAGGCTGTCGCTGAAAACGAAAAAGAATTCTTCTCCCTCTCACCTATCCTCTACGACGGTTTTTTTACATAGTCCGACAGTCTAAACCACATATATATTACATATAATTCTATCTACTCACGGGCACGCACATACACGTGACGACAGTTAAACACACAGACGTGGGAAATCTATAAAAATGATTTTATATGTATTTGAACGAGCTGACCAACGCACTGATTTAGTTCAAGAGAGAGATTTTTATTATTTATCATCAAAAAAAATCTTCTCACAACACCAAAAATACATCAAGGAAAAAAACATATACAAATAGTCATACAATTCAAGAAAATGCTACAAGGATGATAGCCCGTTAGATCTTACTCTAGGTTTAGCCCACAGCCCCGTTAAGAGAACAGATGATGGCCCAAAGAGTTATAGATACGTAGGGTTTAGTCTAAGAGATTTCTTCTTTTCTCGTAAATGTATGCACAGAGTTTGATAAATCTGATTTAACCTAAGAAGTAAAGAAACTCTAGCAAATAGTAACAAATTCTGCAGGTTAAACAAAAAGAATTAAGACAGTAAATGTGTGACGATAATACACCGGTAAAATAACACTCAGACCTGTGTACCCTCATTCATCCAGCCATGGCCTTTCTTACACATGTATACTCACAACTTTGCTCGCTGCCTCTGGGAACATACTAATTCTAGGACCTTCACACAGACCCGAAAATGCAGTCCTTGATCAAGAAATCCCCAGTTCCAAAAGACGTACTAAACTCTCAGGGAACGATTCCTTGGGGGTTCTAATTTTTCGAATGTCTGATTAAGTCACATAAAATTTTGTCCAGGCACGAAAGTTAGCAGAGCACAATGTCATTAGCCTTGGATTCTAGAATTAAGGAATGTCAGATCGGTGTCTACTTCCAGGAAGGTACTATATTTTGTCACCACAATACTAGTCACAATCTCTTGCGGAATGTTAATCTTGTAATATTTCCCGCCGCCAGGCAGCATGTACATTTAAATTTGTGGAGCAATATGAACTGGCTCAAAAGCCCAATATATATTTCTAGTCTTTAGAAACCGTTAGTGGGATTTGCTATTACTGTCTCTCTCTGATGGCATATGCACTGTCAGATCCAGTGTTACTTGAAACATTAAAAAAAACCCACGTGGTTAAAGATAGGAAATGTCTATGCTTCTCACAAATATGTCTCTCAGGTTACTAACCGCTGGCAAGTTGGGTACCACCGTTTCACTATATAAAAGAAAGAACACATATCAAATAATTTACATATATGTACTCAATATAACTTACATTTTAAATAGCAAGCCGACCGCTTGACTTATAATTAAAACTTCCCATAAAGTAAGTTATATAAAAATCAATCATCAGGAATTTAGGAATATCTTCGTATTCCGTCACTATTCACTGATGTAGCATCTAGCGTTTATAAGTTAGTTATTAAAACAGTTTCGACTGAGTATTTAACAGTTAAATTAAACTTATTTCAGCTACTTGTTTAGTAAGCTAAAAATATAATTTATTTTGTATTTCCACTGCAACTCGACGATTTAAGAAATAACAAACTATCAAAATATTCACTCTGCACACAGAACTAGTTTAAAATGGAATCGGCGATTTTAACACTAAATCACTTCACAAAATACTAGAAAGTAATATATATAATATTAATATACCTCAAACACAGAATTACTAAGAACGTTAAACCACTTCGACCAAACTAAGGCCATCTCTATTTACAGAGATTATTTAGAAATCGAACGAAGGTTGTTCTAGTCTAACTGCAAAGTTACTGAGTGAAATGAAATAGTTTCAAACGTGGGTTAATATTTTAAACCAGACGAAGGATGAACTATTATTTCGTAGAACGAAATGCTCTCCCCTTTCCGGCTTAAACGATACGTTTCACACCTAACATGTCGTAACTGCCACCACTGACCAAGATGTACGCGTGTCAGTTTCAAATCTCAGACAACCTGTCTCCAATGCAGGGCAGTTTTCACACTACAGCTGACCATGGCCCACAGTGAGCGCCGTGTCAGTTTGGGGATTTTTCAGACAAATGTCTGAATACTGACCGGTGCAGATGTAAAGTATCACACCTCACCGGGACTTATGCCGAGAAGAAACTCGCGCGCTCGGTGAGAATGTAGACTATTGTCTACGTCCTATGTTCAGCGAACCGACTTATCACGCCTTCTGACGCCCTGCAGCCCTGACATCTACGTAATATCGTCCTAGCGCGATTCTCAGTTTTGAGAAAAAAACAGGTAAAGTTTAAAAATACTGAAGAAAATATTTTTCGCAACCGAGTGATGCGAAAAATACAGGAAAAACAAGTATGGAAAGAATATAAATGAAAGGATTAGGGTGAGAGAATAGGAAGAAGATGTAGGTAATTTAATGACATAAAGACCTACGTGACATATATATATATATATATATATATATATATATATATATATATATATATATATATATATATATATATATATATATATATATATATATATATATATATATGTTTTATTTATTTATTTATATTTTAATTGCTGTTTTTCGCTGTCTAAAAGCCTTTCATCCGACTCACTGGCGATAAAATCAACGCTTAGGGTGGGTAAAAAGTCTGAAGAATCTGAAGTGGTGAATGGACGGTCGCCTGATGACTATGTCAGGAGACCCAATATTTGGCAGAGACGTTTGTCTCCTTTCAGTTTGTGGTATAAGTTTGTCGTGCAAGCTGCCAGCATTCAACGCTTGACATCAGACAGGTCTTGAAGACGCTTGACTTGACAACCAAAGCAGTTACCTCGGCCTTGTGCAAGAGACATGATGCTGCCACAATATTTGACTATTGGAGAGAAGTACAGTCCAAAGCACCTGTAGGAACCAACAGCGGATGAAGCTGACGCCAACCGACTCCACACTGGAAGCAAATTAGCATAACAGCGCAAGCAATGGACAGTTCCAACATTTTCATAAATTCCACCACAATTTAAATCGTCGAAAGATGATAAATATCATCGCTTTATTTTTATAAACTTTATTTATTTTACATTGTTAATCCATAAGTGATTATTAAACCTGTTTATCTGTGACTTTAAAGCTTTAGATGGATTAATCCCTCTTGAGTGAATTGTATGTCTGCACCTGTATGAATCTTGCTATTTTAAATACACAATCATAGAGAGCTATACAAATAATATTTGGTGAATCATCTTCAGCTGGGAGCTATAAAATACGTTCGAAAATATATTAACTAACAAAAGGGGCGGGAGAATAATACGTTCATGACAGCTTAGATGATCTCAGTTTTTATGCTTCTTTTCTTTAAAATCATGTGCCGCTCCCTTAAATGGAAGCACCATTCTTCTGTTTATATCTCTGCCAAGAGTAATCTTGAGCGAAGGTTAAAACCTTTGAATACCCTCAACATTATACTCTAAGTTTGGCCATTGTTTGACCACTACTGCGGAGTAGAGGAGACAATACCGTCACAGTACGGCAGCTCCGATGCTTCTGTCTGAGCTCAGCACCCATGGCCAGATCTGGTGTAGTAGGTCATCGTGGGCTTGGACGTTTTGGAGAATGTGTTCATCAACTACGTGATCTCTTTGTTTATATTTTCTTTTCTTGTGTCTGTTACAGTGATTTATCCTTCTTTTACCAGACAGCTCATATTAAATATCTATATGTTGTGATTTTCCTCTCATGTGCTTCACATGTTTACTAAGTTTGACAATGATTGTCAGGAAACTAAATGCATCACAGCTTTGCTCGTCTCTAAACAGTAATCGTATCACACCGCCTTAATATTAAAGCATATTTCATTAGGTCGAACAAGTCATTTAAGTATCCACCTAATCTCATTAGAAAACAGAATAAACTATCATTGCAGAAGTGCTATGCAAGTAAAATAATCCTAAAGTATCTATTGTGTTTGTTATTATTATTTTCTCTTCAATTCACATACCAATGCTTTCTGATCGTATTTTCCTATGAATTCTAATACACTTTACCTTTAGAATCCAATTATTAACCGTGTGATTTTCTTGGCAAACATTTTTTTCGTTAAAAGACAACGTCTTCAACAAACATCTGAAGTGAATTAACAATTATGGCTATATGCAAATGTTAAAGATCTTGTTAAATTATCTTACGTAATAATCACAAGAGAATAATGCTTCTCGTTTTTGTCCAATGTTTTCTTAAGTTAACGATGGCAAAGAGGGAATTGATGTAACTTAGCAGCGAGATATAGCGGCCTATGTAACCTTCATATTAAGCCCCAATGAAAGCCTTTCGACATGACAGCCATTGTATCGCAAGATCTCAGACGATATTGTGAAAGGGATACGTTTAAATTGTGAACTTTACATTAGGAGGCTTTTATTGCCATAAATAAGGCGCTAGAATTAGAACTCAATTCGCAGGTTTATACATGACACTCTCTAAATTCCTATGATATGCTCTTGTGGTAAAATCTAATTCTTTGTTAATAGCCAAGATTGTATATTCTTTTTCCGTATGTTACAAAGTCTTAAAACATTTTCTCTGAACAAGAGAGAGGAAGGGGGGAAAAGGTGGCGGGGAGGAAGGGTGGTATGGAATTTTAGGTGTCATTTCAAAAAAGGCAAATTGCTTAGCAGTCGTACATTGTGAAAGATGGACTGATTAGAATCACGGTGTATTATATACTTACGAAATGTCATTTATAAACATTAGAGACTGAACAGGCATACACATTTGTAAGTCTCTTTATTCACATTTTTAAAGCAATAAATGCTGGTATCTGAAGCTAGTACCGACAGGAGAAATGTTGAGAACATAACGCTATTTCCTGAAGAAAAATATACGTTAAGCTTTATCTTATACTATTTACATTACTAATTATTTACCTACAGACTTTCATAAAGACGTACAGGCGTAGAATAGAAGGATTGAAATAGTGTGACAAGATGACTAATGTGGAATTGATGGCATCAACCAGACAAGTACCAGTGGAACAAGAGATGAGAAGTACACACTGGCGACGGACAGGAGACAAACTGAGGAAACATGATAGTATTATAAGGTTGTCTCTTGTTCTGGAATCCACAGGGCGAAAGCGACTCTTGTTCTGGAATCCACAGGGTGAGAGAGATAGACCAAAGAACATATGTGATAAGGTTGATAATGTTGGATTTTTATTCCCGTTAATGATATCCACCAAAAGATAGATATAAGTGGATGGAAGCAGACATCATCATCATCATCAGTTGATAAGATCTCTATGGTGTTGTTTGCTCCACTGTAGTGTATGGAATGTCAACTTGACCTACGCAGTGGTGTGTAGACATGGATTGAGTGTACAATGTGCGAATGATGATAAGGGTTCGTGTTGTTGACAAATGTTCTTTTCTCACACTCATGTATGACTGGAAGTCATCGACACCAACGACTGTGTACCTTTTCTAAAGTTTAATTGGACGTACACACTCGACAGCACAGATAGTGACAAATCACAGGTTGGCATAATACATCATAGTACAGTGGATAAATGGTCTTGCAATGTTATGTTACATGGGCACTCATGTAGATTAATATTATAATGGACTGTCAGTAGCCAAGCCCTCAGCATCGCCCATACATATAAATCATCTGACTTCACTGACTGAGCACGTCAGCTTATAAACAATATTTCAGATGGCTTCTAAACCTAATCTCGTTTAGCGACGATTCTCCCACATAATGTTCAGCACATATTTTTTTCATATAATAATATTGAACCGCTAATAACGGGTTCTCATGTGTAGCAGTGATCTCTGGACTAAACAAGCGATAATACGGGCATCCCCTTTCTCTTCTTGAAAGTCGCTACATGTTTTGGTTCCAAGATGGCTTCACTCGTGAACTGTCACTCACGTTTGGATACAGATAATGAATCTGTCCTAAAGTTAGTCATTCATAAAACATTGCATTGCTCTGTAGATTTGATCATGAACAATTGACTGCATTCTACAGAATATAGTGCTGCTAGGAATCGAAGTCGTTTTCATCGAGTCAAATATATTCTCTTAGACATTCAAATCGTAACTATCGAAAATGGTGGCTTCGATCGAGAGTTCATAAGAGTGTCTTTGATTACCTTGGTAGAGGAAATATGAAACTGCCATTCCTTGGCAATATGAATAAACACTGGGGTAAAGCATACACGATAGGTCTAGACGACTATCACTTTCCCCACAAATACTGAGATCACTTTTTCCCGGCGACAGGCCGACATAGGAAACACACAGTCCCTATCAGGACGAAGCCAAATCACACCACACTCTAGCGACACATCCGCCGAATAGCCTTTGACCTCTCTAGAGACAACAGAACATATAGTTCGACTTAGATATGTAAAGATATACAGATATAAGACAGACTCGTCCTACTCAGACAAACAATACACATAAATTCAGGCCATAGATATTCTGAAGCAAGAACAATCTATTATTACCCAAACAACGAATAAATCGCAGTAAAATGGATTTATCCGCGGAGTTTGATCGAAGAGATGGCACAACTTTCAAGGGAAGTAACTCAATAATGACTTTCCCTTAAGCACAAAAAATTACCTATGTATAATATTGTAAGATATCAAAGACTGCACGTAACAGTCTTACCACACCTCCCGGGAAAAAAAAAATGGAACATTTTTTTTTTTTGAAATACATCTAGGAGCAACGTACAATAGGCTCACAACGCATGAATAATGCGCAGATGAAAATATCAGGAATACCTATAACGCCTCATATGAGGCTAAGTCGACTTATGGAGCGACTGGTGAGAATGTGTCTCATAAACTGAGAGAAATTATTTCTCTACAAGTATATTTTTCCAGGAAGGTGTCATCAAAGTATAATACAATTCTGGCAATTACACAATGCCTAAAAAATTCATATCATCATTTCGTATTAGATATCTTAAATTTATGATTTATGAAGAAAAAATCATCAAAGCACAGCGGTGAATAAACATCAATGAACCGCTATGTAGTGATACAATCATTATATTATTAAATTACAAATGTGTATCTATCATGATATAGAAAAGGAACTACTATAGAACTAGACATATCAAGAAGTCTAAGCCCTAATAGTTATGTGGAATCATGTGGGCATCTTGACAGAATGTCTGCCATCACATTATCTGATCCACGAATAGCTCGCACAGAGAAATGAAAAGGTTGAAGAGCAATTGCATATCGAGTAGACCTCGAGCTCTTCAAATTCTTACTCTGTATAGCAGTAAGAGCTTTTTGGTCGGTTTCTACTATGAAATGTGCGCCTAGAAGGAATCTCTGTAGTTTGAGGATCGACCAAACCATAGCTAATAGCTCACGGTCTAAAACCGAATAATTCCTTTCTGCCGCATTAAGTTTTCTGGAAATATACATTACAGGATGCAGAGTTCCAGAGTACTCTTGCATTAGTGCCGCTCCAATCCCAGTGGATGAAGCGTCACTACGAAGAACGAATGTCTTATCTTTAGTGGGTAGCACTAAAATAGGTGGTGTTGAAAACAATGTTTTAATCTTATCCAGAGAGCATTGGCATTCCTGAGACCAGTGGACCACATTAGGCGAACCTTTCTTTAGAAGTGTTGAGAGAGGTGCCATGATAGAGGATAGATTCTGAATGAATCTGCCATAAAATTGAATAAGACCTAACAGACTTCTCACCTGTTTTTTAGTCTTAGGGATTGAGATGTTAAGTATCTTACTAGTATTATGGTCCTCTGTCTTTAGGAAACCATGACCAACTCGGTGGCCTAGGAAAGAAATTTCGCTAAAACCAATATAGGCTTTAGAGGGTTTCGCTGTCAGGTTGTGCTCACGCAAAGTAGACAGCAATTCATCTAACCCTGAATAGTGATCTTCCCAAGTATCGCTGAAAAGACAGATGTCGTCTAGATATGCAATGACATCTGACCGATAAGATAGGATTCGGCGCATCATGCGTACGAACGTAGCTGGTGCGTTCATAAGACCGAAAGGCATAAAATTCCATTGGAACAAACCTCTAGGTGTTGAAAAAGCCGTGAGAGGTTTGGCGCGTTCAGATAAAGGAACTTGCCAATATCCTTTAGACAAATCAAGTTTAGTGAAAAAATGAGATTTGGAGAGTCGAGTAAGTAGCTCTTCCAGTAAAGGCATAGGTTCGGCATCGAACTTCGTTACTTGATTCAATTTTCGATAGTCAACGCAAAGACGTATGTTATTGTCTTTTTTACGCACAATAACCATCGGCGAAGAATATGCAGAGGTGGATGGTTCGATTATTTTCAAATCTATCATCTCATCCAACTCTTTCTCGACCTGTGCTTGAAAATGTATAGGTATAGGATAAGGTCTAACCCTAATAGGAGTATGGTCAGTTAGAACAATGTCATGTTGAATGACATTCGTTTGTCCAGGGATGTCAGTGAGTACATCCTGAAATGTTTGCAACATAGTTGAAACTTGTCGCTGTTCTCCTAGAGACAAATCAGGAGAGACAGTAACGTTCTTCCATGATTCACTGGAATGAAGTGGGATCATTGGAAGAGGAAGATTTACATCTGAAAAACTTGTTTCCTCATCCTGTATCACGGACAGTGATGAGTAATGACCATGTTGTACTGGAGAATTGTCCGTTGCTTGGAAAATGGGTTGCAAATAATCCGGACGTTCATGGAATTCAGTAAGCATATTGATGTGGAAGGTTTTATGCTTCCCATCAATATCGACAATATAGTCGACATCGGAAATTTTCGATATTATATCGTACGGACCTTTCCAAGAAATAAGTAATCTGTTTTCCCTACAAGGTAGTAATACAAATGCTTTGTCACCAGGACAAAGTTGTCGTAAGCATCTCTTCTTATTGGCAAATTGCCTTGCCTTCTGTTTCGCAAATTCAGAAGAAGAAGTTGCTAATTTGCATGCTTCGATAATTTTTTGTCTCAACGCGATGACATATTCGTAGGATGACTTTGTGTCATCGTCAATATTGTCAGATGTTATGAGATCGTGAAGCAACGACATAGGGCCACGCGGACGCGCGCCAAAGACGAGTTCAAAGGGAGAAAATCCCGTATGTTCATTGGGTACCTCTCTGTAAGCGAAGAGGGCCGCAGGTAAAACTCTGTCCCAGTCTTGAGGATGATCCTCAGTTATCTTCCCCAGTAAGTTTTTAAGTGTTCTATTAAGGCGTTCGACCATACCATTAGACATTGGATGGTAGATACTACTTAAAGATCTATCTATCTGCAGAGTAGACATTACTTGAGACATGGTATCTGATATTAGTTGGGTGCCATGGTCTGACAATATCTCTCCGGGGAACCCCAGACGAGAAAATATAAGCCAAAGAGCATCTGCAATATCAGCAGTAGTAATGCTCTTCAGAGGAATAGCCTCTGGCCAACGTGTGCACATATCAACACACGTCAAGATAAACTGATGTCCTCTGGCAGACTTGATCTTAAATGGACCAATAATGTCTATGGCCATTTTTTGGAACGGCCGAATAGGAATGTCCGCCGCCTGAATGGGTGCAGCATGCCGTGGACCTTTGGATTTAACTTCCTGACATACTTTACAAGATCGACAATAAATCCGTATGTCCTTGTTTACCAATGGCCAAAAGAAAGCCGCAAGGACTCTTGACTTAGTACGGGAAAAACCCATGTGTCCAGCACACTGAGAGTCGTGAGCGTGCTGCAAAATTTTAACTCTCAAATTCTTGGGAACCAGGATTTGAGAATGACTTGACGTAATGGAGTCTTGAACCATACGTACAAGTACGCCATTCTTCTTTGTAATCCACGATTTACGACTTGTGTCTTTATTCGGATCACCTTTAGTTGCAAGAATGAAGAATTTCTTCAGAGTGGGATCATCTTCTTGCTGTTTTATAAACGAGTCACGAGAAATTACCAAGGGATTATCTTGGTTATGCACTTCATTATCTTCAGTAGATGAAGTTTGAGGCATATTAAGAGCCTGAGCTCTAGTGACTACAGCGTTAGCAATCTGCATGTTTTGCCTTTCCCACGTGGAAATTTGTTGCGGAGTGCATTCCTTGACTCCATGAATGCGACCGATGATGAGGTCAGCGATCGGATTCGGAAGAAGACATGCGTGTACATCTCCTGTAAAGAAAGGAGTAGCAATCCTAATGATAGCAGTAGAGTATTTCTCTAATGTGCCGCCAAATGTTACACATTTGACTACTTGTCCAGTGGCACGGGAAGGATCTACGAGTGACTGCCTAACACCAATTGTGGTGCATCCAGAATCAAATAGCACAGAGACTGGATTGTTATTCACTAAACCCTTATGTAAGACAAGAGAACCTCTTCCATCATGCGCGACTGATGCCGGAAGAGCAGGAAGAGGATGGCCACAGCTTAAAGTAGACACTGTGGTTGGCTCAAATAACGTTTTGCATTGGGGGCACTGAGATGCTCTCCCAAAATCAAAAGCGGCACATGCCATATTACTAGCATCATTATTATCTTTACTCTGTTTATAGGCTTCATGGGACTCTTGTTGTGCAGAGTTTGCCTGAAAATGTGGTTTATGTCTTTTGTTTTGAGATCTACCTCGGTTATTATCACCTCTGTAGTTATTGTTACCTCTATTGTAACCCCTATTTGGGTTTGAGTCATAGTTCCCTTGGTTACCATTATCATATTCATTATAATGAGTATCTCTGTAATTATGATCTTGTTGACTCCAAGACGGATAACCCTGATAGTTTCTATAATTACTTCCTCTACGGAAATTCCTATAATTATGACCACCCCTGTGTCGAGAGCTATCAGGTCGTCTCCAGTTCTTTGAAGAAGAACCCTGAAATGATTGGTTACCTTGGTTTTGATAACTATTATGGTTACCTTTTTTATCAAATCTGTTTTGAGGTCCCTGAAATCTGTGTGAATAATTGGGATTGTATGGTGTTGCTGAAGCAACTGGCATACTCTCCTTAATCTTAGTGTTGCCAAAAGTCACGTCGGGGTGTGCAGTGACATATTGGGAACAATATTCTTCCATTTCTTTTAGAGATTTGGGTTTACGCTCATGTATAAATTCAAGGAAAGGTTTGTTCACACATGACATAATCTTATCTCTGAGCAACAAATCCATAAGTCCTTCATACGTTTTTTCTGTTTTGGAAAGCTCAATCCAACGATCAACTGTGAGACGTGCCTTTGCAGTGAATTCTGAGAATTCTACACCCGTCTCAGGTACCATCGTCTTAAATAAAAGGCGATAGCCTTCCTCACTTAGCTGATATTTTTTTATCAAAGCCGCCCTAATGACATCATAATTATCCTTATCTGCTTCTCCTACAAGGCATAATCTAGTCAAAGATTCACCTTTCAAGTTTTCTGATAATTGATTAGCGTATTGTGATTTATCCACATTATGTGTACGACAAGAACGTTCAAATCTATCCAGCCAGAATGTAATATCGTCACTGGACTGATTGAACGGTGGAACCTTAACCTTGTAAGTAGAAGGTTTACCATTACCACTAGATGCCTGATTAACATTACTCATACTTGTCAATCTCAATTTCTCCAACTCAAATTCATGTTCTCTTATTGCTTTTTTCTCTTCAGCATCTAATCTTTTTTGTTCAGCCTCCCTGTCTAATCTTTTTTGTTCAGCTTCCCTGTCTAATCTTTTTTGTTCAGCTTCACTGTCTAATCTTTTTTGTTCAGCCGCAGCTTCTCTTTCTAATTTTTTTTGTTCAGCTTCAAATCTCCTTTCCTCCACCTGCATCTGCAATTTCTTTTGTTCAGCAGCAGCCTCAGCTTCTCTTTCTAATCTTTTCTCTTCCGCCATAGCTTTTCTTTCTTCTGCAGCTAATCTTTTCTCTTCTGCCATAGCTCTTCTCTCTTCTGCAGCTAATGCTTTGTCATATTGAGCAACTGCCCATTGTTCTAATTGTTGACCAGTTTTATCAAGGGCTTTCCCTTGTGTAATGAAGTATTCTAATGTAGACATGATGTCTAACAATAATACTAATCACCTGAAATAATAATAATACCACAAGTTCTCAATGACTTGATTAATCAGTATACTATCCCAATATCTGTGGGTCACAAGCCTTTAATAAGGTCTTGTATAATAGTAATAATAATCAGGTACTGGTTTATACCATAATCCAAGTGCAGTGCACAGGCAATTGTGTCTTATGAAATATACCTATATAAAACATATGTCAACCAACAGAATACATAAAGTACAAATAGGACTGACAATACAAGAACGTTTGCAGAAATCAAAATAAATCAAATAGGGAAATCAATGAAAATAATCACTGAATCTGCAAAGAATAACAACACAAATGACGTCACAATATATGAATATAAATTGTGAATAGAACTGAAAGATAGAAAAGGTAGAGACCAACAAATTACAAACAAATCAAAACAAAACTAAAGAACAAAGAAATATTACAAAAATAACAATAATTACAGACTTCACAGCTAACACAAAAGCAACAGTTGTCGCAGCAAATTTTCAATCAAGAAAATTGCACCTATAGAAAACGCCCACAACGGACCCTCTATGACGTGGGATATTCTGTTGTGAGGACGCCGCCCAACCTTAAACACAACCCGCTGACATAGAAACTAACATACTATACAAACAAATAACATGTAAACATAAATATATATAAATTATGTGTATGATAGTATGTGTTGCAAAATAGGCTCAGTTTTACAGTAATGGCAAAGTTATTTTTATGAAAATAAACAAACTGCCACTTTATTCAATTAAACATTCTGGCCTTAAATATTAAAGTTCATATATGGAAAACAAGAAGATCCATCGATGAAAATAGGACTTCTTAGTTCACAAATACTGTCTTCCTGTTAACATTGACAAGAATTGATCCAACTGTTCTGTGAAACTCTGTAATGTCTAATGTAAAAAATGTCAACAACGCTGACCTACATACTGCATTCACCTGAAAGGTCACGTGACGAAGTGTTGACAAAGAGCAAACCAATACTGCAAGTGTGTCGTATCAGCCACAGGAAACGGTCTGGTATCGGTAATCTGTTGACTTCTGAACTTCTGCGAGGTCAAACCCAGAAAGCTGGTCCACCAGTTGATAAGGTTGATAATGTTGGATTTTTATTCCCGTTAATGATATCCACCAAAAGATAGATATAAGTGGATGGAAGCAGACATCATCATCATCATCATCAGTTGATAAGATCTCTATGGTGTTGTTTGCTCCACTGTAGTGTATGGAATGTCAACTTGACCTACGCAGTGGTGTGTAGACATGGATTGAGTGTACAATGTGCGAATGATGATAAGGGTTCGTGTTGTTGACAAATGTTCTTTTCTCACACTCATGTATGACTGGAAGTCATCGACACCAACGACTGTGTACCTTTTCTAAAGTTTAATTGGACGTACACACTCGACAGCACAGATAGTGACAAATCACAGGTTGGCATAATACATCATAGTACAGTGGATAAATGGTCTTGCAATGTTATGTTACATGGGCACTCATGTAGATTAATATTATAATGGACTGTCAGTAGCCAAGCCCTCAGTATCGCCCATACATATAAATCATCTGACTTCACTGACTGAGCACGTCAGCTTATAAACAATATTTCAGATGGCTTCTAAACCTAATCTCGTTTAGCGACGATTCTCCCACATAATGTTCAGCACATATTTTTTTCATATAATAATATTGAACCGCTAATAACGGGTTCTCATGTGTAGCAGTGATCTCTGGACTAAACAAGCGATAATACGGGCATCCCCTTTCTCTTCTTGAAAGTCACTACATGTTTTGGTTCCAAGATGGCTTCACTCGTGAACTGTCACTCACGTTTGGATACAGATAATGAATCTGTCCTAAAGTTAGTCATTCATAAAACATTGCATTGCTCTGTAGATTTGATCATGAACAATTGACTGCATTCTACAGAATATAGTGCTGCTAGGAATCGAAGTCGTTTTCATCGAGTCAAATATATTCTCTTAGACATTCAAATCGTAACTATCGAAAATGGTGGCTTCGATCGAGAGTTCATAAGAGTGTCTTTGATTACCTTGGTAGAGGAAATATGAAACTGCCATTCCTTGGCAATATGAATAAACACTGGGGTAAAGCATACACGATAGGTCTAGACGACTATCACTTTCCCCACAAATACTGAGATCACTTTTTCCCGGCGACAGGCCGACATAGGAAACACACAGTCCCTATCAGGACGAAGCCAAATCACACCACACTCTAGCGACACATCCGCCGAATAGCCTTTGACCTCTCTAGAGACAACAGAACATATAGTTCGACTTAGATATGTAAAGATATACAGATATAAGACAGACTCGTCCTACTCAGACAAACAATACACATAAATTCAGGCCATAGATATTCTGAAGCAAGAACAATCTATTATTACCCAAACAACGAATAAATCGCAGTAAAATGGATTTATCCGCGGAGTTTGATCGAAGAGATGGCACAACTTTCAAGGGAAGTAACTCAATAATGACTTTCCCTTAAGCACAAAAAATTACCTATGTATAATATTGTAAGATATCAAAGACTGCACGTAACAATATGGAGAAGAGAACTGGAGACAGACATGAAGATGATGAGGAAGAAATGGAAAGACCTTGAGCTGTCCACGGACAGGAAGACCTGGCATAAGTTTGTTGGTGACCTTTGTTCCTTGGGTAGCTAAAGGTTGATGATGATTATTACTTCTTAGAATGCTTTTCCCTGAAAATGCCAGACGTAAATGTTGGTGATTATGATTGTCCTGTTTTCTCTAGAGATAAACATTAAAGCCTACTCTATGATCACGTGTGTATAGTTTGGTCTATTCTTGATCAATTGCCAGGTTGGCATGTTACAGAGCCAAAAAAACTTTTGTAACCAAATTAAATCTATATTCCATTAGTGTTCAAAGAGATTGGAAAACAAAATAAATTTTGAGTATTCCTTTTGTCGAGATTGCTTCTGTTTCTTGAAGTGAGGCAATGTTGTCATATGGGCGGACCTTGGTTTCCAACCAGTAGGATATCTCCTAGCGATAATGACATATTGGGCTTCGTAGTAATGTTTTTAACACATTAACTACCGCAAGCCGCTGTCAGCGGCTCACAAAATAAACACATTTGGACTGCAAGCCGTCAGAGCGCCAATCTAATTTTAGTAATAAAACGAATGAAAAATGTACTGAAACACTTTCTGATCTGGTTCGAGATTTTATGTTGCCACCGGAAAACAAATTCCCAAAGCAAGGTTGTTGTAGAACACAGGAAAATTTATATTATGTTCATATTTTTGCAGCGTTTTGGGTTAGTTACCAAATCGTGTAAAACTGTTTACCGTGGCAACTAGTGATAGGACTACAAAAAATGTGTGTACATCTCGGTATCAAACGTAAAACTAGCAGTGATGGACGTCTGAGAGGATACGGCAGGCGTGTGTACATCCATCACGCTACGAGAACAATCAGACATATATACCCTTCGACATTTGTTGAGAAAGACTGAGTATCTACGAGTTTGCTGGAAGTACTGTCATATCTCTTCTCAACATCAATAACAATAAGTCTTTTGGCGCCGGTTTCAGCTGGCAACTGTTGCAGTAGTGGAGCCATGCTTCTTCAAGAGCGATAAGAGATATGTAAACGTTCATTCTCAGAAACAGTCTTTTATTTCTTTTCGTTATTATTATCAATCATCATCCTTCTTATGTACTTCCCAAGTGACACAGGGCTGCAACCGTTACAGACTCCATTTTGGGGGGAAAGGGGGGGGGGGGGGGGGGGGGGGGGGGGGGGGGGCCATCTTCTCCAGCTCTGCCCAATAATTTCTGGTTCATAAAATGTTCATTTACCTATTGAAACAAACCCCATCAATATTTCGTTATTTTCCTTTGTACACCCTACGGAGCATGGATACCATCACAGCAGCTGACCCAGCAGGAAGTCTGCACCAAGCAGTCACGTGCTATGTAGCAATTGGTCTTACATGATGAGGTTGACAGCTCTATGTCGCCTTGTAGACAAGCCTGAGTGTTCTGTAGTCAAACTCGTTCTTTGTCGTGTCTCTTCGGAGATACTCGGAAACTACACGGGGCAAAGCAAACTTCATGACAAGGCGTAATTTCAGAGATTGTTAAAAAAAATTAGCAGTTATACTTTGTTTTGGCAAAGCCCGCCCGTTCAACCTGGTAACAGGATCCCTTGATTATATTTGGGCTTATGTCCAAATATATATAAGAACCAGGAGGTGTGGATAATGGTAACAAGTTATATATTTCAATTTTACAGAGGTGCAAAAACAAATGAAGGACGTTTAAACCAAAAGTCGTGGTTGCTTCAACACATTTAAAATAACAGGTAATGAAGACGCACTGAAAGAATCGCAAAGAAAAAATCTCAGGGCTCATCATATCTGAAAAGTTACATTTAACCAATGGTTATATCGTTCTCCCTAGTCACTGCCGAGTCAAAGAACATATCTCAGGGCTCACCATATCTGAAAAGTTACGTTTAACCAAATGGTTATGTCGTTCTCCCTAGACTTCGGTGAGACAAAGACAAAATCTTAAGGCGCATCATCTCTGAAAAGTTACGTTTAACCAAATGGCTGTGTCCTTCTCCCTAGACATCGGGGAGACAAAGAAAAAATCTCAAGGCGCATCATATCTGAAAAGTTACATTTAACCAAATGGTTGTGTCGTTCTCCCTAGTCTTTGTCGAGACAAAGACTAAGACTGCTACTCCGTCAGGCATGTCTCAAAAGGCAATTAATATGAGGTTGTAAATGGGGGCTAGCAATCGTATCATACAAAACAATTCACTACAGAAACCGTTATTGGAAAAACTCATGACAGTGCTGTCTTCCTGGAAGGCACTCAGCAGCAGTGGCTGCTATATGCTCGGTAGGGAGAGAAAGGAGAAATGATGATGATTCTGATGATGATGATTGGTGATGATGATGATACAGTTGCAGTGACAGAGTGATGATGATGATAATTATTGTGGTCATCATGATGATGCGG
Organism: Oreohelix idahoensis; assembly: GCA_024509875.1. NCBI lineage: Eukaryota > Metazoa > Mollusca > Gastropoda > Stylommatophora > Oreohelicidae > Oreohelix > Oreohelix idahoensis. The sequence continues at coordinate 803,074 of JAMPIV010004998.1, forward strand.
TTGCAGTAACAGAATCCATTACATGAATTACTTTTGGCATATGAGGCTGATAGTATTATATTTCCAGGATAAAGTATCGAATTTTGTACGTATCAAATCGAGGACTATTTTATTACCGAAATATGGCTAACGATCAACAGTGCAACAATGGCTTTCATTGCCAGTATTGTCAACTTTGTTTGTTCAATTCTGCCCTGTGGTTATGTTGTTGACACTTCTGTCTCAATGATTCCTCCAGAGTACACTGCTCACTTTCCGGTCTATATGCTCTCAATGACTTTACTGTTGACACTTCTGTGCCAGTGTTGCATAAGCAATCAGTTACCCAATCAAAGCCTAGGGTCAAACTTGGGTGCATAGGTCTGTGATCTCATTCTTTTGTGGCATAACCAGTTCGTCAATTCTTATTCCGATGCTTCAACCATTCCTCAAATACATCTTTATTGTTTTTGTTTTTTTAAACACGAGCTTTGCCTCCGTTTGGCGAGGCATACGTTTTAATCCTAGAAAGTGTCAGTTTGTGCTATTACAGGGCGAATGTTCAAAACTAAAGGACGATATGATTTTTTATTATGACTGATGAAAATAGTGATGATGACGCCTGATGTAAATTCACTTTTTTAAGTTTGACAACAGTAACAGGTGTCGTTTAAAATTTGAACAAGAGACGAGAAAATCATCAGCGCTTTCAAGTCATCCCAACCTGTCGAACAGTAAAATTTGACGGAATATGTACAATGTTCTGAATTATATATTATGGCTGTAAGACGCACCCCCCAATCTAACGAGATAAAAAAAATAATAATATCTTAGAGAAACTTATTCATTATATTGCAAATATAATAATATTTTCAAAGTACAGAAAGTTGATTGCTGCCCTAAAAGACGGCATTGATTGTTGTATCGGTCAACCAGTAAGGATTCAACAAGAAGAAGAAGAAGAAGCAGCAACAACAGAAACAAACAAGACAAAGAAGAAGAAGAAACAGCAGAAGTAGAAGAAGATGAAGAAGAAGAAGAAGAAGAAGAAGAAGAAGAAAAAGAAGAAGAAGAAGAAGAAGAAGAAGAAGAAGAAGAAGAAGAAGAAGAAGAAGAAGAAGAAGAAGAAGAAGAAGAAGAAGAAGAAGAAGAAGAAGAAGAAGAAGAAGAAGAAGAAGAAGAAGAAGAAGGAGGAGGAGGAGGAGGAGGAGGAGGAGGAGAAGAAGAAGAAGAAGAAGAAGAAGAAGAAGAAGAAGAAGAAGAAGAAGAAGAAGAAGAAGAAGAAGAAGAAGAAGAAGAAGAAGAAGAAGAAGAAGAAGAAGAAGAAGAAGAAGACGACGAAGGAGGAGGAGGAGGAGAAGGAGGAGGAGAAGGTGGAGGAGGAGAAGGAGAAGGAGAAGCAGAAGCAGAAGCAGAAGAAGAAGAAGAAGAACCATCAGTAAGCTAATTTGTACAAGCACCGAAAAGCAGGAACAAAATGTTGATGCGTTTTGAACTTTTTTTACAGCATTATCACACTTTATATAAATGAGATATACTGTAGAAAGGAACATTCAAATAATTTTACTAGTTTATTCTGAATATTTAAAAAAATGTAACATGTTAGAAATACAAAATCAACTGATTCTTTTAATTACAAATGTAAGGTTTGACATATAATAACCATCAGTAAATTATACTTATCAGCAACTTCAAACATGAGATGAGAGGAAGATGATGGCGATGGATAGGACACGCGATGAGCATACCTGTTGGTAACATTATAATTCAGCTCTTGTTCCCAGGGTAAGACAAGTAGGCGGATACCAACAAAACACAAGGAGAAGATAACTGGAGAGAGAAATGAAGGGATGAGAAAGACATGAAAAGAAACTGAGCTAATGACACGAGACAGACGAGATCTGGCGTGAGTTTAACACAGTAACTACCGCAATCCGCTGTCAGCGGCTCACAAAATAATCACATTTGGTCCGCAAGCCGCTCAGAGCGCTAATCTAATTTTAGTAATAAAACGAATGAAAAATGTAATGAAACACTTTCTGATCTGGTTCGAGATTTTAATTTGCCACCGGAAAACAAATTCCCAAAGCATGGTTGTTGTAAACACTGAAAAATTGATATTATGTTCATATTTTTCAGCGTTTTTGGTTAGTTACCAAATCGTTTAAAACTGTTTATAGTGGCAACTAGTGATAGGACTACAAAAAATGCGTGTACAACTCGTCTAACGGCTGAATAGGATAGAAACGTGTTTCAACAATTGACTGATAGATCTAGCTACGAGGACAAGAGTGAAAACGGTGTTCACATTGATTGAAATTGTGATTTTGACAGAGATGGGGCGCAAGCAGTTATAATTGTGAAAATATTGCAAGTCCTCGGCCATCGGATGGCCGTTAAATGGCAACAACCTCTATTAGAGTCACCACCGTTGTTTATTGTAATAGTACATTCATTTATCTTTAAAATGACGCGTAATTCATAAAAATCTGTAAACAATTACAAAAACTACAGCTTACTTTGTGCAAACACCTACAGGATGAAAATGGGAAAAAAATTTAATTCGGTCACAGTGTGTTTTTCAATTCGGTAGTTAATGTGTTTAATGAAGGCATGTGGTCCTTCTTCTTCTTTGTGTGGCCTTTGAGAGCTGAAGGGTAATAAATTAAAAAAACATCAAAGAAAGTTTGATTCAAAATGGCTTTTGTAACTAGCAACGCTTTCAAAATATCCAGTGTCAAATGTATTTTGTTGTCCTAACTTTGTCTACTACAGAGAACATGTTTTCAACGGAGCCATTATATGTGTAGGGAGAAGATGTGTAGAATGAATAGTGATATTTACTGGTTGTCGCAGTGTAGCAGCTGTTACAAATGTATGTTTGAATGAAAGTAGTAATACTACCTTTCCTATGACGTAGTCCTCTAAACTAGGCTCAAGATGTACTGCGAGAGGTCACCACCTTTATCTGCTTCAAGACGCCACACATAAAGAATAACTACAAGATAGTCTCCATAATTATAATCACAATTATACAAATATGAGAACCAAATTAAGCAATTCAATGTACCGTGTGAACGCGTAACTCCAAATTGTCTAACAGTTATAAAGATATATTTTCGAGCTTACCGATCTAATATGGCGTACAAACTGGTTTTGACCATGTAATATAACTGGGAGGGTCAATGAACGCTTAACCACAGTGGCAATAACTATCTCTAATTCGCACATCAGATCATGCTATCGTGAATCACATGCAAAGTTCAACGCTGGACACAAAACTGAACCACTACAAGCTAGTGCCCTGTATATAGAGAGTGACAACAACTAAGGTATCGCTGGAAAAAGGACCTTAGATACAAATATGTGCTACTGTATTTGTAGCTAATTTTGATAGTCGCGATTGGGTCCTTTTTCCAGCGATACGGGTTTGGCCGCCATTTTTTGGCTAACCTTAGTTGTCGTCACTCTCTATATACAGGGCACTACTACAAGCCAGACAAGGTAAGTTATACATGCACGTCTTTCCTGTATAGCCAACTGACGCTTCCCTTCTTGAACACCCTTCTTGTCCGACAACATTTACGCACACAGTTGCACAGTTTTCAGTCTCATGACTGGCTTTAACTTGTTTAGCTCACGCCACATATTATGTTCGACATACGATGCACACTTCCTGTTTATCACAGGTGCCCAAACAGACGTAAAACATTATGGATGGGTTTGAAAAAAAATCGAAAAAAGGTGATTCGTCTTACGAGGACAAAAGACAAAGAAAGTAGTCTACGTTACGGCCACAAGGCCTTCGTCAGGAAAAGAAAGAAAGTGAAGGCTAGATAGGAGACATAAGAACTTAAAAGAATATAAAAATAAATATAAAAAAATTAATTAATTAATTAATAAAACCTAGGTACTTCCCTGAAGGCAAAGCATCTAAATCCTATCACGCTGGGTTGAAAAAGGGAAATGACTCTTGACCCCGGATGTACACAATACATACTAAGAAACTAAAAAGTAAACAAACGAAAAAATACCCAAAAGTAATAAAAGTGGGGACTGGAAATAGAAGAGGAAAAAATTATGGAGGATGGCATAAAAATAGAAGAATAGGATAAGAGTGGAAAGAGTCAAAATAGAGCAAGAGAGGAAAGGGTGACCTCAGACAAAGGTGTGGAAAGTGTTGAGACCGGCTGGTTTTAGACACCCCATGCGGTGGATAAGACGGTTCTCAAGCTGTTCTCGGCTGGCAGTGTCAGAGGAGCAGGATCGGATCGCAGTGACCTGGATGTCGATGGGACCATGGTGGTCAGGACCATTTTCAAACCCATCCATTGTCCACGTCTTACTGCAGTTCCCCTCAACTTCCTCGTAAAACATTATGCGACACTGGTGAATGACATTGTTTGTGTTGAAGTGAAGTAGCACCTCCGTCCAACGTTTGTCTTCTGGTAATTCAGAATCATTCCAGGCAGAAATCCCATTTTGTCCATGGCTTTAAATTTGGTAGCGGAAGTTACTTTTGTTTCAAGTTAATTGAAATACCCACAACAGTGCTGTAGATGTTCAGCGCAGGTTTCATACAATTACTTCATGAACAAATTTCTTACTTGCAAAACGATCTTCTTCAATGTCATGCAAGATCATGCTCACTTATACGAAAGAAACATTTCATTTCTTGCAACAAACATATTCTCCCAATTCAGGTACTGGTTCCGCTATTAGTACACACATAGATACAAACACACACATACATTCATACATACATACAGACATACATACACACGAACAGGGGATCCATTAATAGTGTTCATACCTCGTATGATTCGGGTTAAGTTCAAGAAAGACTATTCATATTAATCAACTCTTGAAGCAGATAAAACAAATACATGTACAACAACAAAGCCGGAAAACTGACCGCAAAAGGGAGGGGACACAATATCGGTTCCTAGTTTTGTTCACGTGTAGATTCTACACATAGACTAAACATAGACATTGGGGTAATCTCTTTTCTTTATTCTTTTGAAAGTCCCCAACCCGCAACTGGAGCAGCACTTGAATAGTTCTTATTTGATTGAAACGTCCGTTGGTTTTAATGATGTCATGTAGAATCAAATTACGAGGAAGTATTATTGTATTTGAACACTAATTGGCTGTCCATAAAGTAAAATAAATTTATTTGAATTGGTTGAATCCTTTGAAAAGACTAAACATACTCATACTTGTGACGTAATACACACATTATATCAGAGAATTAATATATTCAAATATTGCGCACGCATCACACAGATATGAAGGTCATCAGGTGTTTAGCTGGCTATAGGTCACAGACATTGCATCAATTGATAGCGATAAAAGACATTAATACTGATCATACACTGAATATTATCAACAATGCAGTGAAGTAAAATTGCGGTGATTTATCAACCAAAGCTGTTGCTAATGCATCGTTATATCTATGGATGCTAAACGGTACCTGACGTTTAGTACATTTTTGGCAACTCTGTTTCATGACAAGACCTTTTCGGGGGTTCTTCTTCTTCTTTTTCTTCTTTGATCCTTAGCTGCTGACTGTCAAAGCAGTCATTGGCCATCACGCCTGGCAGCGTCTTGTAGGGCAAAAAAAAAAAACTGCTTTAACTTTGCTCGCTTGGCGGCTATAATTCGTGCATTGCCCCAGCTCTGGTTCATTCTTTGCATCTCGGCCTTCACAGTTCTCAGCCAAGTTGTTTTTGGTCGGCCTTTCTTTCGCTTTCCTTCAGGGATCCATGGCATAACTGTTCTTGTTATGACATCAGAGTCTCCTCTGAGGACGTGTCCAACCCAGCTCCAGCATCATTATTCAACTTGTTAGCAGACAGATAATGTCAGGACTGAGAATCTATCAACGCTGGTCGGGCTAGCAGTCCTTTTTAGGACTAGTCCTTTTCAGGGCTACTTTATGCTAGCTGATAGATGCTAGTAGTCCTTTTCGGGGCTCAGATTTTATCAACACAGCGCTTCAGTTAACAGAGTTAACTTATTTTTGAATGGCACATTGCATTCCGATATAACCATATAGTCTAGGTTGAAAGAAACGTGTCTCGCCATAAAAATGCAAAAACCCATCAACGACAACAACTCCACGTTACACTGAATGGCATGTGCGGACGGACAAACAGATGAATTACATATCTCAAAATCTCCTTTGTATCATAAATTTCAAAGTTACCTTATTCACGTGTTCTCTGAGTTCTGCTTTGTGAGTCCTGTAAATTATACGTGAAGGAGTCATAATTTGATACCAGTAACTATATGGCAGTTGCTGAGGGACAGTAGCCCCTGGAGACGCTTGTTGCAATGGAGGCAGTCATATGAAACTCTGAATAACAGTAAACATCAGAGGTTTGACAGGTCATAGAATGAAGAGACAAATTATATTCTCTACTCAGCCAGTGATTTTATCTGCTTGATTTATGGTAGTATGCCTAACTGCGTAAATTCACATCTCGTGGTTTCCGGTTATCTCTTCTTTTGTTTGGTTTTTCATCGCTCACGGTCCATTCCGGAAGATACCGATCAGTTCCGGTTACGCCTGATGACATATAACGCAGAAACATTTTTTTCCCATCCAGTCAAATGTTAATTCAACTGCCTTGCCTTTCAATTCGGCGAGGTCTCATTTTTGAGTTTTGCTGCAATTTTTTTTCCCATGTTCCCCTCAGACCTATATTATGGTTGAGCTCCATCTGACATTTAGTCCTTTTCAGGGCTGCCAGCAAACTAGCGAGTACATGTGGGAAAACAACAACACATTTGCCAAACAGAACAACAAAGTGATCGAAACATCACAATATCGAGAACAATCAAATGAAGTGATGACTACAGACAGCAGCTAGGGGTTCTTATCAGAACAAGCCCTTTTTGGGGCTAACATCGGCCTAAAGGAATCATATAATATACCTCAATTATAACCATTAGGTTGAATAGGAATCTCCATAATAGAGCGAAAGCGAAAGGAAGGACGGCCAAAAGCCACTTGGTGGAGAACTGTGGAGGCGGAAATGTTAAGCATGAACAAAAGCTAGGGCACCATACGAAAGATGGCTGTTGAGTGAGCAAAGTGGAGACAGTTTGTTGCTGCCCTACAAAACGTCACTAAGCGTGATGCTCACTGATAGCTTTGTCAATCAGCGACCAATTACCAAAGAAGAATAGAGGAAACACAAGTCAAGACTGACATTCTAGATTTCTTTGCATACTTCCACTAGCAACGTTTCTGTTTGTTTTATTTTATTTATTTTTTAATACTCTTATGGCTTAAAGGTTTCATTACCTTTAAATGATCTCCAAGGAGCATATGTCTTCAACAAACGCATGACAAGTCTTTTTGTTTCATGCCGCCAGCTCAATCTCTTTGAGAGTCTTCCTTGTTATTAATTTATATCTCTAGTTCTCTTCTCTATATTTTCTTCTTGTCTGCTTCGTACATTTTCAGACGAAAACTTTTTAAAAATTTATAAAGAAAGCAGTGATCAGCCTGAGGGTTGTTGATATCCCCATAGGGTTTGTCCATGAATGGTTCTGGTGTCGGTCATATGTCTTTCAATCTACCTCTATTTCTCTTAGCATGGGGATTCAAGAGCGAAGACTGCCTTGTAGGTTTAGTGACTTTGCTTATAAATGTGGATACTTCACTTATAAAAGTTGAATACTTTAGCTTATAAAGTTGAATACTTAGCTTATAAAGTTGAATACTTTACTTATACATTTGGATACTTTACTTATAAAGTGAAATATTTTGCTTATAAAGTTGAATACTTTACTTATAAAGTTGAATACTTTACTTATAATGTTGAATAATTGACTTATAAAGTTGAACATTTTGCTTATAAGTTACAGGGCTCGAAGCCTGACAGAGTGACACTCCAGTCCCCATTGTACCTGACTCTCCTCTTGAGTTAGTGAAAGCCGAGGCAGCGAGGAATGAAACCCCGAACCTGTCAGCCAACGAAGCTACGAACACTATACCTCTTACGTAATTTACTGTACGAGGGTATATATGTGTACACTGCCAATGAGGAATGAATCGGGTACCCCACCTCACAAAAGGTGAGACCTAGTGAATTCTGTAACACTTCAGTTCCCTTCAGCAGTATCTGATTCTGCACCTTTTTACTTTCCTCGTGAATGTCGAAGCGAGCCGTTGACCGGGGCTACCGTGAAAATGATGACCCAAGTAAAAGTGCCCTGGATACATGGTCATTGAAATAAGATATAGCATTTAGAAAAAGCGAGATTGATTTATAAATTGATTGTAATAGTTCTTGAATTATGCTAGGAAAACTGACAATACACTCGACAAGAAACTCGATTCTATGGCTTGTTGTTTTAATTGATCGCTGTGGATGGAACTGTCAATATTTTGTATGATTGAATATTGTTATTTTTATTAGCTACAGGCTCTAATGAAAAGACTCCTTTCAAATAAAAAAAGGGGTGAATTGTTAACAACCCTTTCATTTATAACGACATCGTTTTCCTAACGCAATTATTCATTTTAGAAACCCAGTACTCCCATGTCTGAGTTTTGTTATGGATTAGCGGGAAAAGAGAGGAGGGAACGAACGAACGAACGAACGAACGAACTTTATTTTCAAAGGGTTGAGAATTGGGCACGCAGGCCCGTCTAACATTCTGCCCTTCCTTTCGCTCACCTTTCATACAGTATCCTTTCAATAGCACATGTATTTTTAGCATTATTTAAGCATACAACATTATCGAGGTAAAATAATAACATACATTTGTAACATGCAGACATAATCAAATTTAAGGGGGGAAAAATTAATAATTAAAATACATTAACAAAAATTAATACCTTAAAATAAAAAATAAAAAAAATTAAATAAATAAAAATAAAAAACTAACAAACACAATCTAAACCATTCATACGGTAAATAAGAGATAATTTGAAACGTAATCAGATAATGGTGGCATATAATAAGAACTCGTGACATTTTGGAAATCTGCTGAATTAGCTGGGACTTCATGTGTTGTCAGCGCATGCGGAAAATGTTCCCACAGGTGAGCAACTTTGAATCCCAAGCAGATACTGCCACATGGAGTGAATTGTTGACGCCTCCACTATACGAGATCCAGTTTTATGACCTATGCTCCTTAGGGAGGTAAAGGGTATTGACTGATAGATGAGAATCGTACATATAGGCCCGTCTTGCATTTTGCCCTTCCTCTTACTCATCTTTATTGCTAGGTATCCAGACATTCTCCAACATACTTAAGGTATTAGTTCAATGGCGATGAAACATTATAAGTAGTATAAAAGCATACATTTACAATATCTGATTACAATTAAGAAGTAAGGTATATTAAAATGAAAAACTAGATCATCAGCCCCTCCATACAGTATATTAGATAATAATAATTCGAAACATAATCCCTTAGGGCGGCATATAATCCGCGCTCATAATGTATTTGAACAGTAGTACGAGGTCTTATTAAAATAGAATTACTAAAACCACCTGACAAATTAACAATATTAATCTAGTACATGGCCCCATTTGGTTCCTGGGGGCCTCTGAGCACACAGCTAAAGAATAGGACGACTGATTTCTCAGACATATCATAAGATATAACTAATATGAGGTTGTACATGGAGCTGGCAATCTCATCATGTATAACAAATTACTACAGATGGTATCTTCTTCTTCTTCCATCCTTAGCCACCAACCGGCAAAGCAGTATGTGGCCAGTACGCCTAGTGGCGTCTTAGGGCAACAACAAATTGATCAATCTATCGCTGTTTCCACCACGCCTAGTGGCGACAGATGGTATAGTTGCTCATGAACGTTGTCATCAAAACATGTAAGGAGAGGACAAGAAAGTATTCAGTGGGGTACTGGAAGATGAGACAGATCTGTATTTCAGAGCTGGCATTTGCTGATGATGTTGCCTTGATTGCTAAATCAAAGGCACATCTCCAATCCAACCTGCAAGTCTGGAATGAAGAGCTGGAGAAGAGAGGGATGGTCATAAGCAGCTCTAAAACAAAATCCATGGTGATATCACGAGAAGAAAGAAGGCATCAGATTAAGTTGGCAGAACAGGTCCTGGAGCAGGTCGACCACTTTAAATACCTCAGAGCTGTTATAGACCAGAAGGGAGGCATCAAAGAAGAGTTGGCCACTCGAAAAGCAGCAGCTGGGAGACTTTTTCAGGCCATAAATCGAGGATTCCTCAGCAAGAGAGAGGTTGGTAAGAAAACGAAGATGGCTGTATACCGCTCCATCTATGTTCCAGTCTTGGCGTATGGATGCGAGTCATGGGCAATGACTATAGCCCACAAAAGCCAGATCCAAACCTCAGAAATGAGGTATCTGAGAAAGGTAGTTGAAGTAACAAGAAGAGACATGGTCTGTAATCAGACGATACGTCAAGCCCTACAATCCCACCCCCTGCAGACCCAAATAGAACAGTCCCAACTAAGATGGTTTGGCGATGTCTGTAGAATAGGAGAAGATCGGCTACCATGACAAGCATGGGAAACTAAGAGACATGGATCGAGATCTCCAGGACGACCCAGAGTCCGCTGGGAGGACAACATTAGACAATCTTTGAAGGACCGAGAACTAGAATGGAACCAGGCCAGGAGGAAGACAGCCGATAGGATAGTCTGGCGCTCTCTCTTCCAAACCTCTACACCTCACGGTAGAAGAGGAACGATTAAGTAAGTATTGTTGCCCGAGCACATTAATATTTTTGTGCAGGCTTCCTAGGGCAGAGCTGCAATGGTGGCTCCATGCTCCATAGGGTGTTGAAGGGAAAACAATGATGATGATGGCGATGACGACCACAGTGATAATGATATTGTGCAGGAGATACTCGTGTTGTTGTTACAGATGGGCGTTCTTGTATTTCTTAAGCTTTCAGTAATTAAAGCTGCTAATTGTTTTATCCGTCCGTCACATTATTAGTTCCCATCTTTTCCCACCAAAGTTGCGTTTCCGGCCGATGGGATTTAACTCTTAACGGTCGCAATGGTCTTCTCATGTTCAACGCAGGGAATTTTCTGCCCCGTTTTAAACCAGGGGTCGGTAACCCACGAGCTTTTGTGATCTACTTTAGTAACAATGAGCCCTCTAAAGATCTACTATTTACATATAAATATATATATATATGTGTGTGTGTGTGTGTGTTGTGTGTGTTGTGTGTGTGTGTGTGTGGTGTGTGTGTGTGTTGTGTGTGTTGTGTGTGTGTGTGTTGTATGTGTGTGTGTGTTGTATGTGTGTGTGTTTGTGGTAAAATGGGATGTTATAAATATTTATAGGGGACTTAGTGTACTGACTGAGATCAGCTGTGAAGGTATCTATATCTAATAAGAGTAGTGTATTATAGATAACCTTACTTACTGCCACATATGTATACCTCAGTCAGAATTATTCTGGAATAGTGTGATGACTACGTTATATGTCTAGGGTATGTGTATGATGAAGTGTAAGTCATAACAACAACAGACAGATAAACAATTTAATTTATTCCACCACACTTGACAACACTGTGACACTCACATACATAAAACACTCTAAGAGGATATCTTAAAGGAGTCACTGATAACTTTTCAAATAACAATATGTATTCATTGCTGTCATGAATGTATATGTGTCCTGATTCAAATACAAAGGGAACCAGGAATCACAATCAATTTTAATTACAAGTTATATGTACAGAATTTATTAATATGATTCTTGTAGTGACATATATTATTAATGGTATCCTATGTGTGTCAGTTGTGTAGTGGTAATATGAGGTAATACTGGTTTTGTTTTGTTCAAGCTCTGTTGGTATTTGTCATCATGACTTCAATAGTTTGTTTCTATTGGAACTAGTATTGGAGATGTTCTCAGTTCCTGGTATTAAAACAATTAAATTCCCCTCTTAATTTTAGTTTATAATGTCATTTTAAGATGGGGGTACATAATGTTGAGCTCCATGGCCACACTCTCTTATCTTGCGTGATGACTGCAGTAAAAGACTCCTCTGCTCGATTACTTTAATGAGTTCTGGAGCCACCCCACTGGTTGCTATATGGACCAAGGAGTATGCTGTCCACCTCTGGCTTCAGCAAAGCTCTGACCAGGTGCTGCTCAATAACTTTAAGACCACGGTCCCTGAAACAAGAAGGTTGTACCTTCTACGTCAGAACTAATTTATACTCCATTTCTACACTGAGCACAATACATCACAAACATTGAGTTCAGAGCGTTAGGCCAACTGTCAGCTTCATCTGAAATACTTTATACCAGTATTTCCCTCCCTAATGGTTACTACGCCTCTGCAATTCCAGCATTATTTCTTTCTAGTTAATAATCTAGGTGTCAGTGTACTGTTTGGCCATTCCATGCAGTTTTACTTTCCTCCGACACCTTCTGTTCAGGCTGGAGCACTATAGGCTTTACATCATGTTCGCTACTGAACCACACATATATACAGACATAAATTATCAATTTACATTCAATTTTCATTAAAAGATATTGAATATTTCAAGCTTACCACAATTCATGGAAATAATAATAAACAGTTTCGTTGACTGGCAATGAATATAGCACAACTCCGATCTGCCGATGTCCCAGGCTTTATTTTATAAAAAATATACACTGGTGCTCAACGCACTGCTTCTTAGTAGGTTTATTACAAGATGTGGCAATGAACAGACGCTCTGAATTGTGTATATTCGCAGCTCTACCCAATCACACCACGTCTACACATCTTTTCAAAAAAGTACCCCTTTCTCACGTTTCCCCTGACAACACAAGATAGTATTTATAGTCCGACCAATCGTGTTTAGTCTTTCATTTGTTGCGCTCCAATCACATAGGAGTTAACATGGTAGGCTATTTCCGTAACGTAATGTTTTTTCAAACACGTTATAAAAAAAATTTTATGAGCAGAAATGATTTCATGCTGTCAGGCACCCCCACTATTTTATTTTGGCCATAACTTGGTAATTCCTAGACTATTTGCGTAACGTTTTACATATTCTTTGTCAGCAAACCCTAAGGAACCCAAATATACGAATTTAAGGGAGCTAGGTGGCTGCGTTCAAAATGTGCATTTTCTACCACCTCCTGTTCACTTCAATCCCCATGTGGTGTCTGGGTACTGTCATGTTTTCAAACGTAAACCCATCTAATGTCATCTTTCCCAATAAGCGTTTTTCAGGATTTTAAAACCTAACTCTGGGAAGGGTAGTGAATTTTATCACTGTCGATTTGAAATAAAGTTAGTGCATGTGGCCTTACACGCGTGATGGCAGCAATTGTGTATCGCGCGACGCGTGTTTAGTGTTGCAGGTGTCCCTGCTTTCTGCCTCTCCCTTCTCTCTATCCTTTAGTCCATCTGTCTTTTAGTTACGCCGTGTATAAAATGGAATGAATGAAATATTAAATTTAGGTCATTGATCAGCTTGCGTATCTCAAGGTTTTTCCAAGAAATACAGTACACGTTTCATTGAAGAAAGCGGGATATAATACAGTAGGCTTTTACTATCAACGTGAAAGCGTTACAATTTGCAGACGAAGTAGAAAACAAGGGGGATTTCGAGTACAGTCATTGTGACAGCACTGTTCTTTACCATTCTTCTTTCCTTTTATTAAATTTATTTGTTAGGCTTTGCATTTACGTTTTAATTTATATATGGGGATTAGAATAATTCACGACATCTCCCCTCTTAAAACAGACATTATATGTCAGTCCTTTATTCTATATACACATAGAGAAATTTATTATTATTTCTGGGGTTTACGGTGATTCTCATCACACGGATGGCGGCTTAAAAAATCCGCTCCCAAATTTGTTTTTCCAGATATATACTCAATGCTAAAATTATAGGGAGCCAAAAGCAAGGACCATCGGAGTAACCTAGAGTTCTCATGCCTAGCCTGGGCTAGAAACGATAAAGGTTTGTGATCCGTTTGCAACTTAAATGCCTTCCCATACAGATAAATATTGAATTTCTTTATTGCCCATATTACTGCAAGACATTCTTTTTCGCTAGTTGAGTAGTTGATTTCAGCTTTATTCAACTTTCTGCTAGCATATGCCACTGGGCTTAATTCCCCATCCAATGCATCTGATTTCTGTAGTAGAGTTGCACCTAACCCAATATTACTGGCATCCGTCCTTACTATGAATTCTTGACTTAAGTCAGGTAATTTCAAAATAGGTTTACTTGTGAGCTTTTCCTTCAATTCTTGGTAAGCCATTTCACATTGTGGTGTCCATGTAATGCGATCTGGATGTCCTTTACGTGTCAAATCAGTTAACGGTGCACATATGGAATTAAAGTTTTTGATATACTTCTGGTAGAAACCACATAATGAGACAAAGGATCTCACGTCCTTCTTGGTTTGTGGTCTCGGGGCTTTCTTTAGTTTCTCTAAATTCTTTGGGTCAGGGGTCATGTTTCCCTGATAAACTGTGTGTCCCAAAAATTACAATTCTTTACATCCAACGCAACATTTGGTTGGTCGGGCTGTTAAATTTGCCTCCCTAAGTCGATCAAACAGCATGTTCAGAGAGTCAATGTGTTCCTCAAATGTTTCTGTTGCTATAAGGATATCATCCATAAAATTTGTTATACAGGGATTATTCAGAGGGTCCAATAATTTTCTCATCATTCTAGAGAAGACACTAGGCGCATTCTTCAATCCAAATGGCAATCTATTAAACTCATAGTGTCCTTCTGAGGTACTAAAAGCTAGGTATGGTCTAACCTCAGGCTTTACTGGAATCTGATAGTATCCTTTACTCAGATCCACTTTTGAGAAATATTTAGCTTTATTTAGTCTGGCAAACAGCTGATTTGTATCCGGCAATGGATCCACCTGTCCTTCTGTAATAGCATTCAGTCTCCTGTAATCTATACAGAGTCTATGTTCTCCAGAGGGCTTCCTTAAGAGTACAACACCGGAACTATACGAAGATTCACTGTGCGAAATAATTCCTTCCTTCAACAGATAGTCTATCTCTTCCTTCAAAGCTTTCTCCTTAGCAAACGGAATCGAATATGGTTTCATACAGACAGGTGTGGGGTCTATCAGTTTCATATCATATTCCAATAGGTTTGTATGCCCTGGTCGGTCTGTTAACACCTCTGCATGATTATTTAGAACCTGTTGCACTCTCTCTTTCTGAGTTTTCGTTAAATGTGTACTGATTTTCACCTGTGCTGCTGTCTCACAGGGGTGTAATGGATATTCAAATGATGAAAGTGGTTCCTTTTTCATCTCCATGGCGATGGACAAGGTCAACAAGTGTGTCACTTCCTGATGTTCTCTTTCCAAATATTTCTTCAGGAGATTCACATGATAGATTTTTTCTTTCCCCTTCTTATCTATCTTATAATTTGTTCTAGACACCTTCTCTAAAACTGTATATGGACCTTGCCATCCAATTTGTAACTTATTCTGACTCCCGGGCAAAAGAAGCAGTACCTTCTCTCCCACAGCCAAATTTCTGTCTTTCGCCTTCCTGTTATAATAGGCAGCATGTTTCTTCCTGGCTTGTTTCAAATTTTCATTGGCAAGTTTCCAGCCAGTTTTCAAACGAGTGGTCAGCTCATTCACATATTGGTATGAAGATGTAATGTTTTCCTCTGCCTTTTCATCAGTCCACGTTCTTAACAAAGCTACATATGCACCTTTAATTGTGTGGACCTATTTGTCCATGCACCGGTATGGTCTCTTCCACTCGAAGCTTTATAGTGATGATTTTTCCTCCCAGAATTATCATTCACAAAACGACCGCTACCAATTTTTCTTTTCTTGGGGCTTTCTCCCCACTTAAAATTCTTGATGAGAGATTTCCTCTCTACATCCTCTTCCTCCAGTTTGTTTAAGTCCGATTGAGGGATTTTCGGCTTATCCTGGGGTAAGACATCTTTTTGCACTCTCCGCATAGTGGCCATTGTAAAACAGTTAAGTGAGGCTTGTCCGTGAAAAGGGGCTTCCCATTCCATTTGGTCCACTTTATCAAATCTATTTTTCTTTTTATTATCAGGCCTAATTTTGCCCCGTGGCGTGTCCAGGTCCTGATCAATGTTCCCACTTGTGGGTGTTCCCTCATGTGCTATGCTACACCTTTCTACAAAATTCTCAATGTCCCATCTTGCTTTGGGCCAATAATAATTGTGAGCCACCTTTTGAATGATGGTACCTATTTTCTCATGGTCCCCATCTGGTTTCACATGTAGGCTCCTTATTAAGTCTGTCCTATATCGTTTTGGAAGAACCAGCTGTCCGTGACCTTTGGATCTAGCTCCAGTCTTCCTATACATCAACTTGTTTTTCATGTAAAAATCTCCCTTGCCTGGAGTTGTATGACAAGTTGACAATTTTCTGAAACAAGGCTTGAGTGTTTTATCCCCAGCCTGTGCCTTCCTCATCTCTTCTGGAGTGGTATCCAACATAATATCCTCCTCCTGTCTTGAGGTCGACCTGACCTGAAGGGTTGCCATATACACAGGTTTCCTTCTGCAACGGTCAGTGTCATGATTGTCCATCTGACAATTCTTACACCACCTTTTTCCTTGGTTGAAAGATTTTCTTTCATCATATTTCCTTTCATCGAATTGTGGGAATTTATTTTTATTTTCATACCGTGGCCTATCAAACTGGTGCTTACCTTTGTTTTGATCCCTAGGATCAAATTTATTAAAGTTCTGTGGTGCCCTAAAGTTATCCACTTGTTTCTTTTTATTACCTGTTACCTCTGCTTGAGCTGCTTGATACCTTTCAGCAACATTTAGCAACTCACCCAGCCTCTCTGCACCTTGTTCCATGAGAAACTTTCTCAGGTCTGGAGCCATGGACTCTCTTAATTGCTCTATAAGGACCATTTCCTTAAGATCTTGGGTTTTCCCCAGAGAAGTCCATTTCTCCAAGTATGTCTCTATTCGTGCAGAGAACTGGTGATAGGTTTCACCTGACAGTAGTTTAGCATTCCTAAATTTTTTCCTATAAAATTCTGCATTCTTTTCATATCTTAACAAAAGAGCCTGCTTTAGCATGTCATAATTTTCCTGATCACCTCTGCTCATTTTTGCAAAAACTTCATAAGCTGCCCCACGAAGTCCCTGAGATAACTTTAAGCTCCACCTTTCTCTCTCTAACCCATACGTGGTAGCTAATAGTTCATACCTATTTAGATAGCTCTCTATATCATCGTCTTTCTCAACAAAATGATCTAAATGAAAATTCATAGCTGAGGTTGAGGCTCCTTGGCTAGCAGTGGCATCAGAGGCAAAGCGACTGGCACCATTTTCAGGAGCATGGCCTTGAAACTCAAACTCCCTTAGTCGTAACTCATGTTCCCTTTGTAATCTCTTCTCCTCCTTTTCTGCTTCCCTTTCTGCAGCTAATCTCTTTTCTTCTCTTTCTGCAGCTAATTTCTTCTCTTCCCTTTCTGCAGCTATCTTTTGTCTTCTCTTTCTGCCTCAATTTCTTAGCCTCAGCCTCAATCTGCAACCTCTTAGCCTCAGCCTCAATCTGCAACCTCTTAGCCTCAGCCCCAATCTGCAACCTCTTAATCTCTTTTCCAGCCTCTAACTTTCTTTCGGCCTCTTTTTCTAATCTTCTTTCTTCCCGTTCAATATATTTGTCACATTCAGCAGTGACATAAGAAATCATAATTTGCCCGTCCATTCCTAACTCTTTCGCAGTCTGTACAGCAGCAGATCGAAATTTTGCCAGGTCGGCCATTGTCTAACAGATAAATGTCTAAACAATTTTATCTATGACTAATTAACTCAAGACAACACAGGCACTGTGAGCTCAACCTTATTTATTTTCACCCAAGGATACCTTTTAATTCTTATTATTCCCTGAAGTGAATTACCCCCAATATTTGTAATAGGGAAAGATTCAAAATCCCGAGGGCGAGACCCCAATATATGTGGTAAAGTGGGATGTTATAAATATTTATAGGGGACTTAGTGTACTGACTGAGATCAGCTGTGAAGGTATCTATATCTAATAAGAGTAGTGTATTATAGATAACCTTACTTGCTGCCACATATGTATACCTCAGTCAGAATTATTCTGGAATAGTGTGATGACTACGTTATATGTCTAGGGTATGTGTATGATGAAGTGTAAGTCATAACAACAACAGACAGATAAACAATTTAATTTATTCCACCACACTTGACAACACTGTGACACTCACATACATAAAACACTCTAAGAGGATATCTTAAAGGAGTCACTGATAACTTTTCAAATAACAATATGTATTCATTGCTGTCATGAATGTATATGTGTCCTGATTCAAATACAAAGGGAACCAGGAATCACAATCAATTTTAATTACAAGTTATATGTACAGAATTTATTAATATGATTCTTGTAGTGACATATATTATTAATGGTATCCTATGTGTGTCAGTTGTGTAGTGGTAATATGAGGTAATACTGGTTTTGTTTTGTTCAAGCTCTGTTGGTATTTGTCATCATGACTTCAATAGTTTGTTTCTATTGGAACTAGTATTGGAGATGTTCTCAGTTCCTGGTATTAAAACAATTAAATTCCCCTCTTAATTTTAGTTTACAATGTCATTTTAAGATGGGGGTACATAATGTTGAGCTCCATGGCCACACTCTCTTATCTTGCGTGATGACTGCAGTAAAAGACTCCTCTGCTCGATTACTTTAATGAGTTCTGGAGCCACCCCACTGGTTGCTATATGGACCAAGGAGTATGCTGTCCACCTCTGGCTTCAGCAAAGCTCTGACCAGGTGCTGCTCAATAACTTTAAGACCACGGTCCCTGAAACAAGAAGGTTGTACCTTCTACGTCAGAACTAATTTATACTCCATTTCTACACTGAGCACAATACATCACAAACATTGAGTTCAGAGCGTTAGGCCAACTGTCAGCTTCATCTGAAATACTTTATACCAGTATTTCCCTCCCTAATGGTTACTACGCCTCTGCAATTCCAGCATTATTTCTTTCTAGTTAATAATCTAGGTGTCAGTGTACTGTTTGGCCATTCCATGCAGTTTTACTTTCCTCCGACACCTTCTGTTCAGGCTGGAGCACTATAGGCTTTACATCATGTTCGCTACTGAACCACACATATATACAGACATAAATTATCAATTTACATTCAATTTTCATTAAAAGATATTGAATATTTCAAGCTTACCACAATTCATGGAAATAATAATAAACAGTTTCGTTGACTGGCAATGAATATAGCACAACTCCGATCTGCCGATGTCCCAGGCTTTATTTTATAAAAAATATACACTGGTGCTCAACGCACTGCTTCTTAGTAGGTTTATTACAAGATGTGGCAATGAACAGACGCTCTGAATTGAGTATATTCGCAGCTCTACCCAATCACACCACGTCTACACATCTTTTCAAAAAAGTACCCCTTTCTCACGTTTCCCCTGACAACACAAGATAGTATTTATAGTCCGACCAATCGTGTTTAGTCTTTCATTTGTTGCGCTCCAATCAAATAGGAGTTAACATGGTAGGCTATTTCCGTAACGTAATGTTTTTTCAAACACGTTAAAAAAAAATTTTATGAGCAGAAATGATTTCATGCTGTCAGGCACCCCCACTATTTTATTTTGGCCATAACTTGGTAATTCCTAGACTATTTGCGTAACGTTTTACATATTCTTTGTCAGCAAACCCTAAGGAACCCAAATATACGAATTTAAGGGAGCTAGGTGGCTGCGTTCAAAATGTGCATTTTCTACCACCTCCTGTTCACTTCAATCCCCATGTGGTGTCTGGGTACTGTCATGTTTTCAAACGTAAACCCATCTAATGTCATCTTTCCCAATAAGCGTTTTTCAGGATTTTAAAACCTAACTCTGGGAAGGGTAGTGAATTTTATCACTGTCGATTTGAAATAAAGTTAGTGCATGTGGCCTTACACGCGTGATGGCAGCAATTGTGTATCGCGCGACGCGTGTTTAGTGTTGCAGGTGTCCCTGCTTTCTGCCTCTCCCTTCTCTCTATCCTTTAGTCCATCTGTCTTTTAGTTACGCCGTGTATAAAATGGAATGAATGAAATATTAAATTTAGGTCATTGATCAGCTTGCGTATCTCAAGGTTTTTCCAAGAAATACAGTACACGTTTCATTGAAGAAAGCGTGCAGCGACACAGTAGGCTTTTACTATCAACGTGAAAGCGTTACAATTTGCAGACGAAGTAGAAAACAAGGGGGATTTCGAGTACAGTCATTGTGACAGCACTGTTCTTTACCATTCTTCTTTCCTTTTATTAAATTTATTTGTTAGGCTTTGCATTTACGTTTTAATTTATATATGGGGATTAGAATAATTCACGACAGTGTTGTGTGTGTGTGTGTGAGAGAGAGATATTTTAAGCAGGGCTAAGGGGGTTGACAACCTTACAAAGTAAAGATCACGTACCTATCTTATGCAGGTCACGAATATATTTTATTAGCCAGCTCGAGAGTTTTCATTGGGAATGTGGAAAAAGTACATATGATCCCGGGAACACCACGATTTTAAATGCCGGAATAAGAGGTCTCGTCCGAAATTCCCTAGTTTAAAAAACTGTTTTTCCCCGCAGTCGCCTAAAGATCTACCAAATCATCAGTTGAGATCTACCAGTAGATCGTGAACGACCAGTTACCTACCCCTGAACTTTAAACCTTAAGGGTCTATTCTTCCCAAGTTTTTATTTTAAAGTGCGGAAAGAAAATTGAATGAACATTAATACAATATAATACTGGGACAAAACAAAACTTAGATCAAATCTACCGGCCCCAAAACCTACCCTAGCGTCTAAACACCTGGGAAAATTGTCCCTGAATACTGGCCTCTCATACTTTTAGAGTTAAAAGCACAGATATTAACAAAATCACAGGCGAAATTTTAAAAACAAAACAAAAGAGAGAGAGAGAGAGAGAGAGAGAGAGAGAGAGAGAGAGAGAGAGAGAGAGAGAGAGAGAGATGAATATTATTAAACCATTAATGGCGAATGCACAAAATCATCTGATATTGCAAGAAGAGAAAGGGGAAGATTAAAAGAAACCCACAGCTTTGGAGGTAAAAAACACCAGAATCAGACAGACCTCGCATGATAGCACCCGAGAAATGTATCAGTTCTGACGCACGAAAGAAGATATTATCTATAAACTTGAGTTTCAGTTTTGGACCTCGTGTACCTATTAGATTTCTACAGAAAAACTCGCGTACGTGGATACAAATTAGAAAACGAAATAACTAAACAAATTTGTGATTGCTTGTGGTAAAAGCGAAAAAGTGACGTATAATTTGTTGCCAATTGTGTTAGGGAAAAGGAAAGAGTAACAAATTATAATCACTTATGGTGGTTTTTCTATGTCTGACGCAAGGAACTTTCTGCCGCTTTGAGTTGTTTTTTTTTTTTTTTACATAATGGTAAATTTTAAGGGTCGATTCCTTCCAAGTTTTTTTTATATTTTTGTTTAATAGTATATTATATTTGTACTTAGTTTATAGGAAATTGAATAAGTATTGATAAAATATAAAGTCTGGAAAAAAAAAGAAAAAAAACTTTAGTTTAAAGATACTGTTACTGAAAACTGTGCTCCCGTCACAAGCACCCTGGGAAAATCGGTCTCGAATACTTGGAGCTCGTCTTTGAGAGTTAATCTGGTGCGCCCGTTGAAACAACGCGCGGTTTGTTCCCAATATACTCTTAGTTCTCATAATTATTTGAGATTATGAGAATAAATGCAAGAAATTATAACAAGGGCGAACTTGAAGAAACACCACTACAAGATGTAGAATCGTACACATATCTTGGCAGTAATATAGACAGAGTTCGAGGGACAGACAATGATATCAAAATAAGAATACAAACAGCAAGAGGAGCTTTCATTGCATTGGGATACCATACATATGGTAAACAAGTAAAATCAATACTAACACGAAAATATGAGAATCTACAACTCAAATGTCGTCAGTCCTATTGTATGGCTCTAAAACATGGAGAACAACAACCAAAACACTACAGACTTTCATAAACTGGTGCTTGCGTAGAAAAGAAGAACTTAAATGGTAAGACAAAGTCACTTCACTTCACTTAGTCGTTCCCCTTCTACCGTGAGGTGTAGAGGTTTGGAAGAGAGGGCGCCAGACCATTCTATCAGCTGTCTTCTTCCTGGCCTGGTTCCATTCTAGTCCTCGGTCCTTCAAAGATTGTCTAATGTTGTCCTCTCAGCGGACTCTGGGTCGTCCTGGAGGTCTGGATCCCTGGCTCTTTGTTTCCCATGCTTGTCGTGGTAGCCGATCTTCTCCCATTCTGCAGACATGGCCAAACCATCTTAGTTGAGACTGTTCTATTTGGGTCTGCAGCGGGTGGGATTTTAGGCCTTGACGGATCGTCTGGTTGCGGACCATGTCTCTTCTTGTTACTTCAACCACTTTTGTAAGACAAAGTCACAAATGTAAAATTGATGACAAGAACCAGACAAGTGCCAGTGACACACGAGATGAGATGAAGACCCTGGCGATGGATAGGACACACATTGATGAAACCTGTTGACAGCATTACAAGGCAGTCCTTGTTCTGAAACCCCCAGGGAAAGAGAGGCAAAGGTAGAAAAAAACACATGGAAAAGGGAGCTGGATACAGAGGTGAAAATGATGAGAAAAACGTGGAAAGAACTTGAGCGGATAGCAAGGGACAGGACTTTAACTCAAATATCTGGTAATAACTTGTCCAGGCAAATAAGTCTCTTGGAAAGGCTACACCTGATGCAGCTACAGAAGTGTCTGTATAGAAAATAACTGACGAAGATAAGTGAAACGAGATTAGCAAGAAATAAAACCAACCGTCATTACAAGCCGATATGATGAGAAGAGACATTGACAATTGATTAATTTCCAGCTGGTGATTTTGTAATTACCCGTCTCAAACATTTACTAGGCACCTATTTAATTATTAAACTGTACTGATATATTTTAAAAATTGCAGTTAATTGATTTTATTTAAATTTGTGTTACAGTTCGAAATTTTGTTTTTGAATGAAATTCAACGGCATATTTAATATCGTTAGGGATAATTAACAAGCTGCATTTTACATCAACTATTAATAGAGACACCCTTGGAGCATAGGATAGGTCTAGCCAGAAGGTGACTTACTTCATAGCTCTCATCTACAGCTACCGTCTAAAACTGTGCAGTTATCTACCTGGCTTGTCTTGTGTCTTCCCTACCTCTAGTTCACCAGCTTTTTTTTTATGTACTTTATTTTGATTATAATTGGATACCGTTAATGTATGCTGTTATATTACCTTTATAATGTTGCATGCCTTTAACTTAATGCTTAAAGTAATATGTGGGCATAAAAGGATATAGTATGCAAGATAAGTGAGAGTGGAAGGGCAGAATGTTAGACGAGCCTGCGCGCCCAATTATTAACCCTTTGAAAATAAAGTTCGTTCGTTCGTTCGTTTTCTTCTCCATTTCTAGGAGCTATTTCGTTATCTAACATACATCTCGCCACAAATAGCAACAAGGAAACTTATGATGATGATAGTGATTGATACGGGGTATTTAGGTAATGGTGACCCACTGTAAGTTAGTACGCGTTAACACATTGAGGTGCCACCAATGTAAGGTGCTTTGCACTTAAAGCCATTGTATTGACCGCGATTTTATAAGGTTGACTAGGGATAGACATGACGTAGTATGTTGGTAGGCTGGGGCATGGCAACGCTCTTCCTATACCCTTCTAGAGACTGAATTTGTTGGAGACAGTCGTGTTATACATCGCTCTCGATGTTTATGAATTGTGCAGTGTTTTCTCCTGAATTATAAGGCATGGGGTCAGCCTTTATTAAATATGGATGCAATGTTAAGTCATCCCACTTGGATGTATCAACTTCGAAGCAGGGAGTATTCTGAATGATAATTATTAAATTTATAATATTGTCAAAACCTCAACGATCACTATCGGATGTTCGCCAGACGGCATCGCGTATATACACGTTGACATTTTGACGACAGAGGAGTGAATATAGGAGACTGCAGGAATGATATAATTGATTGATGCTATGAAATGTTGATAATATGTTCTCGTCATTAAACCATGTAATGTGTGATGGACTCTCACACGAAATGCGTTGTCACCTTTATGAATTAAGGTTGGTGTTCACTACACACATCATTCGCGTATGACATCAGCACTTTGCTCAATTGGCAGAATTAGAACATTAAGGCGAAAGCATGAAGTCCGAATAATGAACAAAAGACCTAATACCACAAACTCAGGACTTTCACAGATAGGCCAGCTAACCATCGCCTTAACAGTTGCAACGCCTCTACAAAACACAGTGTAACTGAATTGGCGGCCCGTGTTGGGGACGAAGAAAAATTTTTTTTAAGAAGGAATAACAGTAACAGATTTGTTCCAGAGTGAATATTCATCGTGCCAAGAACTTTTCAATGTTTCCATACGTTTGAAATAAATAAAATAAGTATGGTAACCAAGGCGCATGCGTACTAAGGATGTAAATGACGTCACAGCCTTCTCAAGTTCATTGAAGCAGCCGTTTGGAAATTCTTCAATCAACAAGGCAGCGGGCTTTAAATTATTCAAGATGACTCAAACGAATGAACCACTACTATCAAGGAATAATCAATATTTCAGGCCATCTACATAGTTCTCTGGCGCATTCTTGCACTGTCGGAGATTGGGTTTTCTTCAAAAAGATAAGTACATGTTGGTGCCCTGCGCAATGTTAGTCCATTTCAGTTTGCAGGCATGTTTATTCTTACAATATATGTTACATGCTTTCATATAATATTATATGTATGTTAAGTTCGCGGGCGGATGGAGGGAATTTGATCTCTTCTCAGATACCTCTGCGAACGGTGAGAAGATTTCAAATCGTTCTATAGGGACCGATTGACTAAATTCGATTCGTGAAAGCTCCACTAAAGGCTGTGGCATAATCTGTTCACGTCGAACTCAGTCAACACTTTCTGTTAGTTGTGAAGTCGTGTATATAAACATTGTTTTATTAATGTTTTTCGTTTCATTTTATTTAATTTCGTCAATGGTTCGTCAAATGTCAGTCAAGTCTAACCTTACTATCGTTTATTTTTACACATAAATTCGTTACGTCATTTGTAGAGAGTCATGTTTCGTACACAGTTAGTTAGATTTCTTGTGGTTTGACCTAATTTAAGTTCAGTCACAAAATTTGTAACTTCCGCAATTATATTTAGTTATTAATATCGTTGTGGTGTTTGTAAATTGACATTTGTGGCGTAATTTTGTAATTGTACTTCTTTGGTTTATTGTATATGCTTTACTTCTCTATTGATTTTAATAATAGGATAAAATAGCTATATAAATTATAAACATATAACACTTATAAATAATTAATTGAAAATACTTGATGCCTGAGATTTTTTTTATGTTTGCACTAGTAGTTCAAGTAGCAACTATTTTTTTTTTTTTTTGCCTGAGTGAGACATAATATTATAAAATATTGAATAAAATTAGAATTTTTAGCTTACAACTAATTTGTAAGTCACGTTATAAGTAGCTGTTTGACGAAGTGAGTCGCAGTACTATATTAGCCATTGTGGCATAGATAATTGTGTATATCAATATTGGAGATTGATATAATTGACTAATTAAATATATTATTATTTAACATGGCGACTTTGGAATCTTTAATGAATGTGGGAAAGCAATTTGGTTACAAAGAAGAAGCACTTAGAGATTTTGCAGTGGCGGAACTAGCAAAACATGAAGCTAAGGAAGCTGATAGAAAACGAGAATTAGAAGAACAAAAAGCTATTAGAAAACAAGAGGAAACTGAGAGAGAAGCTAAGGAAGCTATTAGAAAACAAGAGGAAGCTGAATTAAAAGCTATGGCTAAGCAAGAAGAGATTGAACGAGAAGCAAAGTAATATAAAAGGAAAAAAGAACAGTAGGCAAGGGAAGAAATGCAACGTATTGACGAAGAAAAGAGAATGAAACAGGAAGAAAGACTTAAACAACAAGAAAAAGAATTGACACTTCTTCGTCTTGAAGAATTAAAATTGAAAGCGCAAATAGCTACAAACAGCAATAGTGATAATTCACATAATACGTCTTCATCAAACAAGACTAGAGGCTACTACAATTTTAAATTACCACCGTTCAAACAAAATTTCGACGACTTATCATCGTATCTATTATGCTTTGAAGAAGTATGTAAGACAAATAAACTTGATAAATCCGCATGGACTTTAAAACTCAGTGAATTTTTGGATGGTGAACCATTAAATGCAATAGAGAATATAGATCCAGCACTTTTAAATGATTATGATGCTACAAAAGCATTGCTGTTAAGGAGATTTCACTTAGATGAGGAAGGTTATAGAATGAAATTTAAAACTCTTCTACCTGATTCAAACAAAGACTTCGCAGGGTTTCTTGCTAATATACGCATTACTTTTAATAGATGGGTTGAACTCGCTGGGGTGGATAAAACCTACGATAAACTGGTTGATTTATTGCTTAGGGATAAAGTTCTATCCTCCGTTAGCACACCATTTTTGTCATTTTTGCAGGAACGCAAACCACCCACTATAGCTGCATTAGAAGAAATGGCAGTCAATTATTGTACTGCACACCCAGGTGTTTGTATATCGAATTCTCATCTGAGAGAAGCATTACCAGTAGCTTCCGCTGCGACATGGCGTGATAATAATAGGTCATGTGCTCAAAGCCTTGATAGGGATTTTATGCAGCGAAGAAATAACGACAATAATTATTATAAAAATAATAATTTGAACAAGAATAACAATTCTTTTAGAGGTAGACCACAATCCAGAAATCAGTCACCTCATTTTAGGAACAGCAACAACTTTCAACAAAATCCAACCTGGAATAAACCATACAATGTCACGTCATATAACAACAATAACAATAACTGGAATAATGGTCATAATGTTTACAGATCCAGAAATAATAGTTACAACGGTAGGAGTCAAAATAATTCAGTTGATCGTCATCGACAACGTTCCAATTCGCGCGGAACACAAAGATTTGTACACAACGCAGGGGCGGCGCTGACTAGCAATGCACCCCCAAGTAGTCATGATAATAATACTCAGATACATGCTTCATCTTCATGTTGTGCTGTTGATTATAATGAGGCAAATAGTTGCCCACAATGTAGCACTATTTTTCAGAAAGCCAACCATACGTCGATGATTTGTACTCAGCCTATTCCAGCAGTTAGTCTCACTGTGAACGACGGGACAGGCACATTGATCTTCAACAGAGGATTGGTCTATGGAACCATAGTGTCAGTTTTTAGAGATTCCGGGTCCACCACTGTTGGAATCCGTCAATCTTTAGTACATCCTCGTTACTCCACTAATGAATGTGTTAGGTGCATTACCTTCGGCGGTACAATTGAGTACTACCCCACTGCTATAATAGACATAAATACTCCATTTTTTTCAGGTAAAGTTAAAGTATGTCTCCTTCAGAATCCGATTGCTGATTTAACAGTTGGACGCATCCATGGCAGCAATGATTGTACACCTGAAGAGATTTCGGAATGGGAAAAACAAAACTTGTCTATGGCCAATGCAGTGACAACACGAGCTCAAGCTCAGGAGTTGGATAAAGAAAATAGTACAGTTCCTGGCTCAAATCTTCGAGATGACACCGATGTTCAGTCTGTTATAGACAGAGTGTCATTTGCTGCTAAGCAAAAAGCAGATAATTCTTTAAAAAAATTGTTTGCTTTGGTGAATAAATATGATAATATTGCTTTCAATAACAAAATTAAACATTGGTTCACAATCAAGAACGACATTTTACTTAGGAATTGTATGGACCAGACTAGAGTAAAACAACAGGTCTTAGTACCAGTAGCGTTAAGGCCATATATACTGCGACATGCTCATGACTCCCAATGCGCGGGTCATATGGGCTATACTTGCACACGTTCTCGGGTGTTGTCGTCATTTTTCTGGCCAGGGATCTCACGAGACGTAGCGTCGTATGTACGTTCCTGCGTCACTTGCCAGGAATTCAAGTCTCGTGGAGCGTTTCATAATGCTCCCATACAAGCATGTGACGTATCAGTCCGTTCTTTTGATAAAATGGCAATAGACATAATTGGTCCTCTTTTGCCTTCTGCAAGAGGTCATAGATATATTCTAACATGTGTCGACTTATGTACTTGATGGCCAGAAGCCATACCCCTTAGGAACACAACTACATCAGACATAGCTGATGCTCTTCTACTAATCTTTTCTAGACTAGGATTTCCTAAAAAGTTACTATCAGATCATGGTCCTCAATTTGTCTCTGACACCATGACTGAGGCAATGAAGACTCTTAACATAGGAAGGAGTCTTAGTAGTGTCTATCACCCCATGAGCAATGGTTCAGTGGAACGTCTCAACCACACCATTAAACAATTACTACATAAGGCTACCGTAAAGTATCCTCAAGACTAGGACAGAGTCCTCCCAGCAATTCTGTTCGCTTACCGAGAGGTGCCGCATGAACAAACCGGCTTCTCTCCGTTCGAATTGGTGTTTGGTGCTCCACCAAGAGGTCCAATGGGACTAATAAAAGTTCTTCTGCTCGACTCTGAGATGACTCAGGAAACACTGTCATGTTATGAATACGTCATTAACTTGCGTAAAAAATTATAAACGCTTGCCAGATGGCAACAGCTTCTTAGAAGGCTGCAAAATATAAAGCAAGACTATTCTAAAATAAAAACAGACGATTACGCCAGTTGTTTCCTGGTGACGAAGCTTTCGTGCTACTCCTACGGAAGGATAATAAACTATTAATCACATGGAATAGTCCATTTAAAGTATTGGACAGAATTTCTGACGTTGACTACGTACTAGACATTAAAGGTCATAAGAAAATTTATCATATTAACAGGCTTAAAGAATTCTATACTCGCCCGAACACTTACAATCTATCTTTCATGATCTAGAAGACAAATCAGTTGGTTCTTGCCAATATTCTAGTCTATCGGTTATTCAGGAGGAAGAATCATCTTTTCCTGAAATCCACATGTCTCTTCCTGTACCTACTTTGCAAGCTACAGAATCGTGGTGAGATGTGACTATCTCTACTTCAGTTTCATCTCAACAAAGTCAACAAATTTCTGAACTCTTAGAATCTTATGCTGATGTTTTAACAGACATACCTGGTCGTACATCAGTCATTTCTCACGACATCATTCTTAAGGACAACACACCTATAAAACTTCGTCCTTATTCAGTTCCAATACATTACCAAGAAAAGACAGCTCAGGAACTTAATCAGATGTTAAGTTTAGGCATTATTGAGAATAGCAATTCTCCATTTTCTTCTCCACTAGTCATAGTTAGAAAAAAAGATAATAACATTAGATTGTGTGTCGTTTATAGAAAATTAAACGCTCAGACAGTCGCTGACAGTGAACCACATCCACTGCTTTACGACCTACTTACTCGGCTAGCAACAGCTAAAATGTTTACTAAAATTGACTTGACTATGGGATATTGGCAAATTCCCTTAACAGAACATGCCAAATACCTCACTGTGTTCTCCACTCCACAGGGGCTATATCAGTGGAACGTGATGCCTTTTGGGCTTATGAACGCACCGGCAACGTTTATTCGCATGATGCGAAAAATATTATCACATAGAACAGATATTATTACTTATATAGACAATATCTGTTTATTCAGTTCGTCATTTGAAGAACATTTTACAGGACTCAGTTCTTTATTAGAAATTTTACGGTCAAATAATGTGACTGCAAGACCGACTAAGGTCCAAATCGCAGTTCAGGAAATTACTTTCCTTGGACATATTATTGGGGTTGGTCGCATTCAGACTATGCAACAAAATGTTGATAAGATTTTAAAGTTGTCTATACCCAAGACAAAAAAGCAAGTTAGGAGTTTATTGTGTCTAATTCAATATTATAGTAGGTTTATCCCGAATTTATCGTCTATCACCGCAGTATTGTCTTCCCTGTTAAGGAAAGGCATGCCTACGAATGTCAAGTGGACTGACGACTGCAACAAAACGTTTGCTCATATTTTTAATATTTTTTCACGGCCACCTATCTTTCAGTTGCCTGATATTAATAAAATATACATTCTACGCACAGATGCTAGCAACGTGGGCTTAAACGCAAGCCTTCTACAAGAACATGATGGCGTTCTTCATCCTACGTTATTTATCTCGAGAAAACTAACAGACACAGAAAGAAAGTATTCATTGATCGACAGGGAATTATTAGCCGTCATATGGGCTATACAGAAGTTGGAAAACTTTCTTTAAGTGTACCATTTATTGTGCAAACAGATCAGAAATCTGTAGCGGCACTCAGACGAGCCAATCATAAAAACCCAAAACTGGCAAAGTTTTCAATCATCCTACAGCCATTTCAATTCGAGATAGAGTCGATTCCGGGTTCGGAAAATGTCATCGCTGACTCTTTGTCCAGACACCCAACATCTTTATCAGATGAACAATGACAACTTATTTCGTATGAACAACATAACAGTTATGTACTATATACATATTCAATAATCAAGAATTGTAGATTGGCAACACTGATCAAATTTACGAGCCCTCACGTTTTATCGTTTCAAAGTGATGAATCCTCACGCTTCCATAATTGAACTTACGATGAACTTCAACTACAAACAACGGATTGATATCTGTTACTTCAATGATTCTATACATTTCTATCCGCCATTCAATTGCACAAATGCTATGACATAATCGCTGAGATTTTTCACCACATGTTGATATTTCGAAAATAATTACGTATTTCGGCTCAAGTCAGAACATTCAGCATAATCTACGCCTTTTGATATTACATCGTTGGATTACAGCGGTTGCATGCTGAGAAACACTTATAACGACAATTGACTTTTAATATTCCGGGTGTTCGCATAAATCGTTCCAATACTGCACCGGATTGTTTCGATTTACATTGCTGAGTTCGTTTGAATATGGACTTTGGTTTGTGTCCTTTCTCCTATCAACCATTACAGTTTGAGTTGCAAACTCTATCCGTTTGAACGCACATATATGTGGATGAATACTAACATTGTTCATATTATCTTGGTCTCCTTCAACGGAATGAACACTTCCAACCAGCATGATAGCGACTATATAGGCCATCTATACGAACAATGACCTTATGTTTATCGTGCTTCACACGCTGGATTTTTTTTTCAAGACCATTAAACGTTTTAATACTATGAAATAAAACTATTAAAAATTTAGGATAATTAGATTTTAATTAGTACTTTAACCAGTACACATGATTTTATTATTCCTTACTATGTATAATTTTGTATTAGTATTTTATCTAAGTTAACTTAGCGGTAAATTAGATAAATTTTTTTTTTCACATGTAATTTTATTGATAACATTAGTTAATTAACTTTATTCCCTTATTCTTTACTACTTCTTTTTTCATTATTTTTTTCTTATTTCTATGTTCTAATGTATTCCTTCTGTATTCTTTCTTCATCTTAATTATGACATTTAATTAGTTTAATTAAATAGATTCATGTTTATAATTGTCGCATAGAGATATATGATCAATAAATGTTCTATATTCTTTCTTTTTCTACCCGTATCATCTACCTTATTATCGCTCTTTTATCCTTTTCCTGGGGTTTTTTTTCGCATTCGTTCGTTTGTGAAAAATTTATTTTCCCATTCGGATACTTTCCCATTTTGACTTTACCGGTTTTTTTCTCATACACTGGTAACGCATGGTATTACATCAGATGTCAGCCGCTGCAGAGACGGAATGTGTGATAATTCGTTTCACCAGACATAGATGCAGACAATTGTCTACATTTTCATCTGTCATGAGAGTTTCTTCGGCTAAAGTTCTAGGCGAGGTGTGGAAACTGCCATCTGCCTTGACCAGATATGAGACATTCGTCTAGCATTTACATCTGACACGTAGCGCTACGAACAGTTTCTTAGCAGTAGGTATGAAGACGCATTCTTGGCATGTTATGGCCAGTCGCCTTGGTTTAATGTGAAGTGTCAGATGAGAAAGGGGAGACTATTTCGGAATTGCGAAATAGCGCATCCTTTGTGCTGTTTAAGATATATCTACCCGAGAGAGTTTTAGACTAGTCATTCTTACTCCTAAATCTGCAGTAGACAGATCACTCGTGCTAGGAAATATCTTGTATATTGCAAAGTTCTGAGCTTCTTGGCAACCTTTTGCTGAGTTCTAGACTACCATTATATTGAAGAATTCTAGTTCGTGATATTAATCTGTAGTTCTGTGTGTGGAGGTAAATATTATATTAAATATCTAGTAGTATTGAGTGATTAAGTGATAAAAGCTTATTTCCTTTTACTAGGTATATTCTGTGCAGAAGAAATAATTTATAAGTCTGTTATATTCTTAGGTGACGTGTTTCAGTGGAAAGTAGAATAAATTTTAATTTTTAGCTTAAAACTCATGCAGCTATAGATAAATTTAATTTAACTGTTAATAACCCGTCGTGAATATTTCAACTAAATTATAAATGCCCGACTCATCATTGAGTATTGACGAAATACGTATGTATTTCTAATTCATGATGACTGATTTTATGAATATAACTTATTTCACGGGAAGTTTTAAACGATAAGTCAAGCCTCCGCTTGCAGTTTATAATGTAAGTTATAACCGAGTACATAGTATGTATAGTATTTTATATGCTGTTTTTCTTTATTCAGTGAAACTGGGGTGACCCAACTTTGCCAGCGTTTAGTACATCTGAAATATCTGTGAAGAACTAAAACATTTTCATTAAAGACTTGGTGTATAACCTTTACAAGAACTTTAAAGATTTAAATGAAGTAACGGGCCCATCGAGCCTGATTTAATTCTTCCAGAGAAAAACATCAAGTACATTTCAGCCCTTGCGGCAAGTAAAACATTACAAGCAATAAACTTTCCGACATATTTTTGAAACCTTGTGGTGTGACCAAGAACTTTACCTTTGATCGAAGTTACAAACCTGCCATTTTCCTAAGTAGTGGAAACCTCGAGATTCTGACACTGTGAGCCCGTGTTAAACTTTCTTACCCAAAATGATTCAAGTGACCTTAAAAGTAATCTTAAAATGAACTGGTGAAGTGAATGCTCCCCGGAACATTGGAAAAAACCTGTATCTGCAGAGCTGGGATTCTCTTTATCAAAAGAATACAGATTCACTGTAGAGAAGTGTCCTAGAGTTTGCGCCAGACGGCGAACAACAGCGCGATTGTTGGTAAGAAAGTGAGACAGGGATCCCTGATGAATGAACAGAGAGAAAGTAGGACTGAGTGATTTTGTTTTCTTTTATGGTATACCAAATCTCACTCACTGTTTGTAATTTCTTTATGCAAGTTTTGTTGCTAACAAATATTTTTCCTCAGGATAGATCAGAGTATCGAAGTCTGTCCATACCTTAAAAGGGAAATCTTAGATCTAGTCTATGTATCCGTGACTCCTTGGGGCTATCACTTTTCTCCTAACAGGACTGTGGGCTATTCATCGGGGGAAACGATCATACCAATGGGTCTATCATTCTTGTAGAAATTCATTGATTTTATGACTATTTGTATATGCTGGATGTAATTTTATGTGTTGTGATGGAATTTTAGTCTGATAATTAAAAATTCATTAAACTTAATCAGTGTGTCGGGTCAGCTCGTTCCAAAAATATCTATATTTCCATTGTCATAGTTTCACGGCTGTGTGTCTATTGTAGTCACTTATGTGTGTGTGTGTATGTGATATATATATATATATATATATATATATATATATATATATATATATATATATATATATATATATATATATATATATATATATATATATATATATATATATATATATATATATATATATATACATACATACATACATACATACATACATACATACATACATACATACATACATACATACATACATACATACATATATATATATATATATACATACATACATACATACATACATACATACATATCAGAATCTTTATTCTCCATAAAATACATTAATATGTACAGACATGATATAATAGATACAACATGGCAAATAGGAGAATCATTAGAATTTACATAAAGTGTTGGAGACGTCTCAAGTAGTTATATGTGGGTGTTTTTACATCGAACCTTCGTTTTACACATACATAAAAAAATTTTAAGCTTTCTAAAAGACATTGGCATATAATGATATGGTATACCCTGCCAAAAATGAGAATTATTGAAATTTACAAAATGTGTGAGGAATACCATTCAAGTAGAGCAATATGGTTGTTTTTACATGGAGGTTTTATCAGAATTTTGTTTGCCATAAAAAAAAAAAAAAAAACTTTGACCGCTAGTGGAGTGAGATATTAAATATAGCATCAAATACAATAGTCGTATGGTATAGTATACAGAGGAGCACAATTGAGTTTAGACTGTGTGGAAAACATCCCAGCAATTCAAAATGGGTGTTTTTTACATTTTCGTGTATGTCTGTGGGTAGTATAGATGTAAAAGACTTTCGCATTCCAGCAACTGTAACCTCGATCTCACAGCAAATGAAAGTATTTTATCACTTAATTTAAAATTAGATAGAAAACTAGATGACAATGAGTGGTTTACACATTTCATTTCGCGCAATATTCTCCCTTGTGACGATTTACTTTTTAGTTCACTTAGAATTAGGTTAAGTTTATGTGATTTAAATCCAGAATAAAAAGCATTTGCTGACTTGTATGTTAGACATACATACATACATACATACATACATACATACATACATACATACATACATACATACATACATACATACATACATACATACATACATACATACATACATACATACATACATACATACATACATACATACATACATACATACATACATACATACATACATACATACATATCAGAATCTTTATTCTCCATAAAATACATTAATATGTACAGACATGATATAATAGATACAACATGGCATATAGGAGAATCATTAGAATTTACATAAAGTGTTGAAGACGTCTCAAGTAGTTATATGTGGGTGTTTTTACATCGAACCTTTGTGTTACACATACATAAAATTTTTTAAGCTTTCTAAAAGACATTGGCATATAATGATATGATATAACCTGCCAAAAAATGAGAATTATTGAAATTTACAAAATGTGTGTGGAATACCATTCAAGTTGCGCAATATGGTTGTTTTTACATGGGGGTTTTATCAGAATTTCTGTTTGCCATAAAAAAGCGTTGACAGCTAGTAGAGTGAGATATTAAATATAGCATCAAATACAATAGTCGTTTGGTATAGTAGACAGAGCACAATTGAGATTAGACGGTGGGGAAAACATTTCAGCAATTTAATATGGGTGTTTTTTACATCGAAGTTTCCATATTCTGTAAGAACCTATAATTGCACTAATACTGACATATTTACATAAAACCTTTGCTTCAAATTTCCGCAACCCTAGCGACATTAATCCACTCACACACTTTGCATGCACATGACCCAAACTACCAATTATCAGTACGATTACATGCGTACGATAGCCTAGTTCGTTAATTTCTGCAGCCAATGGATAGTACTTATCAAATTTATGTTGGTAACATTTATCTAAATGGGCGTCATATGGTATTGCTGCCTCTACTATAAAAGCTGTTTTGTTCTGTCGATTGATTATCGTTAAATCAGGTTTTACGGCATGTGTCTTAAATGAGGTGTTACTGCTGCCGAAAAGTGATGGTTTAACTATTATCTCTTTATTTATTGTTATGTAACTCTTATTATTGTATGAGGATTTCAGTTTCTCATAAATAATGTCTACAGCTCTATTGTGCCTTTGTTGGTATAATGTTTGGAATTTGGTACATCCATTCAATAAATGTGACACTGTTTCGTATGGGTGGTTACATATTTTGCACATTTTCGTGTATGTCTGTGGGTAGTATAGATGTAAAAGACTTTCGCATTCCAGCAACTGTAACCTCGATCTCACAGCAAATGAAAGTATTTTATCACTTAATTTAACATTAGATAGAAAACTAGATGACAATGAATGGTTTACACATTTCATTTCGCGCACTATTCTCCCTTGTGATGATTTACTTTTTAGTTCACTTAGAATTAGGTTAAGTTTATGTGATTTAAATCCAGAATAAAAAGCATTTGCTGACTTGTATGTTAGACTCACATCTTCATCTACATCTAAATGTACAGTGTAATGGCCACTGTCATCCACTTTCACACTCACTCCTTCACGCGCGCATTCTTCATTCAGTTCTACCCAAAATGATTTTGGCCAATTCACCTTCGATCTTTTAGCTAGATGGTTTGTTTCATTTAACTCGTAACTTGCAAAGTTATTCCTATCATCATCTACTTGGTCTATTTTACGTTTTTTCATATGTCTATCTAACGAGTTTATCGCTGCAGTTTTTACAAGACTATCATCACAATTGAGCATACTGACAAGGAATGAAATATGTCGAGAGTGGTATAATATGAAGGGGTTTGGTATGCCAAGGCCACCCTTCGACCTGGGACAAAAGAAATAGCTCCTTGTGGATGATTCATTTAGCGCTAGCCATGTTCTAACGTGGTGTACAATTTCATCTTCAATTTCTTTAAGTTGTTTTTCTGTGAAGTGTATGTTAGAAAAATAAAACATGAGAGGACCGAAACACATCGGGTTAATTAATGAGATCTTTGCTGATGTTGGTAGTGGGGCACAGCTTAATTTGGTTAAATTTGATCTAAATTCTAATATAAGGCTGCTTGCTTGAAACTGGTCTGATGTATTATCAATTGTAATGTCATGTCCTAGGTATCTGTAGGAACGCCCTCGATCAGAAGAGGGGATTTCATACATACATACATACATACATACATACATACATACATACATACATACATACATACATACATACATACATACATACATACATACATACATACATACATACATACATACATACATACATACATACATACATACATACATACATACATACATACATACATACATACATACATACATACATACATACATACATACATACATACATACATACATACATACATACATACATACATACATACATACATACATACATACATACATACATACATACATACACACACACACACACACACACACACACACACACACATATATATATATATATATATATATATATATATATATATATATATATATATATATATATATATATATATATATATATATATATATATATATATATATATATATATATATATATATATATATATATATATATATATATATATATATATATATATATATATATATATATATATATATATATATATATATATAGTTTATGGACTGTCTGACTCCTCTAGATCTGTTGTAGAAGATAGGCGGAAGGAGAGAAGATTCTCGATTTCCGGGACAGCCTCTATAAATTTCTACCATCTCACTCGTGGAAATCTATTTCTACTATTATCTCTCACTGTGGCTATCACTCATTCTAATCTATTCAGAAGGGACCAACCCAAGTCTTAATTCCCCTATCAAAAATCTACGACAATAATATTACCCACACGTAACATCTACACACTAGTACATAGATTACTTAAATAATTTTTAGTTCTTATTACTTTGCTTAATTAACTAACTCTTAAATTATTTAAGACATTAGATGCTAGTTTCTTCTTCTGTCTTGACGATTGACATTTCTTTCCTTTAACTTATGTATTACTTCTATGACTTATGTGACATTATAATATATTGACGACGACCACTGACATTGTTTTACTCAAAACATCGTTGGTCGTATGTCCATAATTCGAGTTTCATTGATATATTTAATTGCGATGGAAAGAATATGTTAAAATTTTGTAAAAATCTGTATAACAGATTTTTAAACCCGGGCTATCAGGGGAGTTGATACGGGGTATTTAGATAATGGTGACCCACTGTAAGTTGGTACGCGTTAACACATTGAGGTGCCACCGATGTAAGGTGCTTTGCACTTAAAGCCATTGTATTGACCGCGATTTTATAGGGTTGACTAGGGATAGACATGACGTAGTATGTTGGTAGGCTGGGGCATGGCAACGCTCTTCCTATACCCTTCTAGAGACTGATTTTGTTGGAGACAGTCGTGTTATACATCGCTCTCGATGTTTATGAATTGTGCAATGTTTTCTCCTGAATTATAAGGCATGGGTCAGCCTTTATTAAATATGGATGCAATGTTAAGTCATCCCAATTGGATGTATCAACTTCGAAGCAGGGAGTATTCTGAATGATAATTATTAAATTTATAATATTGTCAAAACCTCAACGATCACTATCGGATGTTCGCCAGACGGCATCGCGTATATACACGTTGACATTTTGACGACAGAGGAGTGAATATAGGAGACTGCAGGAATGCTATAATTGATTGATGCTATGAATTGTTGATAATATGTTCTCGTCATTAAACCATGTAATGTATGATGGACTCTCACACGGAATGCGTTGTCACCTTTATGAATTAAGGTTGGTGTTCACTACACACATCATTCGCGTATGACATCAGCACTTTGCTCAATTGGCAGAATTAGAACATTAAGGCGAAAGCATGAAGTCCGAATAATGAACAAAAGACCTAATACCACAAACTCAGGACTTTCACAGATAGGCCAGCTAACCATCGCCTTAACAGTTGCAACGCCTCTACAAAACACGGTGTAACAGTGATGGTGATTGATGATCTATTATGATGATGATGATGGTGGTTATGATGGTGATAATGACGAAGATAGTCAAGTAACTGTTCCATAGTTGTCTGAGTTTTTAGAACTTCTGTACGCATATCTGCACTCTTAAATTGTAATTGCTCATCCCAAATATATGCTTCCACCATTAATCTAATTCTATTTTTCCAGTATTCTACTGCACATTCTCTTCTCCTGGCTCACCACAGTCACGTATTCCTCTGTTTTTCATGCGCCCTGTTATTTCCATTATTTTTCAATATTAGCACAATTATCGCTCTATATCAGCCCTCTTGCTCAGTCGCTTCCGGGTATGCTCCATAAAACATTATGGTCATCCAATTTATTGCAGTTTTCTTACATGCAATAATAACTTCATTTGTAATTCCGACGATTTCTGCTGTCCTGAGCACCACATTTGTTTGCGCAATAGACACTTTCTCCTCCTGAATGTTTGTGTTTTTTTTTTCAGTTTTTTATTTTAATATCATACTGTTTCTTTTTGTTTTCCTTACCACTATCATCATCTTCATTATTTTTCAGGTCACTATGGAGAAGAGGCCTTATCAGTCAATGCGAGGCCCTCCAGTTTGTCCTATCCATTCAAGGTCTTTCGATGTCTTTATCCTTGTTATATCCGTGTTCAGCTCTTTTCTCAATGTATTTATGTGTCTTCCTTTATTTCTGTTTGCTTCGAGGATTCCAGAACAAGGACTGCCTGTAAAGCTATAAACTTGTGTCTTCAGTGAGTGACCTATTCAACGCCAGTTATAAAGTCCCACGAATACCTCCACTGTGATCTCACTGTTCCACCAACTCCATGTTAAAATCTCATAATCTCTCATTACATCGCCATTGTTTACTTTATTCTTCTTTGATCCTTAGCCGCCGACTGTCAAAGCAGTCAGTGGCCATCACGACTGGTGGCTTCTTGTAGGGCGGCAACAAACTGCTTCCACTTTGTTTGGTCGACGGCCATCACGTACAGTTCCTCAATTCTAGTTCATTCTTTGCATCTCAGCCTCCACAGTTCTCCGTCAAGTTGTTTTTGTGATCGTTTGATAAGAAGAGTCATAATTAGAATAAACGCTGATACTGTGCGCTGAGTGTTCTACTGAGAGGGGAGGTGCATACCTAATCAAACCCCATAACAGTGAGCAAAGCGATAAGATAGACTAGACACTTGTGGTTTGTAATATAATTTAATAACGGAGTGGTTTAGAGGTCTTGCCTTAACGCGTGTTAGGATAGGATATTTATATTATAGTAAAATGTTAATATTTCTTACTAAATCTAGGCTAATCAAAAACCCAGCAAACTAGCGGTCTTATGGTCTTATAAGCATCCAGAGATATTATTTTATTTGTTGAGTCTTCGAGTTGTGACCTGTGCGGCCCATTTTCTTCATTCATGAGAGAGGCCAAACTAGAAAAAATAAACATAATATTAACTGGACCTGAACATTCCTCTTCTTCTTCTTTGATACTTAGCCGCCGACCGTCAAAGCAGTCAGTGACCATTACGCCTGGTGGCGTCTTGTAGGGCAACAACAAATTGATTCCACTTTGCTCGGTCTGCGGCCATCCATCGTACAGTGCGCCAACTCTGGTTCATTCTTTGCATCTCAGCCTCCACAGTCCTTCGCCAAGTTGTTTTTGGTCGGCCTCTCTTTCGTTTTCCTTCAGGGGTCCATAGCATAGCTGTTCTTGTGATGGCATCGGGGTCTCTTCTGAGGACATGGCCAACCCAGCTCTAGCGTCTGCCAACTATGATGGTGTGCATGTCCTCTTGCTTGCTCCGAGTAAGCAGATCTTGGTTGGTGATGGTATTCGGCCAAAAGATTCGGAGAATTTTTCTTAGGCATGTTGTGTGAAAAGAGGACAATTTCGACATTTCCTTCTCTGTAACTCTCCAGCTCTCCGCGCCATAGAGAAGCACAGAAAGCACACAGCTCTGATATAATCCTAATTTTGTGCTTGTGCTGTACTGAGAGGACTTCCTGATGTTGTTTAGACTAAAAAAGGCTGTTCTTGCTTTGTTCATTCTGTTGTTGGTGTCTTTGCTTGATCCGCCGTCTGGTGTTACTATGCATCCTAGGTATGTGAAGGCATCTGTCTGATACAGTTGCTGATTCCTTACTGATATGGGCTCAGGGTTGCTCACATTGAGCGACATGACCTCTGTCTTCTTGAGGTTGATGTTCAAGCTGGCTATACTTATTAAGTCTTTCCGTTTTTTTCCTGGATGTGTTGATGTGAATGTGCTAGCAGTGCAATGTCATCTGCATATTCCAGATCTTCCAATGTAGAAAACGTAGTCCATCTTATTCCTCTCGGATTGTCCTCTGTTGTCTGGCGCATCACCCAGTCTATGACTGTTAAAAATAGAGTGGTTGATAAGATGTTTATTTCTGCCTGAAGGTAATTGCTGAAATCTGTTTAAGTAAATGAAGTATTAGGAGTTGACGAGTCTGAC
Source organism: Oreohelix idahoensis (assembly GCA_024509875.1). NCBI lineage: Eukaryota > Metazoa > Mollusca > Gastropoda > Stylommatophora > Oreohelicidae > Oreohelix > Oreohelix idahoensis. The sequence continues at coordinate 844,336 of JAMPIV010004998.1, forward strand.
AGATTTCGCTTGTTCGCTAAAGTGTTGATTGCTTTCCATATATCTTTACTGTTTGTTTTGTTCTGAACCACATTTTTAAAGTATTTTTTTTTCTCTACGAATTAAATATTGCACGTTGTTGCTCTGTGCTTTGTATACGTTAAAGTTCTTGTTTTTGTGAGCTTGATCTCCCTGTCTCATGGCTTCCGGCATTGCTTGTGTGATCCAAGGAGATTTGATCTGTCGTTTCACATGAACTTCTTTAGATAGATAGATAGATAGATAGATAGATAGATAGATAGATAGATAGATAGATAGATAGATAGATAGATAGATAGATAGATAGATAGATAGATAGATAGATAGATAGATAGATAGATAGATAGATAGATAGATAGATAGATAGATAGATAGATAGATAGATAGATAGATAGATAGGCAGGCAGGCAGGCAGGCAGACAGACAGACAGACAGACAGACAGATAGACAGATAGACAGATAGACAGATAGATAGATAGATAGATAGATAGATAGATAGATAGATAGATAGATAGATAGATAGATAGATAGATAGATAGATAGATAGATAGATAGGTAGGTAGGTAGGTAGGTAGGTAGGTAGGTAGGTAGGTAGGTAGGTAGGTAGGTAGGTAGGTAGGTAGGTAGGTAGGTAGGTAGGTAGGTAGGTAGGTAGGTAGGTAGGTAGGTAGGTAGGTAGATAGATAGATAGATAGATAGATAGATAGATAGATAGATAGATAGATAGATAGATAGATAGATAGATAGATAGATAGATAGATAGATAGATAGATAGATAGATAGATAGATAGATAGATAGATAGATAGATAGATAGATAGATAGATAGATAGATAGATAGATAGATAGATAGATAAACTCGCATTCATGAGCTGCATATTTCGACCATCGTACTGCAGTTTCCAAAGGTGAAAGTAAAACATATTAATCAATGACGTAAATGATTTTAACAAGTGTCGGCAGCCTCTGCTCAACAGGGTTTACCTGGTGAGCACAAATAAACCACAGCTTTATTCTCTTGCAAATTATGGCGTTTCTTAACGGTAAACACACTCGCTCTCGAAGTCCAAATAACACGTAAACAATAAAGACTCAATATGGTTAATGTGCCTCATTTTTGTTTTCAAAGAAACTCGCTGGGTTCAAAACGATTGTTTCATGGCAAATCAAAAATGTGGCATGTACGCTATCTAGGTCTGTAATTGCTAGACCCTTCGGTGAAAGTTGCAGATAACAACCAGCTTAAGGTGATAAAGTCGACAGGGATGATCATGTCGGCGTGAGAACCTAATTAGCATTGTGCATTCATAGATCACTGTGAGTCAAAGAAGAGTTATGATACCCCACGGACATAACCAGAGGCAGTAAATATATATATATATATATATATTACTAGTATATATATATATATATATATATATATATATATATATATATATACTAGTAATAACCCGTCAACATTGACAGGTTATTAATTATAGTGTGTTGTTTCTGTTACATGTATTACAGACTACTGTGTATCACTATTGTGGTCATTTCATTGCAGGCGACCGTTATTAAATATTTGTAGTGAAAATTATATGGATGTATTAAATATGAAGACATGGATTAACCTTACCTAAATGAAATGTGGAGCAGTGAACTAATGGACTGTAAATTGACTAAATAACTAACATTTCTTTTATGACAACATGTCTCGTAATTGTTCTTGCATATTTTAAAATCTTGCCCTGGTCGACTTACTGCCTCAGAGAAGCCATGGTCGACTTACTGCCTCTGAGAACAACGTTTGAAGTTTGACGAAACTCCAGTTCATGTCTTATTTGACTTGTCCATGTTTGTTGAAGTTTTTGTGGTAAAATGTTTTTACGGGATGGGGTAACCAGCCCCATGCCCAACCCTCCTTAGTCGCTTTTACGACATGCCTGGTAGGGTACAGTGGTACTATTCTTTGCTCCCCTTTCGGGCCCCGGTGTGAGAAGTTAATGTGATTGAATTTACAACAGGCCCCCAAGTTTCGGTTCCTAGCATTTTTTTTTACGTTTTTAAGGAAGATTACGGTGGGATTTTTTATCTTATTCGTTTTTTTTATTTCTCTTTGTATAATAATAGAGTTTGGACTTTTTGTGTAGATTAAGAATTACGGTTTCTAGCAAAGATGGTAGTTTTAACTTTTAGACTGGCACCAGCGCGCTGTTTCATTGAGATAATTCGTTCATGGAAGATTTTCCAGTGTAACATAATGGCAGAGCATTTTCGGTTCTTCTCAGTGAGCGCGCTATAATTTTTAGTAAGGGTGAAATCAGATGGGGGTAGAGGGGGAGTTTTAAGCGCGTGGAAACAGGTCAGTAACGGAAATTTTCCGCTTGACCGTAAGTTCTAAATTTAGAAATGACCGTGGGCGATTCCTGGCACGTTGGTTGGTTCATAGATCGACCCGCTTAAGAACAAAGCCTAGCTATGACTCACGCGTAGCGTGGTCTGGGGTAATAAATAAGCGGGATTCCCTGGCAGAAGTGGGAGAATTTTTTGAACTTCTACGCCTTGGGAAGGAACTGCCACAGAGCCGACTGCTCTTTCGAGAGAAATTCGTGCTGGTAAATATGAAGTTAATTAAGCTTTAATAGTTTATAAGATTTTTGCAGAGTTGTTTCTAGGAGGTAAAGTTAATTCATAGAAGTAGAGCCATCAATGCTAAATCTTTTAAGTGAATATAACTGACAGCGCAATTAGGTAATTTGTGAAAAGGTAGTAGGGAATTTGATAGTTTCCTCAGAGTAGCTGTTTGTATAAATTGGAATATTACTGTTATTTGTCAGAAGACAGGGGATCTAATTTTTCCTGGATTTGTGATTTTAAATGGTGCAGCGTAAAACACGCTCGCGGAATTAAATTAATTTTAGTTCGTAACGGACATGCCATGAGTTCCCTCTTATCTAAATTATTATCAGAGTGCATTCATTCTTTTTATGAGATAATGAAAGCTTAAAGATGGTAGATGTTAAATACTATAATTTTGAGACACGATGCACGTAATTTCATTGTGATTTTCAAGGATTTGGAGAGGGGTACCTAAGCACGTGCTGCATGTCCTTTTTTTTTAGTGGGGTGAATCTGATAACGGAAGGAGAGGGGAGATAACTAGGCATGCATTGTAAAATAGGATTTCAGTTCCTTTAGAGATTTTAATGTACATTGTTATCAGAGTTATAATATTAGCGAATAATATGCTAGGGTTTAGGTGTGTATTTAATTGTTCAAGTGTGTGTAAATTACCAGCGGACTAATTTGTGTAACGCTGTGGTAATAGAACGAGTGGCTTTAAATGTTAGAGCATGGGAAATTGTGTATTTTTCTCTGTGTGGGTAAAACCTACATTTTGAAGTCAGCAGTTACGGGTCTAGTTGGGATTTTTAATTAGTCCCTTATTTAATAGACATATGTTTATACTGATGAATTCATGGAGACGGGAGATTATTGTCTCGGGTGAAGTCTATTGTATTTTGGTAGCCAGGTAAACATATCGATCATTGTTAAATAAGTAGGGCCAGGAATTTACTGGCAACAGGTTCATTCAGTGGTTAGAATGTTGTGACGGGCTAACCTAAGCTGAGTCTGGAGATTAGAGTGTCGATAGGACAGTATTTGAGGGAAAGTGGGGGTAGGCATGTTTACTAATCGCTGAAGCGATACTAGAGCATGGGAGCTGTAAGGAAGATTTGAAAACTTAGGTGTTAGAGATTTGCAAAAACTTAAGTGTTAGATATTTGAGACTTAAGTGGTTGAAGAGTTGGGATTTAAGTGTTGAAGAGTGAGAGTTAAGGGAGTTAAGTGTTAAGGATATGGGAAATTTGTTGTGCGATATATATTTGTTATTGTTTTGTCCACAGCAGATATTTTCCAGGCGTGGCAGCGAGGGCTACAGTAGTCCTACAGCTGGCTAGAAGTTCGCCGGTCTTCTCAGGAGAAGAAGAGTCGGCAGAGCCAGAAAAGAAAGTGGAGTGGTGACAAGGTGGTCACTGGTGCAAAAGTTTTGTACCCAAGAGAGAGCAGGGAGCTGGAAGCACAGACTTCTTCAGCAAGAACAGATGTTCTTACCAAAATTCGGAGCTAGTTACGCTCATGTTAAACACACATTGATCATAGGCGCAGGGCCTAAAAAGTGTCGTGAATTTCGGGCATAATAATCCCGACAGCCTTGAGCCCACGAGCAGGGTATCCGGGCTACTGCAAAGTAATAATTCGTCTAGTTGGAAGCAGCAATAGACCACGTCCCGAGTTTAATTTACCAAGCAAGTCAGCAGCTACAACAGGCGGAGAAGAGGGGAAAGGGTTAACATCCCTCTTTACTGCACGAGATCGATAGAGAGAAGGAGAGTAGTGGAGGAGTCGTTTCTGTAGGAACTAGGAGTGTCAGACAGACACTGAACATAACATTGGAACTCAGCAAGTCATCTGTAAGTTGTGTCGGAGGTGATAGAAGGGTTCTGGTCATGGACTTTGTGATAGTCAGAGAATATTTAGCCTTGTGATAGTCAGAGAATATTTAGCCTATAGTGGAGCAGCGGTGTAGGCACGTCATTTGTGTAGAACCACGTCTGCAGACAGACGAACAGTAGGAGTTAGGGTGTGTTTACACGATATCAGGTTGATTAGGAGAAAGACGGATCTGGTGTTCGAGATCCTCCTTCACATGTTGTTGTATTACTTACCTTTCTTCCTTACAGGTTGAGGGGAGGGCGACCGTGGGGTTACCTTACCTAATCACTTGAAATTAATTGTTATGTTTTTTCCAGGTGTGTGTGAACACGCATGTTAAATTCTATTTTGTAGTATGTTCTATGAATTTTCTGTGGTGTAAATAAAATCCATTGTAAATTTTCCGGCTGGATCAGTCACTTACTTCAACCTATATGTTGTCTGTAAGTGGTGTCTGTGGTGTTAAGTAATTAAACCTTATCCCAGTTTTGGTAGCTAGAGGTAGTGAGGTTATCGCAAAACGTTACGTCACTTAGTGGCAAGGGAGAGTCAATTTCGGTTCTCGACCCTTGACGCCAATAGCCTCATCTCCCACAGTCACTGTTATTTTCTTCTGAAATCTATCTTCTTAGTCTTTCTTTCCACTAGGGTCTAGTCTATTTAGGTAGACAGCCTCTAGTCCTAAATCCACTTCGTGACAAAGTGGGTGCTATCGTCCGGTGAATCATCTTTGTTACGTTCAATTCTGTGATCTTGACAAGTGGCGGCGTTCGTCCGGTAGATCATCTTTGTTGGGATCAATTCTGTGATCGTGTCAAGATTCATAGATTGTTTCTATAGGAAAGGTCTGGAAAATAGATTTCTTTATAATATCCCCTAGACTAGAGCTATATAAACTGATCCAGCTAATAGTTTTTTTCCACAGGAAGTTTCTCCACAGGGTGCAGTCAGATTGTAGCTGTAGTTAGTTGATGACTAGAGGTAACTGATGGCTAACTGAATTTTTCTTAACAGGAAGGTAAATTCGGGTTTTTAGGTAGCTGCTTAATGAAAATTTTTTCAGGTAGTTCTTCAGATTGGTGCTAGTCTGAGTTTGGGTTTTGGGACATTGGTTACACAGGGAGTAGTGCCCAGAAGGTAACAGTAAATTTTTCGTGTTCCTTTTTTGTCATTTCCCCTCGTTGTGAGTTACTGCTGATTTGTCAGGTAAGATGGCTGAATTGGTCAAGCTACTTACTGCATGGAAGGACGCAGCTAAAAGCATGGGGATGAATGAGGCCGAGACTAGGGCTTACATTATGAGGGAACAGGACCGGCAGACGGAGAGAGAGAAAAGGGAAGCGGAGAAAGAAGAGAGGGCCCGACTGGCAGAGATGGACCTGCGTAAATTGGAAGCGGAGAAAGAAGAGAGGGCCCGACTGGCAGAGATGGACCTACGTAAATTGGAAGCGGAGAAAGAAGAGAGGGCCCGACTGGCAGAGATGGACCTGCGTAAATTGGAAGCGGAGAAAGAAGAGAAGGCCCGACAGGCAGAGGAGAGAAAGGCAGAAAGGGAGGCGAAGGAAAGGGCCACAGAAGCAGAGAGACAGCATGAACTTGCCCTGCGTTCACTGGAACTGCAGTACCGATCTTCGAAAGGCAGTTCGGCTAACGGAGATTCTCCCGGAGCAGGGGCGACAGACACCTCAGGAAACGGAGGGCCCCGGATGGCAGCCATGAATTTTCCAATGGACTCTTTCCCTAACGGGAATGAGAAAATTGACATATTCCTGGAAAAATTTGAACGAATGGCAAAAGCGTATGGGTTGGATGAGAGTTTGTGGTGCCTCAAATTATCTCAGTCGTTGAAAAACCAGGCCTACGACATCTATAGTAAGATGCTCAGTGATGAACAAAATAACTTTGAGGCCCTTCGTAACGCACTGTTACAACGCTTTCAGTGGACTCCCCGTAAGTGCCAAGCTATGTTCAGGGAGAGCAGGCCGGAGAAAGGAGAAAGTTTTCCCCATTTCGCAGAAAGGCTGAAGAATTATCTCACTCGTTGGAGAGAATTGTCGGGTCTAGCAAAAACTTTTGAAGGACTCGAAGAGCTTGTCATGTGCGAACAAGTGAAAGCACACATGTCTCCAGACTTGAGGAGGTATCTGGCGGAGCAGGGCGCCCAGCAACTGGACCAGATCATTCTTTTTGCTGAAAGGTTCCAGACGGCACAGGCCGAAGTACTGGGCCAGAAACGAAAACACCCAGACCTGCCAGCACTGGACCAAGGAGCATCGGCATCGCAGTCGTTTTCGTCTTCTGCTCATCAGCAGCAGGGGCCGTCTCGCAAGGAGCCCCATCCCATTCATAACCTGCGGCCCCAACCGCATAACAGAGCACAGGCGACAACGTCTCATGAACCTGCTAGAAACAGGGGAGAAAACGACAGGTACTGTCGCAATTGCCGTACTACCTCTCACTGGACTTCTCGGTGTGTAAACAAACCACCCACTCACCATACAGCGTGTTTAAGGGCGGTGAGAGTGAAAAAAGGGAACAATTGGGAACCTTTCAAATCAGAGAAGTGTTTCTCTAACAGCGGACCAGCAGTAGTGAATGGGACTGCTACCACTTGTTTATTTGACAGCGGGCTTACTTACCCGAGTATAGTCGCCCGACATTTGGTACAACCAGGCCAAATGACTAAGGAAAAGGTTGATATTGGTGGAGTTTTGAGGGGAGGGACCTCACAGCGTCTGCAGATAGCCAATATTAAGGTGGAGAGCAGGTTTGTGCGTGGCACAATCAAAGCTGCTGTAATGGAACAGCCAGCTTATGACTTCATCTTGGGGGCCCCATATATAGTTTTGGGAAACCCCCCAGTCCCGATCCTTGCTGGTGCAAGGGGGCCTACTACAGGCCAGAGAAGTGAAAAGGGAATGTCCCGGATTCACGGAGCCCCACGAGAGCTCAACCAGCCACGCCTTGAGATGGAGAGGTTAAATACCTCCAAGGTTAGTGGAATGGTTTTTGCAGAGGCGTATCCCTCTGACAGCCCTGTTAAGCCGAAGGGCCAAACAGCGGCGACGCCTTTGATTTTGGAAATACCTTCGTTGTCGTCGGGAATTAGGCCCCCGATGGTATTACCTCCTGAGAGCGAGGAACATACTGACAAGAGTGGTAGAACGTATGTACACGACCAGCGCAATCTTCATAGGGCAGAAGACAGCGAATCGAGCGAACATATGTTTCCAACCAGCCCTGGAGCCCCATCCGACCAGCACTTTACTCAGACGGAGGAGGACAGTGATCTGAGAAACCGTTTGCCTATAAACGGAGATGGGCCCCATCCCGCTGCTAGCTCGCTAACAGAAAGCGGCTCTTGCAAAGAGGCAAGAAGCAAAAACGTACCACCAAATGCGTTCTGCTTAGTAGGGGAAACGGATGTCGCTGAGGTCAGGCGCAACCCAGTGAGAACCCCTGGTGGGAGAGTAGAGAAAGGAGCAATCTCTACGCAACCTCTAGGCAAACCAGAGGGGAGTGAAGCGATCGGAGAATTTATGCTGGAAGCACCAGATAGTTCGCACCTTCATCGCCATATACCTGCGGTCTCAAACCCGCCGAGATGCAGCAAGGTAGTCGCCATCGTCAGGCAGCCACAAAGCCAGTTGGTCAGGGCAGCCGACCAAGACAGTTTTTTTACGGACATAGCCAAGGAAGGTTCAGACCCACCATTGGATGGCACAGGTCCGAAGAAAGATCAACTCTTCCACCGGAGCATGGGAGTTGGTAGAAGAAGAAGGAGGAAACGTAGAAGAAGAAAGTTGCAGGACAACCATGGGAGTTGTAGTTGCCAGGCGGAAATAACCAGTCGTGACCATGAGACTTCAGGACTGACAGTCAGATCTGTAGACTTGTATAGGGGCCAGTCTGGAAATACAAGATCACATTAAATTAGATCGTGTACCACGAACTTGAAGAGGGGGGTAATGTGAGAAGTTAATGTGATTGAATTTACAACAGGCCCCAAGTTTCGGTTCCTAGCATTTTTTTTACGTTTTTAAGGAAGATTACGGTGGGATTTTTTATCTTATTCGTTTTTTTTATTTCTCTTTGTATAATAATAGAGTTTGGACTTTTTGTGTAGATTAAGAATTACGGTTTCTAGCAAAGATGGTAGTTTTAACTTTTAGACTGGCACCAGCGCGCTGTTTCATTGAGATAATTCGTTCATGGAAGATTTTCCAGTGTAACATAATGGCAGAGCATTTTCGGTTCTTCTCAGTGAGCGCGCTATAATTTTTAGTAAGGGTGAAATCAGATGGGGGTAGAGGGGGAGTTTTAAGCGCGTGGAAACAGGTCAGCAACGGAAATTTTCCGCTTGACCGTAAGTTCTAAATTTAGAAATGACCGTGGGCGATTCCTGGCACGTTGGTTGGTTCATAGATCGACCCGCTTAAGAACAAAGCCTAGCTATGACTCACGCGTAGCGTGGTCTGGGGTAATAAATAAGCGGGATTCCCTGGCAGAAGTGGGAGAATTTTTTGAACTTCTACGCCTTGGGAAGGAACTGCCACAGAGCCGACTGCTCTTTCGAGAGAAATTCGTGCTGGTAAATATGAAGTTAATTAAGCTTTAATAGTTTATAAGATTTTTGCAGAGTTGTTTCTAGGAGGTAAAGTTAATTCATAGAAGTAGAGCCATCAATGCTAAATCTTTTAAGTGAATATAACTGACAGCGCAATTAGGTAATTTGTGAAAAGGTAGTAGGGAATTTGATAGTTTCCTCAGAGTAGCTGTTTGTATAAATTGGAATATTACTGTTATTTGTCAGAAGACAGGGGATCTAATTTTTCCTGGATTTGTGATTTTAAATGGTGCAGCGTAAAACACGCTCGCGGAATTAAATTAATTTTAGTTCGTAACGGACATGCCATGAGTTCCCTCTTATCTAAATTATTATCAGAGTGCATTCATTCTTTTTATGAGATAATGAAAGCTTAAAGATGGTAGATGTTAAATACTATAATTTTGAGACACGATGCACGTAATTTCATTGTGATTTTCAAGGATTTGGAGAGGGGTACCTAAGCACGTGCTGCGTGTCCTTTTTTTTTAGTGGGGTGAATCTGATAACGGAAGGAGAGGGGAGATAACTAGGCATGCATTGTAAAATAGGATTTCAGTTCCTTTAGAGATTTTAATGTACATTGTTATCAGAGTTATAATATTAGCGAATAATATGCTAGGGTTTTGGTGTGTATTTAATTGTTCAAGTGTGTGTAAATTACCAGCGGACTAATTTGTGTAACGCTGTGGTAATAGAACGAGTGGCTTTAAATGTTAGAGCATGGGAAATTGTGTATTTTTCTCTGTGTGGGTAAAACCTACATTTTGAAGTCAGCAGTTACGGGTCTAGTTGGGATTTTTAATTAGTCCCTTATTTAATAGACATATGTTTATACTGATGAATTCATGGAGACGGGAGATTATTGTCTCGGGTGAAGTCTATTGTATTTTGGTAGCCAGGTAAACATATCGATCATTGTTAAATAAGTAGGGCCAGGAATTTACTGGCAACAGGTTCATTCAGTGGTTAGAATGTTGTGACGGGCTAACCTAAGCTGAGTCTGGAGATTAGAGTGTCGATAGGACAGTATTTGAGGGAAAGTGGGGGTAGGCATGTTTACTAATCGCTGAAGCGATACTAGAGCATGGGAGCTGTAAGGAAGATTTGAAAACTTAGGTGTTAGAGATTTGCAAAAACTTAAGTGTTAGATATTTGAGACTTAAGTGGTTGAAGAGTTGGGATTTAAGTGTTGAAGAGTGAGAGTTAAGGGAGTTAAGTGTTAAGGATATGGGAAATTTGTTGTGCGATATATATTTGTTATTGTTTTGTCCACAGCAGATATTTTCCAGGCGTGGCAGCGAGGGCTACAGTAGTCCTACAGCTGGCTAGAAGTTCGCCGGTCTTCTCAGGAGAAGAAGAGTCGGCAGAGCCAGAAAAGAAAGTGGAGTGGTGACAAGGTGGTCACTGGTGCAAAAGTTTTGTACCCAAGAGAGAGCAGGGAGCTGGAAGCACAGACTTCTTCAGCAAGAACAGATGTTCTTACCAAAATTCGGAGCTAGTTACGCTCATGTTAAACACACATTGATCATAGGCGCAGGGCCTAAAAAGTGTCGTGAATTTCGGGCATAATAATCCCGACAGCCTTGAGCCCACGAGCAGGGTATCCGGGCTACTGCAAAGTAATAATTCGTCTAGTTGGAAGCAGCAATAGACCACGTCCCGAGTTTAATTTACCAAGCAAGTCAGCAGCTACAACAGGCGGAGAAGAGGGGAAAGGGTTAACATCCCTCTTTACTGCACGAGATCGATAGAGAGAAGGAGAGTAGTGGAGGAGTCGTTTCTGTAGGAACTAGGAGTGTCAGACAGACACTGAACATAACATTGGAACTCAGCAAGTCATCTGTAAGTTGTGTCGGAGGTGATAGAAGGGTTCTGGTCATGGACTTTGTGATAGTCAGAGAATATTTAGCCTTGTGATAGTCAGAGAATATTTAGCCTATAGTGGAGCAGCGGTGTAGGCACGTCATTTGTGTAGAACCACGTCTGCAGACAGACGAACAGTAGGAGTTAGGGTGTGTTTACACGATATCAGGTTGATTAGGAGAAAGACGGATCTGGTGTTCGAGATCCTCCTTCACATGTTGTTGTATTACTTACCTTTCTTCCTTACAGGTTGAGGGGAGGGCGACCGTGGGGTTACCTTACCTAATCACTTGAAATTAATTGTTATGTTTTTTCCAGGTGTGTGTGAACACGCATGTTAAATTCTATTTTGTAGTATGTTCTATGAATTTTCTGTGGTGTAAATAAAATCCATTGTAAATTTTCCGGCTGGATCAGTCACTTACTTCAACCTATATGTTGTCTGTAAGTGGTGTCTGTGGTGTTAAGTAATTAAACCTTATCCCAGTTTTGGTAGCTAGAGGTAGTGAGGTTATCGCAAAACGTTACGTCACTTAGTGGCAAGGGAGAGTCAATTTCGGTTCTCGACCCTTGACGCCAATAGCCTCATCTCCCACAGTCACTGTTATTTTCTTCTGAAATCTATCTTCTTAGTCTTTCTTTCCACTAGGGTCTAGTCTATTTAGGTAGACAGCCTCTAGTCCTAAATCCACTTCGTGACACCCGGTAACATACGAGTGCAGTTTATGTACTGTTTATCAATTGTGTTATAGGCTTCTTTCCATAATCAAACAGTTCATGCACACCTTCATGTGTGCACTTTGTCTATTTTCGGGAGAGTACATATAAGGAGAAACAATACAATTATTGTCTAACTTTCAACCACAGTTGCACCCCCTTAGCCGTGGTTGAAAATAGAACAAGTGCGCAAATGATGGTGTGCAAAATGTGACAGACCGACTGACCGAAGTACTTATGGCGGGTATTATGGTATTGAATGTATATATATATATATATATATATATATATATATATTATATATATATATATATATATATATATATATATATATATATATATATATATATATATAGAGAGAGAGAGAGAGAGAGAGAGAGAGAGAGAGAGAGAGAAAACTGGTGGAGGGGATTATAGATCATGATTCAGGTTTGAGTTGATGGACAATGATGCTGCTAGTTCATCGTGATCCCAGCCTGCTTTTTTCATCTTCTCTGTATGATAGATAAATATTAGCCTTCTTTATCCTCTCTCTCTCTCTCTTTCTCTCTCTCTCTCTCTTTCTCTCTCTTTCTCTCTTTCTCTTTCCCTCTCTTTCTCTTTCTTTCAAATTCGTTCTTAAAATCCTGTCACATAGCGCTTTAACGTATCTGTGGCAAATTTTCTAATTGGCTTTTTGACATCCTTTTTCAATTTCTCTTTCATTTTTTTGTAAGAATTCTTCCTATGTTTTTGTACTCTGGAACGTGTTTGAGCTTGAAGTTGTCCACAGTTATCTTAAGTGGGCCTGGTGATCTGCTAATCTTCATTTCTGCTGTCTTTGATGTGCTGATGTTCATTCCATATCTTCTACACGTTGAATGAAGCGCACTGTTAGTAAATAATTAATATTACTGCCATAGTAATAATAATATATATTTGCACTGATACAATATAGTATTTATAATTCAATAAAAGTGCTAAATACATACCATATTGATTGAATCCAAGCTAACAAGATAATAAAAATCTCTGCGTATATTACCTGTTGGTTTTGTTAATGATCCACACATTAAAGGGAAAGAAAGAAAGCAAGGCTTCTGTAGAGACAACGATCGTCATCCCTCCTTTCTTCCTTCTCTTCCCCCCACCCCCGAGCTGAACTTCCGTGCTCTACAAACACAGGAAGCACTCTTTATTCATAACGATTACCCAAACAATTACTCAATTTGATTAACTGTTTTTCGCTGCTTGGTTAGCAAGACTACAGTTTGTCTGTTTGCATTTATTTTGCTTGTTTTACTTCTGGCGGTTGTTAGTATCTCATTATCCTTTCCTACTACTCAAGCGCTTGTTTGTGTACCCATTTTAAGCGACGTCTTCGCACTTCTGGGCCACGGTTTCTTTGATTTTGCCACGGCTACATTTTCTTAATTTAATAAATGCTAAATTGTGATCGACCTGGAATGGGACCAGAATTCATATACTTTTCATCGCTCTCGTGTAAAGCAATATTCGGACTGATCAAGTGCCATCCCCAAGGTCGAAGGTTAGCTACTTTGTCTGTGTCTTGTCTTGATGGTACAGACTATTTCCCGTACCAGACTATTTCCCGCCGCCCCGAACTATGTTCCACCCCAGACTATTTCCGCCATCTCTTGATGTTTCCTTCCATCATATTCGGCTGTTTTTCTCTTGTCTTCCCGCCCAGACCATGAGGCAACCTTTCGTGTCAACATTTTTAAGAAAATGTTTTTGTTGTTTTTTTAATCTGCAACGCCGTTTCGGGACTCATAAGCTAAGTTTTTTTTCTGCTCGTTTGGTCTAAATCTTGATTAGATTGTGTTGTCTATTACTTACTACATATTTATTATTCCTGTCTGTTTCTTGACGAAGACATCGTTACTGATACCCTCGACTCTAACGGTTGTGACAATATAGTGTCTGGATCTTCTTTTTTGTTGAAATCTTTAAATTGATTGTTTTAACGTCGATGGCAAAGTGTTTTTCTTTACTTATCTTTATTAAAGCATTTAAAACTGTGTAATATAAAACACAGTTTTATATGCTTTCACTTGTTATTCTTCACCTTTCCGTGGAGCGCAGGTCTTCAAAAATGCTCTTCAAGTCCTGCTGCCCTGAACCTTCCGTTCAATTCCTTTGCATGTCATCTTTACCCCTGACGTTCATCTCCAATTCTCATCTCCATGTGTGCGTGTGCTTTGTCTCCTTCTATTTCTCTTACGCTGGAAATTCTATAATAAGGCCTGCTTTGTAATACTATCAACTTGCCTCTTCTCCTAAAACAATGTTCCACTGGTATTTTCTCGGTTCTATCCATCAGTTCAACACTGGTGATCTTGTCATACAATCTTAATTCTTCTATCATGCATAAGGACCCGTTTATTTATTTATTTTTTAAACGTTATATACAGTTTTATAATATTATTTACTTCATTTCTACAAAATATCCATACCTTGACTTGAGAATAGCTTCATCAGTCCAGTTTGTGCTCTGGTTTCGGGCAATGTTTGACTATGACATCAAAGAAAAGAGGCTGGCACCTTCATCATGTGAAAGACATTGCGACAGAAACCACTGCTGCAAAAGCATCTGATTACTTTGAGCAGGCTTCCTGTAAAGGGGAGCAGCTGCACTGATGGTCACATGCTCCGTAATGAGAGTAAATAAAAATGATGCTATGACAAAACGTGCTGGTATAACCAACCCACTCATGCATGTAGTCAATAGTTGGAAGAGACGCGATATGTTGAAACCTAGCGAACACTAAACACAACAAATTTTTCTTTTTTTATGACAGAAGGACCAACCATTGGTCAATTAAAGTATATCTGATCTATACTGTAATAAGGGGACCGCATAAGTGATTGCGCCATTCATTAGACTGGATATCCCTAGCTACACACCAGGTGTTGCGTGTGGAAAATCGCATTAATGACCCCTGTCCCCGAAGCACTATTTTTCTGGTGCGTAGTTGCAGGGAGGATAGTATGATTCGCTTCCGTAGCTAGGCGGTTTTGCGGTTCGGATGGTCTTGGGCTCGATTCTCCGGCGAGCCTATCACTTCTGTTGTTTTTCTGTTGTCTAGTTTTCTACTTCTTTATTTCTCACGAGTGCTTGAAACATACCTTTATGAGTGTTACATTTATTTAATCAATAAAAGTAACGTCACACTATAAGAATTATAGAAAGTAGGCCCGGCAGGTGGTTAAATAATGAATGATAGTTTCTTGTAAGGCCCAGAGCCCGATGATGACTATTGACAAATACTCCACAGAGTAAATAAAATGTCAGACTTCAGTCTCAAAACTTGGACGTAAATCCAATGACAATCAATAACCAAAGTTTACATTTTATTTATAAATCTCTGGATTAGAAAATAAATCTCTATAGTTAATGTTCTTGTTTGAGCACTGCTTCGCGGAATTGATTGACAGAAAAGGTTTGCTCTAATAAAAAATATTTAGGAAAAGACATGAATTATAAATAAACGAAGAAATCTCTGTTTTTGCTGCGTTTATGTTATACTGCTCCGGAAAAAGAAAACGAGAATATGTGAGATAAATGAAAAAAAGTTAGAAAATGGAATTGTATTGTCACCAGATATAAAGTTCGGTAAGAAGATTGGAATAATTATCAGGTATAGCTGTGGAAGATAAAGCGAGTGTGGATATTTCATATATTCTAGAAGTTTTGGCATTTACGTTTGAAATCGTGCTGCACAATTAGTGATGGAAATAGAGAGACTGGGGATGGGGGGCGGGGGGAGGGGGCTGAGCTGTGTTAGAGTGGCTTAAAACTGAGAGAATGTTGGTAATGTTGATGCGCTGATATTGATGAAGACAGAGAGCATGTTGATAGGTGTGATGCCTGTTATTAACGACGGTGTTCGCAGTTATGGTACCCTATTAAAGATGAAATTGGGAAAGAGTTGATAGTTTTAACTGCCTGTTTGTCACGGATTGCCTCTCCTTAGCTCTGCAGTAGTGGTGGTCCAACACTGGCCAAAACTCAAGAGTATCTAATGTGGCCTTCAAGGGTATCTACCTTCTCACAAGATTACTCTTGGGAGAGGGGTAGATAGTAGGATAATGATGCTTATATCTCAAGTGCGTTTCATAAGATATTTCCGAAGTCAAGAACAATGCTGCATTGGCAGGGCAATTGTTAACTTTTATCGGTCCGCCGCCTTTTTATTAAGAATTAAGCAATTGTTTTAGCCCGTTCAAGCCACCATCTTGTGTAAATTCAGCGAAATTCTTTTCTAAGAATTAGCTCTATATATGTAAATATATGTCTAAGTATATATATATATATATGTATGTATGTATGTATGTATGTATGTATGTACGTACGTACGTACGTATGTACGTACATACATACATACATACGTACATACATACATACATACATACATACATACATACATACATACATACATACATACATACATACATACATACATACATACATACATACATACATACATACATACATATATACATACATATATACATATATATATATATATATATATATATATATATATATATATATATATATATATATATATATATATATATATATATATACATATATATATATATATATATATATATATATATATATATACATATATACATATATATATATACATATATATATATGTATATATATATATGTATATATGTATGTATATATATATATATATATATATATATGTTAAAGAGTCTTGCTCATACGTTTGCTCTCATACTGATAATAATTGAATAAACAATGATTGTTTAGTTTTAAAATAACATGTAACAAATTTAATAATCTATCAGTTTTAACAAGTTAAAATAACGATAAAATGACGGTGAATATTAGGTGTAATTAAAATTGTCTTCACTGAGCCTTTGGTTTGAGGATTGATTTTTTTTTTCAATTGTCCTTTTGCTGTTTCCTTGTACAAAAAAAAATGTAGCTGATCTAAGTGAGTCCGGCAGCCGTGGTTTCGTCAAGTCTTCTGTGATGAAGGCACTTCTTCACACAACTTGTCCAATTTAGGCGGTTGGTGTTGATTCCCTGCTTTTACTTCACACCTAGTGACGTCAAACTTTCGTCTTGCGGCTTCGTACCACAAACAGTCTGATAGTTTCGTTCCACGAGCTTTAGACAAAATAAAAAGAACAAATGACCCTGCTAAGTACACATGGTTCGAAGATTAACAGGCGCATTCTCTTGCTGCTCACCCGCCAATGTTAGCCTCTCTTAATAATTATATTCTTGAGTATCCACAGTGTGGCTCAGGGAAGATGATTAGAAATCACCAATATTCTTCTGGGTATTAAACTGGCAAAATATGTGCTTGAACAGCAGAAATGCCATGATTTGCCTGAAATACATTTAACAAGGTACAAATATCTCACAAAATGATACTATACACTTGATATTTTAAGTAATCATCACTCATCACTGCGCCAATCGGAGTCTGGAGTTGTTGCTGCTTTCGCGTTTCTTAGCGAATTAGCATAAAACAAACACCAGCGCTTGCTGTAGTGGTTTATGAAAGTACTATTTTAATATGTTGAGGTTGCCAGCCTCATTTATAACCACTTAGCAAGGAAAACATGTCAAATTCACATTTGTAAAATAAATGTTTACACTTACCCCAAAAGTAACTTTCGGGAACACAATCTCCTAGCACAGTTAAAATGGACACAGCACGTTGATGCTTTCGAATCACTTGGTGTGGGAAATTTTAGTATTCCTGTTATGACGGGTGATCTAATTCCTTGGGTCTCCAGTCTTTGTATTTAAAAATGCGAGTTTACTTTTAAGTTTTAAAGTTGCCCAAATACTTTGATCTTGGTCCTTTAAGTTTCCAGTCTTTGTATATAAAAAATGCGGGTTTACTTTTAAGTTTTAAAGTTGCTCACATACTTCGATTTGTCACTTATAATGTTGAATCCTTTGTCTGATCCTTCTCTTTCTGGCTGTGGTGAATTGCTAGCTTGACGTGGCGATGCAGTCTGATCTGTGACTCCGATTTCGCTAGATTATATTTCCAATTCTCAGTTCAAAATACCGACGAATTTGCCAATGGAAGTCGAAGTCTATTCCATGTTTCAAATTAAGCCAATGGTACGCTCTTTAGATTATATGGGTCGGGGTGTTAAATCGTAATATACCCCGCGTGTTTTAAAATATTACATTTTAAAATTCCAACGCTTGACCTCTTTCTAATAAGGCTACAATATTTCCGCTTTCATCTTTATGCAAACTCACAAACTAATCTGTGAACGTATTCCTGCTATTGATACAGAGATGGGCCAGCGGAAGATATTATCTCATTATCACCCGCGTCTTCGTGCATCCGCCAGACGGTTTTCTCGGACAGACAATATGGCTTTCTTTTCATCGATTGTGCGCGACCATATTGTGTCAATAGAGATCGACTCTATCAATGTGGCTAGACGACTTACGTGATAAACGTATTACCCGATGACCGGTGTAAATAGCCTGGTATTATAACGATTCACCTGGCAAAATGTAAACAAGTCTGGGCGCGGCGGGGCAAAAATGGAGGAGCATAAAATATGCCGAATAATAGGACGATGAAAGAGAAAAATGAAGAGATACCTCCGAAGAGAACGATAGTTATGAAACGTTCACCCAAATAATAGCACGATGAAAGAGAGAAAGAAGAGTGCCAAAGTACATGCACAAACCGTTTTGTCACACTGTTATTGGCGACGACTGAGAGAATCTGCAGGTTAAAGTTTCTTATAAAGAAGAAGAAGTCTTAATGTAAAACAGAGAGTTGAATTCGGAACAGGCAACAGATTAAAAGACTTTCATACCTGTGTGCTTGCGTAGAACAGAAGGATTGAAGTGGTATGAAAAAATCACTAATGTGGAACTGATGCCAGACAAGTGGCAGTGGTATAACAAGATCACTAATGTGGAACTGATGACACGAACCAGACAAGTGCCAGTGGTATAACAAGATCACTAATGTGGAACTTATGACACGAACCAGACAAGTGCCAGTGGTATAACAAGATCACTAATGTGGAACTTATGACACGAACCAGACAAGTGGCAGTGGTATAACAAGATCACTAATGTGGAACTGATGACACGAACCAGACAATTGCCAGTGGTATAACAAGATCACTAATGTGGAACTGATGATACGAACCAGACAAGTGGCAGTGGTATAACAAGATCACTAATGTGGAACTGATGACACGAACCAGACAAGTGCCAGTGGTATAACAAGATCACTAATGTGGAACTGATGACACGAACCAGACAAGTGCCAGCGGTATAACAAAATCGCTAATGTGGAACTGATGACACGAACCAGTCAAGTGCCAGTGGTATAACAAGATCACTAATGTGGAACTGATGACACGAACCATACAAGTGCCAGCGGTATAACAAAATCACTAATGTGGAACTGATGACACGAACCAGACAAATGCCAGTGGTATGACAAGATCACTAATGTCGAACTGATGACACGACCCAGACAAGTGCCAGCGGTATGACAAGATCACTAATGTGGAACTGATGACACGAACCAGACAAATGCCAGTGGTATGACAAGATCACTAATGTCGAACTGATGACACGACCCAGACAAGTGCCAGTGGTATGACAAGATCACTAATGTGGAACTGATGACACGAACCAGACAAGTGCCAGTGGTATGACAAGATCACTAATGTGGAACTGATGACACGAACCAGACAAGTGCCAGTGGTATGACAAGATCACTAATGTGGAACTGATGACACGAACCAGACAAATGCCAGTGGTATGCCAAGATCACTAATGTCGAACTGATGACACGACCCAGACAAGTGCCAGTGGTATGACAAGATCACTAATGTGGAACTGATGACACGAACCAGACAAGTGCCAGTGGTATGACAAGATCACTAATGTGGAACTGATGACACGAACCAGACAAGTGCCAGTGGTATGACAAGATCACTAATGTGGAACTGATGACACGAACCAGACAAGTGCCAGTGGTATAACAAGATCACTAATGTGGAACTGATGACACGAACCAGACAAGTGCCAGCGGTATGACAAGATCACTAATGTGGAACTGATGACACGAACCAGAGAAGTGCCAGTGGTATGACAAGATCACTAATGTGGAACTGATGACACGAACCAGACAAGTGCCAGTGGTATAACAGGATCATTAATGAGGAACTGATGACACGAACCAGACAAGTGCCAGTGGTATAACAAGATCACTAATGTGGAACTGATGACACGAACCAGACAAATGCCAGTGATATAACAAGATCACTAATGTGGAACTGATGACACGAACCAGACAAGTGCCAGTGGTATAACAAGATCACTAATGTGGAACTGATGACACGAACCAGACAAGTACCAGTGGTATAACAAGATCACTAATGTGGAACTGATGACACGAACCAGACAAGTGCCAGTGGTATAACAAGATCACTAATGTGGAACTGATGACACGAACCAGACAAGTGCCAGCGGTATGACAAGATCACTAATGTGGAACTGATGCCACGAACCAGACAAGTGCCAGCGGTATGACAAGATCACTAATGTGGAACTGATGACACGAACCAGACAAGTGCCAGCGGTATGACAAGATCACTAATGTGGAACTGATGACACGAACCAGACAAGTGCCAGTGGTATAACAAGATCACTAATGTGGAACTTATGACACGAACCAGACAAGTGCCAGCGGTATAACAAAATCACTAATGTGGAACTGATGACACGAACCAGACAAGTGCCAGTGGTATAACAAGATCACTAATGTGGAACTGATGACACGAACCAGACAAGTACCAGCGGTATAACAAGATCACTAATGTGGAACTGATGACACGAACCAGACAAGTGCCAGTGGTATGACAAGATCACTAATGTGGAACTGATGACACGAACCAGACAAGTGCCAGTGGTATGACAAGATCACTAATGTGGAACTGATGACACGAACAAGACAAGTGCCAGTGGTATAACAAGATCACTAATGTGGAACTGATGACACGAACCAGACAAGTGCCAGTGGTATAACAAGATCACTAATGTGGAACTGATGACACGAACCAGACAAGTGCCAGCGGTATGACAAGATCACTTAATTGGAACTGATGACACGAACCAGACAAGTGCCAGCGGTATGACAAGATCACTAATGTGGAACTGTTGACACGAACCAGACAAGTGCCAGTGGTATGACAAGATCACTAATGTGGAACTGATGACACGAACCAGACAAGTGCCAGTGGTATAACAGGATCACTAATGAGGAACTGATGACACGAACCAGACAAGTGCCAGTGTTATAACAAGATCACTAATGTGGACCTGATGACACGAACCAGACAAGTGCCAGTGGTATAACAAGATCACTAATGTGGAACTGATGACACGAACCAGACAAGTACCAGCGGTATGACAAGATCACTAATGTGGAACTGATGACACGAACCAGATAAGTGCCAGCGGTATGACAAGATCACTAATGTGGAACTGATGACACGAACCAGACAAGTGCCAGCGGTATGACAAGATCACTAATGTGGAACTGATGACACGAACCAGACAAGTGCCTGTGGTATGACAAGATCACTAATGTGGAACTGATGACACAAACCAGACAAGTGCCAGTGGTATGACAAGATCACTAATGTGGAACTGATGACACGAACCAGACAAGTGCCAGTGGTATGACAAGATCACTAATGTGGAACTGATGACACGAACCAGACAAGTGCCAGTGGTATGACAAGAGCCCTAGTGTGGAACTGATGACACGAACCAGACAAGTGCCAGTGGTATAACAAGATCACTAATGTGGAACTGATGACACGAACCAGACAAGTGCCAGCGGTATGACAAGATCACTAATGTGGAACTGATGACACGAACCAGACAAGTGCCAGCGGTATGACAAGATCACTAATGTGGAACTGATGACACGAACCAGACAAGTGCCAGTGGTATGACAAGATCACTAATGTGGAACTGATGACACGAACCAGACAAGTGCCAGTGGTATAACAGGATCACTAATGAGGAACTGATGACACGAACCAGACAAGTGCCAGTGGTATGACAAGATCACTAATGTGGAACTGATGACACGAACCAGACAAATGCCAGTGGTATAACAAGATCACTAATGTGGAACTGATGACACGAACCAGACAAGTGCCAGTGGTATAACAAGATCACTAATGTGGAACTGATGACACGAACCAGACATGT
The DNA here is from genome assembly GCA_024509875.1 of Oreohelix idahoensis. Classification (NCBI taxonomy): domain Eukaryota; kingdom Metazoa; phylum Mollusca; class Gastropoda; order Stylommatophora; family Oreohelicidae; genus Oreohelix; species Oreohelix idahoensis. The sequence continues at coordinate 866,296 of JAMPIV010004998.1, forward strand.
GCCAGTGGTATAACAAGATCACTAATGTGGAACTGATGACACGAACCAGACAAGTGCCAGTGGTATAACAAGATCACTAATGTGGAACTTATGACACGAACCAGACAAGTGCCAGCGGTATGACAAGATCACTAATGTGGAACTGATGACACGAACCAGACAAGTGCCAGCGGTATGACAAGATCACTAATGTGGAACTGATGACACGAACCAGACAAGTGCCAGCGGTATGACAAGATCACTAATGTGGAACTGATGACACGAACCAGACAAGTGCCAGTGGTATAACAAGATCACTAATGTGGAACTGATGACACGAACCAGACAAGTGCCTGTGGTATGACAAGATCACTAATGTGGAACTGATGACACGAACCAGACAAGTGCCAGTGGTATGACAAGATCACTAATGTGGAACTGATGACACGAACCAGACAAGTGCCAGTGGTATGACAAGATTACTAATGTGGAACTGATGACACGAACCAGACAAGTGCCAGTGGTATAACAAGATCACTAATGTGGAACTGATGACACAAACCAGACAAGTGCCAGTGGTATTACAAGATCACTAATGTGGAACTGATAACACGAACCAGACAAGTGCCAGTGGTATGACAAGATCATTAATGTGGAACTGATGACACGAACCAGACAAGTGCCAGTGGTATGACAAGATCACTAATGTGAAACTGATTGGTGTTACAAGATCACTAATGTGAAACTGGTGACATGAACCAGACAAGTGCCAGTAGAATGATAAGCTCACTAATGTGAAACTGATAACACGAACCAGACAAGTGGCAGTGGTATGACAAGATCACTAATGTGAAACTCATGACACGAACCAGACAATTGGCAGTGGTATGACAAGATCACTAATGTGAAACTGATTGGTGTTACAAGATCACTAATGTGAAACTGGTGACATGAACCAGACAAGTGCCAGTGGTATAACAAGATCACTAATGTGAAACTGATGACACCAACCAGACAAACGTCATTGGAACAAGAAATGAGAAAAAGACACTTGCGATTGATAGGACTCACACATTGAGGACACCTGTTGAAATATTACAAGGCAGTTCTTTTTGCCAGGTTAAGAGAGGTAGAGGTGGTCCAAGAACACATTGAGAAAAGAATTGGAAATAAACATGAGAGGAATGAAGAAGATATAGAAATAATATAAGCTGACGTCATATGACAGGAAGACTGGACATACGTTTGATGGAAGCCAATGGTCGTTGGGGTCTTGATTGTCCATGGACGGCTCCCTGTGGAGCACGGATTGAAATGTTGATAGCCGTGATGCCCTACTATTGGTGAAGACAGTAGACGGCTCTAGCAAATGTTGATAGCTGTGATGCCCTACTATTGGTGAAGACAGTATACGGCTCTAGCAACTGTGGTTTATGTAGCAGTTCTTTTCGTTAGACATTCTTAAATGTAAACATGGCCATTTGCATTGTCCCCTAGATCAGGCGTGGGTAATCGGTCGATAACATTCGACAAGTAGACCACGGCGAATTTGGTAGATCTCTAGGTGATGGGGGCGGGGGAGAATAGTTTTAAGCTAAAGAAAGCTCAGACTAGCACTTTCCCGCCGAAATTTTAAATCGCGGTATCCCCAGAATTATCGGTCTGATTTTGTCAAGAAAGGTAATGCTGAGAGACATAAAACTGTTCATTTTATAATTGAAACTGATTCTCAGCCTAACTCTCCACACAAGTGTTTACCAACGTAGATCTTTGGAGATCTCAGTGTTTTTAAAGTAGGCCCCCACAGCCCCTGAGTTGTGTACCACTGTTCTAGATATGGGTCCCTGTCATGAACTGGTTGTAGAATTTATGTCAGTACTTATGCTCCGGCTGGAATTGGATGTGTTTATGTAAGGTGTGAGTTGAAGTGAGTTAAGTTAAGCTTGAGTGTGTTCACGAATGGTATTATTAGCAGTCGAGGAGTGTTGTTAAGTTCACGTGTGTGACTGAGCTGTTATGAACGAAGTGGAATCTAAAAGCAGGTCAGGTGTGAAAGGGTCATGTGTGTTAGCGGGTAGTCGAGGGAGACTCAAGCGAGTGAACGTTACGTTGAGTTGGAGCGGTGAAGTGTGTTATTCAAGGTAGATAGTGCGTGTAGATATATTGTTGCGAGTACTAATTTGAGTTTTTTTTTTTTTTTTTTTGTGATATATACAGATATACGGAGATTGTCAGAGCTTTTCTTCGCAAACATTGTTTCCTAGTATGTGCATTGTACATATTAGTATTTGTTATTCCCAGCCTATGTTGCAGTCTGCTGATGTTATCTATGTTGTGCTGAAGATTTGTGATAAAGTCATCGGATAGCGTATCTGCGGGTTCGAATCTATTGAGTATTACTATTTGTTGTGAACAACGAGCCATGTTTGTTGTTGTAGTGGTAGTGTGGCAAATGTACGTCATTGTGCTAACCAGGCGTTGCACTTGACAAGCTCATATCATTGACAAAAATGAAAAGAAATTGTGACACATAAAAATGTGTTTGTCTAATAAACAGACATAAGGGTTTGTTGACCACATATTTGGGGGAAATATTGAAGGCAAACGTACAGAAAAACGACAAATATGAAGTCGGAAGATAACATTCGCAACAAGGACAAGAATTTGCCAGCCTCAGAATGCTATTGAGGTAATAAAGGTAGACTACTGGTAATCATTACAACTGTCAATGTTAGGTGTAATCTCCCATTGTTTTATTCTTTTATTTTTCTAACAGTTTTCTGAACTCTCCGTGCATGATCAAAACACCACTAGGATATGTAGATATGTGATTACGCAAGGTTAAAAAAATCCTTGTGATTTTTTTTTAATGCCTCGTATTCAAATCCTACCGGGTAAAATACGGATAAAATTCTCATGGAATAATATACTTGATTTAAAACTAATGTTGAGATCTGCCGGCATGTTGAAGACTCGATAATCGCTGATTTGGCCACTTTGGTAAGACTGGAACCTGTTGTTTGTTTTATTTTGATTGAAAGGTGATATTTATCTGGGTGTCTATAGATCGGTTTACGTCAGTGTTTGCTCTGTTTGTGTTATAGTGTCATGCTAGTTTGACTAATAACATGGAGTATTTTAAGATAATGAATAATCTACGATAGAGTTAATTTCGTGTGAGCTTTGAGTTAATAGAGTAGCATGTTGCCGTTTTCCTTGGTAAAATAGGCTACGAGTGGTTGAGAAGGTTAATTAAATAAAGCTACATCTTGACACCGGACTCGTAATAACAGGCAGTTGCAGCAGTAGCAAATTTGATGCCGTCGCCAAACGGAAATTAAGATGGAAATAATAAACCTCGTGCAACAAGTCAAGAAAAAACTTCAGTAGGGAAGTCTGTAATGAAATAGTCATGCAAGAGTCTCTAAGGACACGTTTCTAATTTACCTCTGGTGCACGTGACAGAATTCAATCAAAATGCAACATTAAAACCATGCGGAAGTTAACTGTTCATTGTATTCCTCATACCGCACACAGTTGGACGCGGGCTATATAACCTTACCCTCGGAGCTTCTGATAAACAAGCGAATAATTATTTGATTGATTGAACTACTGATTAATTGGTTATTTATGCTAGATCGATGCAAAAGAAAATTATTCAGTGCCTACAATTAATTAATCTTGGCTTCACATGGCTTAAAATTAAACAAATAAACAAACAAAAATTATACACTAAGCTGAAAAAAAATCAGAATTTAAATCACGCATGAATTAATTCAAACATGATCCTGAAGAATTTGAATGAAAGACATGAGAGAATTAATGAATGAATAAGTTAATGAAATTATTAATATAAACTTTAGTTACACAAGAATGTAAAAATAAACTTTTCAAAGTATTTTTATTTGTTATTAGTTCAAGACTATCCATTTATGAAAGTCTGTAACGTTTTCATGGAAAGAGAAGAAAACATATAAAGAGGTCCAAGAAAACGTAGGAATGGAAAGAAAATTAACGAAGAAGATCAAAATTAGACAGCTAAAATATTTTGTCTATGTAAAAAGACATAGCACCTTGTTGACGACCATAATGGAAGGCAGCGTTGAAGGCAAACGTGCAAGAGGAAGACGGTACTATAACTGGGAAGATAACATCAAGAGGTAAACAGGATAGAGTCTATCAGAGTGCACCATCAAGACAATAGACAGAGGACTTTAGAAAACCAATACATCCGACCTTCGTTGTGGAAAGCTGTGTTAGTTGATGATGAAGATGATGAAGATGATGATGGTGATGATGATGATGATGGTGATGATGGTGGTGATGATGATAATGGTGGTGGTGATGATGATGATGATGATGAGGATGATCATCATTATGATCATGATGGTGATGATGATGATGGTGATGATGATGGTGATGATGATGGTGATGATGATGGTGGTGATGATGATGATGGTGATGATGTTGATGATGATGATCATGATGATCATGATGATGATGATGATCATGATGATGATAATGATGATGACGATGGTGATGATGATGATGATGATGATGGTGGTAATGTTGATGATGATGATGATGATGATGGTGGTAATGATGATTATGGTGGTGGTGGTGATGATGATGATGATCATGACGATGATGAGGATGATGATGGTGATAATGATGGTGGTGGTGATGATGATGGTGGTAATGATGATGATGATGATGATGGTAGTGGTGGTGGTGGTGGTGGAGATGATGATGATGATAGTGATGATGATGATGATGGTGGTGGTGATGATGATGATGATGATGACGACGAAGACGACGAAGACGACGACGACAACGAGTTAGACAAAAATACTGAAATATTTTACACACAAAAAAAGGCAGATTCTGTTTAAAACCATGTATTTGAGGTAACATAAAGTACGTCTCAAACAACTTGATGATTGTCGTAGATTTTTGATAGGAGAATTAAGACTTGGGTTGGTCCCTTCTGAATAGATTAGAATAAGTGATAGTCACAGTGAGAAGTAGTAATAGCAATAGATTTCCACGAGTGAGATGGTAGAAATGTGATAGAGGCTGTCTCTGAAATCAAGAAAATCTTCTCTCTTTCCCCTATCTTCTACGACAGATTTAGATTGAGTCAGACAGTCTACACACATATATATGAAATATATATATATATATATATATATATATATATATATATATATATATATATATATATATATATATATATATCCACTCACATACAGACACACATAAGACGACAGGCAGACGTGGGAAAAACTATGACAGTGATTATATGAATAGTTTGGGAAAACGAACTGACCGACACGCTGGAATAAATTTTATGAATAGTTTATTTATCAAGACTAAACTTCTCTCACAACATAGCAAATCACATCAAGCATATACAAAAAGAAATCATAAACAAAAATCAGAAATGCTACCAGAATGATAGACCCGTTGGTATGATCCTTCCCTCAATGTTTAGCCCACAGTCCCGTTAGAAGAAAGTGATAGCCCAAAGAGTCACCGATACATATGATTTAGTCTAAAATTCTTCCCCCTTTAAGGTATGAACAGACTGGATACCCTGATCTAGTATAAGGGAATATATAGATATATAGTTAGCAATACCTTGCATAAAGAAATGTTATGACAGCAAAAATGAATGGGTGTCAAAATACCACCATCAAGGGATCGCTCAGTCCTGCATTCACTCTATTCATTCACCTGTGCTCACGTGCATTTTTCAACAACAACAAAAAATATTTTTAGGACTTGCCCATACAGAATCTTCAATGGTAATCTTGGCCAAGAAAACCCCAGGTCCAAAAAGACGGGTTGAATTCACTACTTCCGGGACCGTTCTCTTGGGAATACTATTGTTTTGGATGTCTGTTTAAGTCACATAAAATTTTCCAGGCACGAGCGTTTATAGCTAGCACAGTGTCAACATCTTAGATTTCAAACGAATGAGGAATGTCAGGTCGGCACCTTTTCTCAATATAGGAATTTAGTTGGTAACACCACCACTTGTCAACAGAGTCGGGAAATTTACTGATTGAAATATGTTACTTGCCAAGGCGGAAAAATGACTAGAGTTTACTCAGGAAGAATCAAATCAGGCTCGATGACCCGTTACTTCTTTAACCTCTTAAAGTTCTTGTAAAAGTTATACATCAAATCTTTAAGGTAAGAATGTTTGTTGTTTTCTTCACAGATTTATCTCTTTTACTCAAACGCTGGCAAAGTTTGGGTACCACAGTTTCACTATATAAAATGAAAAAAAACACATAACAAATAATTATACATACTATAACTCGGATATAACTGATAATTTTAAAATTGCAAGCGTAGTGCTTGACTTATCATTTAAAATTTCCCGTGAAATAAGTTATATATATATATAAATCATCTATCCACATGAATTAGGAATACGTGCGTATTCCGTCAACACTCATGAGGCTTCTAGCATTTATAAGTTAGTTTAGAAAGTTTATTCTCGTCTGATTATTTTAGCAGTAAAATTAAATTCCTTTATTAGCCGACTGAGTTTAAGCTAGAAATATAATTTCTGTTTTCCACTGTAACTCGTCACTATAAAATAATACAGACTATATAAATTAAGCGCTCTGCACCAAATCTAACTAGAGAATTAAAATAAGCGATTTAACACTTTAAACACTTCACAAAATACTAGAATATAATATATGATATTTTACCTCCAAACAGAATTACAGTTTCACCACGACTAGGATAATTCACTAGATAGGTATTTAGAAGCTCGGAAAAATTTGACGAGAAACTAATGACTTCGCTATACAAGCTTCATTTACTAGCACGAGTGATTCTGTCTACTGCAAGTTGGAGAATGAAAAGAAAGTTTCAAACTCTGGTTAATATCTATTTCCAGACAAAGAGGCAAACGTTTAATTTCGCAAAACGAAGTACTCTCCCCTTTCCCGTCTTTCACGCTTATGTTTAACACCTAAACGCATGCCGTAACTGCCACCTTGCGTCTCTGACACCTCCGTCTAAGAAACGGCCAAAGCGCTACGTGTCATATGCAAATGTAGACAACCAGTCTGCACTGCAGGGGCAGTTTTAGCACCTACCCCGAGAAACTCATCCTGAGAACCATAACTGACACTTTGCTTTCTCGCACCTAACGCCAACTCTGGCCGTGGAGCGTGAGTGTCATATCACCTGACACTGAGAATCTATCTTGGAAACTCCATGTCAGATGCAAACTACCAGACAAATGTCTCCTCCTCATGTCTGACGGAGTGAATTTTCACACTTCAGGCCCAGAAACTTAGCCGAAACTGTAGACAGCTGTCTGCTCCCCTGTCTGACGGAATGCATTCTAACACTCTGCGTCTCGGGTAGCGCTGACACGTTACGTCATAACTGCGTTCTCAGTTTAATCAGCAATGAAATGCGTTTCTAAATGAGAAACGAAACTGGCGAAAGTGAGAATGGGAAAAATATTATTTCTCGCAAACGAATGGATGCGAAAAATACTGGAACAAGGTAAAGAGTGATAATAAAAATAGAGGATACGGGTGACAGAAAAAAGAAGAAGATATAGGCAATTTAATGATCATAAAACCTATGTGACAAGGATTATAATATGTAACACATATAACGTTATATATAATTTTGTTTTATGGTAATGGCAAATGTCGCATAGAGATTTATGATCAATAAATTTTCTATATTCTTTTCTTTTCTACCCGTGTCCTCTACTTTATTATCGCTCTTTTATCCTTTTCCCGTTTTTCGCATTCGTTCGTTTGCGACTAAATATATTTTCCCATTATGACTTTCGCTTGTTTCTTTTCTGGGACCCAAGACGCAACAAAAGTGAGGAATGCAGTAAGCGACCCATAGCTTGACTGCCTGCGTCAGGGTCAGCGAACCAGAGCTGACCAAGACCCTACTCCACCTCCACGTGGTGGTCCTGGAAACAGGCTGTATCACTGCAGTCTGGCTGAGGAGTAGGGATCGAAGAGGGAAGGCAAACCCGGTCCCAAAAAATGCCGTGCGGAAGTCGGATGTATCGGCCGAAAGGCGCAAATACCGCAGCTTCGCTGTAAACGGACACAACGCAACCAACGTCCTTTTCAGGACGAACGAGGAAGAAGAAGAAGAAGTTTCTTTTCTCATTTAGAAACGCATTTTATTGCGTAATATGTCAGTCTCTGGATTGTGAACGAAATAGTGTGAGAATTCGCCTCGCCAGACATAGAGAGCAGACATTTGTCTACATTTTCATCTGTCACACGAGTTTTCTTCGGCTACGTTTCTCGGCGTGAGGTGTGGAAACTGCCATCTGCATCGCTTAGAAATGAGACATGTCGGCGTGAGGTGTGAAGACGCGTTTTGGCAATTATGGCCAGCGTCTAAGTATGTGAAGTGTTAAGAGGAGAGGGGGAGACGGGGGTTTTGAAAATAACGTGGGATCCTTTGTCGGGTTTTCAGATATCTTACCCGGAGTTTAAACTTGACTTCATTCAGTTCTCCAGATTCGCAGTAGACAGGTCGCTCGTGTAAAAGAATAAGCTGTATAGCGAAGTTTCTCAGTTTGTTTCGACAATTTGCCGAGCTTCTAGACTTCAAATATATATCAGCGTATAATTCTTAGATTGTGCGATCGCCTGTAGTTCTGTGTGGAGGTTATATACATATATCTAGTAGTGTTTAATGTTTTAGTGATAAATCGCTTATTTCATTTTACTAGTTAGATTTCTGTGCAGAAGTAATTAAATTGTAAGTCTGTTATATTCTCTAGCTGACGTGTTTCAGTGGAAAGCAAAATAAATTATAATTTCTAGCTTAAACTCATGCAGCTATAAATAAATTTTATTAAATTGCTAGTAATCAGTCGAGAATATTTTGAACTAACTTATAACTGCACTGATTCATCATTGAGTATTGACGAAATACGTATGTATTTCTAATTCATGATGAGTGATTTTATTAATATAACTTATTTCACGGGAATTTAAACGATAAGACCAGCTCTACGCTTGCAGTTTATAATGTAAGTTATAACCGAGGAATAGTATGTATTAGTATTTTATATGTTGTTTTCTCTTTATTCGGTGAAACTGGGGTAGCCCAACTCTACCAGCGTTTAAGTACTGAGAAATATCAGTGAAGAACAAAAAACATTTTTTTCTTAAAGACTTGGGTGTATAAAGTAAAACCTGTCTGGCATTGCGTTGGCATCCAGAACGACAGAGTACCCATTTCGTGAACTTTAAGATTAAATGAAGTAACGGGCCTATAGAGCCAAACTTAATTCTTCCTGAGAAAAACCTCAAGTACATTTCAGCCCGTGTGGTAAGTAAAATATTACCGTCAATAACCTTTCCGACATTGTTGACAAATCGTGGTGTGACCAAGAATTTTACCTTTGATCGAAGTTACAAACCTGACATTTTTCCTAAGTAGTGGAAACCTCGTGATTCTGACACTGTGAGCCCGCTTAAACTAATTCTTACCTTGTGATTCAAGTGACACTAACCTTAGTCTGAAAAATATTCGCATGAAGAGGACGCTCCCCGGAATATTGGATGAATCCAAAATCTGCAGAGCTGGGATCCGCTTCATTAAAAGAAAGACAGATTAAAGTGTGTGGGTGTCCTAAAGTTTGCGCCAGACGGCGAACAACAGCACGATTGTAGGTAAGAATGTATGTCAGGGCCCTGATGAATGAACAGAGAGAAAGCAGGAACGAGTGACTCTTTTATGGTATACCAAATTTCACCCACTTTGTATTTCTTTATGCAAGTTTTGTTGCTAACAATATTTTCCTTAGGATAGATTAGAGTATCAAAGTCTGTTCATACCTTTAAAGGGAAATCATTAGACTACAGCAGATGTATCCGTGACTCTTTGGGGCGATCACTTTTCTTCTAACAGGATTGTGGGCTATACATCGAGGGAAAGGATCATACCAATGGGTCTATCATTCTTGTAGCAAATTCATGGACTTTATGACTATTTGTATATGTTTGATGTACTTTTATGTGTGGTGATGGATTTAGTAGTATGATAATTAAAATTCACATAAACTTATTCTAGTGTGTCGGTCAGTTCGTTCCAAATTATCTATATTTTTTCATTGTCATAGTTTCACGTCTGTGCGTCTATTGTAGTCACTTATGTGTGTGTGTATGTGAGGTATATATAAATTAATATATATTATACTAGACTGTCTGACAAATCTTAATCTGTTGTAGATGATAGGCTGACTGAGAGAAATCATCTCGAGGGTCAGAGACCGACTCTAATATATTTCCTCCATCTCACTCGTGAAATCTATTTCTACCTATACCTCACTGAGATATCACCTGTTTCTATTTGATAAAGTTGATAAAGTTGGATTTTTATTCCCGTTAATGATATCCACCAAAAGATAGATATAAGTGGATGGAAGCAGACATCATCATCATCATCAGTTGATAAGATCTCTATGGTGTTGTTTGCTCCACTGTAGTGTATGGAATGTCAACTTGACCTACGCAGTGGTGTGTAGACATGGATTGAGTGTATAATGTGCGAATGATGATAAAGGTTCGTGGTGTTGACAAAAAATGTTCTTTTCTCACACTCATGTATGGCTGGAAGTCATCGACACCAACGACTGTGTACCTTTTCTAAAGTTTAATTGGACGTACACACTCGACAGCACAGATAGTGACAAATCACAGGTTGCCATAATACATCATAGTACAGTGGATAAATGGTCTTGCAATGTTACATGGGCACTCATGTAGAATAAGTGTATAATGGACTGTCAGTAGCCAAGCACTCAGTATCGCCCATACATATATATCATCTGACTTCACTGACTGAGCACGTCAGCTTATAAACAATATTTCAGATGGCTTCTAAACCTAATCTCGTCTAGCGACGATTCTTCAACATAATGTTCAGCACATATTTTTCCATATAATAATATTGAACCGCTAGCAATGGGTTCTCGTGTGTAGCAGTGATCTCTGGACTGATCAAGCGATAATACGGGCATCCCTTTTCTCTTCTTGAAAGTCACTACATGTTTTTGGTTCCAAGATGGCTTCACTCGTGAGCTGTCACTCACGTTTGGATACAGATAATGAATCTGTCCTAAAGTTAGTCATTCATAAAACATTTCATTGCTCTGTAGATTTGATCATGAACAATTGACTGCAATCTACAGGATATAGTGCTGCTAGGAATCGAAGTCGTTTTCATCGAGTCAAATATATTCTCTTAGACATTCAAATCGTAACTATCGAAAATGGTGGCTTCGATCGAGAGTTCATAAGAGTATCTTTGATTACCTTGGTATAGGAAATATGAAACTGCCATTCCTTGGCAATACGACTAAACACTGGGGTAAAGCATACACGATAGGTTTAGACGACTATCACCTTCCCCACAAATACTGAGATCACTTTTTCCCCGGCGACAGGCCGACATGGAAAACACACAGTCCCTATCAGGACGAAGCCAAATCACACCACACTCTAGCGACACATCCGCCGAATAGCCTTCGACCTCTCTAGAGACAACAGAACATATAGTTCGACTTAGATATGTAAAGATATACAGATATAAGACAGACTCGTCCTACTCAGACAAACAATACACATAAATTCAGGCCATAGATATTCTGAAGCAAGAACAATCTATTATTACCCAAACAACGAATAAATCGCAGTAAAATGGATTTATCCGCGGAGTTTGATCGAAGAGATGGCACAACTTTCAAGGGAAGTAACACAATAATGACTTTCCCTTAAGCACTAAAAAATTACCTATGTATAATATTGTAAGATATTAAAGACTGCACGTAACAGTCTTACCACACCTCCCGGGAAAAAAAAAATGGAACATTTTTTTTTTTTTTGAAATACATCTAGGAGCAACGTACAATAGGCTCACAACGCATGAATAATGCGCAGATGAAAATATCAGGAATACCTATAACGCCTAATATGAGGCTAAGTCGACTTATCGAGCGACTGGTGAGAATGTGTCTCATAAACTGAGAGAAATTATTTCTCTACAAGTATATTTTTCCAGGAAGGTGTCATCAAAGTATAATACAATTCTGGCAATTACACAATGCCTAAAAAATTCATATCATCATTTCGTATTAGATATCTTAAATTTATGATTTATGAAGAAAAAATCATCAAAGCACAGCGGTGAATAAACATCAATGAACCGCTATGTAGTGATACAATCATTATATTATTAAATTACAAATGTGTATCTATCATGATATAGAAAAGGAACTACTATAGAACTAGACATATCAAGAAGTCTAAGCCCTAATAGTTATGTGGAATCATGTGGGCATCTTGACAGAATGTCTGCCATCACATTATCTGATCCACGAATAGCTCGCACAGAGAAATGAAAAGGTTGAAGAGCAATTGCATATCGAGTAGACCTCGAGCTCTTCAAATTCTTACTCTGTATAGCAGTAAGAGCTTTTTGGTCGGTTTCTACTATGAAATGTGCGCCTAGAAGGAATCTCTGTAGTTTGAGGATCGACCAAACCATAGCTAATAGCTCACGGTCTAAAACCGAATAATTCCTTTCTGCCGCATTAAGTTTTCTGGAAATATACATTACAGGATGCAGAGTTCCAGAGTACTCTTGCATTAGTGCCGCTCCAATCCCAGTGGATGAAGCGTCACTACGAAGAACGAATGTCTTATCTTTAGTAGGTAGCACTAAAATAGGTGGTGTTGAAAACAATGTTTTAATCTTATCCAGAGAGCATTGGCATTCCTGAGACCAGTGGACCACATTAGGCGAACCTTTCTTTAGAAGTGTTGAGAGAGGTGCCATGATAGAGGATAGATTCTGAATGAATCTGCCATAAAATTGAATAAGACCTAACAGACTTCTCACCTGTTTTTTAGTCTTAGGGATTGAGATGTTAAGTATCTTACTAGTATTATGGTCCTCTGTCTTTAGGAAACCATGACCAACTCGGTGGCCTAGGAAAGAAATTTCGCTAAAACCAATATAGGCTTTAGAGGGTTTCGCTGTCAGGTTGTGCTCACGCAAAGTAGACAGCAATTCATCTAACCCTGAATAGTGATCTTCCCAAGTATCGCTGAAAAGACAGATGTCGTCTAGATATGCAATGACATCTGACCGATAAGATAGGATTCGGCGCATCATGCGTACGAACGTAGCTGGTGCGTTCATAAGACCGAAAGGCATAAAATTCCATTGGAACAAACCTCTAGGTGTTGAAAAAGCCGTGAGAGGTTTGGCGCGTTCAGATAAAAGAACTTGCCAATATCCTTTAGACAAATCAAGTTTAGTGAAAAAATGAGATTTGGAGAGTCGAGTAAGTAGCTCTTCCAGTAAAGGCATAGGTTCGGCATCGAACTTAGTTACTTGATTCAATTTTCGATAGTCAACGCAAAGACGTATGTTATTGTCTTTTTTACGCACAATAACCATCGGCGAAGAATATGCAGAGGTGGATGGTTCGATTATTTTCAAATCTATCATCTCATCCAACTCTTTCTCGACCTGTGCTTGAAAATGTATAGGTATAGGATAAGGTCTAACCCTAATAGGAGTATGGTCAGTTAGAACAATGTCATGTTGAATGACATTCGTTTGTCCAGGGATGTCAGTGAGTACATCCTGAAATGTTTGCAACATAGTTGAAACTTGTCGCTGTTCTCCTAGAGACAAATCAGGAGAGACAGTAACGTTCTTCCATGATTCACTGGAATGAAGTGGGATCATTGGAAGAGGAAGATTTACATCTGAAAAACTTGTTTCCTCATCCTGTATCACGGACAGTGATGAGTAATGACCATGTTGTACTGGAGAATTGTCCGTTGCTTGGAAAATGGGTTGCAAATAATCCGGACGTTCATGGAATTCAGTAAGCATATTGATGTGGAAGGTTTTATGCTTCCCATCAATATCGACAATATAGTCGACATCGGAAATTTTCGATATTATATCGTACGGACCTTTCCAAGAAATAAGTAATCTGTTTTCCCTACAAGGTAGTAATACAAATGCTTTGTCACCAGGACAAAGTTGTCATAAGCATCTCTTCTTATTGGCAAATTGCCTTGCCTTCTGTTTCGCAAATTCAGAAGAAGAAGTTGCTAATTTGCATGCTTCGATAATTTTTTGTCTCAACGCGATGACATATTCGTAGGATGACTTTGTGTCATCGTCAATATTGTCAGATGTTATGAGATCGTGAAGCAACGACATAGGGCCACGCGGACGCGCGCCAAAGACGAGTTCAAAGGGAGAAAATCCCGTATGTTCATTGGGTACCTCTCTGTAAGCGAAGAGGGCCGCAGGTAAAACTCTGTCCCAGTCTTGAGGATGATCCTCAGTTATCTTCCCCAGTAAGTTTTTAAGTGTTCTATTAAGGCGTTCGACCATACCATTAGACATTGGATGGTAGATACTACTTAAAGATCTATCTATCTGCAGAGTAGACATTACTTGAGACATGGTATCTGATATTAGTTGGGTGCCATGATCTGACAATATCTCTCCGGGGAACCCCAGACGAGAAAATATAAGCCAAAGAGCATCTGCAATATCAGCAGTAGTAATGCTCTTCAGAGGAATAGCCTCTGGCCAACGTGTGCACATATCAACACACGTCAAGATAAACTGATGTCCTCTGGCAGACTTGATCTTAAATGGACCAATAATGTCTATGGCCATTTTTTGAAACGGCCGAATAGGAATGTCCGCCGCCTGAATGGGTGCAGCATGCCGTGGACCTTTGGATTTAACTTCCTGACATACTTTACAAGATCGACAATAAATACGTATGTCCTTGTTTACCAATGGCCAAAAGAAAGCCGCAAGGACTCTTGACTTAGTACGGGAAAAACCCATGTGTCCAGCACACTGAGAGTCGTGAGCGTGCTGCAAAATTTTAACTCTCAAATTCTTGGGAACCAGGATTTGAGAATGACTTGACGTAATGGAGTCTTGAACCATACGTACAAGTACGCCATTCTTCTTTGTAATC
The DNA here is from genome assembly GCA_024509875.1 of Oreohelix idahoensis. NCBI lineage: Eukaryota > Metazoa > Mollusca > Gastropoda > Stylommatophora > Oreohelicidae > Oreohelix > Oreohelix idahoensis. The sequence continues at coordinate 881,327 of JAMPIV010004998.1, forward strand.
CACGATTTACGGCTTGTGTCTTTATTCGGATCACCTTTAGTTGCAAGAATGAAGAATTTCTTCAGAGTGGGATCATCTTCTTGCTGTTTTATAAACGAGTCACGAGAAATTACCAAGGGATTATCTTGGTTATGCACTTCATTATCTTCAGTAGATGAAGTTTGAGGCATATTAAGAGCCTGAGCTCTAGTGACTACAGCGTTAGCAATCTGCATGTTTTGCCTTTCCCACGTGGAAATTTGTTGCGGAGTGCATTCCTTGACTCCATGAATGCGACCGATGATGAGGTCAGCGATCGGATTCGGAAGAAGACATGCGTGTACATCTCCTGTAAAGAAAGGAGTAGCAATCCTAATGATAGCAGTAGAGTATTTCTCTAATGTGCCGCCAAATGTTACACATTTGACTACTTGTCCAGTGGCACGGGAAGGGTCTACGAGTGACTGCCTAACACCAATTGTGGTGCATCCAGAATCAAATAGCACAGAGACTGGATTGTTATTCACTAAACCCTTATGTAAGACAAGAGAACCTCTTCCATCATGCGCGACTGATGCTGGAAGAGCAGGAAGAGGATGGCCACAGCTTAAAGTAGACACTGTGGTTGGCTCAAATAACGTTTTGCATTGGGGGCACTGAGATGCTCTCCCAAAATCAAAAGCGGCACATGCCATATTACTAGCATCATTATTATCTTTACTCTGTTTATAGGCTTCATGGGACTCTTGTTGTGCAGAGTTTGCCTGAAAATGTGGTTTATGTCTTTTGTTTTGAGATCTACCTCGGTTATTATCACCTCTGTAGTTATTGTTACCTCTATTGTAACCCCTATTTGGGTTTGAGTCATAGTTCCCTTGGTTACCATTATCATATTCATTATAATGAGTATCTCTGTAATTATGATCTTGTTGACTCCAAGACGGATAACCCTGATAGTTTCTATAATTACTTCCTCTACGGAAATTCCTATAATTATGACCACCCCTGTGTCGAGAGCTATCAGGTCGTCTCCAGTTCTTTGAAGAAGAACCCTGAAATGATTGGTTACCTTGGTTATGATAACTATTATGGTTACCTTTTTTATCAAATCTGTTTTGAGGTCCCTGAAATCTGTGTGAATAATTGGGATTGTATGGTGTTGCTGAAGCAACTGGCATACTCTCCTTAATCTTAGTGTTGCCAAAAGTCACGTCGGGGTGTGCAGTGACATATTGGGAACAATATTCTTCCATTTCTTTTAGAGATTTAGGTTTACGCTCATGTATAAATTCAACATGGAAAGGTTTGTTCACAAACATGAATGTTAACATCTAATCTTATCTCTGTTTAGCAAACAAATCCATAAGTCCTTCATACGTTTTTTTTTAGTTGCTGTTTTTTCAAGGAAAGCTTACAATCACAACGATCAACTGTGAAATGAGTGATCAATACCTTGCGAAAACTGCATGCTGAATTTGGACCGCGTATTTCCGCTACTTAAATACCACTGACCTTCGTCTTCAGAAGCACTCCAGTGTAAAGTCTTTTTTTATTATTTTATTCTCAACTTTGACTGGAAATCTCCTAGAATGAACTACTTCTGAATAATTAACAAGCGTGAAATTGATCACTTAAATAGGCTTAAATAGATGGAATGCGAAATAATCTACTCGTATTTTCAATGCTGCCTTGGTGTCGGTAGATCTTATTCAAACTCAGCACTTGTAGCCGTTTCTACTAAATTCAGGATGTTTCTTTTAGACAAGTCTTCCTCTGAAGCATGCAATCATACTAGGAGCCTTTTGACATTTAAAGTGGAAGCAGTTTATGCTGACACAACCTTGTCATTTGCCTGAACAGAAGACTGGAGACAAAAGTGAAAATGATGAGATAAAGGACGTGGAAAGAGCTTGAGCTGATGGCACGTGACAGGAGGACTTGCCTTGTGTGTTGAAGACCTATGCTCCTGGGGGGAGGGGGGGCTAAAGGGTATTTATTGATTAACGAACAAGATACAACGCGTGTGGTCTAAGCTCTTTCAAGCAACAAGGTTTCCTGCCATCAAAAGCTATCCTACACTGTATCAATTTGCGTCAAACGTGAGCCTGACACAAATCACTTTAGGGTGCCTGTTTCTAACATTTCTATTTCTTAGAATCAAGTGAATGCCTAATTAATCATTAATAAGTAAATATCATTATATATTTCATATACCGATAATATATCTATAACTGTAATCTATAATACCCAAGCGGGCTATGCACAGACAGCAAATGGATTTGATTTGCCGTTGCCCTAAAGAATTATCTGCTGTTGCCCCTAAGACCGGCCACTAGGCGAATGGCCACAGAGCATTGCGTGGCTAAGGACGGAAAAGAAGCAGATAAATATATAGCTTTCCAAAACTTGACACATTTTTTTGTACTAACAAAAATACGAAGCTCGCGTGAACTTAATAATTTAAACTGGGTAATAAAACTATACAGATTTATTTTTTTTTTTATTTGATGAACCTTAGTTTGAAAGTTCTTCACAATGCTGCTTTTTTAAGATATATATTATGTTCACAAGAGGCGCCGTGAATTGATGACCACCTTTAAATTTGGACTTGCTTTATTTGTCATCGCCTTCTAATGTTTCAAAGTGAAATAAACCTTTTATTTCTTGAACGGGTAATGCAGTATTGTCTTAAATAATTTACCAGACCACAAGGTCTTTTGTGTTCGGAAATACCCTTAATATAACCAATGGACCTTGTATCTAGGTTGAATAACATACGCCTCGATAAACGCCCGGGGGTATCTGGAAAGGCGTGACAATAATAGTACTACGTTTCCCTCAAGCATGACCTATAAGGCAATGAATATGAGGTTGAGTTGAGGTTGTGTTGAGGTTGTGTTGGGGACTGGCAAACTCATCACGTAAAACAAACCACTACAGAAGCCATTCCTGCAAGAGCACACGAATGTTGTGGTACAGGCTTCTTGCAATAAGGCAACAGCAGTTAGCCCCATGCTCCTTCTGGAGAGAAAATTAAAAAAGTAACGATGATGACGATAATTATTGATGACATATTCAAAAGATTGACGTTTCTTTAATTTATTATCCAATCCCGTTTTTGCATTTATTAATAATATTATCATTTTCAACTAAATGCTCGTTCTTTTTTTGACTATACAATATATAGATATTGTTAGTAAGCCAATTTCAAGGCCAGCTCCAGGCAAAAGGTAATGGGACCTACGACTCGGGTGTCAAGGATCCAAACCTGTCTCACATAAAACACGTTTAACGCAATGAATCAGTCACAGGTGAAAATTATTGTTCTGTTTTTGTTTTTTTAAATTTGAGCTTGTCTTTCTGTCCACGTCATTTTTGTTTTCCTATTCCGCTCTTATCTTGATTATTAAAAATGAGAGTGAGCAACATAAGAATACCTTTAAATGACATCTTTTCCCTACTCATTTACTTACTTAGTAGGTCCTCTTCAACCTGGCGTGTAGAGGTTTGCCAGAGAGAACGCCATACTGACATAATGGCAGTCTTCATCCCGGCCTGATTCCAATCTAGTCCTTCAGAAATTGTCTAATGTTGTCTTCCCACCGGTCATCCTGGAGGTCTGTATCCCTAGCTCTTGATCTCCAACATTCGTTGTGGTCCCACTCATATATATAATGTAAATATATGTCGGGCGAAAGGGCACTAAATAGATAGTTGGCTGGGAGCAATTCAGCCCCTGTTGGCTCGGGGCGACTAAACCTTTAAAGCCTGCAACTGGCCATTTGTAAATAATTATTGTTCTCCTGCCAAATGCTACAACGTCTAACTCATTAAGTTCTCTTTTCATTACGAATGCCTTATATGCACTGCATAATTTGTCAACTTGTTTTCCCCCCTCCCTCCACGTCAGTAAAGCATCGCCCACAGAAGTATGGAACTGACCAACTCCCGGAAGAATGCTACCATCGGCAGAGCCCGTCTGTTGGCATAACTTATGAAGCCACAGGAGACTTAACCAAGGGTTTGCTTTCCAATGACGAGACGTGGAGAACAATTATTTCCGCTTGCAATATTTTTCATTCGGAACATTTTTTGTTTTCCATTCTATTATTGTTAAACGTGGATGAACAGTCTTTCTGTAATATTTTTCAGTGGTAACCAAATTTCGTTCCGCTCTAAGGTGCATCTTAATTGTAATTTTGTATTTCTTTCTAAATTCATTTAAATCTATGAAAATGGAGGAAATTAATACAAACGAAAGAAGGGGAGAACAAATAAGCATATTGAAAACGTTACAGAGATGAGAGAGATCACCAACATAATGGAAATACTGCACCGAGTACGCTGCAGAGATGAGAGAGATCACCAACATAATGGAAATACTGCACCGAGTACGCTGCAGAGATGAGAGAGATCACCAACATAATGGAAATACTGCACCGAGTACGCTGCTGTAAGTTATCCTCTCTGAAAGTAATCATTCATCATGTCCATTTTGCTCCTCCTGGAGCATGGAATCATTCTAGCAGTTTCCCCTCTTGCAGGAAAGCATTATAGAAAGCATTCGTGTGCTCGTGCAGTTGTGACTTATGTGTCAATCTGTTTTACCTGGTGAGGTTGCCAGCCCAATGCGTAACTTCAAATTAGTCGCATGTATGAGAGATCATTAAGTTTATTTTGTCTTTGTTTCCCCAGGGACCCTCGGGATCTATACGGTGCATATGTTATTTTACTGGAGTCACTTAGTTGTCACGACCTGATGTTCTGAAATTAAAGAAATAACTGTAACCAACTGTCACTCAGAAATAATCGACCCCCCCCCCCCGCCCCACCGCCGCCTTGCGGTCGGGGAAATCATGAGGAAAATCAGAAGAATCAGAAGGAAGATATTAAAAGAATAGAAACAGTAAGATTGAAAGAGGATATTGGATGACACAGTCTACTCGCGGTAGCGCAGTGGTTAGTGCACTGGCTTTCTAGCTCGGTGGTCCATGGTTCTATCCCCAGTTGAGGCGGAATTTTTTATACTGTAAACAGGTTCCGGAGTCGACCCAGCCTCATATATTGGGTACCAGAGCAACTCTGGGAAGGCTAAGGCAGCCGGCATGATGATTACAACATCACCCCTAGTGTGCCGTTGGTCAAGAAAACAAGGACCAGCACCATATTCCCAATGAGCCTCAATGGGCGTGTAACGGGATCCTTTACCTTTATTATCTGTTGTATTCTGCTCAGAGAATACATATAATATAATTACAGGCAATTGAATGGCCCAACAAGACAAATGGGACAACGTGGCTACTACCTTGGCACGCATGATTGATCTCGCTTACAAGGAGGAAAGCAAAAGAAACTGGTTCTGAACCAAACTATTGGAGAGCAGTGCTAAAAGTCAGGTGTGTCATTGCGTTAGAACATCATCATCATCATCATCAGGTGCCATATTCACACAGAAGATAGGCTGTAATGGATCTCCAACGTCTTCTGTCTTTTGTCTTGATAGTGCACTCTGATAGACTATTTCTTGTCACATCTCTTGATGTTATCTTCCCACTTATAGCGGTGTTAGAACTTACGCACTTATAACTGACTCGCCGAATTAAATGATTAAATAAGTAAGCAATATTGCAACTTTTACTACTGCTTTTCTGCTTTTGACAACGCAAACCACTGCCACTGACGTTCAACTTGATGGGAGAAATAGAAGGAATTATATGTGAGCGATGAGAGAAATAGATCTGGTTGTATGTGAACGTTGGGAGAAGTCGGAGACAGCCTTCAGCTCTCTGAGAGAAACAGATGTGGTTATATGAGAGCAGTGACAGAAGCAGACGTGGTTATGTGGGAGAAAACCACGAAGATCTCTTCACAATACGAACGGATATCTTCAGTACAGACAACACAAGTTCTATATTCCTGCGTTTAGTATAAGAATCTATCATATATACCACATACCGTCGAAGAAACACAAAAACACCTATTTGTTATGATTTGGGAGTTGCGGAAATAGCATGGGATTAAATGGTTACATTAGGGCGTCAGTTGATCGTAATCGTCGGTAATCTAGAGCCGTCCTTGTAGTTAAGTCATAGAAACGTTCTTACTGTGTGTTCTGTTTTATATTTTAAAGAACAGGTGAGAATTTTCATTTATTTCTTATCTCTCATTTCCCTATGAAGCTTAGGCCTTCAAAAATATTATACCAAATCCTTGTCTTGTGCCATCCATCTAAGTTTTTTCATGTCGTTTCTACCCATTTGTTTTTAATATTTGTCTCAAGTTCTCTTCTCGTGTGTGTTTTGTCTACTCATATATCTTGGAAATCCCAAATCAAGGACTGCCTTATAAAACTACCAGCCACATTCCTAACTGTGTATTCCACCCAATTCCAACGTTTTTTAATCACCTCTTGTTCTACAAGTCTTTGTCGAGTTGTGCCCATCATTTCCACATTTGTGATCTTGTCCTACCGTTTTAAACTATCTATGCTGCGAAAGCACCCACTTGTGCAAGTCTTCCTGGTTGTTGATATTGTTGTTCTCCAAGTTTCAGAACCATAAGATAGGATTGTGTTCACAGTTGACGTCTCATTTTTTTGCGTTGGTCCACATGTGTTACAATTATTTATTTACACCAACAAGAATTCGCATCATAAACGGCTCATATTTTGTAGTTTTTCTCTTCATTGAAAGAAGACACTCGAATGTTAAGTACTCTAGATAAAACTGCGCATACTACAACATCACAAACACCATACCCACGTACACTGTACACCTTACAATCCCAGGCATTGAGAACAGAACTGCGGAGACTCCCAGTATTCTGAAAACGAAAACACTGGATCACCTTAACAACCAATACCCCAGTTTACAGTGGATTCATGTCTTCACCGACGGACCTTCAGAAGAAGCAGTAAGGAAAGGAGGAGCAGGGATCCAAACACTAATGCCAAACGCTCCAAAAATAGAACAGTCAATTGCTACTGGAGAACACTCAAAAAACTACAGGGCAGAGCTACAGGCAATCCTAGAGGCTATAAAGATACTGGAGGAACAAAGACTTTAAAGGATCAAACATAGTCTTCTTATGCGACTGCATGTCAATTCTCCAGACTATTCAAAATGAACCTGAAGATCTCTTAACAAGAACAGCCATAGAACACCTGAATCAGCTGTCTGTCAATAACAATGTGTCACTGCAGTGGATTCCTGCACACTGTGGTATTGCAGGAAATGAGGCAGCCGACAGACTGGCAAAAGCAGGCACCCAGAAGGAACAGTTTCACCACAGAGTCTCACTGAAGGAAGCAAAGACACTTATCAAAAGAAAGTACATAAATGCATGGAGCCAGAGAACAGGCAGCAATTACCCACAAGACCCCATCCTAAAGCTAGACAGAAAACAGCAAACCATCATTTTTAGGCCCCGCACAGGACACTGCAGACTACAAGCCCATCTTCACAAAATGAAAGCTGCCCCAACTGACCAGTTGTCGTAGATTTCCGATAGGAGAATTAAGACTAGGTTTGGTCCCTTCTGAATAGGTTTGAATAGGTGATAGACTCAGTGAGAGTTAGTGAAAGGTAATAGAATTTCCACACACGTGAGATGATAGATTTTGATATAGTGGCTGTCTCTGAAAGCGAAAAGAATTCTTCTCTCTCTCACCTATCTTCTACAACAGTTGTTACAGCGTCAGACAGACTACACCAATATACATATTACGTATATTTCTATCCCTCACAGGCACGCACATACACGTGACGACAGGTAAACACACAGACGTGGGAAAACTATAACAATGATATATATATTATCTAGAACGAGCTGACCAAACACGATTATTAAGTTCAAGAGCGATTTTATTATCAGGAAAAAATCGGCTCACAACATCAAAGAAAGTACATCAAGGAAAATACATATACACATAGTCATAAAAAATCAAGGAAATGTTGCAAGGATGATAGCCCCCGTTATAGTGTTAACTCTAGGTTTAGCCCGGCCCCGTTAAGAGAACAGATGATGGCGCCAGAGTCACAGATACATAGGGTTTGAGTCTAAGAGTTTTTCTTTGTTTTATCTCGTAATTATATGCACAGAGTTTGAGAAAAAAAAATCTGATTTAACCTAAGACAAAAACACAAGAACTCTAGCCTTAGCAACAAATTATGCAGATTGGAAAAAAAAAATTAGGACAGCAACAGGGTGTCAAAGATATAATAGTGAAAATATCACTCAGACCAGCGTACACTCATTCATTCCGCCATGGCTTCTCATTCAGGTACTCACGACTTTGCTCGCTGCCTCTTGGAACACATTGATTTTAGATTTACACACAGACTCAAAAAAATGCAGTCTTCTGCCAAGAAGTCCCCAGTTCCAAAAGACGTAATTAACTCGGAGTCTCCGGGAACGACTACTTGGGTATGCAAATTTGTTCAAATGTCTGATTAAGTCACCTAACAATTATTCCAGGCGCGGGAGTTAGCAGAGCACAGTGTCAATAGCGTAGGTTTCTAAAAAAATGATGAATGTCAGGTCGGTGCCTTCCCTCAGTATAGGATTCACTTTAGTCACACCACAGATTTGTCCACAAGATATAATCTAGTCGGGAAATGATTGTTAATATTCACGCCACCAGGCAGCAAATTATATAGAGTTTCTAGAAGAAATTAAGTGCTGGCTCCAAGGTCCAGTATTTATCATTACAGTCTTTGAAAACCCGTTATAGGGATATTAGTATTTCTGTCTAACTTGCACCGTCAGATCAGTGTTACTTGAGAAAACCCACGTGGTTCAAAATAAGGACTGTCTATTTCTTCACAAGTATGGAAACTACTACTAGGTGCTGGTAAAGTTAGGGTCACCCCAAAACTTTTCACTGTGTGGAGGAAAAATAACACATATAATATAATAAACAGAATCTGTACTGGTTAAAACTTACATTTAAACTTGCAAGCAGAGAGCTTTGCTTATCATTTAAACTTCCCGTGACGTAAGTTATATTTAAAAATCAGCAATCCTCATAAATTAAGAACACGTGCGTATTCCGTCACCATTCATGAGGCTGGATTCTAGAGTTTATACGTTAGTTTAGAAAAATACACTCGACTGAGTATTAGCAGTTAAATTAAATTTATAAATAGCTACAATTGCCGTTATAAGCTAGAAATTTTAATTTTTTTAGTCTGCTTTCCACTGAATGCTTCCCTAGAAAATATAATAGCCTACCACTTTATTTCTCTTCTGCGCTAAAGAAATAGATTAAAATGAATTAAGCGATTTAACACTTTAACACTCACAAAATCTATATATCTATCATATTAATTACCTCAACCACAGAATTACAGGTAGTCGCACAACTTAAGAATAAAAATGCTGAAAATATTTCTGGAAGTCTAGAAGTTCGACAAATTGCCGAAACAAACTGAGATCTTCGCTAACAGCTATTCTGTTTTTCGAGCGACCTATCTACTGTGAGTCGATGAGCGAGAATGAAATTAAAGTTTCAAACTTGGCCAATATCTTAAAATCAGACAAAGGGCCCAAACTTACTTCGCCAAGCGAAATTATCTCCCCTACTCCCAACATTTACGTCCGCTTAACGCGTGTCGTAACTGTCACCTACTGACCACGATGTACGCGTGTCAGTTTCAAATCCCAGACAGCCTGACTCCATTGTAGGGCAGTTTTCACACTACAGTTGACCATGGCCCAAGTGAGCGCCGTGTCAGTTTGGGATTTCCAGACAAATGTCTGGATACTGACCGGTGTAGATGTAAAGTATCACACCTCACCGGGACTTATGCCGAGAAGAGACTCGCGCGCTCGGTGAGAATGTAGACGATTTGCTACGTCCTATGTTCAGCGAACCGACTTATCACGCCTTCTGACGCCCTGCAGCCCTGACATCTACGTAATATCGTCCTAGCGCGATTCTCAGTTTTGAGAAAGAAACAGGTAAAGTTTGCGAATTATATGAAAATAATATTCGCAAAACGAATGGATGAAAAATATACGGGAAAAATGAAATACAGAGATAATAAAAGAGAGAATTTTGGGTGAACGAATAGGAAGAAGATGTAGGAAATTAAATGAATATAAACCCTACGTGACACCAGTGCACATGCCAAAATGGCCCCCAGACTCCGGAACACATTCTTCAAACGTGCCCTCTCTTTGGCCATTTGAGAGCTCAAACCTGGCCGCAGAAGACGAAAATGGAAGAGAAACTGTGAGGCACCCTCGAGGACCTCCTGCTGACGACTGGATTCATGGAGGCAACTCATCTCCTTGTTTAGACTGCTGAGCACTCATCTCCTTGTTTAGACTGCCGAACATTGGAAACTGATTGCAGAAGAAGAAGAAGATAAAACTGCAAAGCCAGATGGTCACGTTCCTACACTAATCCACTGCTGATCGGGGACATCTTAAAAGCTCAAGATGGCAATAGGATAATTCACGCAACTGACAAAAATTTATGATAATTGCATTAGCAAAACTAACGAGTTTAATCCCCGTTTGACTTGCGTTCAACTTTCTGCTGGAGTTTGTAAACTTGAGATAAGGCTTTTCTTTGATGAAGATTGAATTACAGAGTTTGTCGCGAGCACTCTGCCTACTGCAAAGAGATGTATTACTCAAGAATAATTAAAGTGGGATCAGAGTCGGTTCTTGGACGGTGCAAGCGGTGCAGTCGGGGGGACTTCACTCGAGTCGCAAAAACAGAGGACTTTGTGACAAGAGAAGGGTAATTTCTGTATTGTGCGACCAACACCAAATAAAAAAAACTGTTATGCTATAATATAAAATATGTATAAATTGTAACAAATTTTGTCTCTTTGTAGTTGTACTTTACTTTTATGTAATTATGTTATAAATAGTTATATTTCCTTTTTTTAAAGATGAATTTTTTGAGTTACTATATAATAAAACTATCAAGTCACATTTTTTTAGGAATGCGTTATTGTTTTTAAATTGTCTAAAAATATGTGTAAATAAGGAGCGGAAGGGGGGGAGGGGGGGGGGGGCTAATCACTTTGATGTATCGCCACTTCCTTGGACAATTCCTAGATCCGCCAGTGATTTAACATCGTGATATGGAAACATGTCAACAACATAGTTGATAAAACATCACTGGAGACAGGTAGTTGTGGAGAAACATGATTACTGACGCCAAGTGGCATGATACAAGAAGAAGATTAGAAAAGAAGATTTGGTGCCAATAATAATATATAAATAATTAAAAAGCATGTTATCACACACAAAAATCACAATTTAACAGACGGCAGGATTAAAAGAAAATAAACTCAGCACGAGGGTCCTATTGACAGAGTGATTCGAGCGCTGGTCTCTAGCGGCAAAGCTGCCGGGTCCGAATAACGGTACCGACACGCTCCAGTCTATCCAGCTGTAAATGAGTACCTGACTTTGAGTTAGGGAAGGAAAAGGCAGCGAGGAAGGGAAGTGGTCACCACACCTATCGATACTGCACTTAATATAGTGAAGTTTCTAACACTCTGTTTCCTTACGTCAGTATCTGATGTGGGACTTTGTTCTACCTTTTACCATGTTCATGATCACGTAGGCTACTCGTCTAAATCAGTAACAGATCTGGTTTTAGATCACGGGGAAGACTTAGAGGCAGATGGACAGACAAAAGAAAAGAAATTCTACAAACAACACAGGCTGACAGTAGACTATGCTACAAACTGGAATCAAGACTGCAAACTTCGGCTCAACATTACGCTTCATGGAAACAGTGGACCGAAAAAGTAGAGTAAGGAAGCAAGTATCATTTTCTTAACGTTTGCAACTTTGTTCTTCCTTTCTTTCACTTAAGTTTTCGTCCGTTTGTCCTCGACAAAGGTTTTGTGGTCGTAACGTGGGCAACTCACTTTGTTCTTTGTCCCAGTAAGATGCATCAACTATTTTCCTCTGCCCCGCCTAATTAATAATCCAGACTACAAGCTCTTTTTATTTGGACACGCGCCGTAATATAACCGATGATCCTTATGTCTAGGTTCATCGGGGCGCGCCTCGCCAAAATTGTTATTAAAATTATTTTGAACAAAGTTTACTCTGCCGTTATTCTACACACATCAGATGACTTTAATGGAAGGAAAGGTGAACTTTGTCCACTGGTTAGCAGAGATTAAGATGTAACCGAGGCTAGAAGAAAATTCACGACTCTCACTGCACAGAAGTTTAATTACAAATAGGATGAAGAAGTTTAAAGAGATGGGATCGATTAATGACAAGTCACTCACTACATAACTGGGATAAAACGCTTGAAGATGTGACATCTGTAGATAAAACATTGCTGTAAACCTATAAAAATCAATAAAACTGGGAGAATGCTAAAGTTACATGAACTGTATAGTTTAAGACTTATAGGCAAGACAGTTTTTGCAGTGTAGTGTGATATGATGTGCTTGTTCGGCTATGTGGAAACTCCATGCGTTGTATCACACACGGTTCAAGTGTCATTCACACGCATCGTTATCCTGGCAACTGTCCTTCACCAAAACATTAAAATATGTGGACTTAACGCAGTGCTCTGCCTTGTGTAGTGTCCAGGGATCTCCAAGACAACGAAAGAGTAGGAAGAATAAGATGAATGAAGGGAATATATAAAGACACTTTTTCCTAAACCTGGTTTTGAGATACAAGATAATTAAAAAGCAGAAACGTTGGTTAAACAATACGTTGAATTAAAAAATAGGTTTATCACTCTGACAATTAAAATAATAGTTGCACTGGGACTAACGGACACTGCGAATCTTGTAATGTATTGCAACATTTCCCAGTTTTTCACAATTCCCACTTGAGGTTTCACCTCACCGGTCTAATTAATCTGCAAGACGAAACGAGACGGCATTTTCTCTTAGGAGTTCCCAGTCACTTCCTGTGACTTGCTTAATTTTCTCACCCATTACAAGATCTTTTGTCCAGAAAGGAAACAGTTCAGATAAAAGAAAAAAGGGATAAAGTCACAGTAAACGTTTTTGAATAACCAAAGCAGGCATAAGTATTCAAATTTACGAACAGTTTATGTAGTCTAAAAACTAAATTTGTCATATCAAAAATACCTTAATGAGAAAACTAATTAAGGCAACTAAGAGTTTTGACCTTTTCTTTTTTTTTTTTTTTTTTGTCGGCAATATATTTTAGCATAGTGTCTAACTCGTGTTATTAGCAGCCTCCTCCAGTCATACGAGAGTATGGGGACGATGCGCCCTTGAGGTGACAACCCTAAGCTGCTATTTTTGTTTGGTGTTCTTTTGTATTCTTCGTTTTGTAAGAAATGCTCTTCCTTCAATCTGAGGTGGCGCTGTAGGAAGCGTCTCCGCTTGATGCAGTCGGTAGCTTCATCCTCCCAGGATGCTAGATTTATGTCCAGTGCCATCTCTTGCACACATCTATGAACTTCAATTGCTGTCGCACATCTGTTTTTTTTTCTTCTTTCTTCTTCCTCGATCGTCCTGAAAAGGACGTTGGCTGCGTTGTGTCCGTTTACAGCGAAGCTACAATATTTGCTCCTTTCGGCCGACACATCCGACTTCAGCACGGCATTTTTTGGGACATTTTTGCTTTCCCACTTCGATCCCTACTCTCTCAGGCAGACTGCAGTGATGCAGCCTGTTTCCAGGCACCACTTGAAGGTGGAGTAGGTCTTGGTCAGCTCTGGTTCGCTGACCCTGACGCAAGCAGTCAAACTATGAGTCGCTGACTGCATTCATCTCTCTTGCTGCGTCTTTGGTCCCATCTGTTCTTTTGACATCTGCCAGTTGCCCATAGAAAGTCTCCTTGAAGATACAACCATCTCCCATGCGGGGGACATGGCAACGCCAGCGTGGTATGTGCTATTTAAGCAGTGTATGCATGTTTTGAAGGTCATCAAGCGACATCACCTCGACATTTGTCACTTTGTCCTTCCATGAAATATCCAATACTGACTACACGCGAAACAATAAATGCAGACACTTTATTATGTGAAAATACGACAGTGTCAAAATTTACCAACGAAAACTTGGAAATAAAGAGATACGTGATAATATGAACGCAAAGAAGGCGAAGCAAAATAATATACGTTTGGTAATATATCGCCTCTCTCCGTGTAGTTCCCGGGGTCTCTGAAGAGACAAAGGAACAATAGGACTTTGGTTTCCCCCCCCCCCCCCCCTAAGCATGTCGTACAAGGTGACTAATATAAGGTTGTGAATTGGTCTGGCAACATCATCATGTCAAATAAAAATTCACAGAAATTACCACTGTAAGATCATGTGACTGTTTGCTGCAGGCTTCCTGCAACGGAACCAGATCCAGTAGTGGCTCCTTGCTCTACTAGGAGCGCAAAGGAACATGATGATGGTGAGCATATCGCCTTGTGTCGACCAAAAACATGGCGTTGATGACTTGAACGTCTACCACTTTCTTGGTTCACAAATTAGAACTTGTGTCATTCATCATCATTAGCATATTCCTTTCCGATCCTTACTGAGCGTAGAGCTACCACTGCAGCTGGTCCTGCTGCAGAAAGCCTGCACCAAAGATGTCATGCATCCTGGCAGCAGTGATATCTGAAGTGATTTGTTTGACAAGGTTAGGGTTGCCAGATACGGGCACAACCTGGTATCAGTCGTCTGCTACAGCATGTCTGAGTGAACAGTAATGATCTTCTATCTTTGTCTCCTCAGAGGTCCCCGGGAGCAACACGGGTCTAACTCATTGAGTATCTGATATTAATTACCAAAACTGAAGTGCCTTGTCGTGCGTTGAAATCTTACTTGCTTGAAAAGTTTTTTTTAAATGTTTTTGTTTTAAGATTGAAAAGCAAGTATGAATCTTTCCACAATGATGTTTCAATAGAACTTGTCTTTGTCCAGCAGATTTCTTGCGTGCATTATATTATACTATCGGAAAATAGATCACCAGCATTGCAGTCCTAGAATATGTCATCTTAGCATGGTCAACAGCAGTTAAGTCAAACTTCGATCAAATAAATAGAATTCAAAACCAAACAATGAGAATAATAAAAGGGAAAAAAGAGAAGTGGGGAATGAAGTCAACACCTATTGAAGAATTGGAAAATATTACATACCTCCAGTCAATGAAGGATAGAAGAGATCGCAGAGAACAGCAACAAGCCGTTAAATTCAGACAATAAATGTACCAGAGAATAAATAGATGGGGAAGATTGAAGCGAAGCAACTTTGTAGAAACAACCAAAACAAAGATGTGAGCAGACTCCATCATCAACAGCTATGCCCATCTACACTACACATAAGCTACCAGTTTGTAAAAAACAGCGATAGAAAACATTCCAGGTATTGAGAGAAAGAACAGCAAGGCTGAAGAAGAGTTTTAATCACAAAATACATAGAGAAACATTACCCAAGAAACACCTGGACACATGCATACACAGACAGGTCAGCAATAAATGCAACAGAAGATGGAGGTGGAGGAGTCTTTCTGAGTTTAAGCAATGGCACACAACAAAAGCTGTTAGACCCAACAGGAACATATTCAAGCAACTTCAGAGCAGAGGCCTTACCAACTACAACATAAGTCATAATGACAGAAGAAAACTCCGACAAACAAGTAGCTCTATTCACAGATAACTGCAACGCTGAAGAGTCCGAAAAGTGCAGACATGGATGACCTAAGAGCAACACTCCACAAACTATGTCAGCAATTCAAAACAGTTTGTAATACAGTGGATCCCATCTCACTGCAATTTCCCTTGAAATTAACAGGCTGAAAGATTGGCAAAGGAAGAGGGGAAAGCTAACTCACCTTGACATAAGCATAACTGAAGAAGAGGTCAAGAGTTTTATCAAGAGAAGATTCAGGAGCACGTGGGAAACAGAACATCCAGGCCACAATAAAAATGTTGCGTATTACCAGCTCAGCAGAACTGAACAAGTGGTAATCTTCAGACGTCGCACAGGCCACAACAGATTGGGATACCTTCTATTCAACAAGTTAAAGATATGAAATACCGATGAGTGTAACTGTGACACCGATATAATGACTGCTGAATATTTACTTAAACAGTTCCCAACACATGAGCAACAAAGAAAGCGCATATGGCCATCACCAGTACCATTCCTGGTACAACTCTACGGAGATACCAACAGCCTCAGGCTGACCACTGCTTTCTTTGAACATGCTCAAGTTGACGTCTGAAAGTGAAAGAAGAAGTGTGCGTGAGTGTGTGTATATGTGCGTGCACGCGTGTGCGTATGTGCGCGTGTGGTATTTGGGTGTGTGTACACACGATTACATAAGTTTATATAAACATATTGATAATTAGCACGCGCCAGGGCTATAGAAAAGAGAAGGACTGAGTCATTCGCGTCGGGAAGGTGAAGCCACCAGCCTACTGAACTTCCCCCCCCCCCCCCCGGATCTTGAAAACTAGAGCTAATTCGCGATTTTTAAGTTCATATTCGTGATCAGCATGTCTAAATTAGTTTAACAAAGATACTTTTGTCTCGGATACATTTTGGCTGTTGTCCAGTGTAATAAAAACAACATTAAAATATTTTTATAAACCAGATCTTTAGCAGCCGAACTTCGATGTGGAGATGGAAGTTGAGAAACAATCAAATCTCATTCACAGAAGATTGCATTCAAGCCTTATGCGCTATTTTCATTTAGAATCAATAACTTTTTCTCTTCATATTTATCAATGCCATTGTCTGTCAGTCATCAACCACGAAGAATTGAAATTCATGCAAATGATAAACATATGCAAATGTTAGCAATTGGCTCGTGCTCAACACACAGTTAAAAAGAACAAAAATACAGGGTGTTCCACGAAAAAGCGGCCCGTGACGTCATGGATGTACTGTACCGACACAGTACGTACATGACCTCATGGGCCGCTTTTTCGTGGAACACCCTGTACATTGCCTGAACAAGTAAAGCCTGTTGACATACGACATACGAATACGACATACACTTATATGCACGTACACATGTGGGGAAGTAGAAGACATTGTAAGGATATTACACATATGTGAACCCTGAATCCCCTAGGCAAGATTGGTTTGACAACACAAAAGAATACCACATTAACGCTGTCACGGATTGCCTCCCCTGGTTTGCAGTAGTGGTCCTCCAGTGGCCCAAACGCAAGAGTATCTAAAATGGGTCGTCAAAGGTGTCTACCTTAGCACAAGATTACTCTTGGCAGAGTTGTAGATAGAAGGGTAAAGACGCTTCTATCTCAAGGTAGTTTTCACAAAATATTTCCGAAGTCAAGAACAATGCTGCATTGGCAGGTGAATTGTTAACTTATATCGGTCCGTCGCCTTTTGTGAATAATTAAGCAATGGTTATATCCCGTTCAAGCCCCCAGCTGGTGTAAATACATCGGAATTCTTTTTTGTAAGAACTAGCTCTATAGGTGTAACTTTATGTCTTGATGTATATATATATATATATATATATATATATATATATATATATATATATATATATATATATATATATATATATATATATATATATATATATTAATGTCTTGCTCATACGTATGCTTTCACACTTATAATAACTGAATCAACTATGATTGTTATTTTTTTAAAACATGTAACAAATTTAATAATCAATAAGTTTTAACAGGTTAAAATAGAGATGAAATGATGATGAATTTTAGAGTTGAATAAACTTACTCGTCATTGAGACTTGGTTTGAGGATTTAAATTAAAATTAAAATTTAATGTCCGTTTGCTGGTGCCTTTTACAAGCACTTAGCTGGTATGAGTGAGTCCTGCAGCCTTGGTTTCGTCAATTCTTTTGTGATGATGACACTTCACAGTCTGATAGCTTCGTTCCTCGAACGGTCTGATAGCTTCGTTTCACGAACGTTTAGACAAAATAGAAAGAACAAATGCCTCTGCTAAGTACATTTGTGGGCTGCAAATTAACAGGCGCATTGTCTTGCTGTGCACCCAACAATGTTAGTCTCTCTGACTAGTTTAAATGGCTTTTGAGTATACACGGCGTAACTCAGGGAAGATGATTAGAAATCACCAACATTATTATGGGTATTAAACTGGCAAAATATGGGCTTGGACAGCGCGAAATCAATGATTTGCCTGAATTAAAATTAGCAAGGTATATATATCTCACAAAATGATACTATACACTTGATGCACATGTGATTTAATCATCATTCATCCCTGCTGCTGTCGGAGTCTGGGGTTGCTGCTGATTTCGCGTTTTCTGAGCTAATTAGCATAACACAACTACCAGCGCTTGCTGTAGTGATTTATGAATATACTATTTTCATATGTTGAGGTTGCCAGCCTCATATATAACCACTTAACAAGAAAAAAACATGTCAAATTCACATTTGTAAAACAAATGTTTACACATACCCCAAAGTAACTTTTGGGAACACAATCTCCTCGCACAGTTTAGAATGGACAAAGCACTTTATTAGATGCTTCGAATCACTTGGTCTGGGAAATTCCTCTTATAACGGGTGATCTCATTCCTTAGGACTACAGTCTTCGTATTTTAAAAAAATTCGGTTTTACTTTTTAAGTGTTAAAGTTGCCCAAATACTTCCGATCTGTCTTTAAGTTTGTATTTATAAATGCGGGTTTACTTTTAAGTTTTAATGTTGCCAAAATACTTTCGATCTGTCACTTATAATATAGGAATTTTTAGTCCGATCCTTTTCTTTCTGGCTTCAGTGAGTTGCTGGCTTGACGTGGCGATGCAGTCTGATTTGTGTCTCCGATCTCGCTAAATTTCATCTCTCATTTCCAGTTCAAATCCAGATTGTACTTCCGACGAATTTGCCAAAGAAAACCATTGTGTATTCCGGCTCTCCAATCAAACCAATGGTAAGGTCTTTAGCACTATCTGGGTAGGGGTGTTTAAATTCATAATATCCCGCGCGTGTTTAAAAAAATTACATTTTAAAATTCCATCGTATGACCTCATTCTAATAATGATGTAATACATCTGCCAACTCACAAACGAATCTGTGAACTTTGTAGTAAGATCCCTGATACCCCGATCAAATAGATAAAATATTACTGTTTATAAATTAAAAAACTATAGAGATAAAATAGGGAGTAGTGTTCAACATCGTCACCATAGCCCGCCGTCATGTTGGTTCTAACAAGCAGTACGCCATAATAAACGATTCACAAAAACTGTTAGCTTTTCCCCTCTCCGCAATACCCATTTCCTCTACAATACAAGCCTTTTGACAGACCGACATGCATAGTTAGTTTCAAACGGAGTGAGAAAATAAATAAACGGAGGAATGAAATGAGAGAAGGAAAAATGCAACCTTGACAAGCGTTGGTTTTTTTAATTTCAAACTAGGACGACAGGCGACAGCTGACGTCACAGACTTGCTTAATCTAACACTAAACGTGAATGAATGGTTGAAAGTTTGAAAAATACTACTAGGCCATGGAAACCGGTTGCTAAGGCATATTTTTTCCCAAAAAGTTAAAGTTAAATAAAGCAGTAGTGTCTGCTATTGAATGAGAGGAAACGCCACCGCTTGCCCTACCCCGTTCATTAGTAGTGCAGTTTGAATTTATAACCACTTGGATAGGGAGACGATTAGTATAAACACACAGACAGGCTCGCATTTCCTGTATACAGTGATAATATTTTCTGATGAAATCCTAACGCGTTGTGTCGTTTTGAAAAACGAACGAGCAAGAGAGAGAAAATGTAAGTTGGGGATTTGCATGGAGGCATAATTGAAAAGATAGCTTATGCAGTGTGATACTAAAAGGGGAGAGAAAGGGTGACCCAATGAAACCTAGATGAATAATAAAATAAAAGCAAGGACAGTTGACAAATAAAATGCTAATACTTGTTTATTAGAAGATAATACTACCCATAATGTTATAATATCTTACAGTAAAAACGCTTAGATAATAACAGAATATTGTAAAGAGAAGACACAGAGACATACGCATTGTAGTCCTCACTCAACTTTGCCCGTAGGGGAAAAAGGGGGGTGGAACGGTACATTTTTAAAAGTGTAATTTATTTTAGAAAAAAAAGAAGCTAGTGGGCATAACATAATTCGATTGGCTGTGGTAAAATAGACTAAGAGGAGTGATAAAAACGATTTGAAACCAGCATTAGTTGCCATTCGAAAATTAAAATCTCACAAGTAGTGTTAGCTTCAGACGCAAGGAATACATGACCAGTGCCTTCGCTGTTCTGCATCAGTGGCGATCTGAATGTGCCCATTGATCGCCGGTTAACCTACAAATTGTGTATTATTTCATTGATGCGGTAAGATAAACATTTATATAAATCTTGTTATTGATATGTATTTGTATTATTGAATGTGTATGCCTTATTGATGCGTAGAGGCACCACCAGAAAGGCGCCAAACTAAACCTTTGTGTCATGCCACATATGTTAGTAGGAAAGATTATCACCTTGTATTAAAGCCAGACAGATTTACTTAAACTGTGGGAGTGAATGAAAAGACATAGTTGAAAATAAAATATGACATTATTATGACATAAGACCAGCAAACCACTGGCCGTCTTCAGCAAGTCACAGTGTTTCCACATGACTTTATATAATTAACTATCATTTCTTCTATGACAAGGAATGTATCAAACGAATGTTTGAAGATTACTTGATGATGAATAGGGCACCAAACCAGATAGGAACGATAGCTATTTATTTAGCAACTTCACTGATCTTGTTGATAATGTTTAATTGTTTAGAGATGGAGATAGGTGTATGATGTACTGAGGAGGCCTTAATCCCCTGATTTCAGGGTTCTATCTTGAAACAATCAGTGAGCAACATACCAAAATATACGTACTCCTGAAGCTGCAAGCTCGAGGCAAAAACTACCTTTTTGTCTTTATTCTAAAGAGTCGGAAGCAGTATCAAGACGTTGCAGTCGGGAAGATGGTGGTTGTGAGGATATCACAAGTTCTACGACACAAAGTTAAGCCCAATTGTCCACGGGCGTGTGTTAGTTAATTTAACCATACTCTCCATCATAAATATATCAATCAGTTTTCTTGACATGATGATACAAGTCGTTCCTCCGAAGCGTGTCCATTCATAGGAGTTATTGCTTCATCAGAACACTTCCAGTCAGGAACAATTTATATTAATAATAACAGACACAGTTGTTGTTTTAATTTACTTTGCTGTAAATAAAGTGCATTATCTTTTGAGTTTTAAACAGTCCTGTATCCCAGCCATTGAGATACAGGCACAATAAATTGTAAAAAAAGATTTTCATTCAAAATTTACTCAGCGACTTGTTTAATTACTTGTTCATTAAGTTATAGGTGTAGTTGTTGTCATTTTTATTAACATTACATTGCATTTTACCCTAGACACGTAGCCAGATAACATCCAGACACCATAACATATAATTAGGTTCAAAATATATAGCAGATTGAGGTCGTAGGGTGGTAGCAGACAGGTACCCTGAGAACAACTTCATCAACAATTAGACTCAGGGACTTGCATAGCTGACCTCACATCTGTAGACAATTAATAAATAACCTTTTAACATCAAAACCCACCACAAACTTATTTGATGTCCAGATGCTACCTTCCAATATTGCCTCCCAAGACAGGTTATCTGTAACAATTACACAGGGATGGCCCGGCGGAAGCTATTATCTCATTATCGCCTGTGTTTTCGTGCCTCCGCCAGACGGATCTATCAGACAGCCAATATGGCATTCTATTCATCACTCGTACGAGATCATATTTTATCAATAAAGAGTGATTCTAACGAAGGTGGCTAGGGAACTCAAGAGATAAGCATAGCACACGCTGACCGGTGCAATTAACCTGGTATTGTTACGATTCACCCGGCGGAACGTAAACAAGTCTGGGGTATGGTCACAGCAAAAAGAATGAAGGTGCGTGAAATATGCCAAATAAAAAGCGATGAGTGAGAAAAATTAAGAAATAAAGTGATTCTGCCGGAGTGGATGAGAGTTATAAAAAGTGCACGACTGATTTCGTCACATACTCTACTTTTAGAACATCGAGTGGCAGAGCTGATAGAGCGTTTGCTTCTCGAGTCTTCAGTTTACACTGCTGTAAATGGGTACCTGACTGTGATTTTGAGTTAAGGAAGACAAAGGCAGCGAGGAAGGGAACTATTCACCCCAAATTATAAAATTGGATCTAATATATTGAAGTCTCAAACACTTCACAACCCCTACAGCAGTATCTGCAATTGGGACTCCTACACTCAGTTTAAAATCAATATGTAGATAATTGTTTTATTTAATTTTTCTATGTAATTTTTTTTTCGACTTGTAAAAATTATAAAATAAATACTATTCAATAAAATGTATTTACCAAGAATAATAAAACTAAGTCCGTGCACGTTTTTCTATCAAACGTGTCTATTTTTATTGTTTTATCTTTAAGTATTTCAAAAATATAATGTCTAGAGCATGTTAGCTTTAACACAAGAACATGCAACAAAAACAAAAACAAAAACGTTGAGACGATGTTCGTAGCTAAACCACACTATGATGTCTTTAATTATAATTATCTAGTAACATTAAATACCAGAGCAGAGGCAATAAGTTTGTAGATTCTATGAAAAACTAACAACACATAACGAAAGGTCAAGGCCACACAGATTACAGATATCACGTGCCACTCCAAAGTAACCGATGATAGATTCGACAACAAAGCACGTGCTGACATTTGCAGGAAAGACAAAGACCAATATTATAAACATGTATATACATAAGCGGTTATCACAGGAAAATAGCAATTTATTTTCTCGCGCATTCATCTTCCTTACTCGAACCATTTTGATCGAGTTGACAGCTTTCATTTCCAAACAGTAGAACATGTCCTCTTGGTTACTCCGAGTAAGCAGTTCCTGGTTTTGTCATGGTATCCTCATCTTCCTTACTCGAACCATTTTGATCGAGTTATCAGCTTTCATTTCCGAGCAGTAGAACATGCCATCTGAGAATGTCTACTTCATGAGAAAAGCAGACTGACTACATGACTTTCACCATCCCAGATGTGCGGAATAACTGTATGACGCTGAGACGAGCTTAAGACAGACAGCCTGTTTTATCAATGAAATAGATTTGGTTATGTCAGAGCATCCAAAGAAGAAGAACTTTCACAAAATATAATACGAATATCAGCTGTAAGTAACAAAAAAAAGTGTAATCGAGTAATCAGGTTTCGTCTTCTTTTCTCCCCCCCCCCCCTTTTCTCTCCCCCTCCCCCCCCTCCCCCCCCCCCCCCCCCCCCCCCCCCCCCCCCCCCAAAAAAAAAAATTATTTTTTTTTAAACTTTTGACGTAATTTGTTATCAATCTTGAAATATTTTCAGGCGGCCGGCTCTCATTTCTGAAAAATAATTATACTGCTATCAGCTCTCATTTACAAAAGATTGAGTTCAAACCATCAGCGCTCATTTACGAAAGATTGTATTCAATCCAACAGCTCTCATTTACAAAAGACTGTGTTCAAGCCATCAGCTCTCAGTTACAAAAGGCTGTGTTCAATCCAACAGCTCTAATTTACGAAAGATTATGTTCAAGCCATCAGCTCTCAGTTCCGAAAGATTGTGTTCAATTCAACAGCTTTCATTTACGAAAGATTGTTACGGAATATTGTGTTCAAGCCATCACCTTTCAGTTACTGAAGATTGTACTCATGTCAACAGCTCTTAGTTATGAAAGATTGTGTTCAATCCATCAGCTCTCATTTACGAAAGATTGTGTTCAAACGAGCATTTCCCGTCCGAAAGTGCAATATCTATATTTCCTATAATTTCTAGAAATTATTTTTTCGCTTAATATAAAAATCTGATTGTGAGACGATTTCCAATATAATGTATTGGAAAAGAACATTAAAAACAGAAAGTATATCCTCTTATCTGTTTCGCTTTCCCAAAATCAAAATTAAACAGATAAAATGTTGTCCATCTTTTACCGAAACTTCTAATTTGGGGAGGAAACTTATTGACACAGGCGTAATCACATTATCTTTCTATCGATAACTAATCAGCTAATCACGGGTTACCGGAAACAGTCTGAATGGTTTTACGTTTCTCATCAGATTCCCTTGCTTACTTTGCAAGCAATATTTTGAATGAAGCAAACAAGATTAAGAAGGCGGGAAAAGCTAAATTTATTTAAAGTTCATGACTAGCTTTCCAATGTTATCGAACCAATAGCAAAGTTAAACATTAAATTTGCTGATAACAAACATAAAAATTAAGTACTTACTCTACAAGTGAATCGAGGTTAAAATAGTTTACCCTTTACCTACGAAGTTTTGACGAAACAAATATGATCTACCACATTATGATAGCGCAGTTCCTTCATTATTATTATTATTATTATTATTATTATTATTATTATTATTATTATTATTATTATTATTATTGGCATCATCATCTTCATTTTACTCTGCGCTTGTTATGGAGCATGGGGCCACCCCTGTAGTTGGTCCCCTTGCAGAAAGCCTGCACTAAGCATTTATTTGCTCCTTCCGTGGTGGTCTCTGTAGCAAATTTAATTTACTTGTTGAGATTGCTGGCCCCCCAGCACAGCCTCATTTTTGTCGCCCAGTACAACACGCATGGGGATGCCGTAGTCCTATTCCGTCGTTGTCTCATCAGACACCCCCAGGTAGCTACTGCGGACATATTTGAATATTAGAGCAAAGTACAGTACTGACTCCACATATGGCTGGAGGTTACATGCTTTTTTTTTAAATCTTAACCTACGGAATTTTGACGGAACAATACAACGTGTCATATGTTGTTGGCGCGGTTTTTTTATTATTATAATAATACTCATTGTCCTTGATACTCTACAGCTGTTTATTGCAACAACAACAACAAGAAAACCCTGTGCCCCGTGTAGTACCCGGGGCTCCATGAAGAGACAAAGAATGGATCCGGCTATGCACTCTCAAGCACATCGTACAAGACAACTAACATGAGGCTGTGTATGAGATTGGCAACCTCATGGAAAAGAAATTGCCATATAGTTCACCGCGCTGCAACAGCTTCTTCTCTTGGTGCAGACGTGTTGCAAGGGGACCAGTTACAGTGGTGTCTCCATGCTTTGTAAGCAGCGCAATGGATAATGATGACGATGCATCTTCGTATTACGGCTCACATGTATCGTTCTGTCCAGGGCTCACGTGTGTCTTTCTCTGTATGTTTCACATGTATCTGTGTATGTAGGGCTCACATGTATCTTTCTCTGTAGGTTTCACATGTATCTGTGTATGTAGGGCTCACGTGTGTCTTTCTCTGTATGTTTCACATGTATCTGTGTATGTAGAGCTAACATGTATCTTTCTCTGTAGGTTTCACGTGTATCTGTGTATGTAGGGCTCACGTGTGTCTTTCTCTGTATGTTTCACATGTATCTGTGTATGTAGGGCTCACGTGTATCTTTCTCTGTAGGTTTCATATGTATCTGTGTATGTAGGGCTCACGTGTATCTTTGTCTGTAGGTTTCATATGTATCTGTGTATGTAGGGCTCACGTATATATTTCTCTGTAAGTTTCACATGTATCTGTGTATGTAGGGCTCACGTGTATCTTTCTCTGTAGGTTTCATATGTATTTGTGTATGTAGGGCTCACATGTATCTTTCTTTGTAAGTTTCACATGTATCTGTGTATGTAGGGCTCACGTGTGTCTTTCTCTGTATGTTTCACATGTATCTGTGTATGTAGGGCTCACGTATATCTTTCTCTGTAGGTTTTACATGTATCTGTGTATGTAGGTTTCACATGTGTCTTTCTCTGCCGGACTCACACCGTAGCACATAGTTTGTCCTGTTCACTAATTTACAGTATTCGATGAAAAATTGTTTTCCATATGTTTTCTTCGTCCCTCGCTCTTATATAACCACATTTATTCTACCAAATCATCCACTGGGATTTACCGGTTGATCAGGATCGCCTGGTTGTCGACTCCTGTTCTACCTGTTTGCTTGTCGTTCAGCTTCCCAAGGTACATAGGCTTTCAAAAAACGTATACAAAGTCCTCCTGGCATGTACCATCAAAGTCCTCCTGGCATGTGCCATCAGCTCAAGGTATTTCCATGTCATCTTCATATCTTTCATTTGTGTCTCCATTTCTCTTCTCCATGTGTGTGTGTTTGTCTCGCTCAACTACTCTTGCTCTGCAGTACCGAGACAGGCCTTGTAATGCTATCAACAGGTTTCCTCTATGAATGTCCTAACCATCCCCATTGTTCTTTTTTTTTTATCTATTCTCTTGTTCCACTGATACTTGACTGGTTCTTGTCATTACTTCCCCCTTGGTGATCTTGTCCTAAAATGTCTATTCATCCATTCTACGCATGCACTCATTTATGAAAGTCTATAGCTTGTTGGTTGTTGTTTAAGTTGTTTCCTTGTTTCATAGACTGATTTGACTGTTGTGCTGAATATTCTGATTTCCGTTTAGGACTTTATTTTTTGTCCATATATTTCTAAATGCAATGGCGATGCCTCTTGCCTTTTTTGTATTCTTATTTTGATGTCATTTTCTATCCCTTCGACTTTGTGATTGTTGCGGCTAAGATATATTTATAATTTTTCATCTTATAAAAGTTGTTTATATTGGTCTTGTCGTTTTTGTGGCTTGAAGTTTTTATAGGATATAGAAGCTATTCCTATGTCCAAACTTTCTTAGTTGCCTTTTACGATATTGCTTTGAATGTTACATTGTTACTATTCTTTACTCCCTATGACACACGGTGTCACGTTGGTTCATCCAAAAATAGCCCGGACATTAGTCGAATAGTTGCGCAATATAAACTCTTCATTATTCAGCAGTGTTACTCACAGAATGCGCAACAATTCTGCTGCGTTTT
This sequence comes from Oreohelix idahoensis, assembly GCA_024509875.1. Lineage (NCBI taxonomy): Eukaryota > Metazoa > Mollusca > Gastropoda > Stylommatophora > Oreohelicidae > Oreohelix > Oreohelix idahoensis. The sequence goes on from JAMPIV010004998.1 coordinate 908,181, forward strand.
GCACATCTTCATTTTTTTTAGGTAAACATTTTTTTTTTCTTGCTTTCAAACTTTCTGCTGTCTAGGCTTGTCCATTGTAAAACCAAAAACTAACAAATCCAGTGTGAGCAATGAATCCAGACTTTAAAAAAACCTGTATGTGTCAAATGACCTGGAATCGATGCCGTTCCTTGATCCACGACCCCATTTTTATCATAATGGAAAAACTAAGTGGTACAATTTCCCCAACAGTTCTTCTGGAAGTTTATGAGTAGAAATGTTTACTCTTATATTTCGCATCATCATCATCATCATCATGCATCAGCACTTTCCTTTCCGCTCCTTACGAAGCATGTGCTATCACTACAACTGGTGCACTGGCAGGAATGCTTACACCAAGAAGTCACGTGCTATTGTAGCAGTGGTTTCTGTTGAAGTGCCTGGTACGACATGCTTGAGTGTGCAGTAGTCCTTTTCCTTCTTTCTCTCGTCAGCTCCCCCCCCCCCCCCCCCCCCCCCCTCCTCCCCTTCCCCCCCCCCCCTTCCTTTTTCCGATAATTAGACTGTACATTGTGCAACGTATGGTATTAATTTTAAACGAGAAATCGTTGATGGTTGCATATTTCAGAGCTGGTAACTTGATAAATTATTATAGTTCTTTTTTAGTTCTACACCGTGTCCCGTTTTCTTTCATGAATGAACTAGAAAAATCAGTCTAAAAAAAAATGGAAGAAAGGAATTAAAAAAAAAAAAAGCAAAGTAGCTCCAGACCTGGACTTAAAGATAATAATAGAAACCAAGTGTGCTTAAAAATTACTAACGAGCAAATTAAGACAGTGTGACGCTTCAGAAGACGCTCCTCCAGCAATATTTTTTTTCTTTAGGGAGAGATTTTTTTTTTTTTTGTTAATAAACTTTTTGCCTCGTTTTGGTGAGGCGTGTCCCGTTCAACCTAGTCGGTTATATTAGGGGGCATGTCCAAATATAAAAGACTCTTAGGTCTGAGACATATTTTTTTAGGAAGAGATGGATAGTTTCATACTATAGGCATTTTTAAAGACGGGAATTATGCAGAAATGCTATATAGAGTGAAAGATTGTAGGAGAAGAAGGAAACAGAAAGACACAATACAATGTGGCCAAAAAATGACAATAAGAGGATGGGCAGGGAACAGGTTCAGCATTCCGCTAGATGAGCGAAAAGTGGGGAAGGTCATAGGTGATTTGTAACTATTCATGGTGAGTATACAAATGAAATTATTCAAAATTTTGATAGTTATATGATGTCGATAAGCAGGTAATATTTGCAGAATCAGTCATGCTTACAAGAGAAAGGAAGATAGTTGGTTTTTATATTCATGTCAATGATTTACACTTATTTTGATTTGATGGAATTCGGCATCTAGCGTAAAACTAGTAAAGATGAAGGTATGAGATACTTGGTCAGGCGTAGATACGGCCAGCACGCTACAGGAATAATCAGCATTCACATCCTTCGAAATTTGCTGAGGGAGATTAAGCACCCATGGGTTTGCTCGAAGCGCAATTTCGTCGATTCAGAATAACAATAACTATTTTAAATGATTGTCCTCGCACATGTGCAGTCAGGTTCGCTGTAAGTTGTCATTTATTTTTTTTTTGCTGGGGATATTGCCAAGGCTAGCTTTAGACAATAATGTTCATGCACGAATTACCTTGTACTGTCTTTCTACTTTTCTTGCTATTGAGAAAGAAAGTTAATACCATCACATGATAAGCAACACTGAATTCACTGCGTAAAAAAAAAAATTGAGTTAACCCAAAAAACACGAGGAGAAAAGAAGTGAGGACAACAGTAAGGATGGGGAAACATTCCAAGAACTTGGCGCAGGGTAGAAGTTGCGACATGAACAAACTGAAAAGTTATGATCCACCCGGAGCACAAGTGACCTCCCCTTTGGCATCTCGAAAGAACGAACGAAAATATTTATTTACACAGGGTACAAAAAATAGTTATTCAGAATTATTTGTCTCTTTATCTTTTCTACCCTGAATAATATTAAGCAAAATTAATGTCATCAGAATACAATGTACCAATAACAAGCAAAATTAACGTCATCAGAATATAATGTACCCCATTGATGCAAGTTAAAAGTGCAATACATAACTATATTAACTTTGCTATAAACGAATTTAAAATAAACATTTAAACTGGTGATAAAGTTTATTTTATTAAAATAAAATGTTGGCCTTGTTTTGGCGAGGAGCCTCCCGTTCAACCTAGTCGGTTATGTTAGGGCGCATGTCCAGATAGCAAAGACCTTTAGGTCTGGTGACATTTGTCAAATATCGCGAGAAAATAATGCATTTTAGAGGCATTAGTGTTTCATACGTAGACCCCTCCCCTTCCACAGTTCTTGGGATGTCTGCTCCCCCGGTAGAGTTTTGTTGTTTAAACACAGTAACTTATTAACTTTCATTCGTTGTAATTGTTCATGTTCATACTTTAGTGCCCCCCGGAGAAGGGGGGGGGGGGGAGATGAAGAGAAAAATGAAAGAATATGAGTACTACTACCTCAGGGCATGTCGAATTACGAGACGACCAATGAGATTGTGCCTGGGGCTAGCAATTTGTTCTTTTCCTTCTTCTTCTCCTTCTTATTTCACCCTCAGATGTCAACTTGAATAAGCTCAAAGTTCACCCTCAGATGTCAACTTGAATAAGCTCAAAGTTCACCCTCAGATGTCAACTTGAATAAGCTCAAAGTTCACCCTCAGATGTCAACTTGAATAAGCTCAAAGTTCACCCTCAGATGTCAACTTGAATAAGCTCAAAGTTCACCCTCAGATGTCAACTTGAATAAGCTCAAAGTTCACCCTCAGATGTCAACTTGAATAAGCTCAAAGTTCACCCTCAGATGTCAACTTGAATAAGCTCAAAGAAAGCAGTGGTCTGCCTGAGGCTGTTGATATCTCCGTAGCTTTTCTACAGGAATGGTACTGGTGATGGCCATATGCGCTTTCTATGTTCCTCGCATGTTGGACACCCCCCGAAGCAGACTGGAGCGCTTAAGCGCTCATCATACATTTTATCCATGTGACTAATGAAGTATAAAGCAGAATTTAATTTCATATAGAATCAGCGCCCCACGCTTTTTGTCAATTTGATGTTACATTTTTACTGCAAGCTATAAACTCCTTGAAAAATTATTTTTGGGCTTTTAGTGCATTAAAAGCCTGTGTTTAAAATAATGTTTTTTAATTTTTAATTTTTTTTAAGGGTTGAATTCGATTTTTACAGTTTGATACTCCGTTGTTCACATAGATTTTCTTTACTCTGCATTTTACAGTTTGATTCATAATCTCAGTAAGTTCCTTAACATTTTAAATTTTGCAGTAATTTACATTTGTTATGCAGACAGGATCTAACTTTCCATTTAAAGAAAGTTACGCACTTGTTTCTTTAACCGGACATTTTAACGTGTAATGTTTTGTTTAATCGCACACACAGCATCGAGATAAATTTGCTGAAGCATAAAACGTTGGATTTTATGCTTTTTTTAAATGGAAAATTTACCTCCGGTAAAACTGTGAACAACCGTTAAGTTTAGCCCAGATTTAGGGACAGCATTTTGTGACATCAGGTCGTAACAGTAATAATTTTTTAAAAGTCATAAGTTGGGTCCCACGAGCCTACCAGATGAACATAAACCGACTTCCATGAGAACGACAGAAATGAATGCAAAGAAACAGAAAACGATATATCTTAAGACGTATCTGAGATTCAGGTATTTATTAATGATAATATTTGTACCATATTCCCGTGATATCGCGCCAATTTGTGCTGTAGTTACAAAAATATAAAAGCTGTATGTAAGATGCCACTTTTTACATCAAAAATTGTTCAAAGAATTTTGTTACATTTTTGCAAATTTCGATAATTTTTTAAAATACGTTTTCCACTTTGATGTATGATTATATTCCTATTATTATAGGTTCATATTTTTATTTATTTTATGAGCTCATATAGCTGATATTCTTATTGACTTTCTCGTACTTTTCTTTACTTTGATGTCCACGTTCCTTAGTTTTGAATACTTTGATGAACAATTTTCAAAGCAAACAATCCATGTAGTTAAATGCCCACATAAATCGAAAACTCAGTGGCTCTGTGTTGGTTATTGGAATGTATTGTCATATTGTTGAATTTATTCATCATCATCATGTTCCTTAGCACTCCCTTCGGAGCCTATGGCAACTGCTGTAGCTGACACCGTTGCAGGCAGCCTACACCAAACAATCACGTGCTTTTGCAGCTGTGGTTTCTGTGGCAATACTTGTACATAATAAGGTTGCCAGTCCCAAGCCATACCTTACAAGCCATACCTTACAAGCCATACCTACAAGCCATACCTTACAAGCCATACCTTACATTAGTCGCCTTCTACGACATGATCAGAGTACAGTAGTTCTGTTCTTTCTTTGACTTGTCATACAGCTCCCCCCCCCCCTCCCCGGGGAACTACACGAGAACAAATGACTGAATAGGGGCTCATAAACTTTTAGAATTATGAAAGTGATAAAATGCAGAGTTCTCAAAATAATGACACGATTTCAAGCCGAATCACGAAGTTCAACGCCTATGCTAATTTAGCTCTTTTAATGTCGTTTGAGTTAAATATTAAATTATAATCCGAGATTACGCGTGAAAATGTAGCTAATGCCGGTGATAAATTTGAACAGGTTTGGAATGTGTACATAACAGTTATAGCATAATCAGAACCAGGGCTGTGGAGTTGGAGTCATGGAGTCTGTCTTTTTTTTAGGAGTTGGTAAAAAATATCCCAACTCACACTTCAAATTTTACGAAACTTAAGCCCAGGCATATCCTTTTTTTAAGAAGTGATCATCACTTAGTAGTAGCAAGACTGAAGGTAAAACTCAGAGCTGCTGGACCAGTTGCAGTCAAACAGAAAAGATATAACATCACGAAACTTAAGGACCTCCTCACCAGAAAAGCTTTCGTGGTCGACGTTAAGAGACGATATCAGATCACCAAAAGCCAGGAAAGAACAGAGACCGATTATGTCGACCAGAAATTCAACACCATCTCAACAATATACAAGGAAAGCAGCAAGTCATGCTTGGGATTCCAGGAAAGAAAGAGCCAAGACTGGATAACACCAGAAACGCTAAACACCATAGCGAAGAGAAAGGAAATGAAAAGAAAGAAAACAGAAGCTAAGTCTCCCAGGTTAAAGGCAATATATGGTGAACAGTACAGTCAGCTGGACAAGGAAGTGAAACGTCAAACCCGTGCTAACAAAAGGACATTTCTGGATGACCTTGCAAGACAGGCAGAAGAGGCAGCACTGAGAAATGAACAAAGCACAGTTTATAAAATAACTAAAGCTAGCAGTGGAAAACGAAGTGCAAACAACATAACGTTAGTAAGAGACAATCAAGGAAATCTCATCACCTCAGCACAGGGGCAGGAAACAAGATGGGCAGAGCACTTCAGAGAAACACTGAATAAGGAACCACCAGAGACTCAGCTGAATGTTACTGAGGCTGAAAGTGACTTAAACGTAAATACAGACATCCCACGAAAAGAAGAAATCATCACAGCTATCAAAGGGTTAAAAAATGGAAAAGCGCCTGGTCACGACAATCTAAATGCTGAGTTATTCAAGGCAGACCCTGAACTAGCAGCAGAACTATTAGAACCCCTATTTGCACAAGTCTGGGAAACTGAGACAACACCAACAGAGTGGAGTAAAGGAATAATTGTCAAATTGCCCAAGAAGGGCGACCTTCCAGACTGCAACAACTGGAGAGGACTTAATCTCCTCTCAGTTCCCAGCAAAATACTAGGCAGGATAATCATCCAGAGAATTTCAAAAGCAGTTGACCATAAACTGAGGAAAGAACAATCGGGCTTTAGAATGAGCAGAAGATGTGCAGATCATATATTCACCCTCAGGAACATTATAGAGCAGTGCTCAGAATGGCAGAGACAGCTGAACATTAACTTTGTTGATTTTGAAAAGGCTTTCGACAGCATACACAGGGACAGCCTATGGAAAATACTGAGCGCTTATGGAATTCTCAGCCGCATTGTTTCCATCATAAAAAGCCTATATTCTAAATGTACGTGCATTGTCGGATTGAGTAATGTAACTTTCAAAGTGAAAACAGGAGTACGACAGGGATGCCCCTTATCAACATTATTTTTGACAGCCATAGATTGGGTGATGCGCCAGACAACAGAGGGCAGTCCAAGAGGAATTAGATGGACAACATTTTCTACACTGGAAGACCTGGAATATGCAGATGACATTGCACTACTCGTGCATTCACATCAACACATTCAAGACAAAACCGATAGACTGAATAAGTATAGTCAGCAGGTTGGCCTGAACATCAATCTGAAGAAGACAGAGGTCATGACACTAAATGTGAGCAATCCTGAGCCAATAACAGTAAGGAACCAGCAGTTAGAACAGACAGACACATTTACTGGTACTTACCTAAGATGCATAGTAACACCTGACGGCAGAACATACAAAGACATTAACAACAAAATGAATAAAGCGAGAACAGCCTTTGCTATTCTCAACAACATTTGGAAGTCTTCCCAGTACAGCACAAACACCAAATTAAGACTGTATGAGAGCTGTGTACTTTCGGTGCTTCTCTATGGTGCGGAATGTTGGAGAGTAACAGACAAGGAAATATCGAAATTATTCTCTTTAAACACAATGTGCCTAAGGAAAATTCTCCGAATCTTTTAGCCAAACACCATCAGCAACCAAGAACTACTTATTCGGAGTAACCAGGAGGACATGCATACCATCATAGCTGGCAGACGCTGGAGTTGGGTTGGCCACGTCCTCAGAAGGGACCCTGATACCATCACAAGAACAGCTATGCTATGGACCCCCAAGGGAAAGCGAAAGAGAGGTCGACCAGAAACAACTTGGCGGAGAACTGTGGAAGCAGAGATGCAAAGAATGAACCAGAGTTGGGGCACTGTACGAAGGATGGCCGCCGACCGAGGAAGGTGGAATCAATTTGTTGCTGCCCTACAGGACGCCACCAGGCGTGATGGCCGCTGACTGCTTTGACGGTTGGCGGTTATGGATCAAAGAAAAAGTTGATATCCGTTTTTTTAAGAACCAATTCAATTTTTTTAAAGTTATATTTTAAAATACTTTTTTGAGTTTTTTTTATTTTGTTATTATTGTATGAATGAATGCATAGTTAGTTGAAAATGTAATCTATTCATTGCACTGGGAACTTTTGGTGATCAAGAGTAATCAAGTCCAACACGAGAACAAGAATCTTCAACTCAAATGTCAAGTCAGTCCTATTGTATGGCCCTGAGACATGGAGAACAACAAAAACAATAACCAAAAAGCTACAGACTTTTATAAACGGGTGTTGCGTAGAATAGAAGGACTGAGATGGAATGACAAATTCACAAATGTGGAATTGATGACAAGAACCAGACAAGTGCCAGTAATCCCCAGGGAAAGAGAGGCAGAGGTAGACCAAAAAACACGGAGAAGAGAACTGGAAACAGAGGTGAAAATGATGAGGAAAACATGGAAAGAACTTGAGCGGATGGCACAGGACAGGAAGACTTGGCATGTGTTTGTTGAAGGCCTATGCTCTTCGGGGAGCTAAAGGGTATTGATTGATGTAAGTTCATAATGTTATGCCATACCACTAGAAAAAAAAAATGTAGGAGCCCGAGTCGGGGAGCCTGAGTTGGACTTCTAACATTTCAGGAGTCGAAGTCAGAAAATATTTTGGTTAGAACCAAATATTTTGGCTGACTCCACAGCCGTGGTTAGAACCATATATTTTTGCTGACTCCACAGCCGTGGTTAGAACCATATATTTTGGCTAACTCCACAGCCGTGGTTAGAACCAAATATTTTGGCTGACTCCACAGCCGTGGTTAGAACCATACATTTTGGCTGACTCCACAGCCGTGGTTAGAACCATATATTTTGGCTAACTCCACAGCCGTGGTTAGAACCATATATTTTCATACCGAGTGGTTCCCGGGGGTCTGTGATCAGACACAGAAAGAACAAGACTACTACAACCTCTGGTATGTTGTTGTCAAGGCAACTAATAATCGGTTTTGTATGGAGGGCTGGCAATCTCATCACGTCAGACAAATTGTTACAGAAACCCCGGCTGCAGAAAGATGTGAATACTTGGTGTAGGCTTTCTAAATGGGACCAGCAACAATTGTGGCTCCGTGCTATGTAAGGAGCGCATAAGAAAATGATTGAATGAATGAATGAATGAACAGACATCTGGAACAATATATACTTACGTTAGCGTCGACTTGAATTATGGTACTTGCGAATATAGAGACGAGGGCTAACACAAGGAAGCCAAACACTGCCATGTTTTTTCAGCTTTCTCGAATATTCTTGATGTGAATTTTTCTGTCCGGCTAAAATATTAAGCAATGACTGGTTAGGACATTAAACAAAAAAGTTTTCTTCGGCAACGAAAGTTTGCAAGAGACATCAAACTCTCGACTTCAAGATTTGGAACGTTTAAGTCTTGGTTCTAGAATGGCATGCTTAACTTCATTTAAATCTGAAAATGATTAAGTGTTCAGTTTTATGAGCTTTCCACGTCAGGGGAAAGATCGTGTACCTCAGTCCCTAGGTATGAGAGTATCAAATGCGCGTGCTTTTATAAACAAGCGCGCTCTTGTCACGCTGTGGGAAACCGCTCATTCGTCGCTGTCCATTGATACCGGTGATTGAAAAACTGAAGAGGGAAAAGTTGATGACGCAGTCAACTAGTGAGGCGGTCGGTTTCGTGACAATTGTGATGCTGAGATAGTGAAGAAAGAGGTGAATCGGAGACAGAACGAGGGAGTCGCTTTGCCTGATGCCACAAGAAGAAATTGTAATATAATCAATACGCTTATTTTTGTTCATTAATTTACATTGCTTTTCCAGAAAACTGTCCTTGGTTTATTAGTATCAATATTTGCAAATCTTCCATTCCACTGACTTCTCTCTACTTCTTCTTATGTTGACTAATCTTTAATTAGCCTGTCCTCGCTCAATACTTTTGTCTACGTATCTATACCACAATCCCTTGCGTGCGGCATTCACATATTGGATTTATTTTATTTATTTTCTCATGTTTCTCACTTTACTCTTGCTTTCTTTCCTTTCCCTAGCGAAGGCTTTGTGGCCGCAACGTTGGTGATTTTCTTAGCCCTAGTAACACGTACTACTTTTTTTTTTTTTTTTTATTGTAACCAACCCTTCCAGTCTCCATATAGCTTTCATTTCAGTGCCTTCTCCCTATTTCTCCTAAACATTCTAAATGTTGCACTTTTCCTGATATTTTCATGTACGATCTTGTATCTTGTTATTGTGATATAATTCAAGATCTACAGCTTTTACCCTTTCAGTCATAACTGACTATGGGAATGTGCTCCTGAGGTGAAAGCCCTCAGCTTTTTTTTTCATGGTGTTCCTTTCGGCGTGTGCTTTTCTCTTCTGCTTGTTGTGAGAGCTTCTTTTCTCCCAATCTGAGATCGCGCCTTAGGGAGCATCGCCTTTTGGTGCGATCGGCCGCTTCATCCTCCCATATTGTTGGATTTATGTCCAGTATCCTCATGTCTCTCTTGCACACATCTTTGAACCTCAGGTGTGGTTGCCCAACTGTTATTTTGCCGTCTGCCAATTGTCCGTAGAAGATATCTTTAGGGATGCAATGATCTTCCATACGGCGGACATGGCCAAGCCAGTGTAGTCTGCGCTGTCTAAGCAGTGTATACATGCTTTAAAGGCCAGCACGTGACAGCATTCTGTCATTTGTCACTTTGTCTGTCCACGAAATACCGAGGATGTGGCGTAGACACCGTAGATGGGAGGTATTAAGCCTTCTCTTTAGCTTAGCATAGGTTGTCCAAGTCTCGTTGCCTTATAGACGTGTGCTGGTGACACAGGCATTATATACCGTAGCTTTGGTCTTCACTGTGAGTTTGGAGTTTCCTCAAAGACGCATTGTGAGGCAGGTAAAGATGGCTACAGCTTTATTAATGCGGCTGTCAATTTCTGTGCCCAGAGAGAGTTTGTCGTTGATGGTAGACTCTAGGTATGTGAAGTTGTGCACCACTGCCAATTAATAGGTATCAGTAGTGATAAATGGTGCAGCATCCACAACCTGACCCAGCACATATGTTTTCTTTAGACTTATTGTGAGGCCAAAGTCCTTGCATGCATGCGTGAAGCGATTCATCAAGCTCTGAAGTTCCTGTTGACTTTGAGTGACGATTGCAGCGTCATCAGTGAATAACAAGAGACCCTTCTAATTTTAGTTTTTGCCTTCAGCCTTGCGATATTAAACAGTCGGTCATTTGACCTAGTGGAGGCAAATTCCTGCAGTTACCTCTCCGAATGCATGGTTCAGGAACAAGGCACAGAGAACAGTTGGTCACTCTTTTAATGAAGTTGGTTGCAGCTTTTACTATAGATCTATTTTAATGCCTGATCTTTTAACTTGCTTTTGCAGTTTACTTACTACTGTCTGGTTTATGACTTTTTTATTTTTATTTTTTTTTTTTTTTTTTGTAGATCAACATTCAATGGTAGCAGAATTTCACATTTTTCTAGTTGTTTATTGTGCCTTGAAGAAGACATGTAATCCTGACTCTGATTTCCCATTGTTGTAAAACTGTTATAGTGGAGACACTGACCAGGACACATACATAGATCATTAGATTATCATCATTCTAAGCCAAACAATATACTGAGACTATTAGGGAGAAATAAAAAGAGGAAACTATCGGTAACATTCCTCTAAATCATAGATATAAAATTTAGGTGACTGATGCGTGATGCCATATGATGATGGATGGCATCCGCATGTCTGGTTTTGTGTAGTGTGTAGATGTGTTCAGTCAAAACAATGTTCATGCAACAATAACAGGGCAATCCACATAGGACGTCAGTAAACTCACGACGTATAAAGTCAATGAGTCTTGAAACAGCCGTTGACGTTTTTCTTCATTATTTATTGTGGACGCCACAGTGACAAAATGGTTACGCAAATGTAGGCACATCAAACAGTCATTATCACAGCAACATTCAATACAGCAATAAACGGTAGACAGCATTACAATGATGAGTCAGATGCATGTTATATTTCAAAGTGCTGTAAATGTAGTCAGGTGGAAAACTCCATCCTTTTCTATAACAGCCAGGAGATAACCAGATGTATGAGATCAGTTCACTCTCCTTAGTTTGACTTCAGCAAGACAGACACGTCTGCCGAAGTATAAATAATGTCCTCAAAAATATCCTCTAGATAATAAAGGTTTTCTAAACCTAGTTCATTTAACAAAGTAGCAAGTAATGGTCCTTGGTACCTGCATCAACCGATGCAGTACAATGCAGCGACATGTGAGCTGGGAAAAAACATCTCGTGACGACGACTTTCGCAGACAGGCTATGAATCGAAATCGCTCACGACCCAAAATCAATAGAGTTAATGAAAAAGTCAATTTACCTTGCTTTCATGAAATACACAGAAATATCACGCCTCCCGACATGTGGGAAAACACTAGAGGTATTATCTCGACTAAACGAAATATCCATAAGAGGACTACACATCCCTGACAGAACAAAAAAAGCGGAGATCCCCTCTTCAACGAGGCATCTCTTTCGCCATTCCAAATCGCTCACTCCACTAGTGGTGGGCGGAAACCGATCGACCAAACAACAAGACAAGTCATGCGCAGTCCAGCGCAAAAATGACCACAGCTCAAAAGTTAACTGCATTCGATACTAACGCGAGAAGACAAATGCTTACCGAGAAAAGTGACTATAGATTTCAAGCAGTTCATGAAAAATTGTTCTTTATCTCATACAAACAAACCTTGACTATTGCTCCAAATCTGGGATGATTGTTAAAGCTCCATTCAACAAAAGCGTAGTGCGTCTTTTCACAAACTGCCAAAATGTGTAGATCTATATAAAGATCTCAAAATACTGACTATCAGAAAAGGCTTTCTGTTCAACAAAGCTAAATATGTTCACAAAATTCCGTCACAGAATGCTCCAACATATATGTGGCCAATGTTCAAATACAATGAAAAACGCAGTCAACGCCTTAACAAAATACAAGTGCCAAAGCCTAGGCTTATTCAAGAAAAGCTTAGCTTACTCTGCTGCTCATCGTTGGAACTATCTGCTTAATGATGATGTTTGTACTGTTCAACATATTTTATTTCATGGTGATACTTAGTTTGTACTTGTCAAAATATTTTATTTCATGTTTATAATTAGATACTGTGAATGTGAGTATGCTATTATTTTACCTTTACAACGTTGAATTCCTTTACATTGATGGGTAAAATGCATGTGAGAATAAATAAAATCAGTATAAAAGACGAGAGAAAGGAAGGGCAGAATGTCAGACGGGCCTGCGTGCCCAATTCTCAACCCTTTGAAAATAAAGTTCGTGCGTTCGTTCAGTCTCTCTTATTCAAAGGAAGAAAATACCCATCTCAACCCCATTGTCTTTATACCGCGTATTCGATGCATGTTGATAGCATTACAAGGCAGTCATTGTTCTGGAACCCTCATGGTAATAGAAGCAGACGTAGAGCGAAGAACACGTGGAGAAGGGAACTGTAGACACAAATGACAATTACAAGAAAGACATGGAAAGACCTTGTGCTTGTTGCACGCGACAGTAGGCCTTGGCTTACATTTGTTGAAGGTCTTTGTTCTTTGGGGAGCTAAAGGGTATTGATTGATTGATTGGCTGATTGATTGATTGGCTGATTGATTGATTGATATACTGTTTAATATTGCATTTTAAATTTATTGTGATTGTTTACTAATAGCATTTTAAATTGTTATTAAGACTGTAGGACATACACTTTAAAATTGTGTTATCTTTACATTATATTGGAGTCGCGGTAGCACAGTGGTTAGTGCACTGGCTTTCTAGCTCAGTGGTCCATGATTCGATCCCCAGTTGAGGTGGGATTTTTTAGACCGCAAACGGCTATCGTGAATTTAGTCTGTCTCACAACACGGTTTTCTAATCTGACCATATCGTACGCCATAGGTAGGGAACTCTCTGATACAATAGCCAATGAAAACGCACCATTTTTATTGGGTGTTAGGAAACGTACTATGCTAAAACATAGAGGCCTATTCTGTGTAACCGATGGGACAAGGATATTTAATTATAAAAAGAATAAACGAGTATCACAAGGGAGGATTATATATTTCAACAACGGGAATGTTATGTTAGAGGTAGGTGTAAAAACTTTATCAAACAGTGTTCTTGTAAGACAGAAATATCGAGTGAAAGAGCTTCGTTACATCATGGTTAGTCCAAACTTAGCTAGTTAAAGCATGCATATATTAAAATGCATTTTGCAAACTAACTAAGTATTAGATAGATCAATACAGAATAATTCACAGAATACTTCAAGCTTTAGATGACCAAAATCGTACCATAAATAAGGAAGACAATTGAAAAGCTAGTTTTATTCATTGAACAGATAGGAAAATTATGCCTCAGTTTGAGATTTTTAAACACCACTTTTACCCCTGTCATCCGAGAGGGAGGATGCGGTAGTATATAAGTCCTTGAACTTGGCTAAATTGAGGCCACAAAATTCAAAAACTTCAAGCTGTACAGAAGATGCGGTAACCGTGTAATCGTCATGTACCTTTGCCATCCGCAACTGTAGTGCAGACATTAGATGTCATTAACGGCTTGTATGTTTTGCCTGAGGGTAAGAATGACAATATATATATATATATATATATATATATATATATATATATATATATATATATATATATATATGTATTTTTGCTGTGATTAATCCATTGGAGTGTTAGGAAGTGCATAGCGTGTGTTAGGATATTACAGGACGAATGTGCTGTCGGCTGAAACGCATGCATGTGTTGACTTTTAGAGACGAAAGCCAGCATTGAGAAAGTGTAGAATAATTGAGAATGATGGCAAAAATATGACTGTAAGTTTCATAATGTATTTGAAAGAGTATTTCTTCAAGGACTGACATTTATCAGGAACCTAAGGAAGGACTGACAGGAATTGTTTTAATGAATCGATCAAGATATTACTTAGTACTTTTATACTATAACCAATCAGTGTATGGAAGCACATCATGGACAAAGGAATCAAACTTAGGATTTATAAGGAAATTGTAGTCACGGTGAACTGGCTGTGATTGGTGGTGAGGTAAATTGTCCTGTGCATATATTAGCACTATGTAAGACACTGTGTGTTGTGTCCATTGTATGTAAGGACAGAATAGTGCTGGCCCATACAGGGATTGTGATTATTTGTATTCCAGGTTTTATCCTACAAACTACTGGAAGTATTTTCAACTAACTCTCTTGGACTCTGAGGTGCAAGTGCTCGTGAAGTTATTGTAGCCAGCCACCCCCTGTTCCACTGCCTGAAATTTCACAGACGTGTTAGTGTTACGCACAGATTTTTCTGAGTCAATATATATATTTACCTGTCTTGATTGTACACTTTAATTTTTGTAATCAAAAGTGCATAATTCTTGGTTAGCTGAGGTTACATTTTACAATTGTTGTTACCTTCTCTTGTGTCTTAACCTGACGGTCTATTATTAGATTTATGTCTGGTTGTTAATCCTTATATGGCTCGTATAGGTCAGCTTTTCTTGGAATGTTTGCAACCAGAGTTGATGTTTATTCCCTGACCATATAAGGCTCGATTTGGTCAGTATCTTTGCTTGGTATGTGTCCAACATCGTCCCGTTTGAGTTTAACTCAGGGGTCAAGCGCTTCTGCGCATGTGTCGAATTTAAGGTTGTTTGAAAAAGACTTCCGTTCCAGGAGTCGAACAGTGGTTCTGATCAGAGTGAGACGCGTTTCAGCGTCCGTGTTCATTTTGACGTGGAAAATGAAAGTCCTCTCGTGTTGTTAGTTTATCTACAGATGATTTTCCCCTTGTGATTCTAAGCGCCTGGAGGCGTGTGAGTTGTGGTGTTTATTTCTGAAGAAAGGTAATTGCTCTTCAAATGATTATTAATTGTCGCCAGCTTTTATGATTGACATTTTGTAGTCTGCTTGCTAACTACTGTCTAGAGTCTACTGTCATGAGACGTTACTGCTCACGAATCACCATGTCTTTTATGCATCGGGTTGGTGCATGCCTCAAGGGCTATCTGTTGGTTGAACTCTATTGCTCCGGCGGTATCACATCGGTCAAGGTTTGACACCTTTGCTATTAAATGAACTTAGAGGACATTGCCTGATGTACTTCAGAAGATATGTCTGTCTTGCTGGGGGTCAGAAAGGGAGAGTTGATTTAATCTCCTACATCTATATATCTCGGTTGTAATAGAAAAGGATGATGGTTTCAGCACCTGAATATATCTACAGTAGTTTATGATGTATTGATACCAATTATATTATTCACCATTGCTATGCTGTATGTCGTCAAGATCGTACTGACTTTGTATATGATGATGAACGTCTACTGTCCTGTATCGTGAATAAATCCATGAAACCTCACCAGCTGTTACCATTACTTGACTTCCTCGTTGTGAGTCAAAGTGACGTCCTTGTGACCTGTGTACTGTAGTCCGATGTGGACCTTCACATTCTATCAACACATCAGACAACCTACCAGACACGAGACACCCTTCCATACAGTCTTCAACATTTCCTGGTGTCTACAGTAGTAATATAGCCACTACACTTTGGTGACTACAAAATAATTACGCCAACATTTTTAGTTACCAATTCTACTTCCACATTTTGGGTGGCCAATATTACTGCTACAGTTAGTCTATGGCGGGAGGAGTTTAAATTCTCCACCCACCAGTTAAGTGGCGTTATATAGCCACTGGTCAGCCTATTCAGTATATAACATAAAATATAAACAGAAATAAAAACACAGTGAAGGATGATTCCTTGTGGACAAAATGTATCTATTACTACCTTCACAGTTCAACTTAGTGACAAACTATAGTGAATTATAAAAATTAATCAGTGTAGAGAAAAATAGAAATTTTAAGACACGATTCTGTCTGTGGTGGGTAGATATCAATTGTGTATATATTTGTGTAGCAGATGTGAAGTCAGCTATGCAAGCTCCTGAGGAAGTTTACTTTCTAACTATTTGTCAGGAAACTTGTCGTGCTTCCACCAATGACTACCATCCGCTATGTATATTATCCCCAATTTATATGTCCTGATGTATGGGTGCTGTGTAGCTAGATCTCTAGGGTATATGCAATGTATGTGAAGAAAATAACAACAACCACACTTTAAGGTTAATAAACAAGTAAGTAAACAACTCACTATTGAATTTTGGTCTGAACAATTTTTTACAAATGTATTAATTATAATTGAGTTGATTCATAAAAGATTAAACGTCAAGATATATTTACACACAAACTAGTTTAACTACTAAAGTCGATTATTTCTTGAACTAGGAAGTGTTCTTAGTGTAATACTCTATTCCATACTTAAGCACATATTTGGGGGATCACTAATGTCATCATCTTATGTAATCTTGTTGATATATTCAATGGTGGAGGATAAGTCAGTGAATTCACAAGGCCCCAAAACACAAGGGCTTATCTATATGTGTAGAAAATTCTGCGATGTCCTGGTTATAAGTCTTCATGCACACAGCACTGCACAGCTTTCAGGATTCGAGATAAGGTAAGGCACTCAATTCATATGGCCTCAACCAGGTACTTTTGCTGAAAACCAACGTGACTGGCTCACTTCAGTTTCTCACCCAGAAACTCGCAATATCGAATTTTTTCACTATGTAAGTTAATTACAGGCCATAAATGGTCACACAGAATCTCCTGCTGACTATCAGAACAGCGAAGGCATATGAGTACGACTTGTCTGTATACGTCACTTACTTTACATGTGAAAGTTTAATTTGAAAGTGGCGAGGAACGCTCGTCTCTCTGAGTATTTATTTCCACTTCTTAGTTATGCTAAGCAACCAATCAGGGGACTTCCGTTCCTACGCGTCTTTTTTTCAAAAAGTTAACCTACTATTTTCAAATCAGGAGACACCCCTTAATATGGCCAGCATCAGTAAAGAAGCCCCATGCACGTCTATATGTGTCTTCATTCTACCATATCGCTAGTATTATCTAAGTCATTTTAATACAGAACGATAATATTTACTTAGTCTACCGTTTGTCATCTAATGCATAAGGTTTCACACTTCTGGCTATTATTTTTACCATTTTCGTCTTTCCTTTATATTTATTCAAATAACATATCCTTCTTTCTACATTAAGATAATATATTAGACTAAAGAATATTATATATATTTAATAACTAATTAGTAGCATTTTAATCGTCATTTTTAGTCTTTATTTTTCTTATCGTTCGATTTGACCAGTTAGTTTCAGTTTTAAAAGTCAAACGGGCTCTATGCATTTCCCCCTTTCTCTCCCTTGCTTTTTCCAAGAAATAAACAATTTCTAACGATACTAACATTCAAACGTGCGTTTTGGTTAAAGGCTTGCAAGTCTGTGACGTCACATTGGCATTTATTCTACTATCGGTGTTTTAGGCGTTAACTCTTTAGAGACCGAGAAAAAAAAACTAGTATTTTGGTGGCGCGGTAATTCCTATGTTATTTTATTCTTATAAAAGTGGTCACTAGTCTTACAACTGGGGGAATTTTGCGAGACCATATGTGGGCGTGTTGTACATACAGATTGTATTTTACGACATAATGTTCCCCGTTAGAAAAGCTTGCAATGGTAATGCAACTTTCAATATCTGTATGACAACCACGATCCACCTGCTTTTCTCTGCCTTAAAGTGATCATGGATTTATTGCAGTGGGGTCTTTCAAAGTAAGCACAACTCAAGGAAGCTGCCCCAGACCTCTGCAATCCAAGAATCTATGTCAGCTGCAGATATTACTGTCTGTCCTATGCTGATGTAAATCAAGTTTCACCATTCCTCTTCACTGAGTCTGTCCCATGACATGTCCAGAGAGTATTAGACGTTCCTCAAGTTTGCAATAGTTATGAAGGATAATCTATAAATATTGCTGGCGGAGTAATGTAAGGGTTCCGTAATTTCATTATCAGCCGGTATAAAACTCTCGGGATATCCTCACGGCAACATCAGGATTTAGTATGTTCCTCCGAAATGTTCACAGCCAACAATTGGTCTGCGCGCCGGCTTGACTGAATTTGGAAACATCCTTTTCTATTTTCCATATATAATTCTATAATGTGCCACTCAAATGGAGGCCATATTCACCACTGTATACTTATCCTTACTATAATTTGGGTGAATTAATATGAAATGTGGGGAATGAATTTCTGCATCAGAAATCAATCCGCCCTTAGCATTGTTATGTAATATGTGTGATCTCAATCCAATGTCCGTCCAATACTTCCAAATGGATTGTATAGGCCCGGTCAACTACCTCTGTTACCTGGGCCTTTATACTGCTAAATTAATAGCCGTATTGTGAGGTGAGCGTGACATTAGGCCAACTGACCAGCCTTCCGCTCCCCACTCTCCTCGAATGATCACTGAGTTTTGATTTCAATTCTGGCTGATTATCATCAATGCTAATGTTTGCCAGTTCCCGGACTGCGGCTTCAAACTGAGCCTGGGATGACTGGGTTTTGATTATGTTTTCTCTGTGTGCCATATGCAGAGATGCTAATGTGAATATTTTTGGGGAAGACTGTTTTTGGAAAGAGGTTTTCCTATCCACTGTGTCTACCTTATCCTGTTTATTTATACTTTTACTTTCCTTCTTATTTTTAGGCCCATATTTTTTTCACGCTGCTTTCTTAGCGGGGGAGTATTATTTTTCCACCCTGTGGAAATTACCTTGCAGCACTGGTCGCAGGTGTCAACAAATTTATCAATGTCTTCAGCTATACCTGGCCAGAAATATGCTACAGATGTCCTTTGACGTGTCGTACCCATCTTCTGGTGTACACCGTCTGGTAGAACATGTGCTTGTGCCATCACGTTTTCCCTATAACTTCTGGGCAGCACTAGCTGTCCATCCCTGTTGGATCCTGCTCTAGCTTTCCTGTAGAGCAGTCCCTCCTTCATATAAAATTGTCCCTTTCTAGGGTGTGTATGGCTGTTTGGCAATTTGCCAAAGCAAGGTTTTAATGATTTATCCTTTGCCTGGGCCTGTCTCATCTGCTTTGGATGAATAGTTAGTGGTGGTGTTTCCTCCTTTCTAGGGGTCGACCTGACCTGAAGAGGGGCCATTACAACAGGTTTTACAGGGCTTCCTAGAAACATATATTTCTTTCCTAACACCAGCGGGTAATTAGGGTCTTCACACACGGCTGCTCTAATCACTCCTTCCACGTACCTTGTCTTAACATTGATCTCGGCTACTGGAGGTGTCATGGTGGCTGTTCTCATGAGGGCCCATTGTATCTCCACTTTCTCTGTGGTATACTGGTCAGGGTGCACCAGGGTTGCATTCACGACTGAGTCATATTCCAATCCGGAATCATAAAGGCACCTAACGGTGGCCCCATTACATAACACTTCTTCACGGGGGGGGGATGTTGAAGATTAATATGATTCTCTGTCAGTTTCTTCCTCCCCTTGTCCACTGTGATCATGCATGCCGCGCGATTTGGAGGAACTTTCCTACCACAGTCAATAGTATTATGATTATGCATCCTACATATTTTACAATACTTCCCTTCTGATCTGTAGGATTGCTTTTCGTTGTATTGCGGGTTTCTGTCACGTTGTTCGTACCTTGGCCTATCATAGTTTTGGTTTATTCTTGGGTTATGATCCCTAGTATCAAATTGATTTTGGTTGCCTTTATTGTGTTCTAATTGCTTCTTCCTGGCTCTAGCCAACTCTGACTGGGCTGCTAGATATCTTTCAGCTACCTTTAAAATATCCACCAGTCTCTCTGCACCCTGTTCTGTGAGGAACTTCCTCAAGTCTGGAGCCATGGACTCTCTAACCTGCTCCATCATAATCATTTCCTTTAAATCTTGGGTTTTCACCAGAGCAGTCCATTTCTCCAGATAGGTCTCTAGGCGGGCCGAGAACTGGTGGTAGGTTTCCCCAGTGAGTAATTTAGCATGTCTAAATTTCTTCCTATAAAATTCACTGTTTTTCTCATACCTGACCAGTAGTGCTTGTTTAAGAATGTCATAATCGTCTTGGTCATCTTTACTGAGCTTGGAAAATACTTCATAAGAATTTCCCCTAAGTCTCTGGGATACCTTAAGGTTCCACTTCTCCTTCTCCAACCCATATGTTGTAGCTAAACTTTCAAAGCGGCTTAGGAAGGACTCAATATCATCATCTTTCTCAATAAAGGGATCCAAATGAAACCCCATGGCTGATGAGGAGGCTACCTGGCTTGCAACAGAGTCGGAAGTGGATGGGCTAGTTCCATTTTCAGGAGCATGGCCTTGCAGCTCTAACTCCCTTAGTCGTATCTCATGTTCTCTTTGTAAACTTTTATCTTCCCTTTCCGCCTCCAATCTCCTTTCCTCCAACTGCAGCCTCTTAATCTCAGCCTCCCTGTCAGCCTCTAATTTCTTAAGTTCTCTAGCATCTTCTAACATAATTCGTTTCTCCTCCGCCAATCTATCAGCCTCTAGTTTCTTAGCCTTCCTAGCATCTTCCCTTTCTCTGGCTATAAATTTATCAACCTCTGCTGTAACATCATCAATTAAAATCTGTCCCTCCATACCCATTTCCTTCGCAGTCTGCACAGCAGAAGATCTGTACTTGGCCAATTCTGCCATCTAAATCTTCTAACCAATGTGATTTAAATAAACCAAAATATCTAAATAATCTCTAATTAACAGGACAACAATGAGCAATGCCAATTCACCAACCACTCCACTTATTTACTTATTATAACTTTAGAAATCGCGAAACGAGCCAACCCCACTATATGTACTAGGAGAAGGTTCAAAATCCCGGACCGGCCCCCAATATATGTGGTGGGTAGATATTAATTGTGTATATATTTGTGTAGCAGATGTGAAGTCAGCTATGCAAGCTCCTGAGGAAGTTTACTTTCTAACTATATGTCAGGAAACCTGTCGTGCTTCCACCAATGACTACCATCCGCTATGTATATTATCCCCAATTTATATGTCGTGATGTATGGGTGTTGTGTAGCTAGATGTCTAGGGTATATGCAATGTATGTGAAGAAAATAACAACAACCACACTTTAAGGTTAATAAACAAGTAAGTAAACAACTCACTATTGAATTTTGGTCTGAACAATTTTTTACAAATGTATTCATTATAATTGAGTTGATTCATAAAAGATTAAACGTCAAGATATATTTACACACAAACTAGTTTAACTACTAAAGTCTATTATTTCCTGAACTAGGAAGTGTTCTTAGTGTAATACTTTATTCCAAACTTATTTGGGGGATCACTAATGTCATCATCTTATGTAATCTTGTTGATATATTCAATAGTGGAGGATAAGTCAGTGAATTCGCAAGGCCCCAAAACACAAGGGCTCATCTTTAGAAATGTGTAGAAAATTCTGCGATGTCCTGGTTATAAGTCTTCATGCAAACAGCACTGCACAGCTTTCAGGATTCGAGAAGAGGTAAGGCACTCAATTCATATGGCCTCAACCAGGTACTTTTGCTGAACACCAACGTGACTGGCTCACTTCAGTTTCTCACCCAGAAACTCGCAATATCGAATTGTTTCACTATGTAAGTTAATTACAGGCCATAAATGGTCACACAGAATCTCCTGCTGACTATCAGAACAGCGAAGGCATATGAGTACGACTTGTCTGTATACGTCACTAACTTTACATGTGAAAGTTTAATTTGAAAGTGGCGAGGAACGCTCGTCTCTCTGAGTATTTATTTCCACTTCTTAGTTATGCTAAGCAACCAATCAGGGGACTTCCGTTCCTACGCGTCTTTTTTCAAAAAGTTAACCTACTATTTTCAAATCAGGAGACACCCCTTAATATGGCCAGCATCAGTAAAGAAGCCCCATGCACGTCTATATGTGTCTTCATTCTACCATATCGCTAGTATTATCTAAGTCATTTTAATACAGAACGATAATATTTACTTAGTCTACCGTTTGTCATCTAATGCATAAGGTTTCACACTTCTGGCTATTATTTTTACCATTTTCGTCTTTCCTTTATATTTATTCAAATAACATATCCTTCTTTCTACATTAAGATAATATATTAGACTAAAGAATATTATATATATTTAATAACTAATTAGTAGCATTTTAATCGTCATTTTTAGTCTTTATTTTTCCTATTGTTCGATTTGGCCAGTTAGTTTCAGTTTTAAAATTCAAACGGGCTCTATGCATTTCCCCCTTTCTCTCCCTTGCTTTTTCCAAGAAATAAACAATTTCTAACGATACTAACATTCAAACGTGCGTTTTGGTTAAAGGCTTGCAAGTCTGTGACGTCACATTGGCATTTATTCTACTATCGGTGTTTTAGGCGTTAACTCTTTAGAGACCGAGGAAAAAAAACTAGTATTTTGGTGGCGCGGTAATTCCTATGTTATTTTATTCTTATAAAAGTGGTCACTAGTCTTACAACTGGGGGAATTTTGCGAGACCATATGTGGGCGTGTTGTACATACAGATTGTATTTTACGACACTGTCTCATAATTAAAGTTTCTATGTTTATTTATTTTATGATGTAAATATCTTTGAATTTCTTTAAATTACCTAACCGAAAAGAGAACCGGTTTAGGTTAAATAAAATTGTAAATATGTACTATCAGACTTGCTGACATTATTGTGGTAGATTATGATTAAGTGATTTCATATATCTTTTTCTTTATATTCTTTTTTTTTTCTTCGACCTTCTCGGTCATCTACGCCTGTAGGAATTTTTCCTCCTATATTCTAACCTTTGTCTTTTCCTTTCTTATTTAGCAACGCATTTTATTGCTGTTAAGCTAAGTTCTTTGATGAGAGAGATTGAATCGTGATAATTCGTTCTCGACAGGGATAAGTAGTAAGACTATCGTCTATCACTTCTCTCTGATCTGTTCGCCTATAGTTAATTATTCTCGGTGAAAGATTTGAGATGAAAGACATTAATCGCTGGGAATGGCCATAAGAAGCAGAAGGTGAAAAACGCACACTGGAAGTTTTATTGCCGATGTCTGATCAGATCGAGAGAAGTTACTGTAGGTGTTAACTCTGGTTTCGGTTTCTGTTTGAGAAACCCCTCTGATTCGTAGAATGAGTAAGGAAATATGTAAATCTGGACGAAGGTGCTAACATCTGGTAAATGAGTCTGTTCGGGTTATAGACGTAACCTTCCTTTGATTTCAGAGAGATATATGCTCCAGAATTCTAACTTAATTCATCCAGTACCACCAGAAAGACTAGAACCATCTAGCTTTCGATTCCTAAGATCTCTGTTAATAGAAGTATCATTTAGTTGGTCGATTGGAGATAGTTTTACTTCTGCGCCAGGGGTAAAAATATATATATCTAGTAGTGTTGAGTGATTTAAGTGGTAGATCGCCTATTTCATTTTCACTAGTTTAATTTCTGTGCAGACTGATTAAATGTTAAGTCAGTTAATTTCTCTAGGTTATTGTGTTATAGTGGATAGCAAAATAAATTATAATTTCTAGCTAAAAACTCATTCAGCTATAAATAAATTTAATTAAATTGCTAGTAACCAGTCAAGGAATATATTTAACTAACTAAGTAATACACTTATACTCATGAGTGTTGACGAAATAAGTACTTATTTCTAATTAATGATGATTGATTTCTTCTTAAATGACTAGAAATTATTTCACGTGAGTTTAAACGATGAGACAAGCTCTAAGCTTATAGTTTCTGATTTAAGTTAAATAACCGAAGTGAATATTCTATTTTACGCGTAGGTTTATGTATACTATTAGGGTTGAGCACTTATCTGTTTCTCTTCCTTTTATACAGTAATATGGGCCAAGCCCAAAATCTACCAGCGGTTTTTCAGTATATATGAGAATAACCTAGAAGAAACATTTTTGTACTTAATACGTGAGTTTACAAGTCAAAACCTGTCTGGCATTGTGTTTGCCTCCAGAAATAGACAGAGTACCCATCTCACGAACTTTAAGACTAAATGATGTAACTGGGCCTATCGAGCAAGATTATATTTCTTCCCTAAATCTCATGTACATTCAGCCCCTGTGGCGAGAAAAATTACAAACAGTAACATTTCCGACGTTGACTAATTGTGGTGTGACCAAGAATTTTTACATTTTGGAGATGTTATCAACCTGTCATTTCCTAAGTATTGGAAACTTCGAGATTCTGACATTGTGAGCCCGTTTAAACTTTCTCACCTGAACTGATGCAATTGACATTAACAGTAATCTGAAAATATAGTTATAAAGTGAACGCTCCCCGGAACATTGGATGAAACCTGTATCTGCAGAGCTGGGATTCTCTTTACCAAAAGAATACAGATTCACTGTAGTTGTGTGTCCTAAAGTTTGCGTTAGAAGGTGAAAAACATCACGTTTGTAGGTAAGAAAGTACGTCAGGGGCACCTGCTGAATGAATTGAGAGAAAGCAGAAGGAGTGATTCTTTTCATTTTTATATTCATGCACCCATTTTGTATTTTCTTTATGCAAGTTTGTTGCTAATGGTGTTTTCCTCTTAGAATAGATTAATATATCAACTCTGTTCTTAACTGTAGAGGAAAATCCTAGAACATAGCGTATAAATCTGTGACTCTTTGGGGCTATAACTTTTCTGCTAACGGGATCGTGGGCTCAACAGAGGGGGAAAGGATTACACCTATAAGTCTATTCTTTTAGTAATTCATTATCTTATGTGTATGTATATTTATAGGTGATTGATATTCTAAATTTATGTTGTGGAGAATTCTTATGATAAATAAAATTTACATAAACTTATTCAAGTGTGTCGGTCAGCTCGTCCCAAAATAACTATATTCCATTGTTTTAGTTTTCACGTCTTTGCGTCTAACTGTCGTCACTTATGTGTGTGTGTGTATGTGAATGGTGCTATATATATTAATATATATTCTATTAGACTGTCTGACTGACTACGTTCTGTTGTAGAGATAGGCTGAAAGAGAGAAGATTCTTGATTTCTGGGACAGATTCTAAGTAGTTTACATCATCTCACTCGTGAAATCTATTTTCTTTACGTTACCTTTCACTGAGCTATCACCTGTTCTAATCTATTTAGAAGGGACCAATCTATGTCTTAATTCCCCTATCACAAATCTACGACAAATGGTGGCTCGTTTTCCGGGAATTGAACTCAAATCCTGAGCAAGTACAACAAATTGTGGCTCGTTTTTCTGGGAATTGAACTATAATCATGAGCAAGTCGACATAAATTTTCGTCTAACTGGATTTTGAACTTAAAATAGGAAGACGAGAAGACAAATATCAGCTCGTCTGCGGGATTAATTTTCTTTAATCTGAAATAGAGTAGGAGTGTGATGTCTCGTGAGTTTTAGTATCTTAAAAAATATTATTGCCTAGACAAACGATCTGTTTATGGGCTTGCTGACCACACTAATAGTAATTATTTTTCTACAGCATTATTGAGTATTATACATTTTGATTTACAGGTTGATTTTGTCGGAAGATATGTTATGTATTTATTTTGTAATACTTAACCGCTGGTAGAGTTTTGTGATTGTGTAACAATCACAGTGTTTTGAAGCAGAAGGTGTTTTGAACTAAGTTAAGGAGTGCGTTCGGACTTTTTTTTGTCCAGTTAATTGCCTCCGTTACCCGATCTGACTTCAGGGGTGAACTTGTAGTGGATTTTAAAATTAAGAGATTTTTTTCTCCAATAATTTTTGCAATAATTGTTTTCATACCACTGTAGCAACTTATTTTTTTTAGTCATTAATCTTAACTACCATTTATTTGTCATAGTCGCTTGCATTTAGAGCCTTTAGAGCCATTAATAGAAGCGATAGTTAGATAACTAATATTATAGGAGGAGGTATCCCAGTTAAAGAATATATATTTTGTGTATTTTCTCGTAAGTGGTAGTGAACCAGTGTATCCTTTTGCTTACCTCTTTCTCGACTAAGTCTCAGTCAGTATTTACAATGGCTGAGAGGGCAAAGCTTAGACGGATGCTCAGAGAGGAAGCAAGCAAAGAGAGATTGGAAGGAGAGGAAGCGAAAGCTTTTGTCAGGGACGAACTTGACAGATATGATGCGGAGAAGAAGGAAGCAGAAGCTAGGGAGAAGGAAAACGCAGCCGAAGCTATAGAGCAGAAGAAGATGGATGAGGAAATGGAAATTCGCAGGGCACAACATGAGGAAAGGGAGAAGGAGAGACAGCGGGAGGAAAGAGAGAAGGAGAGACAACAGGAGGAAAGAGAGAAGGTAAACATCACGAGTTGACGCTTAAAGCTCTAGAAGTCCAAAGTCGTGGGGCTGCCTCTACCTCCAGCAATGAAATGTCTACTCTTCATTCTTCCTTAACTGATCCTTCTAACACTCAATCTCCTCAACTCACCGCTATGTCTTTCACTCTAGAATCTTTCCCTTTTCCTAATGAGAAGATTGAAACGTGGCTAGAAAAATTTTAGAAAATGACCATTCTGTACGGTTTAGAGAGGTCGCGTTGGTGTATGAAACTTTCCCAGGCGCTGAAAGGTTCTGCTTATGATGTTTACTCTAAACTAGAAAGCAGCCAACAAGACAACTTCGACGTGTTGAAGAAAGCTTTACTTAAGCACTTTGAAATGAATGCGCGAAAATGTTTGCAACTGTTTCGCAACACCAGAAAGGAGAATTCTGAATCTTTTCAGCAGTTCTCGTCTCGTCTGAAGGGATACTTGTCAAAGTGTCTGGAGCTGTAACAGCTCGCCTCTACCTATGAAGGTCTTGAGAAGTTCGTTATATGCGAACCGATAAAGAACACTTTGTCTGGTCACACCCGGAGATTTCTAGCTGAGCAAGGGGCAGAAAAGCTTGAAGACATTTTGGAAAAGTCTGAGCGATATCATAATGCGCTGGCCAAACTGCCGGCTACAAAACGTAAACCGACAGAAGAGCCTTTTCGAAAGAAAAATCTAGACCAATCTTCTTACGCTTCTCACCAAAATAACCAAAGAGAAACTGGACCCCAAAACCCCCTCCTGAAAAGTCTAAGTTCTACAAAAACAAGTACCCCAACAATAATAAACAATAAACAATCTGATCAATCCAAGCGTCCTACATGGCAGCGCGGTCAGAAAGGACAGGGTGGCAAAGGGAAAACCTCTGAGCACGGGACATATGATCAGAGCAAGCACACCGAGCCTAAACGCATCGGATGCTTGCTAACAGTCTCGCAAGGTAGAATTAATGTCAGTAATTCTCAGCCTGAGGGAGAGAGACCTTCAATGCGAGGTACTGTTATTTTGAACGGTTCTTCAACTTTTTGTTTATTTGTCACGGGGCTTTCTTATGATTGCATTGTCGCCAGGCACCTGGTCAAACCCGGTCAAGAGACAGGAGAAACCGTCGAACATTGTGAAATTTCTAAGAGTGATGCGCCTACAGCGCTTCCCATCGCATTGGTTGAGATCCACTCTGATTTTGTCAGAGGTGTGATCAAAGCGGCTGTTATGGATGACCCGATCTACCCAGTCATTCTTGGCGGTAGATATCTGTGTATTTAAGAAACCGGAAGAGGCAATTGTGGCAGCAGTAACTACAAGAGGGCAAACCAAGAAGGAACGGTAGCCGGCGCCAAATTTGTTACCTATGGAACTTAAAGAGGCGCAACAAAGGTACCCTACCTTGGCACCCTGCTTTAGGAAACTGCCCATGGCTAAGGACCCTAGACAACACGGGGACATCTTTTTCTAAGGATAGCGTACTTTATCGCAGAACGGGCAAGCCTGAACAAGGTTACAATCAGCTCCTAGTACCGAAACAGTACAGAAGCCAAATCCTAGAAATGGGGCACTCTCTTCCCTTTAACGGACATATGGGACAGAACGCCACAAATCAACGTATATCTACTCATTGTTGGTGGCCAGGAATAAATACTGATATTATTAGGTATGTGAAATCCTGTGCCCAGTGCCAACGTGTGCCACCCAAGCAACGGACACCAACAGTTTCCATGGGTGAAATGCCAGTAATGTGGATACCATTTAAACGGGTAGTGATCGACATTTTAGGACCCTTAGAAAGGATTAAAAGAAGGAACAGGTTCGTCCTGACCTTAGTCGACACGTGCATTTTATGGGCAGAAGCTATACCGCTTACATGCACGGATGCCAAGCATGTCGCAGAAGCCCTCGTGCAGATTTTCACTCGGTTGGGATTCCCTCAACAAGTGTTGACGGATAACGGATCTCCATACCGAAACCTGTTAATGGATGAGATCGTTAAGATCTTGAGGAACCAGCACAACTACATAAAGCCTTATAATCCGGCCGGAAGTGGGTTAGTAGAACGTGTCAAAGGAAACCTCAACATG
The DNA here is from genome assembly GCA_024509875.1 of Oreohelix idahoensis. NCBI lineage: Eukaryota > Metazoa > Mollusca > Gastropoda > Stylommatophora > Oreohelicidae > Oreohelix > Oreohelix idahoensis. The sequence goes on from JAMPIV010004998.1 coordinate 936,679, forward strand.
ATGTTAATGTCGCATAGAGATTTATGATCAATAAATTTTCTGTATTCTTTTCTTTTCTACCCGTGTCCTCTACTTTATTATCGCTCTTTTATCCTTTTCCTGTATTTTTCGCATTCGTTCGTTTGCGAAAAATATATTTCTTTCCCATTCTGACTTTACCGTTTTTTTCATACACTGGTAACGCATTTTATTACATCAGATGTCAGTCGCTGCAGGTAGACGACAAACTGTTAATATCCGTCTAGTCAGACAAGAGAGCAGACATTTGTCTAGCATTTCCATCGGACACGTAGCTTCTACGGCTAAAGTTCTCGGCGAGGTGTGGAAACTGCCTTCTGCCTTGACCAGAAATGAGACATTCGTCTAGCATTTCCATGTTACACGGCACTCTACGGCCAGTTTCTTAGACGGAGGTGTCAAAGACGCGAAGTGGCAGTTTATGGCAATCTCTTGGTTTACGTAAGTGTTAAGAGGAGAGGGGAAGACGGGGAGGGGGGGGGGGGGGGGGGGGGGGGGGGGGGGGGTTCGAAATAATGTGGGATCCTTTGTCTATTTCATATATCTTAACCGGAGTTTTAGATTTCATTTACTCAGTAACTTCGCAGTCAAGACTAGAACAACCTACGTTCGATTCCTAAGAATCTATGTTGATAGAAGATGGCATTTAGTTGGTCGAAGTGGATTTAGTTCTTAGTAGTTCTGTGTTTAGGTAAATATAATCTAGTATTTTGCGAGTGATTAAGTGTTAAATCGCTTATTACATTTTACTAGTTAGATTTCTGTGCAGAAGAAAGAAATATTATTTCTGTTATATTCTCTAGTTGACGTAGTTCAGTGGAAAGCAGATTAAATTAAAATTTCTAGCTTAACTCATGCAGCGATAATAAATTTAATTTAACTGCTAATAACCAGTCGAGAATATTTAAACAAACTGATAACTGCACTGATTCATCATTGAGTATTGACGAAATACACATGTATTTCTAATTCATGATGATTGATTTTATAGATATAACTTATTTCACGGGAAGTTTTAAACGATAAGTCAAGCTCTCTGCTTGCAGTTTATAATGTAAGTTATAACCGAGTACATAGTATGTATCATCATCATCTCATCTCAACCCGTAACCCGTCATGGGTCGTAGGGGTGCCATGGTGGAAGCATCGGCAGACAGGGTCCTCCACTGCTCTCTATCCTCTGCAATGCGTACAAGTGTGGAAAAACCGTGTCCTGCCCATTCTTTGATGTTATTAGCCCAGGATTTTCTTTGCCTTCCTCTTCTCCGTTTACTTTCGACTGTTCCCTGGAGGATCGTTTTCGAAAGGGAGTCATGACGAGTTACATGCCCAAACCAGGCAAGCTTTCGACGTTTCACTATTGACAAAAATGGTTCTTGGTGGCCTGCATAGGTGTTTATCTTCTCTCTAACATAGACATTTGTTTTGTGCTCTTTATAGCAAATGCGCAAAATTCTTCTATGACATTTATGCTCGAAAGCCTGAATCCTTCGCTCCGTATCTGCAATGAGTGTCCAGCCCTCACACCCATACAAGAGAATAGATAATACAAGTGATGTGTATAATTTGATCTTCACAGGAAAACTGATGTTACTTTTCCAGATCACATTCAGCCTTGTCATGGCAGCTGAGGCCATCTCAAGTCTTGTCTTGATTTCTTTACTTGAACTTCCATCACTACATATAGTGGACCCGAGATATTTAAAGGTGTTAACTTCTTCTAACGTTTGCCCATTTAACGTAATGTTGGTCGGAACATGTTTCTTATGGCTATTTACCAATATCTTGCTTTTTTCTATATTAATCTCCATCCCATACGTTCTTGTTACTTTCTCCAGTCTAGAGGTAAGGTCTTGAAGTTCTGATTCTGTTCCAGCTATCAGATCGATATCATCAGCAAAACGTAGATTGCAAAGAGTCGGCCTCCAATCGATATGGTTGTTTTATAATTGTAGAGAGCCTCCTGCATAATATGTTCTAGATATATATTAAAGAGCACTGGTGACAGGATACATCCCTGGCGAACTCCTGCAGTTGTTTTGAAAAATTCTCCAATGTCGTTGCTTGCAAAAACAGCACTGCTTGCGTCCTTGTATAGTGCTTCAATGATATCTATGATGTTGGTATCAAAATTAAATTTTCTCATTATTTGCCATAAGCCTTCATGCCAGACTCGATCGAAGGCTTTTGTGAAATCGATGAAGTTATGGTATAAATCGTGTTGATGCTGGAGATGTTTTTCGATCAGTAATCTAATGTTGAAGATTTGTTCTGAGGTACTTCTTTTTGGTCTAAAGCCAGCCTGTTCCTCGGGCAAGATTTCTTCTGATTTCTGTTTTATTCTGTTCAAAAGTATCCTTAACATCACCTTACTTGGATGACTAATAAGGCTAATGGTTCTGTAGTTCTTGCACATTTTTAGATTTCCTTTCTTTGGAAGCGGTATTACTAATGACTGCGTCCACTCTTTTGGCCATTTTTTTGTACTCCATATCTTCTGGCAAATTGTTGTCATGATTTTTACTATATCTGGTCCTCCATATTTCAAGAGCTCTGCTGGGATATTATCTACACCCGGTGACATCCCTCCTTTCATCGAACATATAGCCTCTTCCACTTCTTCTCGTAATATTGCTGCATTTCCAAGATCCCTGTTTTCGCACTTAATGTTGTTTAATATGCTATAGTCAGTGTCGAGTTTACAGTTATATAATTCTTTACAATATTCTGTCCACCTTCTCATTACAGCTGTTTTTTTCATTGAGCAGAGCCCCATTGCTATCTTCTATGACAGTTACCCTGGGCTGTTGGGGTTTTGATAGTCTTCTTAATGTGTCAAAAGCTGCCTTGCTGTTACCTTTTATTAGCCCCGTATTAATGGACTCACATTGATCAGCTACCCATTTTTCTTTGGCCTGTTTCATTTTCTTTCTAATATTTTTATTCACCATACTGTATTGCCATGCTGCTTCAGGAACCTCTTTCTTAACCTTTTTCATTTCCCGCCGTGTATCACATAACTTCAGAATGTTATCTGTAACCCATGGTTTGTTTATTTTCTTTCTTTTACCAAGTATTTCTGTTGCTGATTCAATGAGCACGTCTTTCATGTTCTCTGTGATTGAGTTGATATCATCCTCCAAAAAGTTGAGAGCTGCGAATTTTCCTCCAACAGTTGCCTCAAAGATTCCCGCGATTTCTGGATCTTTCAGTTTGTCTAAATTGAATCTTAATTGAGAACATCTGTTTTGATTATAGTTCTTTTTGAGTTTAAGCTTCAGCGTCATCAATACCATGTCGTGATCACTACCAATGTCGGCACCAGGAAAAGTCCTAGTCTTGGCTTTATTAATACTGGACTTGAATCTTTTGGATACAAGAATAAAATCAATTTAGCCATGTATCTCAGTTTTTAGGGCATGCCACGTTGTTCTTCTTGATAACTTATGAGGAAATAGTGTATTTGCAAGGGTTAGTTTATAGTTGCTGGCAAATTCTAGTAGCTTTAGTCCTCGATCGTTGGTTTCTCCTGTCCCAAATTTCCCCACTGTGCCAGCCCACTGACCGTATGCATCTGGCCCTATTTTAGCATTCCAATCACCTAACACGATGAGAAGATCTTTCTTTGGAATTTTCTTAATTGTTTCATCCAGATTTTCATAAAATGTATCAATTGCCTCATCCTCATAGTCAGTAGTGGGGGCATATACCTGTATGATGGAGATGTTCTTTGGATGTGCTGCAATACGTATGGTGATAAGCCTGCTATTTATTGGGGTGCAGCTGATGACAGAGTTCAATCTATCTCTATGTACAATAAAACCTACTCCATGCTGATGTTTAGACTCATCTCCACTAAACCAAATTTTGTGACCATCATCCGTTATTGATTCACCTAATCCTGTCCATCTGACTTCTGCTAGGCCCAGGATGTCCCACGAGTATCTAACAAGTTCATGTGTTAGTTCTTTGACTTTTCCACACGCATATAGCGTGCGTAAATTCCAAGTTCCAACAACAAAACTTTCTCTTGGAAGTTTCAAAACAGGTGTTTGTACCCCATTCGCTGACTTATCACTCTCAAGGGGCAATGAGAGCGCGGTCGTTGTTAATCCGGGCCTCGGCCGATCCGGCATATTATTACTGAGTTGACTTTCCATCATAGCATTTCAGTGGGCAAAAGGTTTGCTTGGCGGTGCCCATCTCCTCTCCAAGTATCCTTGCAGGTACATACAAAAATGTACCTGGAGCAATCTGGTTTTAAGGCGCCAGACACTCGCCCTTTTCCCCTTCTTCTGTTAGTATTAAACGGTGATGCCACGAGAAGGCCAGGAGTTGGACTTTTGTTGTCAGAGACTATGTGTTACGCACTCCTTATATATAGTATGTATAGGTATTTTATATGTTGTTTTTCTTTATTCAGTGAAAACTGGGGTGACCCAACTCTACCAGCTTTGAGTACTGATTAGTATCTGTGAAGAACATAAACATTTTATTCTTAAAGACGTGGGTGTATCAAGTAAAACCTGTCTGGCATTGCATTGGCATCCGGAACGACAGAGTACCCATTCCATAAACTTTAAGATTTAAATAAAGTAATGGGCCTGTGGCGCCAGATTTAATTCTTCCAGAGAAAAACCTCAAGTGCATTTCAGCCCTTGTGGCAAGCAAAGTATTGATATCAGTAACATTCCGACGAAGTTTTGACTGGCGGTGGTGCGACCAAATAAAGTCCTATACTGAGAGAAGGCAGTTATCTGACATTCCTAATTACTAGAAACCTAAGCTATTGACACTGTGCTCGCTGTTAACGTTCGTGCCTGGACAATTTTAATGTGACAGAACCAGATATCCTAAAATAAGTATAACCAAGAAAACGTTCCCTGAAGCATTGAATTAAACCCGTCTGTTTGGAACTGGGGTTCTCTTGGCCAAGTCTACCATTGGAGAGTCTGTACGTGCATGTCCTAAAAATTGTGTTTCCAGAAGATGCTACCAAAGCTGTGAGTAAGAATGAGAGGCACGTGATCACGGCTGACTGAATAGAGTGAATGCAGGACTGAGTGATTCCTTTATTGTTGTATTTTGGCACCCATTTTGCTGTCTTAACTTTCTTTATGCAAGTTTGTTTGGTTGCTAACAATATTTTTCCTTAGGATAGATCAGAGTATCCAAGTTTGTTCATACCTTTAAAGGAAAATCTTAGACTAAATCATATGTATCCGTGACTCTTTGTGGCTATCACTTTTCTTCTAACAGGACTGTGGGCTATACATCGGGGGAAAAGATCATTCCAATGGGTTTATCTTTCTTGTAGCAATTCATTGACTTTATGACTATTTGTATATGCTTAGATGTAATTTTATATGTTGTGAGGGAAGTTTATTTTGATAATTAAACTTAACAATTAAACTTAATTAGTGTGGCGGTCAGTTCGTTCCCAAATATCTATATTTTTCATTGTCATAGGTTCACGTGTTTGTGCGTCTATTGTCGTCACTTATGTATGTGGGTATGTGAGGACAGATATATTAATATATATTATATTAGATTTGTCTGACTGATCTAACTCTGTTGTAGATGATAGGCTGACTGAGAGGAGCTTCTCGAGTGTCAGAGACAGAATCTACTATATTTCCTCCACCTCACTCGTGAAATCTATTTTCTATTTTTCCACCTCCCACTGAGCTATCGCTTATCTCTATGTCTATTCAGAAGGGATCAAACTAAGTCTTAATCACCTATCACAAATCTACGACAAATGGCGGCTCGTCAGGGATTTGAACTAAAAAAATCTTGAGCAAGGACGACAAATGTGGTCTCGTCCAAAGGATTTTTTTTTAACTTAGAATAGGAATACGAGTACGATAAATATATTAGCTCGTCTCTAATGTTCTTTATTCTGAAATAGAGTAAGAGTGTGATTGTCTCGTGGATTTTGTATCTTATAAAATAACTATTCCCCTAGACGAACGATCTGGTTATGGGCGTGCTGACCACACAATTAATAATTGGTTTTTTTTTCACAGCATTAGTGAGCATTATACATTTGAGTTACAGGTTGATTTTGTCGGAATATGTGTTAATTATTAATTTTGTAATACTAAACGCTGGTAAAGTTTGTGATTGTCTAACAGTCACAGGGTTCTGAAGAAGTAGGTGTTTGAGCTAAGCTAAGGACCGCGATCAGACTTTATGACTTTATTACGTCCTGTAATTGCCTCCCTTACCCTAACTGTCTTCAGGGGTGAACTTGTAGTGGACTTAAAATTAAGGGAATTTTTTTCTCCTTAAATTTTTTGTAATAATTATTTTGTTTCCGCTGTAGCAACTTATTTTTCAGTGAATAATCTTAACTACCTTTTTTTGGCGTAGTCATCTGCATTCGGTGCTTAATTGCCGATTAATAGCAGCGATAGTTAGATACCATATATTTTAGAGGAGGTATCCCAGGTTAAAGTATATCATCTTTTGTTTTGGTATTTTCTCGCAAGTGGTAGGAACCAGTGTATCTTTTTTCTTCTTTTCTTCCTTGAGTAGTCTCAGTCACTGATTTATTATGGCCGAGAGGGCGAAACTGAAGCAGATGCTCAGACAGGAAGCAATGGAAGAGGGACTGGACGGCAACGAAGCGAAAGCTTTTGTCAGGGACGAATTTGAGAGATATGATGCGGAGAAGAAAGAAGCGGAAGACCGTAAATTAGAGCAGAAGAAGATGGATGAGGAAATGGAAATCCGTAGGGCAAACGAAAGAGAGAAGGAGAGACAGTATGAGAAGGAGAGGGATGAGAGACAGCATGAGAAAGATAGGGAGGAGAGACAGCACGAGTTGGCGCTTAAAGCTCTTGAGGTTCAAAGTCGTGGTGCTGCCTCTAACTCCAGCAATGGAGAGTCTTCTCCTCATTCTTCCTTAACTGATCCTTCTGGCACTCAATCTACTCACCTCACTGCTATGTCTTTTGCGCTAGAATCTTTCCCTTATCCTAATGAGAAGATTGACACATGGTTAGAAAAATTTGAGAAAATTGCAACTGTGTACGGTTTAGAGAGGTCGCGTTGGAATATGAAGCTTTCCCAGGCGTTGAAAAGCAGTGCGTATGATGTTTACGCCAAACTGGAAAGCACCCAACAAGACAACTATGATGTGTTGAAGAAAGCGTTACTGGAGCGCATTGAAATGAACGCTCGCAAATTTTTGCAACTCTTCCGCAACAGCAGAAAGGAGAATTCTGAAATTTTTCAGCAGTTCTCATCTCGTCTAAAGAAATATCTGACAAAGTGCCTTGAGCTCTCGCAGCTCCCCTCTACCTATGAAGGTCTTGAGGAATTTGTTATAACAGAACAAATAAAGAACACTTTGTCTGCTGACACCAGGAGATTTCTTGCTGAGCAAGGTGCAGAAAAGCTTGAAGACATCTTGGAAAAATCTGATCGTTATCAAAATTCGCTGGCCGAACTGCCGGCCACAAAACGTAAACCAACAGAAAAGCATTTTCGAAAGAATAATCTAGACCAATCTTCTCATGCTTCTAACCAGAATAACCACAGAGAAACTGGACCTCAAAACCCCCCTCCTGAAAAATCCAAGTTCTACAAAAACAAGTACCAAAACCACAGTAAACAGTCTGATCAACCCAACCGCTCTTCATGGCACCGCAGCCAGCGAGGACAAGGTGATAAAGGGAAACCCCCTGCACACTGGACTAATGATCAGGGCGAGCACACTGAGCCTAAACGCATCGGATGCTTGCTAACAGTCTCGCAAGGCGGAATTATTGACAGTGATTCCCAGCCTGAGGGAGAGAGACCCTCAACGCGAGGTACTGTTATTTTGAACGGTTCTCAAACTTTTTGTTTATTTGACACGGGGCTTTCTTATGATTGCATTGTTGCCAGACACCTTGTTAAACCCGGTCAAGAGACAGGAGAGACCGTCGAGCTTTGTGGAGTTCTTAAGAGCGAGGCACCTACAGCGCTTCCCATCGCATTGGTGGAGATACACTCTGATTTTGTCAGAGGTGTGATCAAAGCGGCTGTTATGGATGACCCCATCTACCCAGTCATACTTGGCGGTAGATACGTGTTTATTGGGAAACCGGAAGAGCCAATTGTGGCAGCAGTAACTACAAGAGGGCAAACCAAAAAGGAATGGGAGCCTGCACCTAATTTGTTACCTATGTGTTACGCACATATTCTTTTGTGTGGCGCACAGATTACGCATACAAATGAAAAATGTATTTATTTGTCTGATAAAAATGTATTTATCTTTGAATTCACGATTTCCAGTCTAGAGGGACAGAACTCAGATTTGTCGATGTGTATTCATTTTGTGAGTTATCCGTTCTTGTATCTTTGCTGAATATCGAATAGCGTAGAAATCTAGGTTTGCAACGATCTATTCTTTGTTTGGTTAGAAATAGATTGTTCTTGCTTCAGAATATCTATGACCCGAATCTATGTGTAGTTCTTGTCTAGGTAGGACGAGTATGTCTTTTATCTTAATATCTTTGTATGTCTATGTCGAACTATATCTTTGGTGTCGAACTTGGGGTCATAGGTTGTTCGGCGGATGTGTCGCTAAAAAGGGAGGTGAGAAGGTTCCGCCCTGTTGGACCTAGAGGAAGGCGGTCTGAAGATTTGTCTTGAGCTCTGTGGTTTCTTTTGGGGAAAGGAGATTGTTTATCTCTATGATTGAATTATCAGAGATTCTTCCCCAATGTTGATTCTTGACGCCAAGGAATGGCGTGCGTTATTCGCGTTATTCGCTGTTGTGTTTTTCCTGAGAAATAAGGTAAAACAGACATATTGAACCTTTCGTCATATTCAGCTAGGTCGACATGCTATCGTCTGCACAGGCGTTTGATTAGCGATGTTAAGACAACATATTTGCTGCAGTTATATATATATATATATATATATATATATATATATATATATATATATATATATATATATATATATACACATTTTATGTCGCAACATGATTGAACAGGATATGCAGAGTCTAATTTACATATATTTATGAAAGGAACAGAGCCTATGATCATGCTTCGTCATTATCTTTGTTGTGAGCGAAAGTCAAAGATGGAGCCATCTTTGGACTCCAAGTTTCAATCTTATAAAATCATCGATCGAGAACAGGAATGTCCTTAATATCAGACGATGATATCGAGATCTGCATACTATTATTTGAAAACCCACTACTGGTGGTTTGACATTGTATTCATAAATTCATTTACTGAATTTTCGGCCTGAAAGACTTAGACGAGGTTCTTACAGGGAACCATGAGTAAACATTGGTTCTTAACTGACGCGATTTGTCAGTAAGGCCTGAGATTATACATATGTGCTGAAATACTGAGTGCTTGTCTACTGACATTACATTGAACTGTTATACAACATGAATGCCCAGGTGATAGTGCATTGCATTGATCAATATTATGATGATTTTCGCCAACCTGTCTGATGTTTCCTGTTCCTGTGTCGTCGAAGTGTGTGTCCATTAAATGCAAGAAAACGTAAACAGTAGTTCGTCTTACACTTCATGCCACGAGTGAGTGAGATTGCCCTATTGTCAACTCTCAGAACATTTTCCAGCATTCGCGTACTGTCTGTATCCTCACTCCAAAACAATACACCACTGCTTAGGTCGAGTTGACCTGTGTTTTTCTTCACTGTGACAACACCCCTTCGAACACGATTGTAACCATACAACCAACACTGGTGACCGAAGGTTAGACTTTATCAAGTGGAAAAGAGAGGTTTATCAACTGGTGGCCGTTATCACTATGGAACTTAAAGAAGCGCAACAAAAGGACCCTACTTTGGCACCCTGCTTTAGGAAACTGCCCATGGCTAAAGAACCCAGACAGCATGGGGACATTTTTTTTTCTAAGGATGGCGTACTTTATCGCAGAACAGGCAAGCCTGACCAAGGTTACAATCAGCTCCTAGTACCGAAACAGTACAGAAGCCAAATCCTAGAAATGGGGCACTCTCTTCCCTTCAGCGGACATATGGGACAGAACGCCACAAACCAACGGATAACCACTCATTATTGGTGGCCAGGAGTAAATACTGATATTATCAGGTATGTCAAATCCTGTGCCCAGTGCCAACGTGTACCACCCAAGCAACGAACACCCCCAGTCCACATGGGTGAAATGCCAATAATGGGAACACCATTCGAACGGGTTGTTATCGACATTTTAGGACCCCTAGAAAGGACTAAAAGAAGGAACAGGTTTGTCCTGACCTTAGTCGACACATGCACTTTATGGGCAGAAGCTATTCTGCTAACATGCGCAGATGCCAAGCATGTCGCAGAAGCCCTCGTGCAGATTTTTACTCGGTTGGGATTCCCTCAACAAGTGTTGACGGATAACGGATCTCCATACCGAAACCTGTTGATGGATGAGATCGTTAAGATCTTGAGGGACCATCACATCTACTCTAAGCCTTACACTCTGGCCAGAAGTGGGTTAATAGAACGTGTTAACGGAAACCTCAACATGATGTTAAGTAAACTGGCACAAGTGAAACCTGACGAGTGGGATCTTTCTATCCCTGCAGCTCTATTTGGCTACAGAGAAACGCCCCATACGTCCACAGGATTTCCGCCAGCGACGCTTTTATTCGGCAGACAGATTAAGGTCCCGCTTGAAGCCTTACTTTGGTCGCTGACAGACCAGAAGGCGGATGAGACAGTTGTCTCAGCCAGTAAATATGTGTCGGATTTAAAGGAAAGGTTGAAACTAGGATGGGATCTAGCAACGACCAACTTTAAGCAAGCACGCACAAAGCACGCTAACCGATACAGGAAAGTCGCGAAAGAGAGAGAACTGGAAGCAGGAGAGAAAGTTTTGGTGTTACTCCCCACCGGGAACAACAAACTGAGGATCGGATGGCAAGGGCCGTTTACCGTCCTGAAAAAGATTTCTAAGGCTAACTACCAGATCTCTATTCAATGAAAGGAGAAGATTTTCCATTTAAATCTGTTGAAGAGATTCTTGGAAAGACCAGTGCCGACCTCCGAACATCTCCTGACGATCGCAAAAACTGACGAAGATGACGATAGTGGCAGGGAAATTCCACTGCAATCACACGGAATCTTTCAAAAATGTCAGAAGCGGCGACGCTCTTTCAAGCGCGCATGGGAGACATTCCAGAGAGAGGAAACTTTGGGAGTAGACTTGAGTAGGAATTGGAGAGAGACGGAGGGGGAAGATGAGAGGGAAGAGGACAGACACCCTGAAGCTACGGATATAGGAAATTTATTTCCATAACGTAGACATGGAGTGCTTCTATATCTTAAAGTGGGGACGTTCTGTCGCATAGAGATTTATGATCAATAAATTTTCTATATTCTTTTCTTTTCTACCCGTGTCCTCTACTTTATTATCGCTCTTTTATCCTTTTCCTGTATTTTTTGCATTCGTTCGTTTGCGAAAAATATATTTCTTTCCCATTCTGACTTTACCGTTTTTCTCATACACTGGTAAAACATTTTATTACATCAGATGTCAGTCGCTGCAGGTAGACGACAAACTGTGAATATCCGTCTAGTCAGACAAGAGAGCAGACATTTGTCTAGCATTTCCATCGGACACGTAGCTTCTACGGCTAAAGTTCTCGGCGAGGTGTGGAAACTGCCTTCTGCCTCGACCAGAAATGAGACATTCGTCTAGCATTTCCATCTGACACGGCACTCTACGGCCAGTTTCTTAGACGGAGGTGTCAAAGACGCGAAGTGGCAGTTTATGGCAATCTCTTGGTTTACGTAAGTGTTAAGAGGAGAGGGGAAGGGGGGGGTGTTCGAAATAATGTGGGATCCTTTGTCTATTTCATATATCTTAACCGGAGTTTTAGATTTCATTCACTCAGTAACTTCGCAGTCAAGACTAGAACAACCTACGTTCGATTCCTAAGAATCTATGTTGATAGAAGATGGCATTTAGTTGGTCGAAGTGGATTTAGTTCTTAGTAGTTCTGTGTTTAGGTAAATATAATCTAGTATTTTGCGAGGGATTAGGTGTTAAATCACTCATTACATTTTACTAGTTAGATTTCTGTGCAGAAGAAAGTAATATTAAGTCTGTTATATTCTCTAGTTGACATGGTTCAGTGGAAAGCAGATTAAATTAAAATTTCTAGCTTAACTCATGCAGCGATAATAAATTTAATTTAACTGCTAATAACCAGTCGAGAATATTTAAACAAACTGATAACTGCACTGATTCATCATTGAGTATTGACGAAATACACATGTATTTCTAATTCATGATGATTGATTTTATAGATATAACTTATTTCACGAGAAGTTTTAAACGATAAGTCAAGCTCTCCGCTTGCAGTTTATAATGTAAGTTATAACCGAGTACATAGTATGTATAGGTATTTTATATGTTGTTTTTCTTTATTCAGTGAAAACTGGGGTGACCCAACTCTACCAGCTTTGAGTACTGATTAGTATCTGTGAAGAACATAAACATTTTATTCTTAAAGACGTGGGTGTATCAAGTAAAACCTGTCTGGCATTGCATTGGCATCCGGAACGACAGAGTACCCATTCCATAAACTTTAAGATTTAAATAAAGTAACGGGCCTGTGGCGCCAGATTTAATTCTTCCAGAGAAAAACCTCAAGTGCATTTCAGCCCTTGTGGCAAGCAAAGTATTGATATCAGTAACATTCCGACGAAATTTTGACTGGCGGTGGTGCGACCAAATAAAGTCCTATACTGAGAGAAGGCAGTTATCTGACATTCCTAATTACTAGAAACCTAAGCTATTGACACTGTGCTCGCTGTTAACGTTCGTGCCTGGACAATTTTAATGTGACAGAACCAGATATCCTAAAATAAGTATAACCAAGAAAACGTTCCCTGAAGCATTGAATTAAACCCGTCTGTTTGGAACTGGGGTTCTCTTGGCCAAGTCTACCATTGGAGAGTCTGTACGTGCATGTCCTAAAAATTGTGTTTCCAGAAGATGCTACCAAAGCTGTGAGTAAGAATGAGAGGCACGTGATCACGGCTGACTGAATAGAGTGAATGCAGGACTGAGTGATTCCTTTATTGTTGTATTTTGGCACCCATTTTGCTGTCTTAACTTTCTTTATGCAAGTTTGTTTAGTTGCTAACAATATTTTTCCTTAGGATAGATCAGAGTATCCAAGTCTGTTCATACCTTTAAAGGGAAATCTTAGACTAAATCATATGTATCCGTGACTCTTTGTGGCTATCACTTTTCTTCTAACAGGACTGTGGGCTATATATCGGGGGAAAAGATCATTCCAATGGGTTTATCTTTCTTGTAGCAATTCATTGACTTTATGACTATTTGTATATGCTAAGATGTAATTTTATATGTTGTGATGGAAGTTTATTTTGATAATTAAACTTCACAATTAAACTTAATCAGTGTGGCGGTCAGTTCGTTCCCAAATATCTATATTTTTCATTGTCATAGGTTCACGTGTTTGTGCGTCTATTGTCGTCACTTATGTGTGTGGGTATGTGAGGACAGATATATTAATATATATTATAATAGATTTGTCTGACTAATCTAACTCTGTTGTAGATGATAGGCTGACTGAGAGGAGCTTCTCGAGTGTCAGAGACAGAATCTACTATATTTCCTCCACCTCACTCGTGAAATCTATTTTCTATTTTTTCCACCTCCCACTGAGCTATCGCTTATCTCTATGTCTATTCAGAAGGGACCAAACTAGATCTTAATCACCTATCACAAATCTACGACAGTTAAGTAAACTGGGACAAGTGAAACTTGAAGATTGGGATCTTTGTATTCCTGCAGCTTTATTTGGTTACAGGGAATCCCCACATATTTCCACAGGATTTCCCCCAGCGACTCTTTTATTCGGCAGACCTATTAAGGGGCCGCTTGAAGCCTTACTTCAGTCACTGACAGACCAGAAGGCTGATGAGACAGTCGTCTCAGCCAGTAAATATGTATCGGATTTAAAGGAAAGGTTAAAACTAGGATGAGATCTAGCAACGACTAACCTAAAGCGAGCACGCGAAAAGCACGCTAACCGATACAGGAAAGCCGCGAAAGAAAGAGAACTGCAAGCAGGAGAGAAAGTTTTGGTGTTACTCCCCACCGGGAACAACAAACTACGTATCGGATGGCAAGGGTCGTTTCCCGTCCTGAAAAAGATCTCAAAGGCTAACTACCAGATCTCTATTAAAAGAAAGGAGAAAGTCTTCCATGTAAACCTGTAAAAGAAATACTTGGAAAGACCAGTGCCAGCCTCCGAACATCTCCTGACGATCGCCAAAATTGACGAAGATGACGTTAGTGGCAGGGAAATTCCACTGCACACACACGAAATCTTTCAAAAATGTCAAAAGCGGCGACACTCTTTCAAGCGCACAAGGAAGACATTCCAGAGAAAGAAAACTTTGGGAGCAGACATGAATAGGAATTGCACAGAGACGTAGGGGGAAGATCAGAGTGAAGATATCATTCACCCGGACGCCACGGATACAGGAAAATATTTTCTATAAAGTGGACATGGAATGGTTCCATATCTTAAGCGGGGACGTCTGTGGTAGATTATGATTAAGTGATTTCATAGATTTATTATTGTGCCCAGCTCCTCGGGTGGAGTTCGTCACTCCCACACGTTTTGATCTGACCGCCTGACATGACGTGTTATCATTTTATTGTGATCAGTATTCGAGTAGCAAGATTGAACAATAAAGATTAGGTCAACGTTTGGTTGATGTTGGTTGCCAGACTTACTGTGTAAGCCAGACGGACTAGTGATAGATAAGCAACCAGTCTTCTTCACAATAATGGCAACATACAACAATCTGTGTAGGTGATTTGAAATAACGACTGTTTAATCCATGGAGATGACTCGCAGAAAAATGCAACTTCCAACGCTGTCTTAAATTTTTGTCAGTCTGGACACTAGACATATCACGTAACGATTTCCGGCAGCCGTCTATAACAATCTTGAGTATAAGGGCATGAGGAAATAATATAATCACTTCTGACACGACGTCTTGTTGTTATAAACAAGAGGGCGCGCGAGTGCAACCTTCGAAGAAATTATCAAATGTAGTAATTGAAGGCATGATATAATGGCTTTGGTAAAAATAACACTTAAGGGACAATACCTCATATGGTCATGTAGTAACTTCCAGAACGAGTGGTCGGGGTATCATTTACTAAAAATAAGCTTAACTATGATTAGGTTTCCATTGGTGGAAAATCCTCCTTAAAGCCTTGCACATTTTAAGATTTCCCTTCTGCATTTTTCTATCGATATCATAGACAGCCAGAATAAGGAGTAGTAATAAGGATCCCAGAGAGTATCTTTTCAAATTTGGAAATATAAAACTTCAAATATAGTGCTGAAAGCCACAAGCCCGTGGAGCCTTCCTCAAGTCTGAAGAGTTAGGAGTTTATGTTAATTATAACTTTAACCACCTGAAAGACGTCTACATCTTAAACTGTTGCACGATACTACAACCTTTCTGTGCATGAAGTATATTTATTCACTCAATATAAACGTATAAGTTGTAACATGTACATTTTATTATTTTATATTTGCATTTGACGTGTACAAATTGCTCGTGAGCGTATAGTTGCATATGAGGCTGGCAGCCTCCCCATATAAAATAACTGGCCACATAAACCTCCACTTCAAGAGCTGTTCACCGCTTTGTGCGGGTTTCTTTTTTAAGGAACCAATAGCAGAAGTTGCCACAGACTCCATAGGGAGCAGGGGGTGGATGATGAGGACATCATGATGTATGCATATACATTAGTTTGAATTCAGACGTATTATGTACATATATGTCTCAAAAAGATACATTTGTCGGCTTCCGCTCTCCTAAAAACTTCCATCCGACTCGACGGCTGGAGATTTAATGTTTGGGAGCAATTCTGAGGAAGATGAAATGGGGGAAGGAAGCGGAGGTCGCCTAGTGCTTACATCAGGAGATAGTAAACGTAAGGAAAATTTGATCTTCTATTTCACTCAGTTTTGGTACCAGTTGCCAGAAGTCGACGCTAGATACCTATAACAGACGGGTCTTGATGACATGTAACGAAGTAATCTGAGCAGTTACCCCAGCATTACAAGAGACGTGCTGCTACAAAAACATTCGACTCCTGAAGAGAAAGAACAGTCAAAACTCCACGGGGAACCAGCAGGGACTGAACCAGAATTCAACTGTCCCCACCTCGCCAGTTAGGATACATACTGGCGCAGCATAAGGACACTTAATTGTCTTTTTTCCACCATTACGTGAAGTCTTCTCATGAAGAGAATCTAAATTAATTGGGGTTTTTTTTAATGGGGGTGGGGTGGGAGACAAAATCAATTTTATTCATTTTAACTCTGTTGATCAATATTTTTTTATTGTTAAAAATATAAATCTAGAGTTGAGTCTATCACTTGTAGAGTGAATCTGATGTCTGCATCCGTATGATTCACTTTGTTAAATGCAAATATCAAATTAATATTTTGCTGAATCACTTTCAGCTGGGGGTTCATTAAATACGAGACAAAATATATTGTCTCACAGAGGAATACCAAGTTTATAACAAACTTAGATAACTCAGTCGTTATACTTACCCTCCTAAAAATCCCTGTGAGCCACCCTAAAATAAAAGCACCAACCTTCTATTTTTATCTCCGCCAAGAGTAATCTTGAGCGAAGGTTGATACCTTTGAAAACCCTCGTCCTTTTACTCGATGTTTGGCCATTAGTAGACCACTATTGCAGAGCTGGGAAGACAATTCGCAATATAAGATGATGGCTTGGCATGAATTTGTTGAAAGCCTTTTCTGCACACGGGACTGTGAGTTAACGAATGAACTGTTATCTAGTATGTATCTTACTTATTCAGTTTTACCATAAGATCATCTTACGACCATATTCTCTCGTTGTGTGTTATTTAAGTGAGTTTTCTGTATAAACGGTTATTACAAGAACATATGTGATAATTTGTTTTATTTTCCCCGCGGATTATATATTTTTTTAGATCTGTACATGCTTATTCAACCAAAAATGTACAGCTTTTCATAAATGGGTACTTGTGTAGAACGCAAGGATTGAAATGGTACAGACAAGATCACCAATGTAGAACTGATGACAAGATCACCAATGTAGAACTGATGACGAGATCACCAATGTAGAACTGATGACAAGATCACCAATGTAGAACTGATGACGAGATCACCAATGTAGAACTGATGACAAGATCACTAATGTTGAACTGATGACGAGATCACCAATGTAGAACTGATGACAAGATCACCAATGTAGAATTGATAACAAGATCACAAATGTAGAACTGATGACAAGAACCAGACTAGCGCTAGAGGAGCAAGAGATGAAAAGAGGAAGCTGGCGTTAGATAGGACGCACATTGAGGAAACTTATTGATAGCATCACCAAGCAGTCTTTGTTCTGGAATCCCCATGGTAAGCGAAACACAGGCAGACAGAAAAACTCATGGTGAAGAGAACTGTGGACAGAAATGAACGTGATGAAAAAACATGGAATGACCTTGAGCCGATGTCACGTGGCATGACGACTTGGCAGACGTTTGTTGAAGTCCTATGCTACGAGGAGATAAAAGGTGATGATGATAAACTTGCTCATTCTTATTTCCGATCATTGAGGTCGTTGTGGCTCAGGGTTCGCCTCTATTTCTTTTTTTTCCAGGATCAGTGGTTCCTCATGAGGTCATACTCCTCCTTGATCTCATTGGTGGAGAGGTCGGATGCCTCGCTTTCTCGGAAAGGGGCGTAAACAAATAGGAGCTACCATGCGCAACTTGCGCACGTTAAAAATTTCCCGCGGTTTGAAATCGTAAAGAGTAGGTTATACAGCCGCTGCCCTGGCCCAAAAAAAAAAAAATAATTATAAAACCTACCCACCACAAAAATATTTGTAGAATATGTTTGTTGCGCACAGATTCTTTTGTGTGGTAGTCTGTGACGCACAGATTACTTTTGGTAGGCATACAAATGTAAAGTAATATCTATTTGTCTGATGAAAAGTATTTATTTGAGAATCAAAATACTTTCTTGATAATTTAAGGGACAGAACCCTGATTGGTCGATGTTATATTCGGTTATATGGGTTATCTTTTCTTGTGTCTCAACCTGGCGTATGAATACTAGATTTACGTCAGTTTGCTTCTGGTATGGCCAGAAACAAATTGGTCTTGCTTAGAATGTTTATGGCCCGAGTTTATATTTATTCCTGGACTATTTAAGGTGATGCGGTCTTATATCTTTGTATCTTTGTAATGTCTATGTCGGCCTATTTTTTGAGCTGAACTCTGGGGTCAAAGGCATTTCTGCGCATGCGTCGATTTAGTGTCGACGAGAGGTTTCCGTGATGGCGAACTGTGTTTTTTTGCTCGGACGAAAAAGTCCGAAGATTTTGTCATTGTGGTTGATCCTTGGGGAAGGAGAAGTTTTCTCAGTATGACTATAATGTCCGTAATTCTCCCCAACAGTTATTCTTGACGCCAAGGGATGGCGTGTACTATCTGCTAGTGTTTTTCTGGACTTAAGGTAAAGAAGAAATATTTACTGAACTTGCCTTAGGCCTAACATATGCAGACGTTATACGGTCTGCCGATGTATTTGCTTAAGTTATGCTTAGACGATTCTTCTACTAGCAGCACTATGCATTGGACATATGCAACATTTATCATGGGATATGGAAAGCCCAATATATTATTTGAGTAATGAACGGAGCCTTCATTTTCGTTTAAGACATCTTCAGAGTGAACGACGCTCACTGGAACTAGCGCCATTTTTGATCCCACTTTCGGTCTATTCGGATTATCGATCAGAGAACAGGAATGCCTTATTACCTGATGGCGATACCAAGACCTATATGATATTGAAGTCCACTCCTTGTCTATTTAAGATTGTCGTCATAAGAGTCGGCTGAATTTACGGCTTGAAAGACTTAGCTAGAAGAAGGTTCTGTCAGTGAACCATTGTTGATGATTATGTATTCACATTAACTGATGCGATTAATCAGTTAAGGCATGAGACGATAGACAACCAGAATATTGAATGCTTGCCTGCTATCGTTCTATTGTATTCACCTGCTACATGAATGTCCATTTGATGTTGTCACCCATTTTTCAAGTATACGATGATTTTTGTGCCAACCTTTTCAAGTAACTGTAAACTGTGTTGTCGGAGTGTGCGTCCCATTAAATTATAAGAAAACGTCAACAGTAGTCTATGTCATTGACTTCCAGCTATGAGTGAGTGAGTGTCCAGTCTACTTGTCAACTCACAGAACATTCCATCCATTCGCGTACCTTGCACTCTCACTCCAGATAAACATTGCCTTTGCTAGCGCCTCAACACTTGGCGAGCAAGGTGACCTAGATACACAACACTGCGTCGGTTCGAGTTGACCATTTGAATTATGTATCCACTTGTAACACTGGAGATACCCTAGCTATGCAACACACCATCATCATTACAAATCCGACATTGTTTGCTACACTGGTGAATTGATGGTTTCTTACAATGTTATTCCTGTATGTACACTTTGGGATCCTGGCCGGTGCTACGGAGTTCGTGCACTGTGCTGAGATCCTCCTTGTGTGATCTGAGGCAGGTGATCGAAGCACTGAAAAAGTTGTCCATGTGCACTGAAGATTGTACTTAAAGCCAAAACTAAACCAAACCAGTTGCAGTGTTCTGAGAAATGTTGAAAAGAAATGTTAATATTTGAATGACAAAATTAATGCTATAATACCGCGTCTTTTGTTCCCCAACACTGAAGGGTGGGGGGGGGGTGGGGGCGGGAATAATGTTCCTAATAATCGTGCGACAAGTTGGAGAACATCGTCATCTAACCTCGGTATTGTCATCGTGATCTCTCTCAGCTTTTCAGGAAGATGACAACAAAGATATCTCCGTATAGCACAGCTGGAGCAATATTTGTAGTTTAATCATGTCAAGTGTCAAACCGTGTTCTGATTTCTTCTGTTTCTGTATCTCTCGAGCTGCCTGAGACAAAAATGTATTTAATTCTCCATTTCTTGTCTTATGGGCACGGATGCAATTTTCCTGCTGTTTCTTATCTCTCAACAATCTCTGTTTATTACGAATTCCTTGCAAAGGCTATTTCTTCTTTATAACCTTGAGATTTAAGCATGCCCCTGTCAGCCAATATAGAACTCTATAATTTTTTTTTTTTAAGTTAGACAACGTATAATTGTCGTGCTGCGTTTGCAGTGTGGTTAGACCCGATTCACTTCCGTAGCGAGGCGATGTGGTCGCCAGGATGGTGCTGGTGTTCGATTTCTCGATATGTCTATCACTTCTGCTATTTTTTTCTGTTGCTGATTTTCTACTTCTTTATTTCTCACGAGTGTCTGCAACGAACCCATTTATGTTTATTACTAACTGTTAACGACCATTGAGTTTTATCTTTGTTTTTTGTATCTCAGTCAATACCCTTTAGCTCTCGACGGAGCTTAGGCCTTCAACAAACACAAGCCAAGTCCTCCTGTCACGTGACATTAGCTCAAGTTCTTTCCATGTTTTCCTCATCATTTTCCCTCCTGTCTCCAGTTCTCTTTTCCATGTGTTTTTGTATTTGTCTACCTCTGCCTCTCTTTCTCTGGGGATTCCATAACAAGGACTGCCTTGTAATTCTATCAACAGGTTTCCTGAAATTGTGTCCTATCCATCGCCAGCGTCTTCTCAACTCTTGTTCCACTGGCACTTGTCTGGTTCTTATCATCAGTTCCACATTGGTGACTTTGTCATACCATTTCAGTCCTTCTATTCTACCCACGCACCCATATATGAATGTCTGTAACTTTTTGTTGTTGTTTTTGTTGTTCTCCATGTCTCACAGCCATACAATAGGACTGACTTGACATTTGAGCTGAAGATTCTTATGTTTGCGTTGCACTTGATTTCTCTTGAACTCCATATGTTTCCCAATGCAATGAAAGATTCTCTTGCTTTTTTTATTCTTATTTTGATATCACTGTCTGTCGCTTATACTGTGTCTATATTACTGCCAAGAAATGTTTAAGATTCTACATCTTGAGGTGTTTCCTCAAGTTTGATCGTGTTATCATTTCTTGCATTTATTCTCATTATCTTTGTCTTTTCTCTGTGTATTTTCAGACATACTTGTTGTGAACTCTCCGCGAGTATTTTCATTTTGTCTTACATCTGATTATGATTACGAGACAGAAGAGATAAGGCATGTGCAAAATCTAGATCATCAAGCTGTTTAGTCAGATTCCACTGGATTCAATTTCTATTGTGTGAAATTAATGTTTGTATAACCCAATCTATTGCTTTTAAGAAAAGAAACGTGTTACCGATTTGTTTTTGATGTGTGCGTGTGCTGTCTCTCTAGGTACGTTTATTGGCCTGTCGGGCTTACTGTAAGTGGCCGACGAATAGTTTTGTTACGCGAATGTTGGTGGGTCGTTTCTTTTGGTTTTTGGTTAAAGGTGACAAGACGAACACAACTGTAACGATGGGTCATAAGGCTGACCAACTTGTAAGTGATGTAAGCTGGACCCATGTAGAACATCAATCACGGCACGATTTATTAAACGAAAGGACATCATAGGCAGGTACAATAAATCATCAAATGGTTTCATGGCAGAAACGAATACGTAGTTAATACATTCATAGTTGAAAGACATTCTTCATCAAATAATCATGGTAGGAGAATGTTCAACAATACAAGTTATCAATATTGAACTTGACCGATCTCACTAACCGTTACCATCTCAAGGGCGCGGAAGCTCTGCGGCAAAATGTCCATATAATCTTAGTTTCCATTACAAGACTTGTGTAATAATTTGGAGAACTTCCATAAAGATAATGCGTTATGATCCGATAAACTTTCCAGCAGGAATTTGGGCGCAGTAGCGACACGCCATAGCTAGACGTGCCGAAGCTCTGCCAAATACTTGCAAAGGATAAACTGAGTATCTACAGGATACTTGAAAGAGCCAGTTCTGGCTAATATATATATGCTCCACTTAGGGAGATATCATAATATGATACAATGTGTCTTCCCACGACTTGGGGCCAGGACACTTAACAATATTCGTCTAAGACGTCTGTCCATACCAAAGGACCTCCGGATCTGCCTCAAGCATCATAGCTGGATTGCAACAGATCGACGCAACAAGCCGCGCCATCCCGTTCAAATATCGTGCACGGTGGCACGCAAATACTTACATATACAATTAACTTAGATGTGCTCACAAGTGCGTCTATAAAATACTAGACTCACATGTGAGGATCTCAAACAATTTAATCCCCCGCGAAATTGAACTTAACAAAATGGAAACAAGAGGCATCCCTGCCGCACTCCCATTCTTATCCCTAGCAGTTCTGTAAGTTGTACTTCATAAAGAACTCAGCATGTCATGTTTCCATAAGCTTTCTTTATTAAGTTAATGATCTCCATGGGAACTCTAAAATGCCTCATCGAGTTTATTTCACTCGATCGTCGTCTGATAAACTACGTTCTTAACATGAAATAGATGTGGTCTCATTAACAGCTGAAGCTTGACTGACTGATGGTCTAATCCGCAAGAACAAAGAAGCCATTGAAGAATGCTGTATATCGCGCACGCTCTGGTATCAGCATCCGGTGTGGTTAAGTTTTTGTTATATGAAAAGTATAAATGAGTCGAAGGGACTATTTATATGGAAACGTTCTGCATAAAAACACTACAGTTTGTTTCTGTGTTCACGTGCGTTACCAAAGAGCCTTCCGGCTATTCCGTACTGTTCTTAGTAGTAGTAGTGGTAGTAGTAGTTGTAGAAGTAGTAGTAGTTGTTGTTGTTGTAGTTGTAGTAGTAGTAGTAGTAGTTGTTGTTGTTGTTGTTATTGTTGTTATCGCTGTTGTAGTAGTAGTAGTTGTTATTGCTGTTGTTGTTGTTGTTGTAGTTATTGTTGCTGTTATTGTTGTTGTAGAAGTAGTAGTAGTAGTAGTTGTTGTTGTTGTTGTTGCTGTTGTTGTTGTAGTTGTTGTAGTAGTTATAGTAGTTGTTGTAGTAGTTGTAGTAGGAGTAGTAGTAGCTGTTGTTGTAGTAGTAGTAGTAATTGTTGTTGTAGCTGTTGTTGTAGTAGTTGTAGTAGTTCTTGTTGTTGTAGTAGTGTTAGTAGTAGTAGTTGTTGTAGTTGGTGCAGTAGTTGTAGTAGTTGTTGTTTTTGTCGTTGTAGTAGTTGTAGTAGTTATAGTAGTAGTTGTTGTTGTAGTTGGTGTAGTAGTTGTAGTAGTAACTGTTGTTTGTGTTGTAGTAGTAGTTGTTGTTGTTGTTGTTGGTGTAGTGGTAGTAGTTGTTGTTGTTGTACTAGTTCTGGTTCTTGTAGTAGCCCATCCAGTCATAACTGACTATGGTAATGCGCACCTGAGGTGACAGTCCTCACCTGCTTGTTGTCCTAGTGTTTTTTTTCGGCGTGTTCTACTCTCTTCTGCTTATTGTAAGAGCCTCTTTTCGCCCAATCCGAGGTGGCGCCTTAGGGAGCATCCCCTTTTTGTGCAATCGGCAGCTTCATTCCCCCATTTTGCTCGATTCACTTCCAGTGTCCTCATGTCTCTCTGTGACGAAATATGTTGTGTACTTTTTATAACTGTCGTTCTCTCCGGCAGCATCACTTCATTTCTTCATTTTCCTCACTGATCGTCCTGTTATTTAGCATATTTTATGCACTTAAAATTTTTGCTCTGGCCACTCCCTAGATTTGTTTACGTTTCGCTAGGTGAATCAAAGTAATACGAGGTTACTTAGACAGGTCAGCGGATAATAATTTATCACTTAAGTCGTCTAGCCACCTTTAATAGAGACGGTCATTGTTGACACAGGCAGTCTCGCCCGATCGACAAAAAGAAATCCGTCTAGGAGATGCACGCATAAACACAGGTGATATATGTAATCGCTTCCGCTGGACCATCTCTGTCTCAATATTGCATATAATCTGTCAGAGGAGACAATATGGGCGGAAGGTATTATCAGAAAATAAGTTCACCGAAGCGTTTGTGAGTTTGTACAAATACAATCGGAAGTATTACTGCCATTTTTGAAAGAGGTCACGAGATTAAATTTTAAAATTTGATATTTTAAAACACGCGGGGGATAGTAAAGATTTAACACCCCGACCCACGTAGTTCTAAAGAGCTGTCCATTGGTTTAATTTGAGAGCCGGAATAGACTTTGGCTTCCATTGGCAAGTTGGTCTAAAAGTATAATCTAGGACTTGAACTGAGAAATGGAAATATAATCTAGCGAAATCGGATACACAGATCAGATTGCATCGCAACGTCAAATTAGCAACTCCCAGGAGCCAGAGAGACATCGGACTAGTATTCAAGAATTAAAAGTGACAAATCAAAGTATTTTGGCGTCTTTATAACTCAAAAGAGGACCCATAATTTTAAATATAAAGACTGGAAACTTAAGGAATCAGAGCACCCTGTCGTGGATGGTTTAAAGATAGGTATATGGAGTTATTAGGCCCAGTCTGAGCAGAGGTGTTAATGGTAAATAGGTGAGAATAAAGGTGTAAGAAATAGCTTCCACGAGTAAATAGTTTACGGGTAGAATCTGTCTCTGGATTGAGAAGATACTCTAATCCAGCCTATCTTTACGACTGTAATTTCTTATTAGACAATACTACTCTCCATACAGGTAATCTATACGTTTAACGACTCACACACTCACAATCATGCGACAAACAGTACGCACAAACGTGGAAAACTATGGATAAATGGGTAGGGTCTGACCGACACATTAAGTTAGGTTTTGTTAAGTTTATTATCACTTCAACTTCACATCAAATATTTATATATATATGTGATGGGGCCGAAAAGACGCCCGCCCCCTTCCTGTTTCATGGCAGATTTATCGCCCATATATTTTCGATGTGCGCGCAGCACTCTGGGATGTAAAAAGTCTTCAAGAAGATATATTAGTTTAGGCCTTAATAAAGCCTAAGAATTAGTTGTGATGTGTTATATTTGGTAGTCGTGTGTTATATTTGATAATTGTGAGCCATATCTGTGTTTTCGGGCCTAATAAAGCAAATATCGCGAGTGTTATTTATGCGGCCAAATTAATACGCGTAGCGCGCAGTAAGTTGAGTGATTAGCCTAGGCCTATATAAGAAGTGCCTAGCGGCGAACGACTCTCTCTCTCTCGTTGAGAGTCGCCCCAAAGAAACCAGAAAACAAGAGTCGATCTACAGTATAGATGCCTTGAGCACGTGAGTTAATTTAGATTAGCATTAATGTTCTATAATTCTTAAATTATATTCAGCACGAGTCTGTTTTAATGTTTAGTGAATTAGGTCTAAATAGATAGATAGATGTGAAAGTTTAAGAGCGATTATTTCATTTATCAGAACGGCAAATATAGTGTGAAACTATTTCACTTGAATTTAGATAATATTGACTTGTTAGCAAGATGGCGGCCACGTGGTGATGACTTTAGTTCTAGTTGTTAAGTCAAGAGTAATTTTATTTTGTTCTTTAATGTAAAAGTAATTGAGTGTGTTTCACGATTATTGATATTTCTACTGTATATCTTTAGTGGGTTACTTTGAGTGAGGTGAGGATATGTATTTAGATTTCTGGAGAGCGTGAGGCCACTCCTTTGTTGAGACATGTGTTTCTCTGGTTGCTCCCGGCGGAGCATGGAAACACCAATGCAGCTGGTGTCCATTACAGGCCCACAATAAGTATTTTGATGCTATTGCTGTGGTTGTTTCGGTGACGGTAACGATGTGTGTCATGTGATGAGTTCCCAATCTCATCAGGGGTCATATACGACACGCTTGTGGCCAGGCGCATCAGTCGTCACTTACAACATGTTCAGAGTGCAGGAACAAGTATTGAGATGGATCAGTTGCGGGGTGGTGGTTTATTCTCATTATTGAGAGTATTTGTTGTACAGATAGTTGAATATTATTTTATGTCCATTTTATTATTATTTAATTATGGTTATGTGTAGAATGGTTTGTGAGAGCATGTGGGCTCACTTGGATATATATATTTCTCTTCTCCGCTCCTGAGGGAGCATGAGCCACCAGTGTGGTTTGCCTCCGCATGAAGTATTCATATGCTCGTGCAGTAGTGGTTTAGGTAGCAATCTGTTACATGGTAAGATTGCCAGCCTCATGCACAACACCTTACTAGTCGCATTGGACGACATGCAAGAGTGTGTGTGTGTGCGTGTGTGATAGTTGAGGGTGTCAGGTGGCGTGGAAGGACTGTTTGGCAGATGAGAGTATCATTATTTAACTATGATTGTAACTATTCGTTGCTTTGTTTGCTTCTTCAGATTAGCAATCGAGCACTGTTGGGTGTTTTGTTTGTTGGTTTATTTGTTTAATGTTTGCTCCAGTGTGCTCTTAGTCACTGAATGGGTTGTAAAAATAAATACAACCCCTGCCTCAGAATCAAGAGTTTTATTGTTGTTCGGGTCGGTGCGAGTGTGAAAGGAGAGTGATCACTTATCGCATCCTCATCATCATCTCGCCCCACCCTTCCACAATTGGCGTCGTCGGCAGGATCGGCAGACAGTGACACCGAGCAAACAGCAAACGAACAAATATTGTAAACACCCAGCGGTGCGGTCTTGCAGCAAGATGGCTTCGATCAATGCGCCTGTGAAGGTAGTATACGTGGAGGTGCCAGAGGTAAGGCTATTTGATGGAAAGGCAAATCCCACTTGGCAAGAGTTTGTGGAAGATGTAGAGGCCGTGTGGAAGATGGCGCCCTTTTGCGCAGAAGACAAGGTAGACGTGATCTGGAACAACGTTACACCATGGGTCTCTAGGGAATTACGGATACGTGGCGGAGCCGAGGCCAGCCCTGAGCAGTTACTCAAGATAGTAGAAGAAGCCTACAGCGAGCAACCACCAGTCAGTGAGATGACCAGGAATTTCCAGGCCGGGAGTCAGGGGCCTAGGGAATGTTCTGTTTTCTTGGGAGGCAAAAAGCCAGAGACACTGGTGCAGATAGCAGGTGCAGACGCCCACAGTGAAGAGGAAGCACTCAAAGCAGATTGTGGGGAACGTAAGCCACCGTCCACACAAAATGAGTGTAAAACCCGTCAGGAGCAGTCCCCCTTCAAAGTCGACGGCTGCAAGCACTAACAGACAGATGTCACGGACAGGCAGCGACGCGGCACGGGTGAGCGAGTCTTCTAGACCACAGCAACTGCCAGCCCGACAACGTAGGGACATGACGACCAAGAGAGTCCCCAGCCGGGCTGTATCTATTACAGAAACTCAGCCCAAAGCATCGCCGCTCAGAAAGAGTCCTGCGCAGCATCAACGATCTGAAAGGTTACAATTGAAGCGCCAGAGGTAGTGATGTTGTCGGGACGACAACAAAATCAGGAGGGAGATATGTGATGGGGCCGAAAAGACGCCCGCCCCCTTCCTGTTTCATGGCAGATTTATCGCCCGTATATTTTCGATGTGCGCGCAGCACTCTGGGATGTAAAATGTCTTCAAGAAGATATATTAGTTTAGGCCTTAATAAAGCCTAAGAATTAGTTGTGATGTGTTATATTTGGTAGTCGTGTGTTATATTTGATAATTGTGAGCCATATCTGTGTTTTCGGGCCTAATAAAGCAAATATCGCGAGTGTTATTTATGCGGCCAAATTAATACGCGTAGCGCGCAGTAAGTTGAGTGATTAGCCTAGGGCCTATATAAGAAGTGCCTAGCGGCGAACGACTCTCTCTCTCGTTGAGAGTCGCCCCAAAGAAACCAGAAAACAAGAGTCGATCTACAGTATAGATGCCTTGAGCACGTGAGTTAATTTAGATTAGCATTAATGTTCTATAATTCTTAAATTATATTCAGCACGAGTCTGTTTTAATGTTTAGTGAATTAGGTCTAAATAGATAGATAGATGTGAAAGTTTAAGAGCAATTATTTCATTTATCAGAAAGGCAAATATAGTGTGAAACTATTTCACTTGAATTTAGATAATATTGACTTGTTAGCAAGATGGCGGCCATATGGTGATGACTTTAGTTCTAGTTGTTAAGTCAAGAGTAATTTTATTTTGTTCTTTAATGTAAAAGTAATTGAGTGTGTTTCACGATTATTGATATTTCTACTGTATATCTTTAGTGGGTTACTTTGAGTGAGGTGAGGATATGTATTTAGATTTCTGGAGAGCGTGAGGCCACTCCTTTGTTGAGACATGTGTTTCTCTGGTTGCTCCCGGTGGAGCATGGAAACACCAATGCAGCTGGTGTCCATTACAGGCCCACAATAAGCATTTTGATGCTATTGCTGTGGTTGTTTCGGTGACGGTAACGATGTGTGTCATGTAATGAGTTCCCAATCTCATCAGGGGTCATATACGACACGCTTGTGGCCAGGCGCACCAATCGTCACTTACGACATGTCCAGAGTGCAGGAACAAGTATTGAGATGGATCAGTTGCGGGGTGGTGGTTTATTCTCATTATTGAGAGTATTTGTTGTACAGATAGTTGAATATTATTTTATGTCCATTTTATTATTATTTAATTATGGTTATGTGTAGAATGGTTTGTGAGAGCACGTGGGCTCACTTGGAGATATATATTTCTCTTCTCCGCTCCTGAGGGAGCATGGGGCCACCAGTGTGGTTTGCCTCCGCATGAAGTATTCATATGCTCGTGCAGTAGTGGTTTAGGTAGCAATCTGTTACATGGTGAGATTGCCAGCCTCATGCACAACACCTTACTAGTCGCATTGGACGACATGCAATAGTGTGTGTGCGTGTGTGATAGTTGAGGGTGTCAGGTGGCGTGGAAGGACTGTTTGGCAGGTGAGAGTATCGTTATTTAACTATGATTTTAACTATTCGTTGCTTTGTTTGCTTCTTCAGATTAGCAATCGAGCACTGTTGGGTGTTTTGTTTGTTTGGTTTGTTGGTTTATTTGTTTAATGTTTGCTCCAGTGTGCTCTTAGTCACTGAATGGGTTGTAAAAATAAATACAACCCCTGCCTCAGAATTAAGAGTTTTATTGTTGTTCGGGTCGGTGCGAGTGTGAAAAGAGAGTGATCACATATCGCATCATCATCATCATTATCTCGCCCCACCCTTCCACAGATATATATATATATATATATATATATATATATATATATATATTATATATATATATAACATATTATATATATATATATATATATATATATATATATATATATATATATATATATATATATAAAGTTTACAGAATTATGAAAATAACCCTATAAGTGCCCTCCCCTCTTGTTAAGAAAAAGATCCCGCCAGAAGTTAATAACCCAAAAGGTCAAAGATTAACACTAGGGTATAGAAGAGACAGTACAGAAAGAACAAGTTCCACTACAATGCTATCCAGTAAAAAAATATTACACAATAGTTTTAAAAAAGGAACCGAAGTTTGCAGGTACAATGTTTCCTGTAACAAATGAAAAATATTTCACTCTTTCTCTCTTTCTCTGTTATACTTGGCCACTCATTCGCTCCTTACCTACTCTGGTGAAAAACATTGGTTTTGACAAATAATCCAGGAATGTGCCTATAAAGTCCAGTAATTGGTGTCATCCGAATCGGGCCCCAGTTCCTCTGATATTAATTAAACTTTACACATGGAACGCCTAATTGGTGATAGGTTTCTGGATACACAAGTTTGTCCACTAGGTTGGTTAATGCCGGAACTCTCTGAGATATGTCATTTCCAGTAAACAGCAGGAAAACATATGATTGCAAAAAATAAACTACTGTCAATTGTGATGGTGATGATACTCCTATCGGTTTTCTCTGGGTGAGTACCGATTATGAACAGCGTCTTATCCTGGGTAAATTCCACATGGGTAAACGACTGTCAGAAGTCGGGAAAATTATTATGTATATGGCCACAACGGGCTGATAAAATTGAATGGAAAAAATATGGGTATTTTGTAAGTTCCCTTAATCAATTACAGTTCAAAGAATGTTATTGTGTCGCCCTGGTCGTTCCTGTTAACACTGGTATGGGCGAACGCCAAGAGAAAAACGACACTATTATTACTTCAGTAACTGAGGAAACGACCACAAATAGAAAACCGCTAGCCGCTGGGTTTTGATTAAGCACTGTATTAGGAAGAAACAAAACATTTCTAACATGACTAATCCTAGGCTATGAAGCGTAATGCATGATCTCTTAACCTCTCCGTCACTAAATTAAATTAAAAGGCACACAGGGTAGTAACCTATACTATCGCGCGTCGCTTGAACGAGTATTGGTTTGATAAAAGCATGCAGCCTTTTCACCTCCGACCCGGTAAACAATCAGCTCACAGTGTCAGTTTTAATTCAATTATGACTACGCTTCCTTACAAATCTCGCCTGTCATTACTAGCTTGTTGATTGTCGGCGGCTATCGTTTTTCTCTTTTCCACATGCTATTTAATGCTAGTCCCTATATAATTACCCACAATGAAAATATAATGCGCATTCTGCTCTGTCACTTTATCCATCACTCATAGCATATATTTAGTCAGTTAAACCGTATACTCTAGTGAAAATTAGTTGAGGGATTCTTTATATTAAGCTGAACCACTGGTAAGAAAATATCTACGCGTTTGCTATTCCGCTAGTCTTAACGCTGGGGACTCACAGTGAATAAAATGGTAACTCTCTAACACATTTAATACTCAACACAACTTATATTATTAATACCAGAAAAGCCGAATAATCCCCACGAAGGCCATTAAGCACTATTTCACATAGGTTCTATCGTGCGCGTTAAGATTATCCAACATTTCTTTAGAGGCTGATAACTGACTTAAAATGCAGCCAGTATATATACAAATGTTGTGTGATCTCTCTGAAAGATGGCAAAAGTCACACCTTGGACGTTTCAGAAGAAATCCGCGAGCTGGCTTAACGAGATAAAAAGATTCTACGGTCCGCTCACCCGCTATGCCGAACGGCATCAGAGAACCATCTCTTGCGAGCGAAGCGGCTTTGATTATCTCCCCCTTTTTTTAGATCAAATACTTAATTCCCCTGAAAATGTCGGACATCAAAGATGACCGGAAAATATTATAATCGTCTTTGAAGTTGCTACCGGGTCTGATCAGTTTCCTCACGTGCGTTCTGTCATTTCCCGATGATTGACATGTCGGCTCGCGTGAGAACTCTGTTAAACAGACCTACTAGGCCCCCCCCCCCCCTATTATCGGGCATGATGCAAATAATAGGTAAACAACTCATTAGCGCAAGAAAGACAGAAAAAAACAGGCGTGGCTAAAATGTCAGTCCACAGACAGCGAATTGCGTGGGTTTTTTTTCGTAGCAAAACGTAAACCCTAATAAGGAGTAAAGGTGGACGGATTTATGTAGTCTATTACATATACACGTCACACACCCTCATAAGAAGAATACTAAAATTTCTAAAAAGCACTTCGCAGTCAATAGTCAGTCTCTTATCTAATTAGTATGAAATATGCGCTGTTCTTCCTCTCATATGTGACAACCTTTAAAAAGACACCTGTGATTAACAAAAAACCACTGACGAAAATATAATGTCATGGAACTTTGAATAAACGCAATCTTTTATATTTTTTAAGTTGCTTCCAAATGATTAGGCGCAGCTGAGATTATTGACTTTCTTTTTTATTCTGTATGTTTTCTGTAATTTTGATCTGCCACAGGTCTGTATTGATTTGTGGGTGAGGTCATTGTAAGATCTAGACCAGGGCTGTTCATGTTGTAGCACGAGTACTACTAGCGGTACGATAAGAGCCATCTGGGATTATGTGTGCCGTTTACTGAGGTACGTTGAGAAGATTTCGGGGGTTTATGTAAAAAAACATTTTGAGGTAGTAGAGTCTTCTGATGGTATGTGCAGGGTATTGTAGTGATACGCCGAGTTTTCTAATGTATGCAGAGGGTCTTCTTATGGTACGCGAAGTCATCTAGTGGTATGTAGAGGGTTTTTTTTTTGGTCATAAGTTGAAAGCCTTTCGGTGGTAAGCAGTAATGGTATGTACAGAGTCTTCTAGTGGTATGAAGTCTTCTGGTTCTGGTGGGTTATTGAGAGTCTTCTGGGGGTATGTGGAACGTCAGTTGGTTGTGCGTTGAGAGTCTTCTTGTGGTATGTCGAGCGTCGGTTGGTTGTGCGTTTAGAGTTTTCTGTGGGTATGTGGAAAGTCTGTTGGTTGTACTTATTTTTAACGTGTTTGCTACATTTCTGCATAGCACGACCTTTCAACCATTATCTATATGCATGAAAGCGTTTGTTATTTCAAGACGCCCTCTTTAATTGTTATATATTTCCTGATTGAACGTACTTTTTGTACGGTGTTGCATTAATTCCTTATGATGACCTTGCTTTGCTACTATTGAGGTTCTAAGAAATAAGGAGTTTATAATATTTTTCCTTTCATTCTGTCGTTTTTTCAATTGTTACTTTGGTGTCAATTATATTTTCTATATTACAGTAGTTCTATTTTGTAGTTTTTGCAGTAGCATATTAGGTTTTGCCTGTGTTAGTAGTATTTTTTGCATTCCAGCAAGAAGAGTTTAGTGGTATAGGGTTCATTACATTCTTCACAGATTGGTTCCTCTATTCTTAAGTAGCCGATTCCCAATTTTAGCCGGATAATTTTTTTTACTGGTATTTTTAGTTCGTCTTGTATTCAGCATTTTTTATTAGGTTTTTTTTTTTTTTAGTAACTGATATGCATGCCTTCCTTTTGCGCTCTGGTCCCATGCTTTTCTCCATTCTGTGGATATTGTCTTTGCTATTAATCTCTTGATTTCGATCCTCCCTAAGCCTGATACAATTTTTAAATGTTATTTCTTCCCCGCTTGGCTTCCTTGTCAGAGAGTTCGTTTCCTTCTATGCCAACATGTGCTGGAATCCATGCTGATTATGCATCCAGCAGTAATTAGGTATGTATTTATCTGTAGTATTTACTCTACTATATTGAGCAGATGCTCTCATTTATGTTATAGATTGCTTGTATTGATGAGAGTAAGTTCGTGATGATAATGATGGTGATGACGATTATGACGATGATATTGACGTTTTAATATATCCAAATTCAGATGTGTGAGATGCTTCCATTTTACGACCTCACAACTGTAAACCATTACCATTCTTTCTATATATTTTTTAAACTTATTACGCGAGTTATCACTTCGGCCGTTTTATTTTTATCTTGAGTCCAATCATGGCCTTTTCACCCGCGAAGAGAACAGGAAAAACAAAACACGCCGACAGTTTGATGTCAAACGTGTCTGAATGATATGGAATAAAACTCGCAGGAGAGCCTTATAAAAATTGTCGTTCGGTGAAATGAAACCACAAAAAGTCGTTGTCGTTATTAAGCATTATTTCCCATTTGCCATTGATGTTTATCATCAGTGCGAAGGATCGAGCAATATTAAGACGTGACTTTGGGGTTGTTTTAATACTTGTTTAGGGAACCAGAAAATTCAAAAAGTTTCGTCCAGTCAGGGAAAACTATGCTCTTTGTTAAAGGACAATGTAGAGAGCAACGGTGGGTAATCTATCATCAGAGAATTTTCGCCCATCAGAAAGGTGTGTCGGTGGTTTAGCTTATTGTCACTCTGAGAGTGGCGGGTCCACTTGGATCATAACTTCCGGTATTATTATTTTGATAAGTACCGTATTTTCTTATTGTTGGGGAAAACGGAAGCCAAGAACTGAAGATGAAACAGAAGAATATAATACAAATGTTATTATCTGCACGCAGTACGCTAATAAGTTGCAGAAACAAACACTTTAAATCAAGTTGATGGTATTGTTTTTCTATCTATATTCTCCATTTGTTCTTTATTTCACTTCGATATTCAGCCGCAAAGTTTTTGTTTTTTCACCCCATGACCCCAGTCTACTACCAATACGTTCCTGGAGAAGCCAGTCTTTTCAGTGCGTTATGTGTAACTCATTAAGTTTCAAGTGCTTTTGATATTGCACTTTCGCTCCTTCTAACCAGAGAAGAAAAACAGTACAACTGTAGTATACGATGGGCTGATCACCCGATTGCCAGTCACTTCGATTACGGAAACAACAGCAAATGGACTGATTTACCGTTGCCCTAAAGACGCCATTAGGCGTGATGGGAAACAATGGCAAAGAAAACCTATCTGCTGTTGCCCTAAGACGCCACTAGGCGTAATGGCCACTGACTGCTTTGACGGTCGGTGGCTAAGGACGGAAGAAGAATGTAGTATACGATGTCTTTTCTTACATTCATTTTCGGAAGGAAGAATAATAAAGGAAACAGGAATGAATTTGAAAGCTGCAACCAAGGTGGAGTGGGTTCAATTCTCTGCACTAGACAACAGGAGGCTGACACTTGGAAGTCATGACCTAAGTGGGCCGCCCCCTTTAGAGTGTAAAGGAGATTAAGGGGCCGAAAAACTTGATCGACGGGGGACTACTTCTGATGATCAGATTGCCTCCTGTTGTATCGCTCTGTATAGAGTTTCCTATCATAGACCGCAGGATAAACTTTTTTAAATGAATCGAATGAGCATATATTTCAAAAGTACCCAACATACGAGGAACAAAGAAAGCGCATATGGCCATCACAGTACCATTCGTGGAAAAACTCCACTGAAGTACCAATAGCCTCAGGCTGACCACTGCTTTCTTTGAACATATTCAAGTCGACGTCTGAAAGTGAAGGAAAAAGAAGACAAATTAATTGCACAGACCAGTGTTTCTCAAACTGGTGTGGCACGAGAGAGCTAGATGTGTGCAGCCAAATTTTAATAGTAAAAAAAAGGACCAATATTCCTCCATGAATAAAGAAGATCTGTACCTCCAAGCAGGTTCACATTTCAAATTAAAAACAAGGGGCACTTACTTAATACATTTTAAAATCTGTCTGCAATTCTTTTCATTTTTTTTTTCATGTCTTTCAATAAAAGTATATTTTTTTTAATATTTGAATATAGTCAATGTAGTGTAAACTGTAAAATACGATAAGTGTACGGTTAATTACATGAGAGTCCAGCATTAAGAAGACAGGAGTACCGCGACAGAAATTTGAATTGCCAAGTGTGCCACAGTCTGAAAAAGTTTGAGAACCTATGGCACAGACAGTTCATTCATTCTGTGGTGAAGTGGGATGTTATAAATATTTATAAGGGACTTAGTGTACTGACTGAGATCAGCTGTGAAGGTATATATATATCTAATAAGAGTAGTATATTATATATATAACCTTACTTGCTACCACATATCTATATATCTCAGTCAGAATTATTCTGGAATAGTGTGATGCTACGTTATGTGTCTAGGGTATGTGTATGGTGAAGTGTAAGTCACAACAACAGACAGATAAACAATTTAATTTAATCCACTACTCTTAACAACACTGTGACACTCACATACATATAACACTCTATGAGAATATCTTAAAGAAGTCACTAGTAACGTTTCAAATAACAATATGTATTCATTACTGGCATGAATGAATATGTGTCCTGATTCAACTACAAGGGAACCAGGAATCACAATCAATTTAAATTACAAGTTATGTACAGAATGTATTTAATATGAATATTGTAGTGACATATATTATTACCAATGTTCTATGTGTGTCATTTGTGTAGTGGTAAAATGAGGTAATACTGGTTTTGTTTTGTTCAAGCTCTGTTGGTATTTGTCATCATGACTTCAATAGTTTGTCTTTAGGGACCATTATTGTAGATGTTCACAGTTCCTGATTTTAAGACAAGTAAATTCCCCTCTGAATAGTATTTTTATAAAGTTATTTCAAGATGAGGGGACATAATGTTGAGCTCAGCTGGCCAATTCGCTTATCTGGCGTGATGGCGGCAGGAAAGGACTCCTCTGCTCGAATTCTCCTCTGGGCTCAGGAGACACCTCCCTGATAGCTAAAAAGACCAAGGAGTATGCTGTCCGACTCTGGATTCAGCAAATCTCTGACCAGGTGCTGCTCACTACCATCAAGACCACTGTCCCACAATTTCATGGAAATAAACACAGATACGTTGATTAGCAATGAATTCTGGCACAAACTGGCACAAATTCCGTTCTGCCTATGTTCCAGGCTTTTATTTTAGCAAAAATGTGAGCTAGCTTCAACGTACTGTCGCTTTATCAAGCTTATTTGAATTAGTGGTCTCGAACTAACGCTCCCAAGTGTGTATATCAGCGAGACTGGCCAATGAGCCACGTTTCGACAAGTGTTTGAAAAAAATGTTATCTTTTCCCGTCTCCCCCAACAACCAAGATAGTATTTATAGCCCGACCAATCGTGGTTAGGCTTTCATTTGTTGCGCTCCAATCAATTTGGAGTTTACATGGTAGGCTATTTATGTAACGTAAGGTTTTTTCAAACACGTTATAAAAAAAATTTTATGAGCAGAAATGATTTTATGCTGTCAGGCACCCCCAATATTTTATTTTGGGTATAATTTATTAATTCCTGGACTATTTGCGTAACGTTTTACATATTATTTGTCAGCAAACCCTAAGGAACCCAAAAATACTAATTTAAAGGAGCTACGTGGCTGCGTTCAAAATATGCAATTTCTTCTATCTCCTGTTTAGAAGATGTGCTGTCTGGGTACTGTTATGTGTTCAAACGTAAACCCATATAATGTTGTCTTTTCTAATAAGAGTCTGTTATGATTTATAAACCTAACTCTGGGAAAGGGTAGTGTATTTTATCACTGTCCGTCTGAAAAAAAAAATTAGTGCATGTAGACTTACACGCGTGATGGTAGTAATTGTGTATCGCGCGAAGCGGGTTTAGTGTTCGGCTTTCTGCCTCTCCCTTCTCTTTTTATCCCTTTAGTCCATCTGTTCGTTCGTTTTGGTAACGCAGTATAATTAATGTTAGGGTTAATTTAGGTCATTACGCAGTACGTCTCAATGCTTTTCCAAGAAATACAGCACACGTTTCATTGAAGAAGGCGGGTAATAATACAGTAAGCTTTACTATCAACGTGAAAGCGTTACAATTTGCAGACGAAGCAGAAAACAAGGGGGATTTCGAGTACATTCTTTGGGACAGCACTGTCATTTTACCATTGCTCTTCTCTTTATTAATTTTATTTGTTAGGCTTCATATTTACCTAATAATTTATATATGTGGATTAGAATATTTCATGACACTTCCCCTCTTAAAACAGACATTATATGTCAGTCCTTTATTCTATATTCACATAGAGAAATTTATTATTATTTCTGGGGTTTACGGTGATTCTCATCACACGGATGGCGGCTTAAAAAATCCGCTCCCAGATTTGTTTTTTCCAGATATATATTCAATGCTAAAATTATATGGAGCCAGAAGCAAAGACCATCGGAGTAACCTAGAGTTCTCATGCTTAGCCTGTGCTAAAAACGATAAAGGTTTGTGGTCAGTTTGCAACTTAAATGCCTTCCCATATAGATAAATATTGAATTTCTTTATTGCCCATATTACTGCAAGACATTCTTTTTCGCTAGTTGAGTAGTTGATTTCAGCTTTATTCAACTTTCTGCTAGCATATGCCACTGGGCTTAATTCCCCATCCAATGCATCTGATTTCTGTAGTAAAGTTGCACCTAGCCCAATATTACTTGCATCCGTCCTTACTATGAATTCTTGACTTAAGTCAGGTAATTTCAAAATGGGTTTACTTGTGAGCTTTTCCTTCAATTCTTGGTAAGTCATTTCACATTGTGGTGTCCATGTAATGCGATCTGGAAGTCCTTTACGTGTCAATTCCGTTAAAGGTGCACATATGGAATTAAAGTTTTTGATATACTTCTGGTAGAAACCACATAATGAGACAAAGGATCTCACGTCCTTCTTGGTTTGTGGTCTCGGGGCTTTCTGTAGTTTCTCTAAATTCTTTGGGTCAGGGGTCATGTTTCCCTGATAAACTGTGTGTCCCAAAAATTCCAATTCTTTACATCCAACGCAACATTTGGTTGGTCGGGCTGTTAAATTTGCCTCCCTAAGTCGATCAAACAGCATGTTCAGAGAGTCAATGTGTTCCTCAAATGTTTCTGTTGCTATAAGGATATCATCCATAAAATTTGTTATACAGGGATTATTCAGAGGATCCAATAATTTTCTCATCATTCTAGAGAAGACACTAGGCGCATTCTTCAATCCAAATGGCAATCTATTAAACTCATAGTGTCCTTCTGAGGTACTAAAAGCTAGGTATGGTCTAACCTCAGGCTTTACTGGAATCTGATAGTATCCTTTACTCAGATCCACTTTTGAGAAATATTTAGCTTTATTTAGTCTGGCAAACAGCTGATTT
Source organism: Oreohelix idahoensis (assembly GCA_024509875.1). Classification (NCBI taxonomy): domain Eukaryota; kingdom Metazoa; phylum Mollusca; class Gastropoda; order Stylommatophora; family Oreohelicidae; genus Oreohelix; species Oreohelix idahoensis. The sequence goes on from JAMPIV010004998.1 coordinate 975,027, forward strand.
GTATCCGGCAATGGATCCACCTGTCCTTCTGTAATAGCATTCAGTCTCCTGTAATCTATACAGAGTCTATGTTCTCCAGAGGGCTTCCTTAAGAGTACAACACCGGAGCTATACGAAGACTCACTGTGCGAAATAATTCCTTCCTTCAATAGATAGTCTATCTCTTCCTTCAAAGCTTTTTCCTTAGCAAACGGAATCGAATATGGTTTCATACAGACAGGTGTGGAGTCTATGAGTTTCATATCATATTCCAATAGGTTTGTATGCCCTGGTCGGTCTGTTAACACCTCTGCATGATTATTTAGAACCTGTTGCACTCTCTCTTTCTGAGTTTTCGTTAAATGTGTACTGATTTTCACCTGTGCTGCTGTCTCACAGGGGTGTAATGGATATTCAAATGATGAAAGTGGTTCCTTTTTCATCTCCATGGCGATGGACAAGGTCAACAAGTGTGTCTCTTCCTGATGTTCTCTTTCCAAATATTTCTTCAGGAGATTCACATGATAGATTTTTTCTTTCCCCTTCTTATCTATCTTATAATTTGTTCTAGACACCTTCTCTAGAACTGTATATGGACCCTGCCATCCAATTTGTAACTTATTCTGACTCCCGGGCAAAAGAAGCAGTACCTTCTCTCCCACAGCCAAATTTCTGTCTTTCGCCTTCCTGTTATAATAGGCAGCATGTTTCTTCCTGGCTTGTTTCAAATTTTCATTGGCAAGTTTCCAGCCAGTTTTTAACCGAGTGGTCAGCTCATTCACATACTGGTATGAAGATGTAATGTTTTCCTCTGCCTTTTCATCAGTCCACGTTCTTAACAAAGCTACATATGGACCTTTAATTGTGTGGACCTATTTGTCCATGCACCGGTATGGTCTCTTCCACTTGAAGCTTTATAGTGATGATTTTTCCTCCCAGAATTATCATTCACAAAACGACCGCTACCAATTTTTCTTTTGGGGCTTTCTCCCCTCTTAAAATTCTTGATGAGAGATTTCCTCTCTACATCTTCTTCCTCCAGTTTGTTTAAGTCCGATTGAGGGATTGTCGGCTTATCCTGGGGTAAGACATCTTTTTGCACTCTCCGCATAGTGGCCATTGTAAAACAGTTAAGTGAAGCTTGTCCGTGAAAAGGGGCTTCCCATTCCATTTGGTCCACTTTATCAAATTTATTTTTCCTTTTATTGTCAGGCCTGATTTTGCCCCATGGCGTGTCCAGGTCCTGATCCATGTTCCCACTTGTGGGTGTTCCCTCATGTGCTATGCTACACCTTTCTACAAAATTCTCAATGTCCCATCTTGCTTTGGGCCAATAATAATTGTGAGCCACCTTTTGAATGATGGTACCTATCTTCTCATGGTCCCCATCTGGTTTCACATGTAGGCTCCTTATTAAGTCTGTCCTATATCTTTTTGGAAGAACCAGCTGTCCGTGACCATGGGATCTAGTTCCGGCCTTCCTATACATCAACTTGTTTTTCATATAAAAATCTCCCTTGCCTGGAGTTGTATGACAAGTTGACAATTTTCTGAAACAAGGCTTGAGTGTTTTATCCCCAGCCTGTGCCTTCCTCATCTCTTCTGGAGTGGTATCTAACATAATATCCTCCTCCTGTCTTGAGGTCGACCTGACCTGAAGGGTTGCCATATACACAGGTTTCCTTCTGCAACGGTCAGTGTCATGATTGTCCATCTGACAATTCTTACACCACCTTTTTCCTTGGTTGAAAGATTTTCTTTCATCATATTTCCTTTCATCGAATTGTGGGAATTTATTTTTATGTTCATACCGTGGCCTATCAAATTGGTGCTTACCTTTATTTTGATCCCTAGGATCAAATTTATTAAAGTTCTGTGGTGCCCTAAAGTTGTCCACCTGTTTCTTTTTATTACCTGTTACCTCTGCTTGAGCTGCTTGATACCTTTCAGCAACATTTAGCAACTCACCCAGCCTCTCTGCACCTTGTTCCATGAGAAACTTTCTCAGGTCTGGAGCCATGGACTCTCTTAGTTGCTCTATAAGGACCATTTCCTTAAGATCTTGGGTTTTCCCAGAGAAGTCCATTTCTCCAAGTATGTCTCTATTCGTGCAGAGAACTGGTGATAGGTTTCACCTGACAGTAGTTTAGCATTCCTAAATTTTTTCCTGTAAAACTCTGCATTCTTTTCATACCTTAACAAAAGAGCCTGCTTTAGCATGTCATAATTTTCCTGATCACCTCTGCTCATTTTTGCAAAAACTTCATAAGCTGCCCCACGAAGTCCCTGAGATAACTTTAAGCTCCACCTTTCTCTCTCTAACCCATACGTGGTAGCTAATAGTTCGTACCTATTTATATAGCTCTCAATATCATCGTCTTTCTCAACAAAATGATCTAAATGAAAGTTCATAGCTGAGATTGAGGCTCCTTGAGTAACCGTAGCATCAGAGGCAAAGGGGCTGGCACCATTTTCAGGAGCATGGCCTTGAAACTCAAACTCCCTTAGTCGTAACTCATGTTCCCTTTGTAATCTCTTCTCCTCCTTTTCTGCTTCCCTTTCTGCAGCTTGTCTTCTTTCCTCGGCTTCTCTTTCTGCAGCTAATCTTTTGTCTTCTCTTTCTGCCTCCAATTTCTTAGCCTCAGCCTCAATCTGCAACCTCTTAGTCTCAGCCTCAGCTTGCAACCTCTTAGTCTCAGCCTCTAACTTTCTTTCGGCTTCTTTTTCTAATCTTCTTTCTTCGCGTTCAATAATTTTGTCACATTCCGTTGTGACATAGGCAACCATAACTTGCCCATCTAATCCTAACTCTTTTGCAGTCTGAACCGCAGCAGATCGAAATTTGGCCAGGTCCGCCATTGTCTATCAGGTAACTTAATACAATGTCTAACCAACAATTCAATCTCTAATGGACAAAACAGGCACCGTGAGCTCAACCTTATTTAATTCCACCCAAGGATACCTTTTAATTCTTATATTCCCTGAAGTGAATTACCCCCAATATTTTTAATAGTTAAAGATTCAAAATCCCAAGAGCGAGACCCCAATATATGTGGTGAAGTGGGATGTTATAAATATTTATAAGGGACTTAGTGTACTGACTGAGATCAGCTGTGAAGGTATATATATATCTAATAAGAGTAGTATATTATATATATAACCTTACTTGCTACCACATATCTATATATCTCAGTCAGAATTATTCTGGAATAGTGTGATGCTACGTTATGTGTCTAGGGTATGTGTATGGTGAAGTGTAAGTCACAACAACAGACAGATAAACAATTTAATTTAATCCACTACTCTTAACAACACTGTGACACTCACATACATATAACACTCTATGAGAATATCTTAAAGAAGTCACTATTAACGTTTCAAATAACAATATGTATTCATTACTGGCATGAATGAATATGTGTCCTGATTCAACTACAAGGGAACCAGGAATCACAATCAATTTAAATTACAAGTTATGTACAGAATGTATTTAATATGAATATTGTAGTGACATATATTATTACCAATGTTCTATGTGTGTCATTTGTGTAGTGGTAAAATGAGGTAATACTGGTTTTGTTTTGTTCAAGCTCTGTTGGTATTTGTCATCATGACTTCAATAGTTTGTCTTTAGGGACCATTATTGTAGATGTTCACAGTTCCTGATTTTAAGACAAGTAAATTCCCCTCTTAATGTTAATTTTTATAAAGTTATTTCAAGATGAGGGGACATAATGTTGAGCTCAGCTGGCCAACTCTGCTTATCTTTAGTGATGGCGGCAGGAAAGGACTCCTCTGCTCGAATTCTCCTCTGGGCTCAGGAGACACCTCACTGATAGCTAAAAAGACCAAGGAGTATGCTGTCCGACTCTGGATTCAGCAAATCTCTGACCAGGTGCTGCTCACTACCATCAAGACCACTGTCCCACAATTTCATGGAAATAAACACAGATACGTTGATTAGCAATGAATTCTGGCACAAACTGGCACAAATTCCGTTCTGCCTATGTTCCAGGCTTTTATTTTAGCAAAAATGTGAGCTGGCTTCAACGTACTGTCGCTTTATCAAGCTTATTTGAATTAGTGGTCTCGAACTAACGCTCCCAAGTGTGTATATCAGCGAGACTGGCCAATGAGCCACGTTTCGACAAGTGTTTGAAAAAATGTTATCTTTTCCCGTCTCCCCAACAACCAAGATAGTATTTATAGCCCGACCAATCGTGGTTAGGCTTTCATTTGTTGCGCTCCAATCAATTTGGAGTTTACATGGTAGGCTATTTATGTAACGTAAGGTTTTTTCAAACACGTTATAAAAAAATTTTTATGAGCAGAAATGATTTTATGCTGTCAGGCACCCCCAATATTTTATTTTGGGTATAATTTATTAATTCCTGGACTATTTGCGTAACGTTTTACATATTATTTGTCAGCAAACCCTAAGGAACCCAAAAATACTAATTTAAAGGAGCTACGTGGCTGCGTTCAAAATATGCAATTTCTTCTATCTCCTGTTTAGAAGATGTGCTGTCTGGGTACTGTTATGTGTTCAAACGTAAACCCATATAATGTTGTCTTTTCTAATAAGAGTCTGTTATGATTTATAAACCTAACTCTGGGAAAGGGTAGTGTATTTTATCACTGTCCGTCTGAAAAAAAAATTAGTGCATGTAGACTTACACGCGTGATGGTAGTAATTGTGTATCGCGCGAAGCGGGTTTAGTGTTCGGCTTTCTGCCTCTCCCTTCTCTTTTTATCCCTTTAGTCCATCTGTTCGTTCGTTTTGGTAACGCAGTATAATTAATGTTAGGGTTATTTAGGTCATTACGCAGTACGTCTCAATGCTTTTCCAAGAAATACAGCACACGTTTCATTGAAGAAGGCGGGTAATAATACAGTAAGCTTTACTATCAACGTGAAAGCGTTACAATTTGCAGACGAAGCAGAAAACAAGGGGGATTTCGAGTACATTCTTTGGGACAGCACTGTCATTTTACCATTGCTCTTCTCTTTATTAATTTTATTTGTTAGGCTTCATATTTACCTAATAATTTATATATGTGGATTAGAATATTTCATGACACATTCAATAACTTTTAGCTCACAGGGAGCATGGGCCTTTAATAAATGCATGTCAAGTCCTCATGTCCTGTGCCATCATCACAACATCTTTCCATATTTTCATCATCTATTTCATTGAACAAAATATGGAACCCGTTTGTTCCTCGTATCTCGCCTTCATTCACCCGGACCTTATCGAGATGTCAATAATGAGGCTATTCCCTTACTCAGAAGTGGATCTTAGATGGAAATTCCTCTTTAGGAAACTTTCCGCTCCAGAATTTTCCAGATAATAGATTCCAGACTGAAACGGTTTACTGTACGAGTGATGAACCTAATCAGCCTGAAAACAGAAGCGAAATTTTCGACATAAGGTGTTACCTAGTTGTGAGCCACTACCTTCCCAAAAATCGACATTAAATTGGTGTTTCGGTCCTTTTTTTTTTTTTTTTTTTTAATAGACAGTTTGCCCCACTTCTTCGAACCACCCTCCTTTCAGCCATAGACAACGTCTTTTAGTTAAATCTGGATAAAATTTTGTATGACGGGAATTAAGATTTCACTGGAAACATAAATGAAATGGGACGATAAAGATACGGAAAGACCTAGAAATTAATGGCAAGGAACAAGAGGAACTGGCATGAGGTTTTTTTTCTTGCACATGTGGCCGTATGACCGGTGATGGTACCAAAGTGCAAGAACGTAATAGTGCACTATTTGGCACCAAAAGGATAGAAGTACGAATTGTTTGTGATAATTGAGCCTAATAGTATTAAACGCTTTAATTATGTATGGTTGCATCACTTTTATTAGTTAAAGGATATAACTTGCATGTTCTTTTGTGTTGGGCCTTCTGTAAGATACTCGCTATTCGCAAAAGTTGATGTTTTCAGAGGTTAAAAGAAATCCCAAGTTTTCGTTTTTAATGTCGTGATGTGGTATGGTTGGCATTATGATTGTATGTGGTACTTAAAGAAACCAACTGTAAACAATTTAACTAAATGTATAACGGCAGTAATTGTTCCAAGTCAAATGTTACAAAAAAAAAAAAAAAATTCCTTGATATGATCATTGGTGTCCAATCTGCTGCACTTATAGCCTCAGTGGCAAAAGGCATGAGCATGCCTTTGCTGTGGACACCTAACTAAATAAACATATGCTAGAAAAACGAAACGTTCGCGGTACTTAAATTGGTATCAAAGCCAGAAGTACTGAGGAACCACAATAATATGTAGCAGTGGACAGCGCTGGTTCGCTATGACCACTGTTTGGTAGGAGGCGTCTTGAAGACTACGAATATTCTGTTTCACAACGAAGGAACCAAGGTAAGAACAGGGGGTTTACACCGCACCCATACATTCAGACCCTATCTGCAATGGTTCATACTCTAAGACTGCTGGTTGCTATCCAGCATCGGTTTGTATAGTTATTCGGTGCCTAAGGTTTGCCGGATATTATATCTTATTGGGAGGATAGGCCGGAACTAAAAATAAAAATTGAAATGATAGAAGCCCTGGAGAGCTTTGGCATAGATACAATCACAGATCTATGCAGATGATACCGTGTTGTTAGCTGAAAGCGAACAGGAGTTACAAGAACTAGTGAAGCAAGTGAACAGTATAAGTCAAGAATATGGACTCGACATTAATATTGAGAAAACAAAAACTATGATAATTAGCAAAACAGACGATAAACCCACATTAAAGATAAGCGTAAATGGGAATATCCTGGAACAAGTCAAGAGCTACGTATATCTTGGTCATATAATAACAGAAGATGGCAGATGTGAAACAGAAATCAAGACGAGAATAGGAATGGCCAAAGCTACATTCAACAACATGAAACATATACTGACATCTAAACAGTTATCTCACCAATTAAAACTGAGAATCATAAAGTGTTATATATATTCTGCATTTCTGTATGGTGCAGAAACATGGACGATGAATAAGCATTTGGAAGAAAGAATTGAGGCTCTTGAAATGTGGATATATAGAAGAATGGGGCGTATCTTGTGGAAAGAGAAGAAAACAAATAAGGAGGTCCTAGAAAATCTAGGTATGAAAACTAATGAGGGAGATCAAAGTTCGGCAGCTAAAATACTTTGGTCACATAAAAAGGCATAACACCCGGCAGAAGACCATAATAGAAGGGAGAGGTGAAGGCAAACATGCAAGGGGAAGACAGCGCTATAAGTGGGAAGATAACATCAAGAGATGGACAGGAAAGAGTCCTTCAGAGTGCACCACCAAGACAAGAGACAGAAGACGTTGGAGATCCATTACAGCCAACCTTCGTTGTGGAAATGGCAGCTGATGATGATGAGGCCGGATCTATTCAATGATTGGTCTTGGGGTCTAGTTAGCAGTTAAGATAGTCTTTAACCTAACTAGTTACAAAACCTCTATTCTAAATTTAATGTTACTAAGTGTTAGGGACCAATCATATATCTAATCTAAGGATCTTCCGGTCTAACTTGCATGGAAGTCCACACAAGATTTAATTACATGGACGCATGAGAGGACGCATCTGGCGTGTATAAAATCAGTGCGCAACAGAAACAGTTAGCATTCACACTCTTCGACATATACTGAGCACCTATGGGTTTGCCCGGAGTGCAACGATGTCGATTTTGTTCAACAATAGTAATAGGGGAGACTAAACAATCTTAGACCTCAGTTCATAACATTTATGAGTTGTCCTGAAACATGTTGAATCTTAGCGTTTCAATTAGTTTTATTTGGTTTTTTTCTGTTTATCCTCTCTAGCAAAGATGTAGCACGCTCTCTCACATTTAAAAAAATGTTTTTATTGTTTCGCTGTCGCAGGATATTCGTCGTTGTATTGGTCTGTTTTAGCCACTGTTGATCAGTTTTGCCATCTAGTGTGTTCTGGATTCACTGAATTCGCTCAACCATCAATGTGTGTCCAGGGATGTAAGATAAGGTAAGAACTGCGCGAAATACTTAGCATGTTTTAGATAAGATCAGATCAACTGCCATCTCCGCATCCGAGGGTCGACTGCAAATAATTTCCAACGTCATCTGTCTCACGTCATGATGGCCCAGTCTGATAGACTCTCTTCTGTCACAAGTGATGAATTTTCTCATTTTGTTTTCTCTCTTTCTCTCTCTGTTTCTTTCTCTTTCTCTATCCTTCTCTCTGTCTCTCTCTTTCTCTCGCTCTGCTAGCTAAGTGTTCAATGTATCACGTTCTAATATAGACCAATCAGTACTATCAGCATTTGCAAAGTTTCAAATTAAACAAATACTCTGTCCTTCTCTCTGTCTTTATCTCTCTGTCTGTCACAGAACATCTGAACATGCTCTTTTGTGTAATCTCACACACCCTCCTCCCTCCGGCAGTATTCCTTTTTTCCCTTCATTTTTCTCTTTCTCCCATTCAATTCGCTTATTATTTGGCTATTTTTTGCCCTATGCTGAATCTAGTGGGGTGAAGTCTCTAACACTCTACTCCCTACGGACGTATCTGCTTTACACGCAGAATTGTTTACGTTCCGCGAGGTAAATGCGGTAATACAAAGTAATTATACCGGTCATATGCTTAACTATTCTATCAGTTTGACCATCTTTTGAAACGCGTCGGTCCAACATTTGACCTCAGGTGAAAAGCTGGTGACAACACGGTCTCGTCCGATCGACATGAAAAAAACTCAAGATTGTCTGTCTGGGTTGCCGACGTCCGTGTATGTTTGTCTGGCAGATTACACAGAGGGTAGATGCGTTTATCGCTTTTTGTGGGACAATCCCTGGTGATTGTTACAGATAATCTGACTGGATAGACATCGTGGCGGAAGACAGCGGAAGACATTACGCCAGGCAAACATGGTTACATGTTGTTTGTGAGAGTGCACAAGATGTCACCGGAAATATTACCGCATGATTTGAAAGAGATCACGAGTTGGAATATTAAATTTAATATTTTAAACACGTGGGGGATTTTTTGAATTAAACACCCCAACCCACATTGTGCAAAAGAGCTTACGATTGGATTGAAGTGAGAGTCGGAATAAACATTAAATTTCATTGGAAATTTCGGCGGAAGTAAAATCTGTGATTTGAACTGAAAAGTGGGAAACATAATTTAGCAAAATCGGAGACTCGTAGACACATAGGCAGCTTCGTAGCTTCAAACGAGCAACTCCAAAAAAGCCAGGAAGAAAAGGGATCGGACCAAGGATTCCATACTTATAAGTGACAGATCGAAGTATTTGGGAAACTTAAAACCTTAAACAGTAAGCCCGCCTTTATAATTACAGAGACTAAAAAACTTAAGGGACCAGGACTTATAATACGAAGACTGAAAACTTAGGAATTGGATCACCCGTCTAAGAGAAACTTTCCCAGACCAAGTGTTTTGCAGATTCACCCGTCATACAAGAGATTCAAAATTTCTAGACCAAGTGGTTCGAGAGCATATAACCTAAATTGCTCGTGTCCATTCTACCCTGTGCTAGGAAATTGTGTATTCCCAAAACTTTGGGGTAAGTGTAACAATTATTTTACAAATGTAAATTTGACATGTTTTCTTGCTAAGTGGTTATATATGAGGCTGGCAACCTCTACATATGAAACTAGTACAGTCATAAACCACTACAGCAAGCGCTGGTGATTTCTTCTAGCTAGTCGTGCGGAAAACCGACAGCAGAGGTGACCCCAGACTCCGAATGGAGCAGTGATGACTGATGATTACATCACATGTGCCTAAAGTGTATAATATTTTGTGAGATATATGCACTTTGTTAATTGTAACTCGGGCAACTCATTTTTCGCGCCGTCCAGACACATTTTCCCAGTTAATACCCAGAGGAATATGGTGAATTGTATTCATCTTCCTCGAGCTACACTGTGTACTCGGGAATTTAATTCTTCTGAGAGATTAACATTGGTGGGTGGACAGCGAGAATGCGCCTGTTAATTGGCAGTCCACAAATGTACTTAGCAGAGGTACTTGTTTTCCTATTTTTCCAAAAGTTCGTGGTTACAAGCTATCAGGCAGTTCGAATTGCTGAAGTTACTCCGCCACTCGTGTGAGAGAAGAACACTCATCACCAAGAAGTGACGAAAACCACTGCAACAGGCCTCACCTAGAGTTAAGTTTTCTTGTAAAAAAAGGCTAAAGCAACGGAATTTGATAAATCCTCACCTACGTCTCCGTGACGAAAAATTGTATTTACAGCAAAATTCATCATTCCCTCTTTATTTTAACTGTTAAAGACTAATTCATTATTAAATTTGTTACATGTTGTTTTAAAACTAAACAATCATAGTCGATTCAGTTTTTATATGTATGAAAGCGAACGTTTGAGCAAGATTCTTTAAAACTGTAGCGGAAGGTTTTATATGTGTGAGATGATAGTGCTAGAGTAGAAATAGTATTCTCTCCAGAATGTGTGAGGTCCCAGTGACAGAGAAGTACACTGGTATCACTCGATAGTCACGGCTGTGAAAGTATCTGGACTGAAAATATTCAGAGAACAGTCAGACCTTACTGCGCCACCTCCGCTATGTGACCACCTGTGATATTAATAACAATTCAACCAAACTCAACATCAACTATATTGAATGAATAAAGCTGGTGAATACAATTTATATATCCTCTTTATTTACATCTATCTAATTGTGGTGATTGTGTGTGATTGTTGATTTAAAAAAAATTATATTTACATAAAAACCAAATTGGTGAAATCAATTACCGTTTTTACAAGTTAAACTAAAATGTCATTTCTTTAGACTCTTCCAATTTGTTGGGTAATAGACTTCTTCACTGTCTTATTCACTTTAAAGCTTTCACTAGTTTATCATGCAAATTGTCATCATAAAACTCTGCTTGACAGTTATCACTTCTTGGGTGCACAAATATCACTCATCTTTTATGATAATCAGTGTTCATATGAGATGTACAGCTTCAGTAGGTCGTGCTTCTACCAATCCAGGCACTGCTGGGGCGATTAGCATTGATCATCGAGCAATTCTTGATCATTGACCTCCAACTTTGGGTTGACAAGTATGAACCCTCGCAGGATCTAATTAAGATCAGTAAAGACTGGCTTTTGTGGAGTAACAGAACTGCCTGGCTGCAAATAACAAGATATTGGCCTTTACACGTATCTCTCTCTCTCCAGCCGTTATCCTTATGTTTTCTTCGCTGTACATTACAAGTGAATTTGAATTTTTTATTTTTAATGTAATTGATGCGTGATGCCATATGATGATGGATGGTATCCGCATGTCTGGTTTTGTGTGGTGTGCAGATGTGTTCAGTCAAAACAATGTTCATACAAAAATAACAGGGCAATCCACATAGGACGTCAGTAAACTCACGACGTATAAAGTCAATGATTCTTGTAACAGCCGTTGACGTTTTTCTTCATTATTTATTGTGGACGCCACAGTGACAAAATGGTTACGCGAATATGTAGGCACACCAAACAGTCATTATCACAGCAACATTCAATACAGCAATAGACGGTAGACAGCATTACAATGATGAGTCAGATGCATGTTATATTTCATAGTGCTGTAAATGTAGTCAGGTGGAAAACTCCATCCTTTTCTATAACAGCCAGGAGATAACCAGATGTATGAGATCAGTTCACTCTCCTTAGTCTGACTTCAGCAAGACCGACACGTCTGCCGAAGTATAAATAATGTCCTCAAAAATATCCTCTAGATAATAAAGGTTTTCCAAACCTAGTTCATTTAACAAAGTAGCAAGTAATGGTCCTTGGTACATGCATCAACCGATGCAGTACAATGCAGCGACATGTGAGCTGGGAAAAAACATCTCGTGACGACGACTTTCGAAGACAGGCTATGAATCGAAATCGCTCACGACCCAAAATCGATAGAGTTAATGAAAAAAGTCAATTTACCTTGCTTTCAAGAAATACAGAAATATCACGCCTCCCGGCATGTGCAAATACACTAGAGGTATTATCCCGAATAAACGAAATATCCATAAGAGGACTACACATCCCTGACAGAACAAAAAATAGCGGAGATCCCCTCTTCAACGAGGCATCTCTTTCGCCATTCCAAATCGCTCACTCCACTAGTGGTGGGCGGAAACCGATCGACCAAAAAGCAAGACAAGTCATGCGCAGTCCAGCGCAAAATGACCACAGCTCAAAACTTAACTGCATTCGATACCAACGCGAGAAGACAAATGCTTACCGAGAAAAGTGACTATAAATTTCAAGCAGTTGTTGCCCTTGCGTTATAAAATAGATATTGTAAAAAACGATGTTGCGAGAATTTATCACGCAACATATCACCACCTCCTCCCGATAAAAAAAAAAAAATGTGGAACATATTTTTTTTTTTTTAAATATCAAAGAGCATGCGATAAGCGGCTCAAAACGCACGAATTATGCGCTGATAATTAATTAAATTGCCTAACATGAGGCTAATTATAGAGTGTCTGGTGAGGATATACCTCAACAGAAAAATAAATATGTCTCAAAAAATATTCACATCGGGGAGGTGTCACCAACACACATCACGTTAGCATGTAAACACAATATACGTATGCAAGTTACCATAATCATCATTAAACAGCATACTCTAATATTGTCTTTAAAAATGGATGTACAAATCTAATAGGAAAATTTAAATAGTAAAGTCTTTGACATGTAATGACATAAGTACATAGTAAAGTTAAACCACATGACGATCCAGGACATATGCTCTGGTATTCCGAGGGTAAGTACACAATCTAGAACTCGTCATGCTTGATATTAGTAAGGTAAGTCCTCAGCTCAACAATGACATTCTGAGAAAGTACAAGCAATATAATGCTAATTAATAACTAATATGCTTCATAAGGTACAATACATTATTAATAATTGTGGCTGTTTAGTAAACTAACGGCCCTTATATTAACTACTCAGTCCTCCTCTATCATCTTAAAAAACGAACAGAAGAAGATGACAACAAAGCACGATAGTGTGTACATATAGAGTAAGTACAGATGTGCTAATCTATTGTAGAAATATAGGTGTGTTATGACTCTGTAATATATAGAAATATAGGACAGAAGTATTAGTTGGAGTCATGTGGGCATCTAGACAAAATGTCAGCCATCACATTATCCGCACCACGGATAGCTCGTACCGTGAAGTGAAAAGGTTGAAGAGCTATAGCATATCGAGTGGATCTCGAACTCTTCAAATTCTTAGTCTGAATAGCTGTAAGAGCTTTCTGATCAGTCTCTAGAATGAAATGTGCGCCCAGGAGGAATCTTTGTAGCTTTAGAATTGACCAAACCATCGCTAACAACTCACGGTCTAAAACCGAGTAGTTCCTCTCTGCCGCATTTAGTTTTCTAGAAATGTACATAACAGGATGCAGAGTATTTGCATATTCTTGCATCAGTGCTGCTCCAATCCCAGTGGATGAAGCATCACTCCGAAGAACAAAAGTCCTATCAAGAGTAGGTAATCTTAAGATGGGAGGAGAAGAAAATATATTCTTGATTTGGTCTAGTGAAGATTGGCATTCTTCAGACCAACGGACCAGATTAGGCGAACCTTTCTTCAACAATGTTGATAGAGGTGCCATGATCGAAGATAAATTTGGAATAAATCTCCCATAAAATTGAATTAAACCTAAGAGACTCCTAACTTGTTTCTTCGTTTTAGGAACAGAGATGTTCAGTATTTTGGAAGTATTGTGGTCTTCTGTCTTCAAGAGACCATGACCAACACGATGACCCAGGAAAGAGATTTCACCAAAACCAACAAAAGCTTTAGAAGGTTTCGCTGTCAAATTATTCTCACGTAGAGTGGACAGTAAGTCATATAACCCTAAATAGTGATCTTCCCAGGTATCACTGAAGAGACAGATGTCATCTAAGTATGCGATGACATCCGAACGATGTGACAGAATTCGACGCATCATGCGAACGAAAGTGGCAGGGGCGTTCATGAGACCAAAAGGCATAACATTCCATTGAAATAGACCCCTAGGTGTAGAAAAAGCAGTAAGAGGTTTGGCATGCTCTGCTAAAGGCACTTGCCAATAACCTTTAGACAAGTCAAGTTTAGTGAAGAATCTAGAATTAGAAAGTCTAATCAGTAGATCTTCTAACAAAGGCATCGGTTCAGCGTCGAACTTTGTGACCTGATTCAATTTGCGATAATCAACGCAAATTCGTATGTTCTTATCCTTCTTCCGGACAATAACCATGGAAGAAGAATATGGTGAAGTCGATGGTCAATTATATTTAATTGAATCATTTCATCCAATTCCTTTTCCACTTGCGACTGAAAGTGTATAGGAATAGGATACGGCCTAACCCTAATTGGATTATTGTCGGTAAGAATTATGTCATGTTCTATGACATCTGTGTGTCCAGGAATGTCAGTGAGAACATCCTGAAATGTTTGTAACATCGACGAGACTTGTCGATGTTCGTCACCAGAAAGATTAGGAGAAACAGAAACGTTTTTCCAAGATTCCGTGGAATGTAATGGAACCACTGGAAGGGGAAGATTGACATCTGAGAAGGTAGATTCCTCATCCTGTATGACAGACAGGGATGAATAATGACCGTGAGGTGCAGGAGCATCATCCGTTGCCTGGAAAATAGGCAGCAAATAGTCCGGACGTTCGTGAAATTCCGAAAGCATGTTTATGTGGAAAGTTTTATGCTTTCCATCAATATCGACCACATAGTCAACATCGGAAATCCGAGAGACTATTGCATACGGACCTTTCCATGCAATAAGAAGTCTATTTTCCCTACTGGGGAGTAGGACGAATGCTTTGTCACCTGGACAAAGTTGTCGTAGACATCTATTCTTGTTAGCAAACTGTCTTGCCTTCTCTTTAGCAATTTCTGATGAAGCAGTTGCTAGCTTACATGCCTCAATGATCTTTTGTCTAAGAGCAATGACATACTCATATGAGGATTGAGTTTCATCGCTAATATCATCGGCAGTGATGAGATCGTGTAATAAAGACATAGGGCCGCGTGGACGCGCGCCAAAGACAAGTTCGAAGGGAGAAAATCCTGTGTGTTCATTAGGGACTTCTCTATAGGCAAAGAGAGCCGCGGGTAAAACCCTGTCCCAATCTTGAGGATGATCTTCAGTTATCTTACCAAGCAAAGTCTTGAGCGTTCTATTCAGACGCTCAACTAACCCATTAGACATAGGATGGTAGATACTACTGAGAGATCGTTCAATATGTAAGGTAGACATTACCTGTGACATAGTGTCAGATATGAGTTGAGTGCCATGGTCTGACAATATTTCTCTGGGGAACCCCAAGCGAGAAAATATCAACCAAAGAGCATCTGCGATATCTGTAGTAGATATGCTCTTAAGAGGAATAGCCTCTGGCCAACGTGTGCACATATCGACACATGTAAGGATAAACTGATGTCCTCTGGCCGACCTGACCTTAAAAGGGCCAATAATATCTATGGCCATTTTCTGAAACGGCCGAATAGGAATGTAAGCAGCCTGGATAGGCGCAGCATGTCGTGGTCCTCTAGATTTGACCTCCTGACATACCTTGCATGATCGGCAGTAAATACGAATGTCCTTATTGACAAAAGGCCAAAAGAAAGCCGCAAGGACTCTCGACTTCGTACGGGCAAAACCCATATGTCCAGCACATTGCGAGTCATGAGCATGTTGCAATATTTGCACTCTCATGCTCTTGGGAACAAGAATTTGCGAATGTGCCGACGTAGTCGAATCTTGTACCATACGTACAAGTACGCCGTTTCTCATTGCAATCCAAGATTTTCTATTTGTATCCTGATTCGGATCACCTTTCTTCGCAAGAACGAAGAATTTTTTTAAAGAAGGATCTTCTTCTTGCAATTTTATGAAAGAGTCACGAGTGATTACTAAGTGACTATCTTGGCTATCAACTTCATTATCACTATTCAGTGAAGTTTCGGGTGTTTGTAGAGCTTGTGCTCTTGTAACTACTGCATTTGTAGCTTGCATGTTATTATCTTCCCAAGCAGCAATCTGCTGTGGGGTACACTCCCTAACTCCGTGAATACGACCAATAATAAGGTCCGCAATAGGATTAGGTAAGAGACAAGCATGCACATCTCCAGTAAAGAAAGGAGTGGCAATGCGAATTACAGCAGTAGGATATTTTTCTAGAGTGCCGCCAAATGTGACACATTTAATAACCCTTCCTGTAGCACAAGATGGATCTACAAGCGATTGTCTAACACCAATAGTGGTGCATCCGGAATCGAAAAGTAGTGAGACCGGAGTATCATTAACAAGACCCTTATGTAGAATTAAAGAACCCCTCCCGTCATGCGCAACAGCAGCAGGAAGAGCGGGAAGTGGGTGACCACAACTCAAAGTAGTTATGGTACCCGGTTCGAATAAAGTACTGCATTGGGGGCATTTGTTTGCTCTCTCAAAGTCAAAAGCAGAACCAGTGACAGCGTCAAAGTTTTTACTATCAACAACATGATTACAGGCTCCCTCAGTTTCCTGTTGTACAGCATTAGCCTGCTGATATCTCTTTTTTTTGTGTTGAGATCTACCCCGACTATTATTACCTCTGAAGTTATCAGAGTTATTATTATCTCTGCAGTTATTATTGTCTCTATTGTAATTGTTATCCTGGTTCGAATTCCAGTTTCCACGATTACTATCATGTTCACATTGATGCGAACATCTATTTGTTTGGTTCTGAGGTCTTCGGCAGGAATAACCTCTATTACCATATCCTCTTTTGAAATGCTTATAATTATTAGGGTGATAGTAACGAGTACTATCAGGTTGTCTCCAATTCTTCGAAGAAGAATCACTATGAAATTGGTTTCCATGATTTTGACAGAAATTACCGCTACTCTTTCTATCAAAATTTTGTTGGAATCTACGAGCAAAGTTTTGGCCATACGGAGCTGCCGAAGCAACTGGTAAACCTTCTTTCACCTTAGAGTTACCCATGGTTATGTGTGGGTGCGCAGTTACGTACTGGCAACAGAAATCTTCCATTTCTTTTATTGTTTTAGGTTTACGTTCATGAAGGAAAGCAAGGAAAGACTCATTGACAGACGACATGACTTTGTCTCTAAGTATTAAGTCCATAAGTCCTTCATAAGTTTTTTCCGTCTTAGATAGTTCAACCCATCGTGAGAAAGAAATGCGTATTCTTGCAATAAACTCGGAGAATTCAACTCCATTTTCAGGTAACATGTTTTTAAATTGTAGACGATAGCCGTCTTCGTTAAGCTGATATTTCTTTAACAAAGCGGCCCTGACAACCTCATAATTGTTCTTGTCAGGTTCATCCACCATATTTAATATACTTAGAGCTTTACCTGTCAGTATCCCTGATAACTGATAAACATATTTTGCTTTGTCTATGTTATGAGCTGTACATGCTTGTTCAAATCTGTCCAGATAGAACATTATGTCATCACTGGAAGGACTAAATGTTGGTAACTTAATCTTAAAAGTATCATTATTAGCCTTCCCAGAAGATGAACCCTTGTTTGAATCATTACCATTACTCATGCTCGTCAATTTCAATTTCTCCAACTCTAAAGCTAAGAGTTTTTCTTCATGTTCCATTTTTGCTTTCCTCTCATCAGACTCTCTTTGTAACTTCCTTTCTTCAGCTTGAGCCTGCATTTGAAGTCTTTCATTTTCAGCTTCTTTTTCAAGTCTTTTATTTTCAGCTTCTTTTTCAAGTCTTTTATTCTCAGCTTCTTTTTCAAGTCTTTTATTCTCAGCCTCTAGCTGTAGCTGGAGTTTTCTCTCCTCAGCTTCTGATTCCCTTTTTTGTTTTTCCATTTCCATTTGGAATCTCTTTTCATCCACCTGCATCTGCAGAAGCTTTAGTTCAGCTTCCATATGCAGTTTCTTTTGTTCAGCTTCCATTGCTTTATCATACCGAGCAGTTGCAAATTCTTCTAACTTATCACCAGTCTTCCCAAGCAATTTACCCTGCTCAATAAAGTGCTCAAATGTAGACATGTTGTCTAACATATGAGTCCAAAACCTGAAATAATTAACTAATTTATTTCAAACCTAAGTGTAACCAGTCTTAATTAAGCACTTGTATATTCACATCACCTTATATTATCCCAGTCTCTGTGGGAAACAAGTCTCCAATCAAAGAACTTGTATATGAAATATCAACAATCAATTCTTGATCATAAGTGCACTTCTCATTCAATAGTGCACGACACTATTCATCATTCATTTATCATCAGTGTAGTAGTAACAGTGCATTAGCATAGCCCATTAACTAATTACTATAACTGTAAACAATGACTATGTAAACACATGCAGAATGTAAACATTGAAAATGTAAACAATACAAACAATGTAAACAATAACAATGTAAACAATAACAAAGATCAGCAACAATACAAAAACGTTCGCAGAAATCAACTAAAAATAAAGCAGAAATTAATGACATATCACAAAAAATGTGACGATATCTGCGCTATAATTAAACAAAATACATGACACCACAGTGTATAAACAAAAATGTTGTATGAAACTAAATTATAGACAAGAGTAGGCTAACAAATACAAACAAATCAAAACAAAACTAAAGAATGCGAAATAATAACGAAAACAATATTAAAACATGTCATCACAGCTAACATAAATAGCAACAGAAGTCGCTTAGCAAATTCCAGTATCGGAAATTTGCAAACCCTACAGAAAACGCTCACAATAGACGACCTCTATGACGTGGCATAATCTAACGGAGACACCACCCAACCGAGAACCCGCTGAAATATAAACATATAAATATACAAATAACATATAAACATATAACATATAGAATGAGATGATACACAGAAGACTCAGCAGAAGTATAAGGGCACAGTTTACATACAAACAGGCCACTTAACTTATAGGCTTCCAATCGTAGAACAGCAGAAAAAACGGATGTCAATCAACGTCCTAAAGAGCGAAGCTCCAACGATGATGGCACATCTGAACTGCTTCCACTGCTAACACGATGGTACAAGAGCTTCTGAAATACTGTTCTAATCCAAAAGTGTTGAGTTTGTTTCGGCAACTTGACCTTCTCAAAAAACGACAGCACTGGAACCTTGACAGCAGCAACTTGCTTGACTTGCGTAAAAGATAACAGCAGTCCGAGTTATCCGGCAACATGTAACAACGCCGGGTACTGTCAAATTCTTGTTTCCGTCAAAAAGTTGAAATTTTGACTTTTACCGGGCAACGCCGAGTACTTTGAAAATTTTGAAGATGTTGACTGTATTGAAGAATGTTAATTTCTTGAAGGATGCTGATGAATTCTTGTTGAAAATGAAGTGGGTAAGGGACCCCGTGTTTGCTAGTACCAGAATCAAACCAGCTTATGGCCACCAAATGATGCGTGATGCCATATGATGATGGATGGTATCCGCATGTCTGGTTTTGTGTGGTGTGCAGATGTGTTCAGTCAAAACAATGTTCATACAAAAATAACAGGGCAATCCACATAGGACGTCAGTAAACTCACGACGTATAAAGTCAATGATTCTTGTAACAGCCGTTGACGTTTTTCTTCATTATTTATTGTGGACGCCACAGTGACAAAATGGTTACGCGAATATGTAGGCACACCAAACAGTCATTATCACAGCAACATTCAATACAGCAATAGACGGTAGACAGCATTACAATGATGAGTCAGATGCATGTTATATTTCATAGTGCTGTAAATGTAGTCAGGTGGAAAACTCCATCCTTTTCTATAACAGCCAGGAGATAACCAGATGTATGAGATCAGTTCACTCTCCTTAGTCTGACTTCAGCAAGACCGACACGTCTGCCGAAGTATAAATAATGTCCTCAAAAATATCCTCTAGATAATAAAGGTTTTCCAAACCTAGTTCATTTAACAAAGTAGCAAGTAATGGTCCTTGGTACATGCATCAACCGATGCAGTACAATGCAGCGACATGTGAGCTGGGAAAAAAACATCTCGTGACGACGACTTTCGAAGACAGGCTATGAATCGAAATCGCTCACGACCCAAAATCGATAGAGTTAATGAAAAAAGTCAATTTACCTTGCTTTCAAGAAATACAGAAATATCACGCCTCCCGGCATGTGCAAATACACTAGAGGTATTATCCCGAATAAACGAAATATCCATAAGAGGACTACACATCCCTGACAGAACAAAAAATAGCGGAGATCCCCTCTTCAACGAGGCATCTCTTTCGCCATTCCAAATCGCTCACTCCACTAGTGGTGGGCGGAAACCGATCGACCAAAAAGCAAGACAAGTCATGCGCAGTCCAGCGCAAAATGACCACAGCTCAAAACTTAACTGCATTCGATACCAACGCGAGAAGACAAATGCTTACCGAGAAAAGTGACTATAAATTTCAAGCAGTTGTTGCCCTTGCGTTATAAAATAGATATTGTAAAAAACGATGTTGCGAGAATTTATCACGCAACAGTAATACTTTTGCCTCGTTTTGGCGAGGCGCGTCCCGTTCAACCTAGTCGGTTATATTAGGGCGCATGTCCAAATATAAAAGACCCTTAGGCGTCTGTGGCCTAATGGATATGAACGCAGTTTCATAATCCAGATATACCAGGTTCGAAACCTGCTGCAGGCGGTTTGGTAGCAGATCGCTTTGTGTAGATTTTTAACAATGGTATAAGCGCCGTACCGTTCAGAAAGCAATGGCAAACTACTGAATGAAAAAATTGCCTAGAAAAATCAAAAACAGCCAATAAAAGCTGGGGTTGATTGGCACGTCCTGTAAAGGATAAGCAACTAACTTTTTTTTAGGTCTGGGAAGTATATGATTCATTTTTGACCGCCCTTATATATGGAGTTTCCGGACGTATGGGAAACAAGGATCGCAACTCCAGCAAACTTCCCAAAATAGTTATAACTCCGAGGGGTTTGTGCTAGATGGGTTTCAAACCTTTGTCTCGTGCATCGCACCTTTCCCAGTTCAAGCCTTTAGAGTTATAGATTTCCATTCTCAGTGAGTTGACCTTTATATCCATATGTTATCTTCCTATATCGGTCGTGTTAACGATTTTATCTTGAATTAAGAATAGGAAAAACCACAGGATTTCTCAATGTACGGACACTTATTCTTGCAAAATTTTTCTCAACTACTTAATAATAATAATAATAAATTCTTTAAGCACCAAACACGGCGCATAAGGCAGAAACCATTGCTCTCCAGGTTGTTCGTTGTGACGCCACTCCTCTTAACTCTTGCACATTATTTAGGCCCAACGTTCTTCCTTCTCTTGTTATTGTTCTTCTAAGTGTTTCGTTTGGTCTTCCTTTTTTCCTCTTACCCTCAGGAACCCAACTGAGCGCCTGTAGTGGTATTCTGTTGTTTTGCATTCGTAAGACATGACCGATATATGACCATCGTCTTTTCCTTATATAGTCGGAGACATATTTCTGCTTAGAGTCTTCTCTTATTTGTCGATTAGTCTTGAATTCTTTCCAACTGATGTTCATGAGTTTTCTAAGACATTTGTTCTCGAATGTATTCAGCTTGTTCTCCAATGATTTTGTGATTTTCCAACTTTCACAGCCGTATGTTAACACTGAGATAACATTCGAATTAAACAGACGAAGCTTGGTATGTATATTCAGTGATCGTAATTTCCAAATGTTAGATAATCTATTGAAGGCGCTAGCTGCCAAAGCAATTCTAGTATGAATTTCTCTTGTTGTGTCACCTACTTACTCCCTCCAAATTTCCTTGTACCTACGCAAAAATGAAGATATTTCCCGTCAAAAGGAGACCATTCTCATCCTTGTCTGTCATTTCGTTCGCCTTCCCGATCTCTAATTCTAACTATGTTTCGGACGATTTTATTCTTCCATATACAATCGTCGAAGTCTTTCCTATCTATCCGTGGGAAACCCCGTTTCTGATTGGCTGTCCTAGATACACGCAGAAAAGTACCCCTCCATTCATTTAATCGGGATTGTATACCTGTGTTCCACTTTTCGGTCTTCATACATTTAACTAGGCAATTGCGTAACATGCTATAAAAACATACATCTATATATACACAGATATATTTACATCTATACAGCCATTACTTTTAAGAGGAATTTCGTTGATTACACCAACTGTGGGCTTGAACGGGTTAAAAAACATTGTTTAATTCTTCACAAAAGGCGACGGATCAGATATAAGTTAACCATTGCTCAGCCCTTTGCCGCATGGTTCTTGACTTCTGAATTATCTTGTGGATACTCCCTTAGGATAGAAGCGTCATTGCACTTCTATCTACATATCTGCTAAGAGTAATCTTGTGCGAAAGTAGACACCTTTGTCGACCCAGTTTAGATACTCTTGAGTTTTGGCCACAGTTGGACCACTACTGCAAAGCAGGGGAGGCAATCCGTGACACTGTCTCTATCTCTCTCTGTCTGTCTGTCTGCCTGTCCGTCTCTTTCTGTCTCCCTGTCTCTCTCTCTCTCTCTCTCTCTCTCTTTCTCTCTCTCTCTCTCTCTCTCTCTGCACTAACCTCTCTGCTAGCTAAATCTTCAATGTATCACGTTCTAATATAGATCAATCAGTACTATCAGCATTTTGTAAAGTTTCAAATTGAACAAATACTCTGTCTTTCTCTCTGTCTCTCATTCTCTGCCTCTCTCTCTTTCTGTCTGTCTGCCTGTTTCTCCCTGTCTCTCTCTCTCTCTCTGTCTGCCTGTTTCTCTCTCTCTCTCTCTCTCTCTCTCTCTCTCTTTCTCTCTCTTCTGCACTAGACGTATTACTAGAAAAATCGTCAATGTATCACATTCAGATGTAGTTCCTTCAGTACTATCAGCATTTCCAAATTGAATACTCATTCTCTCACTATCTCTCTGTCTCTCTCTCTTTCTCTCTCTCTCTCTCTCTCTCTCTCTCTCCACTAGTCGTACTACTGACTAACTCTTCTATGTATCACATTCAAATGTAAGTTTATTTGTACCATGAGCAAAGTTTCAAATTAAATGCTCTCTCTGCACTAGCCGTATCTTCTACTACTGACCGCTTCTCGGGTGTATCAAAACTAGGTCTTTCTTCGTCGCTTCTGGTCGATCTTCTCCCGGCGCTGGAACGACAGTTACAGGATGTATCCATCTGAGGTTTGCTAATTCGGAATTGGAATCTTCACATGCCTTATTTGACTGAGTAGGGCAATGTTAGATCGTCTTTCAGTGGACACGTTCCATGGATGCTGTCATAGATTGTGTACTCGGGGTCTTCCTTTTGAGTTGACAAACATGCATGTTTGCAAACGTGTGTACATTGCATACTCGCTTTCTTGAACGGGGGGCCCAGCCAACTCTGCCAATAAAATTAAAACTTGTGTTAATATTTGCGTAATCTGTCAGCTGTATTGGGCTCAATACAAATTTAAGCAGACGCGAAATGACGGGATGGAACCTATCGCTAGCACATTTTTTTTTCTTTACAACACGAGCAGGGATGAGAGAGCAAACATTTACGGAGATAGATTAGGTTACAAATTTCGAAAAATTCAGGATATTTAATTAACAGTTCTGGCAAGACACAGAGCACACATTATCATCAGCACGCAAGTAAAAAGACAACACTTAATTAATCAACTTTTTGGATACACATAGCATGTATCCGAGGACATACATAAGAATCAGCACCTATGAAAAGTTATTCAATATTTATCGATTACTGATCAGTAATAATTACGAGTAGAAAACAAACACAACCATTATCAAGTCTCAGAGGATACACAACAAACCTAATCATCAGCATCCGAAAAATAAACAACACGATCATCGTGTGGAAGATACATAACATAAATGATGATCATCGTGTGGAAGATACACAACATAAATGATGATCATCGTGTGGCAGATACACAATATAACTGATGATCAACGTGTGGAAAATACACAACATAAATGATGATCATCGTGTGGAAAATATACACAACATAAATGATGATCATCGTGTGGAAGGTACACAACATAACTGATGGTCACCGTGTGGAAGATACACAACATAACTGACCACCATCACGTGGTAATCCATGAGCTGTGGGGATATACTTTAGAATCACTGTGCTCTCTAAAGATCTACCTTGATAAAATCATGTCTGCAGAATTAGGTCAAAATCAGTATTAATTTTGGAATGAATGTTTTTAAAATGCCTCTCAACATTATCTTTCAAAGTGAATTTAGGAAGTTAATCTGTAGACTTTAAGTGGGAACGAAGAAAAAGTGTCTTTAACCGTGGGGATACGGCGTTCTTAAGTGCTGACGAGCATTTTCCTTAGCTTAAAAATTAATGTCCTTATCCCTTAGACATCAAGAGATCTACTAACTCATCCCTGTAAACTAAAGATAGATCAAGATTGACCGGTTTTATAATCCTGTTATGTAAGAGTATGCCAGTAAAGAGTTCTGACCTTACAAGTAATACCCCAGTCTTAGAAATAAGCACTGGTGTATTGTTATCATAAAAATAGTCAGACTGTAAAAACCCTGGCCCAGTTGTTTGTACGTCGGTCACATCTAAGGAATGCAACTGTGGTTGAAAGTTAGACATTAATTGTATTGTTTCCCTTATATGTACTCTCCAGAAAATAGTAACACTCAACGAAGAAAAGTCGGCGTAGAACCCAGTTTCATTCCGAAAACGAATTTAACTCATCATTTTGTTAAAAATAACCTTTAAACTGTAAGTTTTTTTATTGTTTCTTCAAGACAAAATTTTAATTTAAAGTATTGCAGACTTATTATTATGAATCAAAATGATAAGATGGCTACAAAACGAGCTGCAGATGCTAAGAGACGAACGCGTCAATCACAACGAGCGAGACTCTAGAAGAAGCAGCAATACGACGACAACATGAAGCGGCACAAAGACAAGCACAGCGTCAGTCACAACGAGCTAATCAGTCTGCAGAAGAGCATGAACATTCTTTGAAACAGATCCATGCACTTTCACAAAAAATGCTGTCATCAAAGAATTTTTATATTGAATTAAAAAGTACCGGTTTTTAAAAAATATATTACAGTATTTGATTTACTTCCGTCATTATTGACGGGTTATTGCTAGTGTGTGTGTGTGTATATATATATATATATATATATATATATATATATATATATATATATATATATATACATATATATATATATATATATATATATATATATATATATATATATATATATATATATATATATATATATATATATATATACTGTTCAAAAAAAGAAACGCAACATTTTTGGTGTTACTTTTATAAAAGATATTCGCTGATTGGGCATCAGTAAAACTATCGACTGTGTCCATCTGGTCATTAACTTCTCGTGGTTAACTGAATTGTACTCACCTCATGATTCGTGAGGTTATGAAAGAGGTCAAGGTCAAAACAACATTTTTGACAATAACTCGTGACAGGTTCATGAGAATCCCGCGAAACTTACTGAACACAAAACTCTCTGACCATATTATTGAATGCCTATAAAAGGTTGACGCTCCTCGAATAAATTCAGTTGAAAATTCAATGCGCAAGTATGGCTCATCTCACTACAGAACAACGACTCATCATCATTGGACGTTTACAGACTGGACAGTCATAAAGTGTAGTGGCCAGACAATTTAATGTGGTTAGAAGCACCATTAGTTGCCTTTGGAGACGATTTCAAGAAACTGGCTCAGTGGCAGACCGGCCGCGCAGTGGAAGACTGTTACGGTGTTATTTTAAATGACGGCGTCTGCTGGGGTTTAGCCGTGCGCAACGTTTAGGGGTCACTAACATTTATAGAATATGTCGATATTTTACGGTATACTGAACGCGAAATATATGCTGAGATTATGACGCATTTCGCGTTGGGAAGGTCACGCTGGGTGACTTGGTTACATGGCCCTTGTTACGCTATCCGTCAAGCAAGAAAGTCGTGTCGTGTATTCCTTCCAAGGAAAAGGCTTAGTATATAGCCTATATATATATATATATATGAATCAATGTAGAACTCAGGGTCAGTTCGGATATGAATCTAAGTATGAGATTAATTAAATTAAATTAAATGATGGAAGGAGAATCGTATTATGATTCAAATTGTAGCTGTCAAGAACTCATGCGCTCATTTCTGGCTGTTGACTACAACAGCGCACGTACATAGCCATGATGTTCATCTGACATATTGTTTTGACACGGACGGATACTTACTGATATTATTTGGAATTCATTGTTATGCTGAACTGTACATGAAGTTTTGTGAATGTCGGATATCGTTTTGTATGAACCTCAATACATGTGGACTCAGAACAGAAGGCTTGATCTTTTATTTACGTTTCGGGTTCGGTTCCACAGCTGTTAATGTTTACCTTTTTCAGCACGATAACTCTCCCACAAGGGAAATCAACTAATATATAATATGCAAATCAGAACGTCGAAGGGATGTTCTGATGGTCAGAGCTAACCATCAATAACAAACATTAACTACGTCTAGAGAGTGACTTTACTATTCAACAAATAGTAGAAGAACCAAGGAACCGCAACACCACAACCCGTCACAACTGGTGGCCATTAGTGGTCTTGAAACTTTTCAAAAGAGCGAACCTAAAAAAAATAATACATTTTTCCTTTCGAGCCGAAATGGACATTATTATGCAAAAACACCGGTGACGTCATGCCCTTGACAACAGTATGATCGGTTGCAAAAGCCAGCAACAATCAATGCCCTTCAAAAAAATTGTTTGCAGCTCTCAAACAGCAAATGAAACGTATTGCTAACGTCTTCAATGTTTCAAACAAGCTCTCGAGTCTGTTGGCGAAGCAGATAATGTACTGAATTACTGCCAAAAAAAGATAAGTAACTGATTTTAAACGTTACAATATTTCGTCCCTTTTGTCCGACAACGCCATGTTCTTTTTTTTTTTGTAGCCATGTTAAATATTGTTTCTGTCCTTTTACATGTAGTGGGTATGGATGGGCGGCGAATTATAATCAATTCTGTGGCTCCTTCGATGCCACGAACTGATTGTAATTGTTCTTAGGGCCGTGAATTAATAGCATTTCGCGAAGAACGCGTCGAATACATTATCGGTGATCGTGTCGTTCGGACTTGCATTAATTCACCTTGCATGTTAGGTGTATAGTCGTGTTATAACTGGTGTATTCTAGTGTATTTAGTTCTAATTTTTATTCAGTTCTGTAACCATGTTTGTAATCTATCGTGTTTTTTCTGACCTTACTATCATTCAGTTCATATTTTTGTTGTACAACCGTTAATGAGTCCATGTATACGTCACTAATTTTTGTGTACGCAGGTTAATTATCTATTCAGTTCATTCTTTGATTCTCACTTCCGGTCTAGTCAACTTAGTTGTAAATGCATTTTTATTGTGAAAATGTCTTTGTCGTATGTTAATACTGTTCTGTAATCCTTGGTTAACCTATTGCATTGTTTGTCTTCATCTCATCCATTTATAATTTAATATTAATGATATAATTTATTCATTAATAAGAGTACAGATTAATATGATTAAATTTTTATGAGTTTAAGGAGGAATTAGGGACTTTGCACCAATTTGCAGTGATGGTCCAAGAAATGGGCAATGCACTTTACGTGCACAATGTTGGAGTTTTTTGGACGCACGAGGTCTTAACCTAGTTTGGGATTTCGATGATTCACACGCACTGCACAATGTGGACGCACGGGTAACCTAGTTTGGGAATTGTGACGTCATGTTTTGAACGGGGCAGTGCGGACTTTGTTATGTCCGAGAGATATAGATTATTGGAATTGTCTGGCAGTTTTGTATAAGCCAGTATGTTATATTGATTCAATTGGTATTCTTGACGAAGCCAATGATGGAAGGATCATGTAAGTGTCGCCCCGGTTATATTTGTATATTTATTGCCGTAAACTAAAGTATCAGGCCGCTCCCAGTTGTAGTCTAGCGGGAAGTCATCTTAGCATGTAATTTCCTAGAATGGACAGACGGAGTCGGTGGTCATATTAGATTACCGTAGAGGAATAATACCTACGTGTAAACCAGTTTATTTATTCGTATGCTTCATATTTTATATGCCGTACATTCAACAATGCCAGAAGCGTGGCATAGAATGGGAGAGGTTAGTCAACTGGAATCTCTAACCTGTTCGTATTATCGTGTATGACTTTGTTTGAAACTATATGCTATCTAACGTTATGTTTTGGAGAACGTATGGGATTGTGAAGTATGATATGGAAGATTTTATCCTGGAGTATGAATACATTACCATGATAGACGTCCTTGAAGGAAGGTCAATGGACTTGAATGAGAAGAATATTATACGGTAACAGTTTTGTGATCCTTAGTCACTTGAGTCAGAGGACTTTATTTGGTAGAGAATCTTCAGGAACTTTAAAAGTAATTACCATTATGCTGATGTATGATCTTTGCGCCTGTGACGATGTTAGTCTTGTCCACTCCGTATGTGTCATGTTGAATAAAATCTATGTACAGTCATCACCGACTTATGTACTGCCAGTACTTGCCCAGTTCACCCAGTTCAACACTACTTGTTGAAGTTCGTTTGAAGAATATTGTTGACATTCGTTCATTCATTTTAACCATTCGCGTTTTAAGCTACCTCTTCACCAGTATAAACTGTACTCAACCATAAAACGGAGTCAACAGTAATTGGTGTGCCAGTCTGGTTTTGAAATCAAGAATTTCACAGGAAACGTACCCAATACAATTATCATTAATGGAAGATCTGAACTTTCAAGGCGACAACATCTTGGGATCATCTGAAGATCTGAACTTTCAAGGCGACAACATCTTGGGATCATCTCTTTGTCACTATTACGTGCAAGCTGTGGTCTAATAACTCAGAACGAAGTATTTTATCCTCACACGTACATACACGGAGACGAGGCACATTGGTTTTTTTTTCCTGCACGCGAGATGAGTATAACGTGTTGTCGTTGTACCCTTTATTACGTTTAGCTGTGCCTTAAATAATTATGTCCATATTTATATTTTCCTTGTTATATGTTATATGTTGTTCATTTGTCGTGGGAGGTAGGGAGGTTGATCTGACGAACGAGATCCATCTCGAAGCCAATTCGGGCTCTTCGTCAGACGTTCTGTAGGGCTCAACTTGTAAGTTTCAATTGAGCGATAGTTCCGGTACAAGGCTAGAAACCTTGCCGAAGTTCCGATCGCTAATTGTCCCTTATAATAGTATCTGTTTAGCTGTTCCGTCAAGTTTTTATTGTTGTTCTCGTAGTTATTTTTATTCGTAATTTAGTTTTATGATGAATTTTGTTTGTATTTTGCGTTCATCTCACCTTTCCTGTCGTTCAGTTTTTTACAAAACCTATGTTTTTACACTGTGTTGTCAATTGTACTGTTAATTATCTGATCGTAGTTATCGTCGTATATTTTTACGATATTCTATTTCAGTTATACATTTTTATTTTTTTTTTTGA
The DNA here is from genome assembly GCA_024509875.1 of Oreohelix idahoensis. NCBI lineage: Eukaryota > Metazoa > Mollusca > Gastropoda > Stylommatophora > Oreohelicidae > Oreohelix > Oreohelix idahoensis. Next base: position 1,004,512 of record JAMPIV010004998.1, read on the forward strand.
TTTCTACGATTGTGTTCACCCGTCCAGTTTATCATGTCTTGTCGGTTATGTTTCTATTGTCTTTCTCGTTGTTCATTTCATGACATTTGATTACATAAATTTATTGATTAATAACATATTTAATAATTATATGATAACATTATACCGTTCTAAGGACAGGAACGAAGAACACTTGTTATAATAACAAGGTTAACTAATTTATATTGATTAATTATCATTTTTATAAATTAAGAGTATTGTGACTACTTATAAAGCATAATGTATTCACTCGATTATTTCATTAAGCAAGCAAAAGCTCTTCAGATGGCTCCTGATGAAGCAAAATCATTTGCACTTGCAGAATATAGAAAAGCTCAAGAAATAGAAGCCGAACTGAGAAAGTTAGAAACTTTAAGACTAGAAAAACTTCAATTTGAGGCAGATCAAAAAAGGATTGAGGCGGAAGAGAATGAAAAGAAGAGGAAATTTATAGCTGAGGAAGAGGAGAAAAAAATGAGATTGGCCGCTGAATTAGAAGATAAACGATTTCAGCGGGAGGCAGAACAGATGCAAAGGGAGGCTGAAGAAAGGCTTAAGATTGAGATGGAAAATAAAGAAAAAGAAATGGAAGAGAGGAGATTAATAGCTGAACAAAATGTAAAACGACTTCAGCTTGAGATGGAAGAGAATGAAAAAAAAACGACAGCATGAACTGAAATTAGCAGAGTCAGAATATGAGAGAATTAGGTTTACTCAGGAAGCTAATTCTCAGAGAACTTTTGAAAGCCAAACTCCATCCAGACATGATTATTTTAAGGAAATTCACCTTAATTACCAAAATTTAATCCCCCGTCTGATGACGTAATATTCTTCCTAGATAGGTTTGAGGCCACTTGTGGATCTTATAACGTGGATAAAGCGCTATACTGTACATATTTATCCAGATTACTTACAGGGGATGCATTAGCAGTTTATCATACCACCAGCATTGGTGAGAAAAATGACTATAATGCTCTTAGAGCAGCACTTCTGCAAAAATTCCAAATGACAGAAGACGAATATCGTTTAAGATTTCATACATTACTACCCCAATCTAGCAGAAATTTCAATGATTTTCTGTCACAAATACGACTAACATTAGAAAGATGGATTGAATTATCCAAAATTGAAAAGTCATATGAAGGTCTCTTCGATTTACTGATGCGCGATAAGGTACTTTCGTCTGTAAATCCTACATTTCTCGCATTTTTACACGAACGGAAACCTTTATCAATAAAAGACTTAGAAGAACATGCAAAAAATTTTTGTACTGCTCACCCAAACATGGATCTAAGTAACGCACAGATTAAGAATGAATTGCCTGTTGCTTTTGCAGCACAACAAAACAATTTTTCACGAAATCGTTCCTTTAGTGCTGACAGGTATGTCAATAAGGGAAATAATTACAATTTTAACAATGATAACTTTTACAAAGGGAAGCAATTTCAACAATCTGCTCCATTTAATGTTTCTTGGAACCAAACTCACAGATCACAAGATTTTGGTAACAATAATTTTAAAAATAATCAAGGACATTATAATAAACAAAACTGGAGATCAAGATCTCAGGGTCTACAAAACAGACAAGGTTCTTGGAATAAAAATTTTAAAGAACATCATAACTTTAATTATACACATTATCGGACTCATCCAAATTTTAACTCTAGTAGAAATGACAATTATGGCAATTTTAATGCAAATAATCAAAATCGATCGCGTCGCAGAGATAGATCGTCAAATAATACGGGTAGACATTCTAATGTCGCTTTAAGTGATACACAGGCTAACATTGAACAGGGTAAAGTAGCTGAAACTCATAATGCTATGTGTTGTTCTCTTGGTTGTACCCAGGTCAAAGATTGTTCAGAATGCTCTACTCTTTTCCAGCCCAAGGCGATCACGACGCTGCGTTGCGGTCATACTTTGCCTAGTCTACCTGCAGTCTGCATGGCCAATCCTGCGTCAGTACACCAGGGACAGGGCTCTCTTAAGTTTAACAGAGGATTTGTTAACAATATTTCATGCTCTCTTTTATTCGACTCAGGTTGTACCACTGTGGGCGTCCGGACTTCGCTGATCGACCCTAGTTGTGCGACGGGCAGGGTTGTGAAATGTGTGACGTTTGGCGGAACTGTGGAAACATTTCCCACAGCCATTATAACACTTCATACACCATTTTTTTCAGGAAAGATCCAGGCTTGTCTTCTTCCAAATCCAATTTGTGATTTAATACTTGGTCGCATACATGGTATTAAAGAGTGTACACCACAGCAAATAGCTGAATGGGAAGAGCGACATATTCAAACTGCAAATGCAGTAGTGACTAGAGCGCAAGCTACTAATATGTCGCATGATACACCTATTGAACCTACAGTTCATACCACTTGTGATGATGATGCTCCTATTTCACGGGAGTTGTTTGCAACATTGCAAAAGAATGATGATTCATTAAAAAAAAAATTTTCAGTATGTTAACAAAAAAGAATACAAGCAACAAACTTGCAAAATCTAGACATGACTTTATACTTAAAAATGGGATTTTGGTTAGAGTAATACGGGAAAAGGATTCATCCTTATGTTATCAGATCTTAGTCCCATCCTCTATGAGATCTCGTATATTACGACATGCGCATGACTCGCAATGTGCGGGCCATATGGGTTTTTCGCGTACCAAATCCAGAGTGCTTTCGGCATTCTACTGGCCAGGCGTCCATAGGGACATCACTCTCTATTGTCGGTCCTGTTTGATATGTCAGGAAGTTAAGGTACGGGGTCCATTTCATGCGGCTCCTATTCAAGCTGCGGACATCCCGATTAGACCATTTGATAAAATGGCCATTGACATTATTGGTCCGATGCTTCCATCTGCTAGAGGGCAGACGCGTAGTCTGACGTGCATTGATATGTGCACTCGTTGGCCTGAGGCCATCCCTCTCAAGAACACTTCATCTGCCAGTGTAGCAGAGGCATTGATGTTAATCTTTTCACGCATTGGTTTTCCACGGAAAATCTTGTCGGATCATGGGGTTCAGTTCATTTCTGAATCCATGTCTCAAGTTATGAAGACATTAGGTATAGACAGATCTCTTAGTTCTATTTATCATCCGATGTCAAATGGGTTAATTGAGCGTCTCAATAGGACACTCAAGCAGTTGTTGGGTAAGATGACTCAAGACCATCCCCAAGACTGGGATCGGGTCCTACCCGCTTGTCTCTTTGCGTATCGCGAGGTACAAAATCAAGCAACGGGGTTTTCTCCATTCCAGCTTGTTTTTGGCATGCAACCACGCGGTCCTATGTCGTTAATCCACGACTTATTGGTTGACGAGAATATTGAAGAGGAAACTCAATCCTCTTATGAGTATGTGATCTCTCTGAGAAAGAGAATCATAGATGCTTGTAGACTAGCTACTGCATCATCTGAACAAGCCAAAGAAAAAGCTCGTCTATTTGCAAACAAGTATAGACGTCTTCGCGAGCTCATACCTGGTGATGAAGCTTTTGTCTTACTACCTGCGCATAACAATCGTCTTTTAATTACCTGGAGAGGTCCTTTCAGGATCATCTCAAGAATATCCGATGTCGACTACATCGTTGATGTTAATGGTAAACATAAAACCTTCCACATTAACATGTTGAAGGAGTATTACTCACGTCCTGATTATCTACAGTCAGTGTTTCAGGCAACTGACGATCCTACACCTCCTATTCAACACTATTCTAGTTTGTCAGTCATCCAAGAAGAGGAATCTTCTTTCGATGATGTACAACTACCAATACCAGTTGTACCACTCCATTCCACTGAGAAATGGAATGATGTTACAATCTCATCTACTCTTTCGGCTGATCAACGTCAGCAAGTCTCTAATATTCTACACTCGTATGAGGATGTCCTCACTGACATCCCGGGTCATACGTCAGTCATCCAACATGACATTATTCTGACTGACGATACGCCTATTCGAGTTCGCCCATATCCTATTCCTTTACACTTTCGTGATAAGGTTGATAAGGAATTGGATGAGATGCTCCAATTAAATATAATTGAACCATCTTCATCACCATATTCTTCTTCCATGGTAATCATTAGGAAGAAAGACAACAATATACGTCTTTGCGTAGATTACAGAAAATTAAACAAAGTTACAAAATTCGATGCGGAACCATTACCTCTTTTAGATGACTTATTGGAGAGATTATCTCATGCTACATTCTTTTCGAAATTTGACCTTTCAAAGGGATATTGGCAAGTGCCACTCACTCCTAAAGCAAAGCCATTCACCGCTTTCTCGACACCACGGGGTCTTTTTCAATGGAATTTTATGCCATTCGGGTTAATGAATGCGCCAGCTACCTTTGTACGCATGATATATGTTGCGTGATAAATTCTCGCAACATCGTTTTATTTCAATATCTGTTTTATAACGCAAGGGCAACAACTGCTTGGAATTTATAGTCACTTTTCTCGGTAAGCATTTGTCTTCTCGCGTTGGTATCGAATGCAGTTAAGTTTGAGCTGTGGTCGTTTTGCGCTGGACTGCGCATGACTTGTCTTGCTTCTTTGTCGATCGGTTTCCGCCCACCACTAGTGGAGTGAGCGATTTGGAATGGCGAAAGAGATGCCTCGTTGAAGAGGGGATCTCCGCTATTTTTTTGTTCTGTCAGGGATGTGTAGTCCTCTTAATGGATATTTCGTTTATTCGAGATAATACCTCTAGTGTTTCCCACATGTCGGGAGGCGTGATATTTCTGTGTATTTCATGAAAGCAAGGTAAATTGACTCTTTCATTAACTCTATTGATTTTGGGTCGTGAGCGATTTCGATTCATAGCCTGTCTGCGAAAGTCGTCGTCACGAGATGTTTTCCTAGCTCACATGTCGCTGCATTGTACTGCATCGGTTGATGCAGGTACCAAGGACCATTACTTGCTACTTTGTTAAATGAACTAGGTTTGGAAAACCTTTATTATCTAGAGGATATTTTTGAGGACATTATTTATACTTCGGCAGACGTGTCTGTCTTGCTGAAGTCAAACTAAGGAGAGTGAACTGATCTCATACATCTGGTTATCTCCTGGCTGTTATAGAAAAGGATGGAGTTTTTCACCTGACTACATTTACAGCACTATGAAATATAGCATGCATCTGACTCATCATTGTAATGCTGTCTACCGTTTATTGCTGTATTGAATGTTGCTGTGATAATGACTGTTTGATGTGCCTACACATTTGCGTAACCATTTTGTCACTGTGGCGTCCACAATAAATAATGAAGAAAAACGTCAACGGCTGTTTCAAGACTCATTGACTTTATACGTCGTGAGTTTACTGACGTCCTATGTGGATTGCCCTGTTTTTGTTGCATGAACATTGTTTTGACTGAACACATCTACACACTACACAAAACCAGACATGCGGATGCCATCCATCATCATATGGCATCACGCATCATTTGGTGGCCATAAGCTGGTTTGATTCTGGTACCAGCAAACAAGGGGTCCCTTACCCACTTCATTTTCAACAAGAATTCATCAGCATCCTTCAAGAAATTAACATTCTTCAATACAGTCAACATCTTCAAAATTTTCAAAGTACTCGGCGTTGCCCGGTAAAAGTCAAATTTCAACTTTTTGACGGAAACAAGAATTTGACAGTACCCGGCGTTGTTACATGTTGCCGGATAACTCGGACTGCTGTTATCTTTTACGCAAGTCAAGCAAGTTGCTGCTGTCAAGGTTCCAGTGCTGTCGTTTTTTTGAGAAGGTCAAGTGCCGGTTGAAACGGGTTGTTTTCTGAAGAAGGCCAAGTACCGATTTCCATCAACTTACTTTTGGATTAGAAGGTCAAGTGCCGAAACAACTCAACACACAGTATGTCAGAAGCTCTTGTACCATCGTGTTAGCAGTGGAAGCAGTTCAGATGTGCCATCATCGTTGGAGCTTCGCTCTTTAGGACGTTGATTGACATCCGTTTTTCTGCTGTTCTACGATTGGAAGCCTATAAGTTAAGTGGCCTGTTTGTATGTAAACTGTGCCCTTATACTTCTGCTGAGTCTTCTGTGTATCATCTCATTCTATATGTTATATGTTTATATGTTATTTGTATATTTATATGTTTATATTTCAGCGGGTTCTCGGTTGGGTGGTGTCTCCGTTAGATTATGCCACGTCATAGAGGTCGTCTATTGTGAGCGTTTTCTGTAAGGTTTGCAAATTTCCAATACTGGAATTTGCTAAGCGACTTCTGTTGCTATTTATGTTTGCTGTGATGACATGTTTTAATATTGTTTTCGTTATTATTTCGCATTCTTTAGTTTTGTTTTGATTTGTTTGTATTTGTTAGCCTACTCTTGTCTATAATTTAGTTTCATACAACATTTTTGTTTATACACTGTGGTGTCATGTATTTTGTTTAATTCTATCGCAGATATCGTCACATTTTTTGTGATATTTCATTAATTTCTGCTTTATTTTTAGTTGATTTCTGCGAAAGTTTTTTGTATTGTTGCTGATCTTTGTTATTATTTACATTGTTATTGTTTACATTGTTTGTATTGTTTACATTTTCAATGTTTACATTCTGCATGTGTTTACATAGTCATTGTTTACAGTTATAGTAATTAGTTAATGGGCTATGCTAATGCACTGTTACTACTACACTGATGATAAATGAATGATGAATAGTGTCGCGCACTATTGAATGAGAAGTGCACTTATGATCAAGAATTGATTGTTGATATTTCATATACAAGTTCTTTGATTGGAGACTTGTTTCCCACAGAGACTGGGATAATATAATGTGATGTGAATATACAAGTGCTTAATTAAGACTTGTTACACTTAGGTTTGAAATAAATTAGTTAATTATTTCAGGTTTTGGACTTATATATTACTCATCATGTCTACATTTGAGCACTTTATTGAGCAGGGTAAATTGCTTGGGAAGACTGGTGATAAGTTAGAAGAATTTGCAACTGCTCGATATGATAAAGCAATGGAAGCTGAACAAAAGAAACTGCAGATGGAAGCTGAACAAAAGAAACTGCAGATGCAGGTGGATGAAAAGAGATTCCAAATGGAAATGGAAAAACAAAAAAGGGAATCAGAAGCTGAGGAAAGAAAACTCCAGCTAGAAGCTGAGAATAAAAGACTTGAAAAAGAGGCTGAAAATAAAAGACTTGAAAAAGAAGCTGAAAATGAAAGACTTCAAAAAGAGGCTCAGGCTGAGGAAAGAAGATTACAGAGAGAGTCTGATGAGAGGAAAGAGAAAGCAAAAATGGAACATGAAGAAAAGGTCTTAGCTTTAGAGTTGGAAAAATTGAAATTGACGAGCATGAGTAATGGTAATGATTCAAACAAGGGTTCATCTTCTGGTAAGGCTAATAATGATACTTTTAAGATTAAGTTACCAACATTTAGTCCTTCCAGTGATGACATAATGTTCTATCTGGACAGATTTGAACAAGCATGTACAGCTCATAACATAGACAAAGCCAAATATGTTTATCAGTTATCAGGGATACTGACAGGTAAAGCTCTAAGTATATTAAATATGGTGGATGAACCTGACAAGAACAATTATGAGGTTGTCAGGGCCGCTTTGTTAAAGAAATATCTGCTTAACGAAGACGGCTATCGTCTACAATTTAAAAACATGTTACCTGAAAATGGAGTTGAATTCTCCGAGTTTATTGCAAGAATACGCATTACTTTCTCACGATGGGTTGAACTATCTAAGACGGAAAAAACTTATGAAGGACTTATGGACTTAATACTTAGAGACAAAGTCATGTCGTCTGTCAATGAGTCTTTCCTTGCTTTCCTTCATGAACGTAAACCTAAAACAATAAAAGAAATGGAAGATTTCTGATGCCAATACGTAACTGCGCACCCACACATAACCATGGGTAACTCTAAGGTGAAAGAAGGTTTACCAGTTGCTTCGGCAGCTCCGTATGGCCAAAACTTTGCTCGTAGATCCCAACAAAATTTTGATAGAAAGAGTAGCGGTAATTTCTGTCAAAATCATGGAAATCAATTTCATGGTGATTCTTCTTCGAAGCATTGGAGACAACCTGATAGTACTCGTTACTATCACCCTAATAATTATAAGCATTTCAAAAGAGGATATGGTAATAGAGGTTATTCCTGCCGAAGACCTCAGAACCAAACAAATAGATGTTCGCATCAATGTGAACATGATAGTAATCGTGGAAACTGGAATTCGAACCAGGATAACAATTACAATAGAGACAATAATAACTGCAGAGATAATAATAACTCTGATAACTTCAGAGGTAATAATAGTCGGGGTAGATCTCAACACAACAAAAAGAGATATCAGCAGGCTAATGCTGTACAACAGGAAACTGAGGGAGCCTGTAATCATGTTGTTGATAGTAAAAACTTTGACGCTGTCACTGGTTCGGCTTTTGACTTTGAGAGAGCAAACAAATGCCCCCAATGCAGTACTTTATTCGAACCGGGTACCATAACTACTTTGAGTTGTGGTCACCCACTTCCCGCTCTTCCTGCTGCTGTTGCGCATGACGGGAGGGGTTCTTTAATCCTACATAAGGGTCTTGTTAATGATACTCCGGTCTCACTACTTTTCGATTCCGGATGCACCACTATTGGTGTTAGACAATCGCTTGTAGATCCATCTTGTGCTACAGGAAGGGTTATTAAATGTGTCACATTTGGTGACACTCTAGAAAAATATCCTACTGCTGTAATTCGCATTGCCACTCCTTTCTTTACTGGAGATGTGCATGCTTGTCTCTTACCTAATCCTATTGCGGACCTTATTATTGGTCGTATTCACGGAGTTAGGGAGTGTACCCCACAGCAGATTGCTGCTTGGGAAGATAATAACATGCAAGCTACTAATGCAGTAGTTACAAGAGCACAAGCTCTACAAACACCCGAAACTTCACTGAATAGTGATAATGAAGTTGATAGCCAAGATAGTCACTTAGTAATTACTCGTGACTCTTTCATAAAATTGCAAGAAGAAGATCCTTCTTTAAAAAAATTCTTCGATCTTGCGAAGAAAGGTGATCCGAATCAGGATACAAATAGAAAATCTTGGATTGCAATGAGAAACGGCGTACTTGTACGTATGGTACAAGATTCGACTACGTCGGCACATTCGCAAATTCTTGTTCCCAAGAGCATGAGAGTGCAAATATTACAACATGCGCATGACTCGCAATGTGCTGGACATATGGGTTTTGCCCGTACGAAGTCGAGAGTCCTTGCGGCTTTCTTTTGGCCTTTTGTCAATAAGGACATTCGTATTTACTGCCGATCATGCAAGGTATGTCAGGAGGTCAACTCTAGAGGACCACGACATGCTGCGCCTATCCAGGCTGCTGACATTCCCTAATACGGTTCGGACCGTTTCAGACAAATGGCCATAGATAGTTATTGGACCTATTTAATTTCAAGATCGGGCCATAGGAAACATCTGTTTTTTAACCTTACCTGTGTCGATAAGTGCACACTACTTGGCCATGAAGGCTATTCCTCTTAAGAGCATATCTACTACAGATATCGCAGATGCTCTTTGGTTGATATTTTCTCGCTTGGGGTTCCCCAGAGAAATATTGTCAGACCATGGCACACAACTCATATCTGACACTATGTCACAGGTAATGTCTACCTTACATATTGAACGATCTCTCAGTAGTATCTACCATCCTATGTCTAATGGTTTTAGATTGAGCTTCCCCCTGGAATAGAACGCTCAAGACATTGCTATGGAAAAGATAACTGAAGAATCATCCTCCAAGATTGGGACAGTGTTTTACGCCGCGGCTCACTTTGCCTAAAGAGAAGTCCCTAATGAACGACACAGGATTTTCTTCCTTCGATCTTGTCTTTGTCGCGCGTTCCACGCGGCCCCTATGTCATTATTACACGATCTCATATCACTGCCGATGATATTAAGCGATGAAACTCAATCCTCATATGAGTATGTCATTGCTCTTAGACAAAAGATCATTGAGGCATGTAAGCTAGCAACTGCTTCATCAGAAATTGCTAAAGAGAAGGCAAAGACATGTTGCTAACAAGAATAGAATTCTAAGCGACAACTTTGTCCAGGTTGACAAAAGCAGTCGTCCAACTTCCGCAGTACAGTAAAATAGACTTTCTTATTCAAGGAAATGTCCCGTATCCAATAGTCCTTCCTCTGAATTCCGATGATGACGATGTTGTCGCAATTGATGGAAAGCGTTAAAAACTGTATCCCACATAAACATGCATTCGGAATTTCACGAACGTCCGGACTATTTGCTGCCTATTTTCCAGGCAACGGATGATGCTCCTGCACCTCCACGGTTCATATAATCCATACCCCTGTCTGTCCATTCAGGATGAGGAAGCTACCTTCTCTGATGTCAACCTTCCCCTTCCAGTGGTTCCATTACATTCTACGGCATCTTGGAAAAACGTTTCTGTTTCTCCTAATCTTTCTGGTGACGAACATCGACAAGTCTCGTCGATGTTACAAACATTTCAGGATGTTCTCACTGACATTCCTGGACACACAGATGTCATAGAACATGACATAATTCTTACCGACAATAATCCAATTAGGGTTAGGCCGTATCCTATTCCTATACACTTTCAGTCGCAAGTGGAAAAGGAATTGGATGAAATGATTCAATTAAATAGAATTGAACCATCGACTTCACCATATTCTTCTTCCATGGTTATTGTCCGGAAGAAGGATAAGAACATACGAATTTGCGTTGATTATCGCAAATTGAATCAGGTCACAACAAAGTATCGAACTCCTTGAACCGATGCCTTTGTTTAGAATGATCTACTACTAGATTAGACTTTCTGATTCTAGCTTCTTCACTAAACTTGACTTGTCTAAAGGTTATTGGCAAGTGCCTTTAGCAGAGCATGCCAAACCTCTTACTGCTTTTTCTACACCTAGGGGTCTATTTCAATGGCATGTTATGCCTTTTGGTCTCATGACCGCCCCTGCCACTTTCGTTCGCATGATGCGTCGAATTCTGTCACATCGTTCGGATGTCATCGCATACTTAGATGACATCTGTCTCTTCAGTGATACCTGGGAAGATCACTATTTAGGGTTATATGACTTACTGTCCACTCTACGTGAGAATAATTTGACAGCAAAACCTTCTAAAGCTTTTGTTGGTTTTGGTGAAATCTCTTTCCTGGGTCATCGTGTTGGTCATGGTCTCTTGAAGACAGAAGACCACAATACTTCCAAAATACTGCAAACTTCTCTTGGGTGTTCCTAAAACGAAAGAAATAAGTTAGTGAGTCCTCTTAGGTTTAAGTTCAAATTTTAATGGGAATTTATTCCAAATTTAATCATTGGGGCCTTCGATCATGGCAACCTCTATCCACATAGTTGAAGACAGGATTCGCCTACAGCTGGTCCCGTTTGGTCAGAAGAAATGCCCAATCTTCACACTATACCAAAATTCAAGGAATAAATTATTTCTTCACCTCCCCATCTTAAGATTACCTACTCTTGATAGGACTTTTGTTCTTCGAAGTGATGCTTCATCCACTGGGATTGGAGCAGCACTGATGCAAGAATATGCAAATACTCTGCATCCTGTTATGTACATATCTAGAAAACTAAATGAGGGCAAGAGAGGAACTACTTAACTCGTTTTTTTTTAGAACCGTGAGTTGTTAGCGAAGGTGTTTGGTCACTTCAAAACTACAAAGAAATCCCCTCCTGGGCGCACATTTCATTCTAGAGACTGATCAGAAAGCTCTTACAGCTATTCATACTAAGAATTTGAAGCGTTCGAGATCCACTCGATATGCTATAGCTCTTCAACCTTTTCACTTCACGGTACGAGCTATCCGTGGTGCGGATAATGTGATGGCTGACATTTTGTCTAGATGCCCACATGACTCCAACTAATACTTCTGTCCAATATTTTTTTCCATATATTGTACAGAAGTCATAACACACACTATATTTATACAATAGATTAGCACATCCCTGTAACTTACCTTTTTTATATGTACAACCCTATCGTGCTTTGTTTGTCATCTTCTTCTTTTTCGTTATTAAAAGATGAAAGAGTAGGTACGAGTAGTTAATATAACGGGCCATTACGTTTTACTGAATCAGCCACATTCTAAAATAATGATATTGTAACCTTATGAATCATACTAGTTATTAATTAGCAATTATAATGCTTTTACTTCTTCTCAGAATGACATTGTTGAGCTGAGGACTTACCTTACTAGTATCAAGCATGACGAGTTTCTAGATTATGTACTGAACCACTCGGAATACCAGAGCATATGTCCTGGATCGTCATGTAGTTTAACTTTACTATGTACTTATGTCATTACATGTCAAAGAATGTACTATTTAAATTTTCCTATCATATTTGTACATCCATTTTTAAAGACAATATTAGAGTATGCTGTTTAATGATGATTATAGTAACTTGCATACGTATATTGTGTTTACATGCCTATCGAGAGCATTGTGGTGTTGTGTGGACACCGATCCTCCGATGGTGAATAATTTTTTGAGACATATTTATTTTTCTGTTGAGGTATATCCTCACCAGACACTCTATAATTAGCCTATTGTTTGGCAATTTAGTTAATTATCAGCGCATAATTCGTGCGTTTTGAGCCGCTTATCGCATGCTCTTTGATATTTAAAAAAAAAAATATGTTCCACATTTTTTTTTATCGGGAGGAGGTGGTGATATGTTGCGTGATAAATTCTCGCAACATCGTTTTATTACAATATCTATTTTATAACGCAAGGGCAACAACTGCTTGAAATTTATAGTCACTTTTCTCGGTAAGCATTTGTCTTCTCGCGTTGGTATCGAATGCAGTTAAGTTTGAGCTGTGGTCATTTTGCGCTGGACTGCGCATGACTTGTCTTGCTTCTTGGTCGATCGGTTTCCGCCCACCACTAGTGGAGTGAGCGATTTGGAATGGCGAAAGAGATGCCTCGTTGAAGAGGGGATCTCCGCTTTTTTTTGTTCTGTCAGGGATGTGTAGTCCTCTTATGGATATTTCGTTTATTCGGGATAATACCTCTAGTGTATTTGCACATGCCGGGAGGCGTGATATTTCTGTATTTCTTGAAAGCAAGGTAAATTGACTTTTCCATTAACTCTATCGATTTTGGGTCGCGAGCGATTTCGATTCATAGCCTGTCTTCGAAAGTCGTCGTCACGAGATGTTTTTTTCCCAGCTCACATGTCGCTGCATTGTACTGCATCGGTTGATGCATGTACCAAGGACCATTACTTGCTACTTTGTTAAATGAACTAGGTTTGAAAAACCTTTATTATCTAGAGGATATTTTTGAGGACATTATTTATACTTCGGCAGACGTGGTTTCATGTATACAGAAGACAGTAACGTCTCTAAAATTTTAAACATCTCAGCACCTAAGACAAAAAAACAAGTTAGGTCGCTTTTAGGACTAATACAGTTCTATTCAAAATTCATCCCTCATTTGTCTACTATAACTGCACCTTTTTCGTCTCTACTGAAGAAAGGCACATCTAATGTAATAAAGTGGTCGCAGGATCACCAAACGGCGTTAGACTATATAAAACAATTTTTTTCAAATGCACCTTTTTTTAGGTTGCCTGACAAAAATCTCACCTTCATTCTCCGCAGTGATGCAAGTTCTTACGCTATTGCTGCAGTTTTGATGCAGGAATATAACGGCACCTTATTTCCGGTTATGTACGTATCCAGAAAGCTCACGCCGAGCGAGACGAAATATTCCGTTCTGGATAAAGAGCTCCTTGCTCTTGTCTGGGCAATCACAAAACTGGAACGTTACCTTCTCGGCTCACACTTTGTGGTGGAGTCTGACCAGAAAGCTCTTACCGCACTGAATACAGGGAACGTTAAGTCATCAAAGTCAGCGCGTTACGCTATAGCACTTCAACCGTTCCATTTTGAGATACGAGCTATTCCTGGAGTGCAGAATGTGTTCGCAGACTGTCTATCAAGATGCCCAAGTGAACGTGTCGAAACTAAACCACTTCCAGATGTTGGAACATCCTCACCGATAACATAAATAACTTTGTACATTGTTATTGATACTATATTAACGTTTTATTAGAACGAGAACATTGGTACTACAGTAACTTTTTATTAATATGGCAACATTGTTAAGAGCGACAAATATACATTTGTTATTCCTATGGAACATATTACACTACATAACGTGTTAGAGAATATATTATATCGTGTATGGAACATTGAGAACATTATCTCGTCGATTACTAACTAGTTGTAACGGAACAGTGACATATTGATAGGGATATTGAAATTACTTAGAATATATTGTTAACTAGTTATTTGTTAGTAATTAAGGAATATATAAATTAGATTAATTCAATTTAATCTATTTAATTGATTATGGATCACACACATACTAACTTTCTTAGTTGTCACGTAACACCTGCATTCACGGGTCTTAGTTATGATATCTCACTGTTAGATCACTAGTCAACCGTACTAGTGTTAGAAAACATTAAGTGTGTTGAATCTTAAAGTGTTTAATTTTGCATTGCTTCATTTTTGCACATTGTATTTTCAATTTTTCTGTTTCATTGATTCTCTTGTCATTGATCATCATCAGTGTTGCTGTTCATTTTCATTTTTGAAATCATATGTTTCAAATTTTGTTGAAAACTTAGTTGAATTTTATTATCATCTTTTTTTTTTATGGTTTTTTTCATTTTCATTTTCAAACTTGTTTTTACTTCGAATATTACCACATCGTTCCAAAGTAGGTCGATTGTGGATGTGTGCTTTAATGCATACTATCATTTAGTTATATTGATTTCGTTTAATATTCTTTTCTTAATATGGTATAACTTTATGCATTTCATATCTTGTTGAAGTTTTGACTCACCTCTCTCGGGTATTAAGTTCAAAAAAAATTAATAGAATTAATTTTTTTTAAGGGGAGGTGATAAGGGAGCTGTTACGTACATTTATTACCTAAGGGGGTAGTCTTCGGTCCTGCCAAATGTACGCACCAGTCTTTATATATTTTATTATTTGTGCGTTCGATTGATTCACGCACTGACGTGCACAATGCAGTGTGAGTTGCTTTGGACGCACGGGTAACCTAGTTTGGGAATTGTGACGTCATGTTTTGAACGGGGCAGTGCGGACTTTGTTATGTCCGAGAGATATAGATTATTGGAATTGTCTGGCAGTTTTGTATAAGCCAGTATGTTATATTGATTCAATTGGTATTCTTGACAAAGCCAATGATGGAACTATCATGTAAGTGTCGCCCCGGTTATATTTGTATATTTATTGCCGTAAACTAAAGTATCAGGCCGCTCCCAGTTGTAGTCTAGCGGGAAGTCATCTTAGCATGTAATTTCCTAGAATGGTCAGACGGAGTCGGTGGTCATATTAGATTACCGTAGAGGAATAATACCTACGTGTAAACCAGTTTATTTATTCGTATGCTTCATATTTTATATGCCGTACATTCAACAATGCCAGAAGCGTGGCATAGAATGGGAGAGGTTAGTCAACTGGAATCTCTAACCTGTTCGTATTATCGTGTATGACTTTGTTTGAAACTATATGCTATCTAACGTTATGTTTTGGAGAACGTATGGGATTGTGAAGTATGATATGGAAGATTTTATCCTGGAGTATGAATACGTTACCATGATAGACGTCCTTGAAGGAAGGTCAATGGACTTGAATGAGAAGAATATTATACGGTAACAGTTTTGTGATCCTTAGTCACTTGAGTCAGAGGACTTTATTGGTAGAGAATCTTCAGGAACTTTAAAAGTAATTACCATTATGCTGATGTATGATCTTTGCGCCTGTGACGATGTTAGTCTTGTCCACTCCGTATGTGTCATGTTGAATAAAATCTATGTACAGTCATCACCGACTTACGTACTGCCAGTACTTGCCCAGTTCACCCAGTTCAACACTACTTGTTGAAGTTCGTTTGAAGAATATTGTTGACATTCGTTCATTTTAACCATTCGCGTTTTAAGCTACCTCTTCACCAATATAAACTGTACTCAACCATAAAACGGAGTCAACATATATAATGATTAATTATTATAAATTTATAACATATTAAGACATATTAAATGTTAATTAGTACACTTTCTCAGTACTACACTGTGAACTTAATAACTATTAAGATTAAATAACCTAATTATTTAGGGATAATACACATAATTATTGAATATTAATATTAAGTGCATGATATAATTTCAGCACCTTATATAACTAACTATAATAACTATTTATGATAGATATTAGTGAGTATATATATAATATTTTTACAAAATATTATAAATTTGTGAAACTTATACATAACATTACAGGAATATTGCAATTTCTTATATTAATTATTCATTCGTTGAGTAATTAGAATTATCGACATAGATTCTAGTGGTGATTACTAGACATAAGTAAGTGGATACTTAAATAATTCAACTCCAAGAATGCTTACCTTGGATCATTTCATTAAAATTGGAAAAGATTGTAATAAAAAGGGAGAGGCACTCCTTGAATTTGCTGAACAACAACTTGCAAAATATAAAGCAGAGATGGAAGATCTTGAAAGAAAAGAGGCGGAAAAGAAAGCAGAATTAAGACAAGAAGAAGAAAGAAAGGTGGCAAGAGATGAAATCCTACGGATTGAAGAAGAGAATAAATTGAAACGACAGGAAATCATACTGCAGCAAGAAATGGAATTGCAACGGCTTAAATTGGAAACAGCAAAACTTAATTCGCAGGGTGCTGCAGCAAGCCAAAATGATAATGCTCAATCGGGATCTTCTTCCAACCGACTTAAGGGCAATTATTACTTTAAGCTACCACCTTTCAAATTACACGTGGACGAACTATCATCATGGCTGGCGCGCTTTGAGGATATATGTAAGGTCAATAACCTTGACAAAACAGCATGGGCACTTAAACTCAAGGAATTTCTGGATGGCGAACCTGCAAGTGCAGCACAAAATATTGATCCGACATTAGCCACAGATTATGAGGCCATTAAGACTTTGTTATTACGTCGTTTCCACTTGAACGAAGAGGCATGTAGATTACGTTTCAAAAGTTTGTTGCCAGATAATAATAAAGATTTTACAGGATGTATTGCTAACATACGCAATACTTTTAACAGATGGGTTGAACTGGCAGGTGTCAACAAATCTTACGACAAGTTGGTCGATTTGTTATTGAGGGATGGGGTATTATCTTCTGTCAGCCCACCATTCTTTGCTTATCTGCAGGAAAGAGGGCCAGAAACTGTTGATGAGTTAGAAAAAATTTCTTTAAATTACTGCACAGCTCATCCGAATGCTAATATTTCTGGCTCGTTGATAAGAGAACCTCTTCCTGTAGCCTCCAATATGGCATATCATAGTAATAACAAACCAAGAACACACAGTGTAGACAGAGGTAGGTTCAAAGGAAACTATGACATTAATTTTCATAAGGGACAGAATAACTTTAACAATAACTTTAATAGAGGAAGACAACAAAACAGAAAATTATTCACCTCAGTCAAGATACAACAGTAATCCACGTAACTCAAGTTATAATCGGTCATATCAATATAAGAATGGTAACAATTGGAAGAATAGCGATAATTATAACTCGAGACATCGAGATAACAATTTACAATAGAGGACAACGGGATAATTCAACTAATTATTATCGTAATCGTTCTCATTCTCGTGGATCTTCAGATTATAACCATAATACCGGGGCGGCAGTTAAAAATGATATCACCCCTAAGGTTCAGGTTCCACCTAACGATAATACAATACATTCTTCTGCTGCATGTTTGCTATAAATTATAACGTGGCGAATAGTTGCCCACAATGCAATCTTATTTTTCAGAAGGCAAAGGAGACAGTGCTAAACTGCGGACACATTCCACCAGAAGTAGGTCTTGCAGCCAATGATGGAACAGGCTCTCTGATTTTTAACAGAGGGATAGTTAAACGGTTCTATAGTTTATGTATTGTGAGATTCGGGGTCCCCAACAATTGGAGTGCGACAGTAGCTGGTACATCCTAGCTGTGCAACGGGGGAATATGTCCGTTGCATGACTTTTGGGGGGAACTATTGAGTTTTACCCCACAGCTATTATCCATGTTAAAACACCTTTTTTCACAGGGAACGTGAAGGTATGCATGCTGAAAAAGCCGATTGCAGATCATATGGTGGATCGCATACACGGCAGCAAGGCTTGTGCACCAGAAGATATAATTGAATGGGAGAAACACAATCTATGCACTGGAAACGCCGTGACGACTAGAGCTCAGACTATGCTCATGGAGAGTGTCAATGATAATAAGATGGATGCAGAGAAACAGGAGGATATTGAGGTCAATTCACCTATTGACAGGGAATCATTTGCAAACAAACAAAAAAATGACAAATCTTTAAATAAATTTTTTAACCTAGTTAATAAGGTTGATAATTTAACTACAGGTAATAAAAACAAACATTGGTTTATTATTAAAAATGATATACTGATAAGATGTTTTAGTGATAAATCACAGGTAAAACAACAAGTGATGGTACCGGCTGCTTTTAGACGGTACATTCTTCAACACGCGCATGATTCGCAGTGTGCAGGACATATGGGATATACTCGAACACGATCTCGAGTATTGTCTTCATTCTTTTGGCCAGGAGTGTCACGGGATATTTCGCAGTATGTACGTTCCTGTACTACGTGCCAGGAAGTGAAAGCACGTGGAGCTTTTCACACGGCGCCTATTCAGGCTTGCGATATCTCAGTACGACCTTTTGACAAGATGGCCATAGATATAATTGGTCCACTTCTACCATCTGCGAGAGGACATAGATTTGTTCTCACGTGCATTGATTTATGCACACGATGGCCAGAAGCCATTCCATTGAAGACCACCACTACCACAGATGTAGCTGATGCACTACATCTAATTTTTTCTAGAATAGGGTTTCCTAGAAAATTATTATCTGACCATGGGTCGCAGTTTATATCCGATACCATGAAGGAAGTAATGAAAACCTGGAACATTGATAGGAATTTGAGTAGCATTTATCATCCCATGAGTAACGGTGCAGTTGAAAGACTTAACGTACGCTTAAACAACTTTTACATAAGGTTACTGTTAAACACCCTCAGGACTGGGACAGAGCACTCCCAGCTGTCCTGTTTGCTTACCGAGAGGTGCCACATGAACAAACTGGCTTCTCTCCCTTTGAGTTAGTTTTTGGTGCCCCTCCGAGAGGTCCTATGGGACTGATAAAAGATTTATTAATTGATGCAGAGATGACTCAGGAC
Source organism: Oreohelix idahoensis (assembly GCA_024509875.1). Lineage (NCBI taxonomy): Eukaryota > Metazoa > Mollusca > Gastropoda > Stylommatophora > Oreohelicidae > Oreohelix > Oreohelix idahoensis. Next base: position 1,023,877 of record JAMPIV010004998.1, read on the forward strand.
ACTCAGTCATCTTATGAGTATGTGATTAATCTTCGGAATAATATTATTGAGTCTTGCCAATTGGCAACAGCTTCTTCTGAGGCTGCAAAAGCTAAGGCTCGATCTATACAAAATCGATCTAGACAATTACGCCAATTATTCCCAGGCGATGAGGCTTATGTATTACTCCCTCACAATAACAATAAGTTATTGATCTCATGGACTGGTCCTTATAAGGTTACTGATAAAATTTCCGACGTTGATTACGTCTTAGATATCAAGGGACACAGAAAGATATTCCATATTAATATGCTCAAGCAATTTCATACACGTCCTATACACTTACAGTCAATTTTTCATGAACTAGATGACAATACGGTATCTACTTGTCATTATTCTAATCTATCTGTTATACAGGAGGAAGAATCTTCTTTTCCTGAAGTGCAGATGCCTTTACCTGTACTTATTGTCCAATCTACTGAATCTTGGCGTGATGTGACCATTTCTTCTACGGTTACACCGCAACAGCATTAACGCATTGCTGATCTTCTACAATCTTTCCCAGATGTGTTAACGGATGTACCGGGTTGCACATCTGTAATTAGTCACGATATTATTCTTAACGATGATACACCAATTCGTGTTCATCCTTATTCTGTACCTCTACATTTTCTGAGTAAGACATCTCAGGAACTCGAACAGATGATATCATTAGGTATTATTGAGACTAGTACATCTCCATTTTCTTCTCCTTTAGTCATTGTCCGTAAAAAGGACAACAACATACGTTTATGTGTTGACTATAGGAAACTTAATGCGCAGACAGTACCTGATAGCGAACCACATCCTATCCTTGACGATTTACTTCCTCGTCTATCCAATGCTACACTTTTCACTAAAATTGACTTAACCAAAGGTTATTGGCAGATTCCACTAACCGAAAGAGCCAAATACTACACAGCATTCTCAACTCCACAAGGTCTTTACCAGTGGAACGTGATGCCTTTTGGGCTAATGAATGCTCCAGCTACCTTTATTCGCATGATGCGAAAAATTTTAGCAGGTAGATCAGATATAATTACCTACATTGACGACATATGTTTGTTTAGTTCATCATTTGAGGAACATTTTTTGGGTCTTAAATCAGTTTTGGAAATATTGCGGGATAACCATTTAACCGCTAAACCAACTAAAATTCAAATAGCTTGTAATGAGATAACATTCCTGGGGCACATTATTGGATCAGGACGTATCCAAACAATTCCCAGTACGGTTTCTAAAATATTAAATTTATCTGTTCCTCAAACGAAGAAACAGGTTAGGAGTCTGTTAGGGTTAATCCAATACTATAGCAGATTTGTACCTCACTTATCATCCATCACGGCTGTCTTGTCATCGTTATTAAAGAAGAACATGCCATTAAGGATAAATTGGACAGACGAATGTGACAAAACTTTTCGCACTATCTTGAACATTTTTTCATGCCCACCTGTTTTAAGATTATCAGATGCGTCTAAAAAGTTTGTTCTACGTACAGATGCGAGTAATTACGGACTCGGGGCTTGTCTACTCCAATATCATGATGATATCCTTCACCCTGTACTATATATCTCACGCAAGCTGAAACCTCCGGAGACTAAATATTCGACTGTTGACAGAGAACTGCTCGCCGTAATCTGGGCAATTACCAAACTAGAAAAATTTTTACTGGGATCACCATTTCTGATCCAGACTGATCAGAAATCTGTGGCAGCATTACGTCGTTCAAACCATAAAAGTCCAAAGCTTGCACGATTTGCTATTGCGTTGCAACCATATGAGTTCGAAATACAGTCGATACCAGGAACTGAGAACGTCATAGCCGATACGTTGTCCAGACATCCTACGGATTCTGAATGAATATTACTATTTCAAGAAAATTTTCTGACTAATCAAGCAATGAACGGTATTAATGCCACGTCAGAATATACAACACTTCAGTTAGACTTCCTACTTAAATAAGGACATTTCGAAATAAACTATTGTGATCAAAATATCAAGTTTTACGGATCGGTTGAAAATTTGGACTTCACTTGGACTTTGCGTATCACTCATTTCGATTGCAAACTGATAAAAAGGAACAATCTCTGATGTAGACGGGACAGATACGGTGATGACTTATTCAAATTACGTTCAAAGTTTTAATAAAGGAACTAACGATGATTGGATAATCATATCATAATTCGATAATATGAACCTTGTGTCTTAATGAACTTTCATACAAGTCAACAGGATGTAACAACGATTGGATCTTCAGGTCCGATATTGTTAAATTTTCTAGTTATTAAATTAATATATAATAAAATAAAGTTAAAGTGTGATGAAATAAAAAAATAAAATATACTAAGAAAAGATGAAACAAAATAATATCACACCAATTAAACCTTTTAAATAGTGTAATTATTAAGGTAATAGATATTAGATTATGACATTTCATATGTATAGTTAAAATGTATGAATTTTTTCTGTTCTTTTCTTTCTGATTGCGTTAATTTAATTAGGTATCTATCCTTACACTTCATTTTCACACGCATTCTAATTTAATGTATACTTTAATATTTAGTTTTAATTGTCCGTACTTCTCAATTTTTATTTCTTTTACTCTCTTATACTATTTCTCATTTTCTTCAATTAGATATTAATTAGTTAGTACCATACGTACATATTATAATTATTTATTTTAATTTTAATTAGTTAGAATAATTTTAATAACACCTCACATTATTAGTTAGTCGATACATACATCAAATTAATTAGTTAATTAATTAGTGACAGTGACATTTCTTTATTTAATATAAGTTATATGTATGATATGACGTTGATTTTATTATAAGATATTACTGACATGACCGCGACACTGTTCTAGATAGAACATCGTAGGCCATACGTCGGGTTTTGTTAAATTTTTGATAATTTGATTAATATTGTTCACAAAAAAAAAAAATCTATCTAATAGATTTTTTTTCCCCCGTCTGACAGGAAATCTGTTACGGTGTTATTTTAAATGACGGCGTATGCTGGGGTTTAGCCGTGCGCAAAGTTTAGGGGTCACTAACATTTATAGAATATGTCGATATTTTACGGTATACTGAACGCGAAATATATGCTGAGATTATGACGCATTTCGCGTTGGGAAGGTCACGCTGGGTGACTTGGTTACATGGCCCTTGTTACGCTATCCGTCAAGCAAGAAAGTCGTGTCGTGTATTCCTTCCAAGGAAAAGGCTTAGTATATAGCCTATATATATATATATATATATATATATATATATATATATATATATATATATATATATATATATATATATATATATATATATATATATATATATATATATATATATATATGAATCAATGTAGAACTCAGGGTCAGTTCGGATATGAATCTAAGTATGAGATTAATTAAATTAAATTAAATGATGGAAGGAGAATCGTATTATGATTCAAATTGTAGCTGTCAAGAACTCATGCGCTCATTTCTGGCTGTTGACTACAACAGCGCACGTACATAGCCATGATGTTCATCTGACATATTGTTTTGACACGGACGGATACTTACTGATATTATTTGGAATTCATTGTTATGCTGAACTGTACATGAAGTTTTGTGAATGTCGGATATCGTTTTGTATGAACCTTAATACATGTGGACTCAGAACAGAAGGCTTGATCTTTTATTTACGTTTCGGGTTCGGTTCCACAGCTGTTAATGTTTACCTTTTTCAGCACGATAACTCTCCCACAAGGGAAATCAACTAATATATAATATGCAAATCAGAACGTCGAAGGGATGTTCTGATGGTCAGAGCTAACCATCAATAACAAACATTAACTACGTCTAGAGAGTGACTTTACTATTCAACAAATAGTAGAAGAACCAAGGAACCGCAACACCACAACCCGTCACAAAGACCCAGAGTCTCAACTCCTGCCGAATACCGCTTCATACGGCAGCGTCACCTCAGAAATCGACTTGCATCTGCGTCCTTCACAGTCCAGTCAATGTCAGCAGCTCGTCGAATTTCAGATCAAACGGTCAGAGGTTATTGTCAAAAATGTTGTATTGACCTTGACCTCTTTCATGAACTCACGAATCATTAGGTGAGTACAATTCAGGTAACCACGAGAAGTTAATGACCAGGTGGACACAGTCGATAGGTTGACTGATGTCCAATCAGCGAATATCTTTTATAAAAGTAACACCAAAAATGTTGCGTTTCTTTTTTTTTAACAGTATATATATCTTCTTCTTCAGGTGCCTGGTCGGGAACAGACATTGGCGATCATGACACTCCAATCTTCTCTGTCTTTTGATAGTCTACTGAGGTTGTTGTTGCCCATGCTGTTGTTTGTTGCCCAGTTGTTTAAGCTTTCCACATACATCTTTCTCTGCCTTCCTCTTCCTCTCCTACCTGGTATTTTCCCACATGACTAATTCCTCCACTCCTCCTCTTCTGTTAATACAGAGGGGTCCAAAAAAAATGTACTCACACTTCCGTAGTGCGTATCTATGCAAGATTTTAAAATCCGAATTTAATTATGGCGGAAAAGTGTAATATTATTTTGTCTCTAAAGATGGCTACAGTCGCCACGCCATCACGTGACCAGCAGGAGAGCCAAAATAGCGCAGGCAAGCTTGACGTTGAAGTGTGAGTACATTTTTTTGGACCAAAAATGTACTCACACTTCAAAGTCAAGCCTGCCTGCGCCATTTTGGCTCTCCTGCCGGTCACGTGATGGCGTGGCAACTGTATCCCTCTTTAGAGACAACATAATACTACACTTTGCCGCCATAATTAAATTCGGATTTTAAAATCTTGCATAGATACGCACTACAGAAGTGTGAGTACATTTTTTTGGACCCCCTGTATGTCCCATAAATTTCATTTGTCTTTTCCTGATGGTTTTGATGAGCGATCTATTAACACCCGCAGCTGTCAATACCTCGGCATTTGTTTTCTTCTCTGTCCACGATATTCTCAGTATCCTGAGGATACTGAGAATATATATATATATAACATTAAAATATTATATAGACTTAATTAACAACTCAGTTACTTTTAAACTTGAGACTGAACTGGTGACAAATATAATAAAAAGTCTTCAGTCCCACATAATGATGAAATGGCAAGTATAATGCTTCCTGACGAACAAAATAAAATATGCTCGCACGACAGTCTATGACATTTTCACTTTGATGTAACTACACTTGAAAAGGATATTGAACATCAAGGATATTGAACATCAAGACTATCTGACCATTGATGGTTGACTGGGCCAAAAATATTCCGACTTTGGTGAATGGCTGTGTTGCGCTTCAGTCCTATCTGGCAATTTGCGCTGAATGCTATTGTGTACCTATGGCTGACTGGGCTAATAAGTACGGATGATGATCACTTGATGATCAAGCTGCATATTTACACACACAAGTTTATTTGCAGCTGTAACTTGATCTAAAATCATAATCCAACACTGAATGTTAGTTTCAAAACATGTTTACATTTAACGTTTCTGTTTGTAAAGTAATCCTCCCCCTCCTCCTAAAAAAAATCACCCTAGTTTTTCTCAGTCTTTTTATCCCGGAGGAACCCTTGAAATAATTTTCAGGTCTCAGGGAACCCCTGCATAAATATTGTTTGTATCTACAGCTCACGTTACATTAGCGTGATCAGTCAGTGAACCCCTGCATAGATATTGTTTGTATCTACAGCTCACGTTACATTAGCGTGATCAGTCAGTGAACCCCTGCATAGATATTGTTTGTATCTACAGCTCACGTTACATTAGCGTGATCAGTCAGGGAACCCCTGCATAGATATTGTTTGTATCTACAGCTCACGTTACATTAGCGTGATCAGTCAGTGAACCCCTGCATAGATATTGTTTGTATCTAGAGCTCACGTTACATTAGCGTGATCAGTAAGTTGTAAATATAATAACCCAATAGTAATTGTCAATGCCCTTTGAATAGAGAATGACTTTTTTCTGTGGATCTGTTTATTTTTGCCAACTTATTAGCCTACTCGTTTTGTGTAGTTTCCCACTCCCCACAAAAGATAACAACTTTAATGCAAGTCAGTAATGTAGGTATAAGAAATTTTAATTTTTCCTTTTTTTTTCCTACGTGATTGTTTTTGTTTTGTTTTTTTACCTTATACAAGTAAGCCTGAAAGTCTTGTCTCAAATTTCTTCTCTACACGATGCAAATGAAATATGGTAGGTGCAAGAGTGAACAAGGTCCTATTGCGCACTATCATACGGGACTGCTCGGTCACTGCCCGGTGCTGGGCGCAAAGTTCAAAAAACGACGTTTATTTTTTATTTTTTTCCCAATCACAATCTCTCGTGGAACCCCTAGCTACCTCTCACGGAACCCTAGGATTATGTTAAACCCCGGATGAGAAACCCTGCTCTATTACTTCCGGTAGGGAGCTTTCATGCAACTGCGGTTAAGCGGACACCATTAATAGCGTTATCTTCCCCATCTGTAAATATTACAAAGGTCTACGCCCATCACCTCACAAACAAAACGGAAACAGCCATACGACTTCAAATAAAAAAACACACGCGTTTGGCCTACAAGTCTGTGTTGACTTTGCACCACGCTTTTAGAAGTTCTCTTCAGAATTTGCTTTCAGAGGACGTGGAAAATATATAGAAAAATATCAAAATAGACAGGAACAGCGGCCACAAATAGTGAGATCAAACTAAATATATTGAACAAAATGAATGGCCAAGATAATCAATAGACTGGACTCCACGATGGCTAGAGAGAAAAGGGAAATTATTGGGCATGAGGTAAAGGTAAATGTAGTTCTATAGCAGTTACTGCTAAAGGAGAGTGAAGTGTTAGAGACTCCGATTTACTAGGTCTCAGCTTTATGAGGTGGGGTGACCGGTTACTTTTCCCTCGCTGCCTTTGCCTTCCTGGACTCAAGTGCAGAGTTAGGTACCTACTTACCGCTGGGTAGAGCTGATGGTGTTTCTAGCTTGTTTCGAACAAAGTAACTTTGCCAGGAGAAGCAAGTACTGTAATCACTCTGCCAAACTAAAATAATAGACCAAAAGTTAGCTAGCTAGAAAATGGCAATGCCTTATGCGCTTCCATAGTTGATGATAATGATTATATTGATAATTTGGGGTGGGGTGGGGGGAGGGATTGCGGTGATAAGGACGATGATGGTTGTGATTATTCATAGCCTACTTTTTTTTTTTTTAATAAACCAGGAGACAGCTTCTTAAACTTGAGAACATAAATTAAAACAGTGGTGCCGGATAAGGGCCACCATCAGTGGTTTGTCAGAATTATCGTCAACCCTACTTGTTGCCTTCATTATCCACACACTATCATTACACATTTTTATCGCCTTCTGCGCGGCTATCTCATTTTCAGAATGAGTTTTCAATTACCGCGGTCCAACGATTTAAAGCCAAATTTAATATCCATAAAATCTGTTACGTGCTGGAAAAACGAGTCAATCATAGCAGACACGGGAACAGGGTTAACATCAGAAGGTCACATTGCTGACCAAGCTTATTCAAACTGCCACGTGATGAACTATTATGAAGTGGATACCCATTTAAACATATATGTTGCGTGATAAATTCTCGCAACATCGTTTTTTACAATATCTATTTTATAACGCAAGGGCAACAACTGCTTGAAATTTATAGTCACTTTTCTCGGTAAGCATTTGTCTTCTCGCGTTGGTATCGAATGCAGTTAAGTTTTGAGCTGTGGTCATTTTGCGCTGGACTGCGCATGACTTGTCTTGCTTTTTGGTCGATCGGTTTCCGCCCACCACTAGTGGAGTGAGCGATTTGGAATGGCGAAAGAGATGCCTCGTTGAAGAGGGGATCTCCGCTATTTTTTGTTCTGTCAGGGATGTGTAGTCCTCTTATGGATATTTCGTTTATTCGGGATAATACCTCTAGTGTATTTGCACATGCCGGGAGGCGTGATATTTCTGTATTTCTTGAAAGCAAGGTAAATTGACTTTTTTCATTAACTCTATCGATTTTGGGTCGTGAGCGATTTCGATTCATAGCCTGTCTTCGAAAGTCGTCGTCACGAGATGTTTTTTCCCAGCTCACATGTCGCTGCATTGTACTGCATCGGTTGATGCATGTACCAAGGACCATTACTTGCTACTTTGTTAAATGAACTAGGTTTGGAAAACCTTTATTATCTAGAGGATATTTTTGAGGACATTATTTATACTTCGGCAGACGTGTCTGTCTTGCTGAAGTCAGACTAAGGAGAGTGAACTGATCTCATACATCTGGTTATCTCCTGGCTGTTATAGAAAAGGATGGAGTTTTCCACCTGACTACATTTACAGCACTATGAAATATAACATGCATCTGACTCATCATTGTAATGCTGTCTACCGTCTATTGCTGTATTGAATGTTGCTGTGATAATGACTGTTTGATGTGCCTACATATTCGCGTAACCATTTTGTCACTGTGGCGTCCACAATAAATAATGAAGAAAAACGTCAACGGCTGTTACAAGAATCATTGACTTTATACGTCGTGAGTTTACTGACGTCCTATGTGGATTGCCCTGTTATTTTTGTATGAACATTGTTTTGACTGAACACATCTGCACACCACACAAAACCAGACATGCGGATACCATCCATCATCATATGGCATCACGCATCATTTGGTGGCCATAAGCTGGTTTGATTCTGGTACTAGCAAACACGGGGTCCCTTACCCACTTCATTTTCAACAAGAATTCATCATCATCCTTCAAGAAATTAACATTCTTCAATACAGTCAACATCTTCAAAATTTTCAAAGTACTCGGCGTTGCCCGGTAAAAGTCAAAATTTCAACTTTTTGACGGAAACAAGAATTTGACAGTACCCGGCGTTGTTACATGTTGCCGGATAACTCGGACTGCTGTTATCTTTTACGCAAGTCAAGCAAGTTGCTGCTGTCAAGGTTCCAGTGCTGTCGTTTTTTGTGAAGGTCAAGTGCCGGTTGAAACGGGTTGTTTTCTGAAGAAGGCCAAGTACCGATTTCCATCAACTTACTTTTGGATTAGAAGGTCAAGTGCCGAAACAACTCAACACACAGTATTTCAGAAGCTCTTGTACCATCGTGTTAGCAGTGGAAGCAGTTCAGATGTGCCATCATCGTTGGAGCTTCGCTCTTTAGGACGTTGATTGACATCCGTTTTTCTGCTGTTCTACGATTGGAAGCCTATAAGTTAAGTGGCCTGTTTGTATGTAAACTGTGCCCTTATACTTCTGCTGAGTCTTCTGTGTATCATCTCATTCTATATGTTATATGTTTATATGTTATTTGTATATTTATATGTTTATATTTCAGCGGGTTCTCGGTTGGGTGGTGTCTCCGTTAGATTATGCCACGTCATAGAGGTCGTCTATTGTGAGCGTTTTCTGTAGGGTTTGCAAATTTCCGATACTGGAATTTGCTAAGCGACTTCTGTTGCTATTTATGTTAGCTGTGATGACATGTTTTAATATTGTTTTCGTTATTATTTCGCATTCTTTAGTTTTGTTTTGATTTGTTTGTATTTGTTAGCCTACTCTTGTCTATAATTTAGTTTCATACAACATTTTTGTTTATACACTGTGGTGTCATGTATTTTGTTTAATTCTATCGCAGATATCGTCACATTTTTTGTGATATTTCATTAATTTCTGCTTTATTTTTAGTTGATTTCTGCGAACGTTTTTGTATTGTTGCTGATCTTTGTTATTGTTTACATTGTTATTGTTTACATTGTTTGTATTGTTTACATTTTCAATGTTTACATTCTGCATGTGTTTACATAGTCATTGTTTACAGTTATAGTAATTAGTTAATGGGCTATGCTAATGCACTGTTACTACTACACTGATGATAAATGAATGATGAATAGTGTCGTGCACTATTGAATGAGAAGTGCACTTATGATCAAGAATTGAGTGCTGATATTTCATATACAAGTTCTTTGATTGGAGACTTGTTTCCCACAGAGACTGGGATAATATAAGGTGATGTGAATATACAAGTGCTTAATTAAGACTTGTTACACTTAGGTTTGAAATAAATTAGTTAATTATTTCAGGTTTTGGACTCATATGTTAGACAACATGTCTACATTTGAGCACTTTATTGAGCAGGGTAAATTGCTTGGGAAGACTGGTGATAAGTTAGAAGAATTTGCAACTGCTCGATATGATAAAGCAATGGAAGCTGAACAAAAGAAACTGCATATGGAAGCTGAACAAAAGAAACTGCAGATGCAGGTGGATGAAAAGAGATTCCAAATGGAAATGGAAAAACAAAAAAGGGAATCAGAAGCTGAGGAGAGAAAACTCCAGCTACAGCTAGAGGCTGAGAATAAAAGACTTGAAAAAGAGGCTGAGAATAAAAGACTTGAAAAAGAGGCTGAAAATAAAAGACTTGAAAAAGAGGCTGAAAATAAAAGACTTGAAAAAGAAGCTGAAAATGAAAGACTTCAAAAAGAGGCTCAGGCTGAGGAAAGAAGATTACAGAGAGAGTCTGATGAGAGGAAAGCGAAAGCAAAAATGGAACATGAAGAAAAGGTCTTAGCTTTAGAGTTGGAAAAATTGAAATTGACGAGCATGAGTAATGGTAATGATTCAAACAAGGGTTCATCTTCTGGTAAGGCTAATAATGATACTTTTAAGATTAAGTTACCAACATTTAGTCCTTCCAGTGATGACATAATGTTCTATCTGGACAGATTTGAACAAGCATGTACAGCTCATAACATAGACAAAGCAAAATATGTTTATCAGTTATCAGGGATACTGACAGGTAAAGCTCTAAGTATATTAAATATGGTGGATGAACCTGACAAGAACAATTATGAGGTTGTCAGGGCCGCTTTGTTAAAGAAATATCAGCTTAACGAAGACGGCTATCGTCTACAATTTAAAAACATGTTACCTGAAAATGGAGTTGAATTCTCCGAGTTTATTGCAAGAATACGCATTACTTTCTCACGATGGGTTGAACTATCTAAGACGGAAAAAACTTATGAAGGACTTATGGACTTAATACTTAGAGACAAAGTCATGTCGTCTGTCAATGAGTCTTTCCTTGCTTTCCTTCATGAACGCAAACCTAAAACAATAAAAGAAATGGAAGATTTCTGTTGCCAATACGTAACTGCGCACCCACACATAACCATGGGTAACTCTAAGGTGAAAGAAGGTTTACCAGTTGCTTCGGCAGCTCCGTATGGTCAAAACTTTGCTCGTAGATTCCAACAAAATTTTGATAGAAAGAGTAGCGGTAATTTCTGTCAAAATCATGGAAATCAATTTCATGGTGATTCTTCTTCGAAGAATTGGAGACAACCTGATAGTACTCGTTACTATCACCCTAATAATTATAAGCATTTCAAAAGAGGATATGGTAATAGAGGTTATTCCTGCCGAAGACCTCAGAACCAAACAAATAGATGTTCGCATCAATGTGAACATGATAGTAATCGTGGAAACTGGAATTCGAACCAGGATAACAATTACAATAGAGACAATAATAACTGCAGAGATAATAATAACTCTGATAACTTCAGAGGTAATAATAGTCGGGGTAGATCTCAACACAAAAAAAAGAGATATCAGCAGGCTAATGCTGTACAACAGGAAACTGAGGGAGCCTGTAATCATGTTGTTGATAGTAAAAACTTTGACGCTGTCACTGGTTCTGCTTTTGACTTTGAGAGAGCAAACAAATGCCCCCAATGCAGTACTTTATTCGAACCGGGTACCATAACTACTTTGAGTTGTGGTCACCCACTTCCCGCTCTTCCTGCTGCTGTTGCGCATGACGGGAGGGGTTCTTTAATTCTACATAAGGGTCTTGTTAATGATACTCCGGTCTCACTACTTTTCGATTCCGGATGCACCACTATTGGTGTTAGACAATCGCTTGTAGATCCATCTTGTGCTACAGGAAGGGTTATTAAATGTGTCACATTTGGCGGCACTCTAGAAAAATATCCTACTGCTGTAATTCGCATTGCCACTCCTTTCTTTACTGGAGATGTGCATGCTTGTCTCTTACCTAATCCTATTGCGGACCTTATTATTGGTCGTATTCACGGAGTTAGGGAGTGTACCCCACAGCAGATTGCTGCTTGGGAAGATAATAACATGCAAGCTACAAATGCAGTAGTTACAAGAGCACAAGCTCTACAAACACCCGAAACTTCACTGAATAGTGATAATGAAGTTGATAGCCAAGATAGTCACTTAGTAATCACTCGTGACTCTTTCATAAAATTGCAAGAAGAAGATCCTTCTTTAAAAAAATTCTTCGTTCTTGCGAAGAAAGGTAATCCGAATCAGGATACAAATAGAAAATCTTGGATTGCAATGAGAAACGGCGTACTTGTACGTATGGTACAAGATTCGACTACGTCGGCACATTCGCAAATTCTTGTTCCCAAGAGCATGAGAGTGCAAATATTACAACATGCTCATGACTCGCAATGTGCTGGACATATGGGTTTTGCCCGTACGAAGTCGAGAGTCCTTGCGGCTTTCTTTTGGCCTTTTGTCAATAAGGACATTCGTATTTACTGCCGATCATGCAAGGTATGTCAGGAGGTCAAATCTAGAGGACCACGACATGCTGCGCCTATCCAGGCTGCTGACATTCCTATTCGGCCGTTTCAGAAAATGGCCATAGATATTATTGGCCCTTTTAAGGTCAAGTCGGCCAGAGGACATCAGTTTATCCTTACATGTGTCGATATGTGCACACGTTGGCCAGAGGCTATTCCTCTTAAGAGCATATCTACTACAGATATCGCAGATGCTCTTTGGTTGATATTTTCTCGCTTGGGGTTCCCCAGAGAAATATTGTCAGACCATGGCACTCAACTCATATCTGACACTATGTCACAGGTAATGTCTACCTTACATATTGAACGATCTCTCAGTAGTATCTACCATCCTATGTCTAATGGGTTAGTTGAGCGTCTGAATAGAACGCTCAAGACTTTGCTTGGTAAGATAACTGAAGATCATCCTCAAGATTGGGACAGGGTTTTACCCGCGGCTCTCTTTGCCTATAGAGAAGTCCCTAATGAACACACAGGATTTTCTCCCTTCGAACTTGTCTTTGGCGCGCGTCCACGCGGCCCTATGTCTTTATTACACGATCTCATCACTGCCGATGATATTAGCGATGAAACTCAATCCTCATATGAGTATGTCATTGCTCTTAGACAAAAGATCATTGAGGCATGTAAGCTAGCAACTGCTTCATCAGAAATTGCTAAAGAGAAGGCAAGGCAGTTTGCTAACAAGAATAGATGTCTACGACAACTTTGTCCAGGTGACAAAGCATTCGTCCTACTCCCCAGTAGGGAAAATAGACTTCTTATTGCATGGAAAGGTCCGTATGCAATAGTCTCTCGGATTTCCGATGTTGACTATGTGGTCGATATTGATGGAAAGCATAAAACTTTCCACATAAACATGCTTTCGGAATTTCACGAACGTCCGGACTATTTGCTGCCTATTTTCCAGGCAACGGATGATGCTCCTGCACCTCACGGTCATTATTCATCCCTGTCTGTCATTCAGGATGAGGAAGCTACCTTCTCTGATGTCAACCTTCCCCTTCCAGTGGTTCCATTACATTCCACGGAATCTTGGAAAAACGTTTCTGTTTCTCCTAATCTTTCTGGTGACGAACATCGACAAGTCTCGTCGATGTTACAAACATTTCAGGATGTTCTCACTGACATTCCTGGACACACAGATGTCATAGAACATGACATAATTCTTACCGACAATAATCCAATTAGGGTTAGGCCGTATCCTATTCCTATACACTTTCAGTCGCAAGTGGAAAAGGAATTGGATGAAATGATTCAATTAAATATAATTGAACCATCGACTTCACCATATTCTTCTTCCATGGTTATTGTCCGGAAGAAGGATAAGAACATACGAATTTGCGTTGATTATCGCAAATTGAATCAGGTCACAAAGTTCGACGCTGAACCGATGCCTTTGTTAGAAGATCTACTGATTAGACTTTCTAATTCTAGATTCTTCACTAAACTTGACTTGTCTAAAGGTTATTGGCAAGTGCCTTTAGCAGAGCATGCCAAACCTCTTACTGCTTTTTCTACACCTAGGGGTCTATTTCAATGGAATGTTATGCCTTTTGGTCTCATGAACGCCCCTGCCACTTTCGTTCGCATGATGCGTCGAATTCTGTCACATCGTTCGGATGTCATCGCATACTTAGATGACATCTGTCTCTTCAGTGATACCTGGGAAGATCACTATTTAGGGTTATATGACTTACTGTCCACTCTACGTGAGAATAATTTGACAGCAAAACCTTCTAAAGCTTTTGTTGGTTTTGGTGAAATCTCTTTCCTGGGTCATCGTGTTGGTCATGGTCTCTTGAAGACAGAAGACCACAATACTTCCAAAATACTGAACATCTCTGTTCCTAAAACGAAGAAACAAGTTAGGAGTCTCTTAGGTTTAATTCAATTTTATGGGAGATTTATTCCAAATTTATCTTCGATCATGGCACCTCTCTCAACATTGTTGAAGAAAGGTTCGCCTAATCTGGTCCGTTGGTCTGAAGAATGCCAATCTTCACTAGACCAAATCAAGAATATATTTTCTTCTCCTCCCATCTTAAGATTACCTACTCTTGATAGGACTTTTGTTCTTCGGAGTGATGCTTCATCCACTGGGATTGGAGCAGCACTGATGCAAGAATATGCAAATACTCTGCATCCTGTTATGTACATTTCTAGAAAACTAAATGCGGCAGAGAGGAACTACTCGGTTTTAGACCGTGAGTTGTTAGCGATGGTTTGGTCAATTCTAAAGCTACAAAGATTCCTCCTGGGCGCACATTTCATTCTAGAGACTGATCAGAAAGCTCTTACAGCTATTCAGACTAAGAATTTGAAGAGTTCGAGATCCACTCGATATGCTATAGCTCTTCAACCTTTTCACTTCACGGTACGAGCTATCCGTGGTGCGGATAATGTGATGGCTGACATTTTGTCTAGATGCCCACATGACTCCAACTAATACTTCTGTCCTATATTTCCATATATTACAGAGTCATAACACACCTATATTTCTACAATAGATTAGCACATCTGTACTTACTTTATATGTACACACTATCGTGCTTTGTTGTCATCTTCTTCTGTTCGTTTTTTAAGATGATAGAGGAGGACTGAGTAGTTAATATAAGGGCCGTTAGTTTACTAAACAGCCACAATTATTAATAATGTATTGTACCTTATGAAGCATATTAGTTATTAATTAGCATTATATTGCTTGTACTTTCTCAGAATGTCATTGTTGAGCTGAGGACTTACCTTACTAGTATCAAGCATGACGAGTTCTAGATTGTGTACTTACCCTCGGAATACCAGAGCATATGTCCTGGATCGTCATGTAGTTTAACTTTACTATGTACTTATGTCATTACATGTCAAAGAATGTACTATTTAAATTTTCCTATCAGATTTGTACATCCATTTTTAAAGACAATATTAGAGTATGCTGTTTAATGATGATTATAGTAACTTGCATACGTATATTGTGTTTACATGCTAACGTGATGTGTGTTGGTGACACCTCCCCGATGTGAATATTTTTTGAGACATATTTATTTTTCTGTTGAGGTATATCCTCACCAGACACTCTATAATTAGCCTATGTTTGGCAATTTAATTAATTATCAGCGCATAATTCGTGCGTTTTGAGCCGCTTATCGCATGCTCTTTGATATTTAAAAAAAAAAATATGTTCCACATTTTTTTTTTATCGGGAGGAGGTGGTGATATGTTGCGTGATAAATTCTCGCAACATCATTTTTTTACAATATCTATTTTATAACGCAAGGGCAACAACTGCTTGAAATTTATAGTCACTTTTCTCGGTAAGCATTTGTCTTCTCGCGTTGGTATCGAATGCAGTTAAGTTTTGAGCTGTGGTCATTTTGCGCTGGACTGCGCATGACTTGTCTTGCTTTTTGGTCGATCGGTTTCCGCCCACCACTAGTGGAGTGAGCGATTTGGAATGGCGAAAGAGATGCCTCGTTGAAGAGGGGATCTCCGCTATTTTTTGTTCTGTCAGGGATGTGTAGTCCTCTTATGGATATTTCGTTTATTCGAGATAATACCTCTAGTGTTTCCCACATGTCGGGAGGCGTGATATTTCTGTGTATTTCATGAAAGCAAGGTAAATTGACTTTTTCATTAACTCTATCGATTTTGGGTCGTGAGCGATTTCGATTCATAGCCTGTCTTCGAAAGTCGTCGTCACGAGATGTTTTTTCCCAGCTCACATGTCGCTGCATTGTACTGCATCGGTTGATGCATGTACCAAGGACCATTACTTGCTACTTTGTTAAATGAACTAGGTTTGGAAAACCTTTATTATCTAGAGGATATTTTTGAGGACATTATTTATACTTCGGCAGACGTGTCTGTCTTGCTGAAGTCAAACTAAGGAGAGTGAACTGATCTCATACATCTGGTTATCTCCTGGCTGTTATAGAAAAGGATGGAGTTTTCCACCTGACTACATTTACAGCACTATGAAATATAACATGCATCTGACTCATCATTGTAATGCTGTCTACCGTCTATTGCTGTATTGAATGTTGCTGTGATAATGACTGTTTGATGTGCCTACATATTCGCGTAACCATTTTGTCACTGTGGCGTCCACAATAAATAATGAAGAAAAACGTCAACGGCTGTTACAAGAATCATTGACTTTATACGTCGTGAGTTTACTGACGTCCTATGTGGATTGCCCTGTTATTTTTGTATGAACATTGTTTTGACTGAACACATCTGCACACCACACAAAACCAGACATGCGGATACCATCCATCATCATATGGCATCACGCATCAATATACTGGACCATTTGGTTTATAAATTTTTTTTTAAATGGCAGGCTTAATTCCACAGCACACCTGCGTACGTAGACCCACACTTTGATATAAAGTACCGTACTGAATCATCAGATAATTACCATAAGGCCCACAGACACCCACCAGGAACCCTCAATAGGACATTCAGATAGGAGCCCCTGTCAGCTGCTCAAAAGAACTGCAAGCTCAAACGCCAGGAATCCCACAGTAGGAATCACAACAAGGAAGCTAAAAAAGAACCCATCTCCAGGACAAAAATTAACTCCCATTAGAAAACCACCCCACCAACAGTCAGCAAGACTAGAAAACCAACATAAACACTCAGCAACTGCAGAAAACCACCATAAACTCTCAGCAAGACTAAAAAAACCAGGATGAACATTCAGCAAGACCAGAAAACGACAAGAACACTCAGCAAGACTAGAAAACCACCAAGACACTCTGGAAGACAAGAAAACCAGTGATAACTCATCAAGATCAAAAGCCACTATGAACACTCATCACAACTGGAAAACCACCGTGTACACTCAGCAAGGCCAAAAAACCACCATGAACACTTAGAAAGACTTACATAAAATAAATATGAACACACAGCAATGAAAACTCAGAGACTTAAAAAAACATCCATGAACTTAAAAACCCACCACAGGCACTGAACAAGACCAAAAAAAAAACCACCACAGACACTCAACAACACCTTAAACACCACCACTGACACTCAACAAGTCCTACAACACCACCACAGACACTCAACAAGTCCTACAAAAACCACCACAGACACTCAATAACACCTTAAACACCACCACAGGCACTGAACAAGACCTACAACACCACCACAGACACTCAACAAGACCGACAACACCACCACAGACACTCAACAACACCTTAAACACCACCACAGACACTCAACAAGTCCTACAACACCACCACAGACACTCAACAAGTCCTACAAAAACCACCACAGACACTCAACAACACCTTAAACACCACCACAGACACTCAACAAGTCCTACAAAAATCACCACAGACACTCAATAACACCTTAAACACCACCACAGGCACTGAACAAGACCTACAACACCACCACAGGCACTCAACAAGACCTAAAAAAAAACCACCACAGACATCATCAACAAGACCTAAAAAATACCACCACAGACACTCAACAAGATCTTTAAAAAACCACCATTGACACTCAACAAGACCTAAAAAAACCACCACAGACACTCAACAAGACCTAAAAAACCACCACACTCAATAAGATCTAAAAAAAACCACCACAGACACTCAACAAGTCCTACAAAAACCACCAGACACTCAACAAGTCCTACACAAACCACCACAGACACTCAACAAGACCTAAAAAAACCACCACAGACACTCAACAAGACCTAAAAAACCACCACACTCAATAAGATCTAAAAAAAACCACCACAGACACTCAACAAGTCCTACAAAAACCACCAGACACTCAACAAGTCCTACAAAAACCACCACAGACACTCAAGTCCTGCACAAACCACCACAGACACTCAAAAAGACCTAAAAAAACCACCACAGACACTCAACAAGTCCTACAAAAACCACCACAGACACTCAACAAGTCCTGCACAAACCACCACAGACACTCAAAAAGACCTAAAAAAACCACCACAGACACTCAACAAGTCCTACAAAAACCACCACAGACACTCAACAAGACCTAAAAAAAACCCACCACAGACACTGAGCATCACTAACAACAGCTATGAACACTCAGTAAGAATAGAAAAACTACCAGAAACACAAAACAATCTAAAGGCCTTTTATATTTTGGACATGTACCCTAATATAACCGATTAGGTTGAACGTGACGCACTTCGCCAAAATTTTTTTATTTTTATTTAAACCAGAAACACTAAGCCAGAATCTCCAAAAGAGATCCATCGGGATTGCACTCCTCAACCCCAGTAAAACATCAACCAGGCCCTTTAGCAGGGGTTCTTAACCTTTCTTCTGCCATTGACCCTTTTGATAGTGAAGTCTCTAACGTTTCACTCCCTTATGCCAGTATCTGCTATGCGACTACATTTATAATAATAATAGCCCCTTCAGTCACAACTGACTATGGGAATGTGCCCCTGAGGTGACAGCCCTCAGCTGCTTTTCTCCTGGTTTTCCTTTTGACGTTTTCTTTTCTCTTCTGCTTGTTGTAAAAGCTTCTTTTGCCCAATTTGAGTGCCCAATTTGAGGTGGTGACGTAGGAAGCATCACCACTTGGTGTGATCTGCAGCTTCATCTTCCCAGGTTGCTGTGGTCGCCCAACTGTTCTTTTGCCATCTGCTAATCGTGCGTAGAAGATATCTTTAGGGATGCGACCATCTTCCATGTGGCTGACATGGTCAAGCCAGCGTATTCTATGCTGTCGCAGCAGTGTATATATGCTTTGAAGGCCAGCTCGTGACAACATCCCGACATTTATCACTTTATCCTTCCATGAAATACCGAGGATGTGGAGTAGACACTGTAGATACTAGATGGAAGGTATCTTTCTTGCTTAGCATAGGTTGTCCATGTCTTGCTGCCATATAGAAGTGTGCTGGTGTGTAGGCATTATATACCACAGCTTTGGTCTTCATTGTGAATTTGGAGTTTCCCCAAACATGCGTTGTGAGGCAGGCAAAGGTGGCTGCAGCTTTGCCAATGTGGCTGTCAATTTCTGTGTCCAGAGAGAGTTTGTCATTGATGGTAGACCCCAGGTATGCGAAGTGGTGTACCACTGCCAATATTCATAGTTATCAATAGTGATAACTGGTGCAACATCCATATTCTGACCCAGCACATTTGTTTTCTTCAGACTTATTGTGGGGAATGCTGGAGAGTTACAGAGAAGGAAATGTCGAAACTGTCCTCTTTTCACACAACATGCCTAAGAAATATTCTCCTAATCCTTTAGCCGAATAATATCATCACCAACCAAGATCTGCTTACTCGGAGCAAGCAAGAGGACATGCACACCATCATAGCTGGCAGACGCTAGAGCTGGGTAGGCCATGTCCTCAGATGAGACCCTGATGCCATCACAAGAACAGTTATGCTATGGACCCCTGAAGGAAAATGAAAGAGAGGCCGACCAAAAACAACTTGGCGAAGGACTGTGGAGGCTGAGATGCAAAGAATGAACCAGAGTTGGGGCACTGTACGAAGGATGGCCACCGACCGAGCAAACTGGAATCAATTTGTTGTTGCCCTACAAGACGCCACCAGGCATGATGGCCACTGACTGCTTTGACGGTCGGCGGCTAAGGATCAAAGAAGAAGAGAAGACTTATTGTGAGGCCAAAGTCCTTGCATGCTTGGGTGAAGCGATTCATCAAGCTCTGAAGCTCCTGTTGACTTTGAGTGACAATTGCAGCATCAACGAATAACTAGTCTCTTATAGTGACCTTCTGATTTTTGGTTTTGCCTTCAGCCATGCGAGGTTAAACAGTCAGCCTTCTGACCTAGCGTGAAGGCATATTCCTTCAGTTGCATCTCTGAATGCATGTTTCAAGAGCAAGGCAAAGAATAAAAAAAGAAAATAACTGGTAACTGCTACTTCCTGTGTTGTGCTGACAGCATGGGGTGAAGTTGGAGTATTCCCTCCAGGGCACGAGCTTGGGTAGTTACACGGAGATCAAGCTGTTGCCCATGCAGCATGTTCCCGCTCTCCACGCAGCTGGTAGACTACCTTTACCATTACTTATTTAACATCTACGTAGACAAAATTTTCATATAGGTAGAAGAAATGCTAGGACTAAACATCTATGTGAGAACAACCTTTGTATTGCAGATGATACAATGTAATAAGATGAAGGCATGCAAGAAAACAATAGTGATATGAGCAAACAAGATAAGCATAAATATGGACTGGATATTAATGCTGGGAAAACAGAAGCTATGATTATTAGCAATACAGATGAAAAGCCAACATTAAACATAAGAATCAATCAATACCCTTTAGCTCCCCAAGGAGCATAGGCCTTCAACAAACACAGGCCAAGTCCTCCTGTGACGTGCCGTCAGCTCAAGTTCTTTCCATGTTTTTCCTCATCATTTTACTTCTGTATCTAGTTCTCATCTCCGTGTGTTTTTGGTCTACCTCTGCCTCTCTTTCCCTGGGGATTCCAGAACAAGGACTGCCTTGTAATGCTATCAACAGGTTTCCTCAATGCGTGTCCTATCCATTGCCAGCAACTTCTTATCATCTCTTGTACCATTGGCATTTGTCTGGTTCTTAACAAGAACCAAACAATAAATAGGGAAAAAAATACTAAAGTGAAAAGTTTCTCACATCTTCCAAATAATCCTTTCTCTACATCTCATACATTGGGATAGTTTCCACTCATTTTATGTACTTTCTGTCAAACTTTTGAAATTTATCTAATTAAATCAAAAACAATCCATTAAAAATGAACACAAATTTTGCTTTTCACATATCAAGTTTATTTCACATTTGTGTACTGATCACAGTAAACCAGCACTCATCATAAACAACCCATGAAAATATGTAAATATTTCAAAGTCTTGTACTGATCTATCAATCATACACTGAACTAACATTACTTAAATGTATTCCATGTAAATCTGTATATTCAACATTTTTCACAACAATATTTTAAATAAACAACGGTTTCTATCAGTCTTTACAAATTAGTCGCATCCTCAATAATAAATGAAAATCTATATATCAAATACCGACATTTTAATTTATCAATTAATGAAAATTAATGCCATTTACTGACATTTTGATATATTAATTACTGAAAATTAACATATCAATTACAGACACTTTAATATATCAATGGGGGCTGCGCTAGCGTAGTGGTTACAACACCGCTCTGGCGACTGGGTGATACAGGATCAAACCCGGCCGACGGCATTTGAGGATTTTTCGTTGACCGGGATTTGGACTGGATTAACTCGAGACCTGGCGAGAACATTTGAAGGAGTGTCGTCGACCAGGGACTGGCGGCTCCTGAGCCGACCCAGCTCTAATGGGTACCTCCGAAATCGGAGAGTATTTGCCTGAATGGCGAGGGACACCTGTCTATGTACAAGAAACAAAGGGATACTCACGTAAAATCAATGTCAGGTTAAAATATTAATAATAACCTGAGATTTCGCCTCGAGTATAAGCGGGCGCACGAAAAAAAAATATATATATATATCAATTAATGAACATCGCTATGTCAATTACTGACATTTAATATATCAATTAATGAAAATCCATGTCATTTACTGACATTTTAATATAACAATTACTAAACATTTTGATATATGAATTAATGAAAATGAATATGTCAGTTCATTCACTCCCTACTGAGCACAAAGCCACCCTTGTAGCTGGTCCGCTTGGAGGAAGCCTGCGTCAAAAAAATTATTTGCTCTTGCAGCAGTGACTTCTGTGGCAATTGTTTGTTACACTTTGAGGCTGCCAGCGTCATGCATGACCTCGTCTCTGACTACATACCTGAGGGAGAAATAGTTATATTCTTCCTGTGTCTCCTCACAGACCCCTGACAACCTTCACTGGGCAATATTTTAATTATAATAATAGCCCCTTCAGTCATAACTGACAATTGGAATGCGCCCCAGAGGTGACAGCCCTCAGCTGTTTATTTTCCTGATGTTTCTTTCAATGTTTTCTCCTGCTTGTCATGAGAGGTTCTTTTTGCCTAATATGAGGTGGCACCGTACAGAGCGTCGCCACTTGGTGCGATCGGCAGCTTCATCCTCCCAGGTTGCTGGATTTATGTCCAGTGCCCTCATGTCTCTTTTGCACATCACATCTTTGAACCTCAGCTGCCGTCACCCAAATGTTCTTTTGCCATCTGCCAGTTGTCTGTAGAAGATATCTTTCGGGATACGACCATCTTCCATGCAGTGGACATGGCCAAGCCAGCGTAGTCTGCGCTATTTTAATTACAGACATTTTAATATATCAATTACTCAAGATCAATTTATCAAATGTTCACTTATGAACCAGTATCCCCATCAAAACAATGACGGTAGAAGAATTAAAGCCAAAACCTTAAACTTTCAGCATCTGCAGCACATTTAGAAGACTGAGAAGTTGGAGTCGGTAAACAGAGCGTAATGTTACTAATTACTTAACAGCTGTTTAGCCACAACATTCTTTGTAAAAGGGATAATAAGACATGGAAGGACCTTGTCTGGATGGCACAGGATAGGAAGACTTGTTCTCTACTGGGAAGGGATGATAAAATGCACAAACCACATGTGTTTCAATAACATAATAATACGTAATGATGTATACATAGCAATCTACATCTCTGGCTTGGTCAACATTAAAGCTAGTGTTATTTTGAATGATCAGAGTAAAATTTATACATCTAATTTTCATAACGCAAGCATCAAAAGAAAAAATACAATAAAACAAGTAAAAAACGTGTAATGAAACAATGGTAGGATGAAGTCAAGAAAACTGTACACTGCTTTTTGTTTCGAAACAGCTGCTGGAAAGAGTTAGAAAGCAGGTAAATGCAAAGAGAACACAGTTAATAATACCTGATTACATGAATGGAAATTGAAATTAAAGAAATATAAAATCCTGTTTTATGAAACAAACTGAAATAAATGCAAATAACAAGAACAATATGTTGAAGAAAAAAAATAGCTGAAAAAAAATTTGTTTTTACTCACATTAGTGCGGGAAGGTTTAATGTTCTACTTATGTCAAAAGAATAATAAAAGGACAAAAAATGATAATTTAGATATTATAAACAGATAAGCAAGCTTCACTGATTCAGTTTTACAATAAAACTTTTTTATTTTAATTACTTTTTTAATCAAAATACTTATAATACTGAAAGGCATTAGACCCTGATTTCAATACACTGCTAGGAATAATGATGAGTGTGCCACAAACAGTTGAAATGACAGAGCATAATCAGTAGCCACATTATCCATAACAATCCACTAATTTCTCTCTGGGAGTAAGGCCAAGCGGCTGGTTAAATTTAGCTAAAGTCAAACTGTGCTAGGTAAATTTCATATCTGACGTACGCAAGCAAATTTTTTTTTTTTTTAAAGTTAGACTCTTGGAAGTTACAATTCTAAATGTTTCACACTATCTCAACTGTGAACAAGCCTAAATGAGTTCCTGATAAGACAGACTTCTGAGGATCAGAATAGTTTGTACCATGTTACCCTCTACAACAGAGACTTTCAAATTCATATGTTGGATAATGACAACAGTAAAATATAGAAGTCAAGAAAAAAAGAAACAGAAGAGATTTTTAAAAAAAAAAAAAAAAGCTATATATAATACACTTTTACATTCCATTATCACAAAGAACACATGTATCTACAACATTTAAAATATGTACAACACTCCATAACTTCGGTGAAGTTAAAACCACCTGTGCCAACTACGTATAAAATACATTTTTTTACTCAGGATTTCAATGATCAAATCAAATCAAAACTAGCTTCACATCAAATAAATCTTTTATTCTAGAACAAAAATCTTAACCCATAACTCATTGTTCTATGTTAAAAAAACAGTATTTCAAAGATTTACCCTGAGTACCGTATGTAAAAGGTGTTGAGAGTCACGTTTCTCCATTTTTATGGTCCCTGGTGTTTTGAGTCGGTCTGATATTTATTTTCCCTCCATGCTGCAAGATCAATGTATTGATATATTTCTTCTTCTGTCTCCCTCTTCTTGAGTTAAATTCACCAGTTTTTTTTTACCAGGCTTGCAAATGTGTTTAGTCCTCTGTACAATGGATGGTATGAAAAAAATATATATATACAGTATATAACAAAGGTGAATCGTCTTACGAGGACAAAAGACAAGGAAAATAGCCAACGTTGCAGCCACAAGGCCTTCGTCAGGGAAAGGAAAGAAAGTGAAGGCTAGATAGGACACATGAGAACCTATATAAAAATAAAAGCTGGGTACTTCCCTAAAGGCAGCTTGGTCCTAACACGTAGTCCTCTGTAGTTTAGTGGTTATCAGCCAGACTTCATCAGACCTAAAAGTCTTTTATAGTTGGACATGCACCCTAATATAACTGACTAGGTTGAACAGGACTCGCCTCGCCAAAACAAGGCAAAATTTTATTTAACAAAAGCCACACTTTCCATGTAGAAGACCAAAGTGTATCTCCACCAGAAACAGGACAGTGAGTCACCTTGGAAAGAAGTCAACAGTATGTAGTTACTGCTAAGTAAACTGCAAGATATCAGCTTTCAAGTCAACACTGTGTAGTTATAATGCTTCAGAAAAATGGAATATTATCATCTTGCAAGTTAATAGTGTGTAGTTATACTACTAAGTAAACTGGAGTATATCTTTCCACAACATTTAACGGTAAAAAGTGGAATAACATTTTTTTTTCCCTAATTTTCTTTTCGCTTGATGTGTCCAACAAAATTTGACTGATTTCACCTTATCTTGGTTACTACCTGATTTCATCCATTGTACCTAGTTCTAACTTTGTGTTTTGGCTGTTCAAGAGATGATGATGTCCCTTCCTCGCTGAATTGGCCTTTCCTAACTTGAGCACAAACAGGTACCCATTTGTTGCCGAGTTTGTCACTCTTTTGCAGCCAATGCCAAGCTGAAGAGTTTGCATGGGTTCTGTCGCTTAGCTGTTGAGTGGTGATGTATAGTGTTTGTGATTGTTGAGGAGCCTGAGCAAGTGTGCAGCACATGCTCAATTGTCTTATATGGGTGAGTACAGTTGTGGCAGCTAGGCTCATGTGAGGGGGTTTTATTTGTTAAAGTGCTTGTTGAGTCTAGTGTGCTCTGCTCCACACATCATTGTTTACAGATTTTGTCATTTTTGTTTGGATATTCAAGAGATATACCTCACATTCTTCCAATAAACCACATTTTCCATGCCTTTAATTTCTGATCTGTTTGTATCTTTATTATCCAGGTCTCATATAAATTGAACAAACAGATGAAAATATATGAACAAAAAATAATGAAAATGTTTAAAACAACAAACACAAGAAGTGCGGAATTTAAAAATAAAAATATTTTTTTTAAACTGTTACCTGGCACAGATTATAAGTGTCCACAGGTGTACATGAATTGTTTGCACACTCATACAGTCATGTTCAGACATTTTTTATGAACAATTTTATCTGAACACTTCCTTCCACACATTCAACTTCAGATGTTTTCATAAACAATATACACCATACACAAAGATGCAGACAAATGTCCATAAACATTAATTTTCAATCACAGTCATGTCCATAAGCATAAATTTAATATTTGTTTCAATACAAATACATGCAGACAAGAAAAACAAACACGTGTTCCCATTAATGCAACCAACAAGCTCAAATAAAAAAAATGCATATGATAAAGTTAACAATACATTTTCCTTTAAATCATTATATTTTACTCAGCATGGGCATAAGTATCTACAATCCACTAAGGTCCATAAGGCAATTAAAGAATAAAACCACCTGTCCAACATTTCATTCAAAAATGCTAGTTTCAAATACCAGGTAAGGATTACGATACCAGTTCCCCAATTCATTCAAAGTAATGCTACCATTTCAATAATTCTATCACCAGTTTGACACTTCAGTCATGGCATATCGATATCCATCCAACATTTCATTCATGAAGTATCAATACCTGTTCAACATTTCTGTAAAAATGTTCCAAAACCAGTTTCGCAATTCACTGAAGAAGTAATGCTACCATTTCAATAATTCTATCACCAGTTCTATTACCACCAATTCTTGTATCACCAATTCTATTTTTAGTTTGACATTTAACTCATGGAATATCAATAACCATCCAACATTTCATTCATAAAGTACGAATACCTGTTCAACCTTTCAGTAAAAAAAGTTCTAACACCTGTTAAACACTGCACTGAGGTAGTACCAAAACCAGTTTATCCATTGCAAAGTACCACTACCAGTTCCACACCAGCTTCCCGTCTGACCCCAGCTTAACTCTCTCACTAGCAACCATCTCTAAGGCAGAAGGGAATGCAACATGCTCCGCTGTTTTGATTCGCTCAGCCAGCATGTCTCTTGTGTCGCCTGGATAAACTGGAACACTCTCTTGTGTAATTATGGCCCCAGCATCCACTTCCTCCTGCATGAAGAGATAAATTGTATCATCACATTAACAACTATGTTCGCCCTATCACCTCCTGCATGAAGAGATAAACTGTATCATCACCTTAACAACTATGTTCGCACTATCACCTCCTGCATGGAGAGATAAATTGCATCATCACATTAACAACTATGTTTGCCTTATCACCTACATGAAGAGATAAATTGTATCGTCACATTAACAACTATGTTCACCCTACTACCTCCTGCATATGAGATAAATTGTATCATCACATTAACAACTCTGTTCATCCTATCACCTCCTGCATGAAGAGATAAACTGCATCGTCACATTAACAACTATCTTCTTCTTCTTCCGTCCTTAGCCAATGACCGGCAAAGCAGTCAGTGGCCATTACGCCTAGTGGCGTCTTAAGGGCAACAGCGAATAGATTTTCTTTGCCGTTGTTCCCATCACGCCTAATGGCGTCTTTAGGGCAACGACAAATCAATCCGTTTGTTGTTGTTTCCGTAATCAAAGTGACTGGCAAACGGGTGATCAGCCCGTTGGGAATTAACAACTATGTTCACCCTATAAATCCTGCATGAAGAGACAAATTGCATCATCACATTAACTACTATGTTTACCCCATCACCTCCTGCATGAAGAGATAAATTGCATCATCACATTAACAACTATGTTCGCCCTATCACCTCCTGCGTGAAGAGATAAACTGCATCATCACATTAACAACTATGTTCACCCTATAAATCCTACATGAAGAGATAAATTGCATCATCACATTAACAACTATGTTCGCCCTATCATCTCCTCCATGAAGAGATAAACTGTATCATGACATTAACAACTACGCTCATCCTATCATGAGTTCTAGGGTGCTGCCTGGCAGAAGTCAGACACACGTCTGCATGGAATGGCTATCATCATCATTATTATTGCTCCTGATGGAGCATGGAGCCATCAATGTAGTTGGTCCTCTTACAGGAAAACTGCACCCAGCATTCACATGCTCTTGCTGGTATAAGAAGAAGAAGGGGACTGAGATTAAATTATTGGAGTAAAGTAGCACAAGAAGTGACCCACCCAGCACATAAAGCATTTGTCAAAAACCAACCAAGTGTATGGTACGTCCCCTTAAATAAAGATAGATATCCAACAGGGTGGAGAACTATAGAAGACCTAACGCAGTTCAAAGAACTATCAAACACAATTGAAAATAGTAATAAATACAGAAGCAAAATACCACCCTGGGAACTAAAAACACCAATCATAGACTACTCACTTCCTGAAAAGATCAAACAAAACATAGAAGATAAGGAAGCCAAAATGATAAGTAGAAAGTTCATAGATCAACTAACTAAACAAAGTCTGGCCGTCTACACTGATGGATCCAAGGGTGATAGTGGGCAACTAGGTGCCGGAGTTGTAATACCACAATGGGGAATAAAAAAGAGCTAGTGTAACTGAAGGGGCTTCGATTTTTACCGCAGAGATGGTAGCAATTCTTAAAAGTTTAGAAATAATCGAAGATAACCCACCAGAAGCTGTTACGATATTTACAGACTCACTATCATCACTACAAGCACTAGAACACCCAGGTAAATGTAGCCGGCCAGACATAAAGGAAGAAATTCTAGCAATTAATACATCACTAGGGAACAGAGGATGTAGTGTGAGTTCCAGCACACAGGTATTGCTGGCAACGAGTTGGCAGACCAGAACGCCAAGAATGGAAGAACAAGTAAAAACATTATAAAAGCAAGACCGGGAAGGTCGGAGAACAAGAGCCAAGTGAAGATAACTATAAACGAGGAATGGAAGACAACATGGAAGAAAAGTAGAAAAGGCAGACACGCGTTCAAACTGCTGAAAGAACCAACAAGGACGTGCCAGGTCAGAGAAGAATTAAAGATACCATCGAACAAAAAACTGTGGCGTCTCCGTCTCGGTGCAGCATACTTTATGGTAGAAGAACCACACTGCCAAGAATGTCAGGAAGAGAATGACATAGACCACTACCTGATCCACTGTAAAAACTATGAACAACAAAGGCTTGAATTAAAAACTTACTATAGAAATCACAATATAGACTTAACAGGTGATAAGGTTTTAAGTATAGATGCTCCAAGAGATGCCCAATCAATACTTAAAAGATATATACATAAAACAAAGGAAAACATATAAGGTTAGTACTTCAGGAAAAACATCCAACTAAATAGAAATTAAGCAGCAAGAACTAACAAAGCATTAACAAAAAAACTAACTACTCATAGGACAAGGAAAGACAACAAGGTATTAAAAAAAAGGGGCAACAACTCAAAATGAACAAATACTAATACAAATTAAAACCAAGCGTAAAGGACAATAGTTATCTATAAACAATACAAAAGAGTAAATAAAATTGACAAATACTAATATAAATAAAAATCAGCAACTGCAAAAGACAATAGTTATTTAAACTGAATACAAAATTAGTAAATAAAATGACACTAAATACCCCAATTATAACCAACTTTCAGGTTGAACAGGGTAGACCAAGATGGAACGAGAAGAGGCAATAATGGTCAGATGTTAAGTGCCCGATCTCCACCCATCAACTCATCAAAACAACAACAACAGGAAGAAGTGGTGAATGGTATGTTTTTTTAAAAAAAACAAAGGTAATCCGTCTTATAGAAGGACTGAAATGGTATGACAAAGTCACAAATGTGGAATTGATGACAAGAACCAGACAAGTGCCAGTGGAACAAGAGTTGAGAAGAAGTCGCTGGCAATGGATAGGACACACATTGAGGAAACCTGTTGATAGCATTACAAGGCAGTCCTTGTCTGGAATCCACAGGGAAAGAGAGGCAGAGGTAGACCAAAAAACACATGGAGAAGAGAACTGGAAACAGGTGAAAATGATGAGGAAAACATGGAAAGAACTTGAGCGGATGGCACAGGACAGAAAGACTTGGCATTTGTTTGTCGACGGACTATGCTCCTCGGGGAGCTAAAGGGTATTGATTGATTGAATCCATCTCACTTGGTAGGACAAGTACATTTTCTTTGTTGTCTTAGTAAGATGCTTGACCTATTTGTTAAAAACATTTGCTCGTACAGTGCTGGTTAGTGCAGCAATGACATTGACATGATGACCTTGCCAGCCTCATGCATAACCATATATTAGTCACCTTGTACGACATGCCACAGGAAGCAGTAGTCATATTGTTTCTTGATCTCATCAAAGATGTCTGGGAACTACATGACATCTAGGTCACTGCAATCTGATCCTGCTAGCCAAGTTCAGTTTGAACAACATTTCATTCACCGTACAGGGGTGTCTCAAACCAGGCAATCTCTACACCCTACATTCCTTTGTCTGAGGTGACCTTTTCCACTCCTATTCTATTCTCCAGTGTGACTACCCCCCCCCCCTTTTTTTTTTAAAACTTATTACTATAATTTTCATTGTTCCCTCCTTTTACTCATTCTGTCTTCTCTACCTCTCATAACCACTTCTATCTCCATTACTCATTATTATAATATTTGGCTTGTTTCTTGTTCGTTTCTCTTCTTAGATTCTATTTACACCGGAAGTAGCCAGCATTTCATGTTTTTGTGGCGCTCTCTGTTTTCGGCGGTCATTCTAGGTCTTAGCCCCTTTAATGGGTAATACAAATTTATTATTTACATTCTTATGTGTCCTACTTAGCATTCACTCACTTTCCTTTCCCTGACAAAGGCCTTGTGGCCACAACGTTGGCTATTTTCTTAATCTTTTGTCCTAGTAAGGTAAATCACTTTTTTAGATTTTTTTTGTCATTTCCATCCACGGTAATCCACGTTTTACTGAAGTTCCCTTCATCTTCCTCAACCTATCAAAAGTTACCCAAAGTAGCCCAAAACAGTAGGATTGCCCAAACTGTGATTAAAAAAATAGCCCAAAGAAAATTTTGATTTTCAGAATATTTCGATTTTCAGATAAAAGTGCATAGACATGTAATATCAGTTTTTGAAATGAGTATACATATTTTGAGCACTTCAAGCAATCAATCATTGGGTTGGTATCAGAATTTGTTCGTGGTTTTTTTTTTTTTTTTTCCTTTACCATTCCATTCAAATGCTGAAAGACCATTTTTTGCGCCAGTAGAATACTATTTAATTTATATTGCCATTTAAACTGATGTTTTTATTGACTACCCTTTGGCTCCTTGTGGAGCATAGGCCTTCAACAAATACATGTCCTGTGCCATCTGCTAAAGTCTTTCAACACCTTTTTTATAGGTTTTTAAGGTCTCCATTTCTCTTACCCTAGGGTTGTGCAAGCATGAAGGCATATCTAGAGTCATCCTTATATGACCACGAGCTAAGCAAAAGGCTATAGTATACAGATGTGGAAGTGAACCTCTGTCTGTGAGGCTAATTACACCCTCATTGACACTTGAAATCATCCACACACTTCCAGGGATTTCCCCTCCCTGTGCTGAAGCATGTTGAGAACCCAGCATTGCACACTAAGCTTGAAGGAGTCACTTGAGCACCAAGACATAACTCTGGCTTTTACCTGGTTGCCTGCATCCAGGAGGATCTCATTAAGGACCCCTAGATAGGAGGGGGAGTTGAGAAGTGGCTCTGTGTAGGATGTGGCAATTCCTTGGAAGAGCCCAGAGCACAGTATTTTAGCTCTGCATATTTGGAGAGCCCCCTTGGATGGTGGGTAATGCACAGTATGCCACGTTCTTCTCCCTCCTAGCTTGGGACCAGATGTGATGATAGTTTAAATGCAAGCCAAGCTGGAGAAATTAGAGCTTATGACTTCAACTCATCACATTTTGGAATATAAGAAAAGCCACAGGAAGTGCCTAAATCTACAGTGTAGATAATACCAAGGAGTCTTCAACTTGGTATTGAATGCAAAAGAGCAAGCTCAGCAGCCCTAGACAGATAGCAACAATCCTGGGGTTGTCATATGCCATCTGTTAAAGTTCTTTCCATTTCTTATTAATCCTCAATTTTCTTTGTTAAGTCTGTGTCTAGTTCTCTTCTCAATCTGTGTCTGGGTTGTCCCTCTATTTCTTTTACTAGAGGGATTTCAGAATGAAAACTGCCTTGTAATATGATCAAATGGTATCCTTAGTGTGTATCCTATCTAACGTCATCTTTTTCTAATCTCTTGTTCCACTTGTGACTGCCTGGCTCTTCTCAACAGCTCCATTTTAATCCTATTCTGTACAACCATCCACATGTCTGGTTCTTTCTATCATTTCACACTGGTGATCTCGTCACACAATTGTAATCCTATTCGGTACAACCATCCAAGCGTCTGGTTCTTTCCATTAGTTCCACATTAGCGATCTTGTCACACCATTTTAATCCTATTCTGTACAACCCTCCATGTGTGGTTCTTTCCATCAGCTCCACACTGGTGATCTCATCATACCATTTTAATCCTATTCTGTACAACCATCCACGTGTCTGGTCCTTTCCATTAGTTCCACATTGGTGATCTCGTCACACAATTTTAATCCTATTCTGTACCACCATCCATGTGTCTGGTTCTTTCCATTAGTTCCACACTGGTGATCTCATCACACCATTTTAATCCTATTCTGTACAACCATCCACGTGTCTGGTCCTTTCCATTAGTTCCACATTGGTGATCTCGTCATAACATTTTAATCCTATTATGTACAATCATCCACGTGTCTGGTTCTTTCCATTAGTTCCACAATGATGATCTCATCACACCATTTTAATCCTATTCTGTACAATCATCCACGTATCTGGTCCTTTCCATTAGTTACACAATGGTGACCTCGTC
This sequence comes from Oreohelix idahoensis, assembly GCA_024509875.1. Lineage (NCBI taxonomy): Eukaryota > Metazoa > Mollusca > Gastropoda > Stylommatophora > Oreohelicidae > Oreohelix > Oreohelix idahoensis. Next base: position 1,056,744 of record JAMPIV010004998.1, read on the forward strand.
ACACCATTTTAATCCTATTCTGTACAACCATCCATGTGTCTGGTTCTTTCCATTAGTTCCACACTGGTGATCTCGTCACACCATTTTAATCCTATTATGTACAATCATCCACATGTCTGGTTCTTTCCGTTAGTTCCACACTGGTGATCTCATCACACCATTTTAATCCTATTATGTACAATCATCCACTGTCTGGTTCTTTCCATTAGTTCCACACTGGTGATCTCATCACACCATTTTAATCCTATTACATGTATGTACAATCATCCACGTGTCTGGTTCTTTCCATTAGTTCCACAATGATGATCTCATCACACCATTTTAATCCTATTACATGTATGTACAATCATCCACGTGTCTGGTTCTTTCCATTAGTTCCACAATGATGATCTCATCACACCATTTTAATCCTATTATGTACAACCATCCACTTGTCTGGTTCTTTCCATTAGTTCCACACTGGTGATCTCATCACACCATTTTAATCCTATTATGTACAATCATCCACGTGTCTGGTTCTTTCCATTAGTTCCACACTGGTGATCTCATCACACCATTTTAATCCGATTCTGTACAACCATCCATTTATTCAGTTCTTTTCATCAGTTCCACACTGGTGACCTTGTAAGCCATTTTAATCCTGCTATTCTACAAGAGCAATTATTTATGAAAGCCTGTAAATTCCTGGTTGACATGATTGTTGTTCTCCATGTTTCAACCCCATAAAATAGGGAAAAACAGACAGTGAGCTAAAATAAAAATACATAAGGTAAAAGGAACTTTCATCACTTTGGGAAATATAGGATAATCAGAAGAAATCAAGTAAAATTGAAAAAATAAGAATTTAACTCAGATATCAGAATACTTGAACTGCATGGCTCTGAAGAATGATAATAACAAAAACGACACCCAAGAAATTATATACCTAAATAAATCAGCTCTTAAATCTGGCACCACTGGACACAAATGCAATTTTAAAAATGATGATTCAAAAGACTTACAGCAACAAAGTGAATGGTACATCCAGAGACTCGAACCCCAGCCTCCAACGCTAGCTTCTGAGCATGAGCTCCCTTAAAAGATGGAAGCAAGGATGGATGAATATTCAACATCCGACCTGTCCATCTTTTCACAAACTCTCCTGAAAGAAAACAGACAACTAAATGTGAAATGTATTTTCTTCATCAGAATCAGTCACGGCATTATTTTGTTTACTAGAACAGCAATTTCTTTTGCTAATTTTTTTCCCCCTACAACCGGCAGGGAAAATAATTACAAAAATATGCGCACAATTCAGCAGTAAGTATAAATGTAAATATTAGTCCACCAAGTATGAACCTTGATTTTTCAATATCTTGTTCATATTTTTCTCTACAGGGAGCGGAGTTCTTGTTCTTTCTCTAATGACTCAGATTTACAGACAGTAGATTACACTAACAAGTAATCATCACTAACTGCTGTGCTAAATGGTGATGCAATAATGCCACTCCATTTTCTACAGTCTCTATCATCTTCAATTATTCCGTTCTACTTGAGATAATTATCCCCATTTTTCTTCCCTGCTCCCCTTTTTTACCCCATCCAGCTTTACCCGCTTGTTACCAGACTATCTAATTGTCTATTGTCATATTTCCAAAAATACTTTGATAGTGTGTACCCTGTCTTGGTGATTAAATACACCTTTATACTATTTCTGCGAGGGTTTTGTTGCTCTACTTGTCTAGCCACCTATAACACACAATGTATCCTTCGTAAAAACTACATCTTGTGTGTTATGTTTAAATATCATAACATGGATTGCAAACGATTACTTCCTGGTTTATTGTTTAAGGAAGGTTGTCATTGGTTTCAGGAAGTGACGTCTTGATTTTTGCAAAAATGTGCAGCAGACATGAGTTTTGATTTGGGACAGACTAGCGTCTCTAACCGGGAGTCTGCTTGTGACATGTGCTAGTAAAAGCTACGATGTCGTACCATATTCAATGTGGAGTATTGTGTCATTAAACGTATGAACTGTGCCAAGAAGTTAGGCCTTGTTAACTGAGTACCTGTGGTGCGGGCCAGGGAGTTTTGGAGGGACTGGCCATATTAAATATATATTATAATTCCTCAAATGGAATATACAAGGAGAACCCTGGAGGGTACTCAGCAGGCCACTGTAGATTAAGGAGTGTCAAGCATTAAGTCTAATGCACTCTTACCACAGGACGTCGGAAGGACTGTTCCTGAAGAAATAATAATAATATTCATAAATTTACCCGTACCACTGTGTTGCTCTAATTGTGTTTCCAGCAATTTGTTTGTTGCCCCAAGTAGTTCCTATGGGACTTTGATGAGACAAATAAAGAACAGGACCACTGATCCCTCAGGCATGTCATACAAGGTGACTAGTAGAATGTGTGCATACGGCTGGCAACCTCATCATGTAAAAAAGTAACTGCTATAGAAACCATTGCTGTGAGAGTATGTGAATGTTTGGTACATGCTTCCTGTTAGGAGGGACCAGCTGTAGTGGTGGCTCCATAAGAAGCAAAAAAGAAAATGATGACAGCATACATAATATGCCTCAATGGGCGTGTAACGGGTTCCTTTACCTTTTTTTCTTTATTTGTTACCCAAATCTGATATGCATAAACCAATGAAGGCTCTATCAATCAATCAATACCCTTTAGCTTCTTAAGGAACATAAGCTTTCAATAAACACATGCCAAGTGCACATATCGTGTGCCATCAGCTCAAGGTCATTCCGTATCTTTGTCCTTAATGAAGGCTCTATACAGCACTATACAACGCTCATCCTCACAAACCATGACTGCTGAAACCTGACTGGCCTATAGATTACACACGTGGTCTCCCCTTGTCTCACAACGGCAAAAAAAATTGAACGCCTGCAAATGTTAATACCTGTCAGAATCCTCATGAACCCAGCCAAGCAAACTAACTCTATCCCATGCTGCACCAGAACTTCGTGGACTGCTTCATCAAATTCAGACCTGGACTTGTAATCCTTGTGATCAATCACCTGATAAATAGTAAAATAAAGGGTGTCCCAGAAGTCTTAGTGCAGTTTTAAGCTTTAACAACTTCAGAAGTATAAAAACTACAAATTTTCAAAAAACATCATTAGAAAGTTTAATTATTTAAATTTCTTTTACCCTTATTTAGTTTTGCAAATTTTGAGTAATAAATTTTTAGATGGCACACGTTGAAGAAAAAGTCACATACACTCCCTGGTTAGCTGAACTCAAGTCCACAACAGCAGTAAGAAGAAAATGTGTTTCCCAATATAAGGAGGCTCCCCATAGAAATTTAAAATTGCTTTTTGAAACGTTCAATTAAGCAGATGCAAAACACACTGATTTTTTGGGACTCTGTTCAAATGTCCTCTTAATTTCATCCGTCGTCTCTTCGCTTGCTCTGCGTCTCCTGGATTTAGGCTCGTCATGAATTGAGCCAGTTTCCTTGAATTTTTTCATCCAGTAGTTAGTTAAATTTCTATGGGCAGCCTCACCGTGGAGAACAATCTTACCACAGTTTTAATTCCTGCCTTCTTTGCTCTGGCCAGTCCTGCCACATTTGCAACATTAGATATTACCAAAACAATTTCTGCAGCAGAGTGCTTGGATTTGTCTTGTGTGTGGTCTATCAGAGCTTGAAGGTTTGTCCCTGAAGATTAGGAAAAAAAAATCATAATTTTTAATTACCTAATGGCATAATGTTTGTTTTGTCATATAAGGTGACTAATATGATGTTGTGCATGTAGTTGGAGTTGGCCACCTCATCATGTACAACAAATTGTTATATAAACCACCACTGCCAGAGAATGAGACTGTTTGCTGGTAGCTTCCTGGGATGGGACAAGCTGTAGTAGTGGTTCCATGCTCCGAAAGGAGAGCAAAGAAAAATGATGATAATGTTAGTTTTCTGAATGAACGGTGATACTAGTTCTTGCCCTTTGTTTTACAGTTTGATATGGAGCACAGCCCTTCTCTAAGCCATACTGTCCTTGACAATAGCTACGCCCTTCTCTAAGCCGTACCGTTCATAACAATCTACTTCGGTTCTGAACGTCAGTTCTTGGCCCTTCTTGTTTCTTCTATTAGTTCTCTTTTTCTCCATGTGTTTTGGAGTGTCTTCCTTCCATTTCTTCTACCTCCAGTGCTCAGCTAATCTTGCAAACCAGACTTGCCCCATACCAGATGAAAATAAATGCACAAGAAAGAAACACTGACAGGAAGGCATAGTTATTGTTGAACAGAATTGACATCATTGCACTCCGGGCAAACTCATAGGTGCTCAGTCTCCCTCAGTATATGTCGAAGAGTGTGAATGCTAACTGTTCCTGTAGCTCGATGGCCGTATACACGATGGATGCATCCTCTCATACGTCCATCTCTACTAGCTTTATGTTTGATGCCAACTTCCAACAATCTTAACCTTGATGATTCATCTATTGCAGTGTCATTCTCTAACAGGCAATCATTAATTGTTCTCAGTAACTCTCCCTTATCCATATCGTGTCCCCACTGAGGGTGCTCTTGATGCTTGTCTGTCAGCTCTTTCATTACCGCAGACTCCTGCATGACCAGAACAGTAGATCCCCACCTCCTGCAGACTCAAAGCTTCTATGAATGTTTTCCATTCATGCCATAACCAACCATTCTGAACTTTTTGAAGCATGGACTGAGAAACAGCTGCTGTAGCAATTGACCTAGAGGATGCTTATGACAGTGTGAACTTTGCAACATTAATGAACTGTATAATGGCTTGCGATGTTAACACTTGGCTAACAAGATGCATAGCAGATGCCTTAATGGGACACGACAGGAGGTGTTTAAATGGTGCGAGGAAACTGGCTCTAAAGTCAATCCCAACAAGGCCTGCGTGATGTGCTCCTTGAACAACTCCGTTGTGAAAACAGACTTTCCAGATATTACTCTCAATGGACAGAAAATTGAAAGGCATGAAAAGCTGAAATACCTTGCAGTTACATGCGATCGCGGGCTATCGTATGAGTACCATGTTGAGCACATCATACAGAAATGCAGGAGAGGTCTGGCAGCCCTGAAAATAATGGCCGTGGCGCGTCTGTAGCAGAGATTACTATATCTTCAGGAAGGCACATGAATTCAATAATCTAGAAAAATATCAAATCTGATCTCAAACTAACATTCCTTGTTCCTAGCCTAGAGGAACCAGTCAATGGAATTACTCATCTTTTTTTCGAAGAATAAAAAAAACACCATAATTTTCCTTAAAAAAAAAAACTAAAAAAAACCAAACTTCTGAGACTTTCTATAAGCATTATTAATAATCCCAATCATTTTTGCTAGTTCAGTGAGAAGGCCTAAATGTGTCTTGAGCCAGTGAAAGAAGTGATCAGTTATAACGGACAATGAAAATGTTTTAAGGGCATCCACAGCAGTGAAAAATCGATTAATAAAATAATCTTAAAAGTAAAAATTGATATTTTTTTTTGCGCGGGGGTCGATGTGAATTGTTAAAGAGTTATTATTCATAGAGGGTCAGATGGATGTTTAAAGTTCTCATATGTACGCCTGGGATTTTCAGACGTGCATCTGAGCGCAGCAATTATATTTTTTGAGATGTTAATTGTGAACGATCGGGCACCAGTATTAAACTAGGGATAGCGTGGTGAGAGGCTAGAGAATCAACGTCCGAGGAGGGGATTGAGAGATTCATTGTCCTGAGCAGACGTTATTTCTTCCGTGGTCTCATCCCAAGTCTAGGGGAGACACGGCCATGAAGTTGATAATGCTCATCAAAGATATGATGATTGATAAAGTAAGATTATTATTCCATGCATATAACGATACAGGCTGCTATCCCAGCTGATAAAGGCTGATATTCATTCAGTCTGTTTACTTAATGTTTGTTCATGTTATTCACGTGTTATTCACCACTGCAGAGGTAACAGTTCCTTCATTGCATATGCTATATAGGCTAATTATCCATGTGTGTACTGCTGTGCTGTTACCGTGTATGATATGTGAAGGGTGTGTAGAAACAGTCACTCACACCACGATAGCTCACGTACGAGTCATGGAGGGTTAAACGCCTTGTGACAGTTAATGAACAGTTTAATTACACCACAACACGGTCACGATAACGTAGACGAAGTACAGCAGGTTACACAGGTTATAATAGCATACCAAAAAAAGGATCCACATCATATAATAATAATAATCCATCAAGAAAGACTACTGGCAAACGCAGTACCAATAGTTATAGGCCTCAAATATATTATGCCTCAGCGTTACATAATCCATCCAAGAAGACTGCTGACAATCGCAGTACTAATAATTATAGGCCTCAAATATATTATGCCTCAGCGTTACATAATCCATCCAGAAGACTGCTGACAATCGCAGTACTATTAATTATAGGCCTCAAATATATTATGCCTCAGCGTTACATAATCCATCCAGAAGACTGCTGATCTTCGCAGTACTACCAAATAATAGGCCTCCAATATATGACGTCTCAAAGCACTATTTACTTCATCCATAAGACTGCTGACAATCGCAGTACTAATAATTATAGGCCTCCAATATATGACGTCTCAAAGGACTGTTTACCTCATCCATAAGACTGCTGACAATCACAGTGCTAATAATTATAGGCCTCCAATATATGACGTCTCAAAGCACTGGCCTGTATACTCCAAGGCCTAAGGAACATCTTAAAGAAAGTACATTTCATCTAAACACTGGCCTGTATACTCCAAGGCCTAAGGAACATCTCCTTAAATAAAGTACATCTTATCTAAACACTGGCTTGTATACTCCAAGGCCTAAGGAACATCTCCTTAAAGAAAGTACATCTTATCTGCAGATAACCACACATAATTCATCAGCAAAAATGCCTGTACACTGGTACACATCGAAAAAACACTTCACATCTCCTCAGTGCACTTGCTCGGCACACACTAACTCCAAAAATCATTCTCACCCAGAACACCCCAGCTAAACACATCCGTGGGGCTAACACACTGAGAACTCTCGCTCACAGCTCAGAAATAGCTTAGAAAATTTATCTCACGTGGAACTCAGTCACCGTGAGAAGCGTGCTGAATCTTGAAGATTTGCTTACAATATGCTCATACATTTTTTAAATAAATTAACAGCTAGACAAAAGCTGTTCAAGTGGGATAACCACTATAATCTCTTACTCATCCCGGACTTATAACGATTAATGAACTTGCTTAGATTTGGACCTAACAGTTTACACCACACCCGGGGAAAAAAATGATATCATTTTTTTGAAAAGATTACTCAGCCAAAAAATAAGTGGGTGATTAAGTTCTAATCAGGAAAATTAATCAACCTGTTAAGTCCAAATACCATATATCGTCCAAAAAATATCAGCATTATGAGTAAAGCAGAAAACAAAGCATACAAAATAATCAGCTAAGTCTACAGAGATAATCTGCTTTCAATCAAAGAATTAACCTAACAATATACAGGATGCAAGTATCAGTATTCTTCTTCTTCTTCTTTGATCCATAACCGCCAACCGTCAAAGCAGTCAGCGGCCATCACGCCTGGTGGCGTCTTGTAGGGCAGCAACAAATTGATTCCACTTTGCTCGGTCGGCAGCCATCCTTCGTACAGTGCCCCAACTGTGGTTCATTCTTTGCATCTCAGCTTCCACAGTTCTCCGCCAAGTTGTTTTTGGTCGGCCTCTCTTTTGCTTTCCCTCGGGGGTCCATAGCATAGCTGTTCTTGTGATGGTATCAGGGTCCCTTCTGAGAACATGGCCAACCCAACTCCAGCGTCTGCCAGCTATGATGGTGTGCATGTCCTCCTGGTTACTCCGAATAAGTAGTTCTTGGTTGCTGATGGTGTTTGGCCAAAATATTCGGAGAATTTTCCTTAGGCAGATTGTGTGGAAAGAGGACAGTTTAGACATTTCCTTCTCTGTTACTCTCCAACATTCCGCACCATAGAGAAGCACAGAAAGTACACAGCTCTCATACAGTCTTAATTTGGTGTTTGTGCTGTACTGGGAAGACTTCCAAATGTTGTTGAAAACAGCGAAGGCTGTTCTCGCTTTATTCATTCTGTTGTTAATGTCCTTGCTTGTTCCGCCGTCAGGTGTTACTATGCTTCCTAGGTAAGTAAATGTGTCTGTCTGTTCTAACTTCTGGTTCCTTACTGTTACTGGCAAGTATCAGTATAGTAGGATGAAAAAGAATACAAATAGTATCAAGTGACATATAAATGCACCATGAAAGTATAACCAACATATGAACCGCTACCGAAAAGTCAGTAGAAGAAATAGAATAAAATGAAGAATAATCAGGAACGACAGAAGAAAACAAAGATATGTCTGTAGAGAACGATGGATTGATACATCGTAATAACCATTTGATCAAAAACGTATTATATAAATACATATAATCATGACAAGAAAGTATAGGACACAAAGACAATGTATGTGTATATATAACAACCACAAAAGAAAGCTATAGATAAACGAAGCATAATCTAACTTTAACCCCATTATACAACTTATTTATAAGTAACAATCAACCATCAGACATCATACACAAAAAATAATACCGTTATCAATAAACTCCAACTAACGCACCATCAAGCGTTAAGTAAAGAAAACACACATGATTACCCCCTCTAGCGCACAGTTAAGCGCAGGGTACCGAAAAAATTTTACATTCTTAGAAAACATTTTCCAAAAAGTAAACTCAAAAATATTTCATAACGCTAAGTTAAATAAAAATGGTATTTTAAATTTTTTTTTTTTTTTTAGCTTTACCTTATATTAATATACCAACAATGTAATTAGCTTAACAAAAATGTATAACATCCAAAAATTCTTATACTTAAGCAGACACAAAATCAAAACAATCTGCTGGGAAAATAATGCATGTCTAAATTGCAAGAAGAAAAAAAAATCAAATTATTTTAAATTCACAAGTATTATTCTCTCGAAAAAAACTCAGAAACCCATGTTTCAGAATATATTCTCAACTTCCAATACAAAATTAACTCTGATATAATCAAACTACGTCTCCAAAATTATTTTTCACAATATAATGGTTACTACATAATGTCTTAGAATGTGCTAATACATAAACTAAACATAACATCCAAACATAAGAAAGAATTTTAAATTTAGTAAGTACAGAGACTCTCTGAAGACGACTATTGTACAATGCCTAGCTAATGAGGTTGTGCATAGGGCTGGCAAACTCATCATGCATATAAAACAGTCCTAATAATCACCGCTGCTAAAAGACATCAATGTTTGATGTATCAGCTCTCGTAGCTCGAAGCTCACAACGGAGGATAAAGGTCAATCATGAATTGACTAAATGGGCATAGTCTTATGACTAGCGTGCATGAATACCATAGTCCACTGCTTTCATCAAAAAGTTACAGAGACAAGTCACTCGCAACTGATATCTTACACCTCATCGCAATCACAATACATACAATATTCGTTATAACACAATAGTGTAAGAATAGTATGAAAATAACTTGGTGCATTATCAAAACATCGTCGTACAAAAAATAAATATGTGCATAAAATAGTGCATAACAAATGAGCTTACGCATTATCTAATAGCAGTTATATGGTATCTTAACTCAATTCTATATAATATCCTATATTTATTCAATACAATAATATCTATATCCTAAACAAGTTAAACAGGCAATAATTCCAGCCATGTTGAATAGTCTCATAAACTTGGAAAGATAACCGCATACAATTCAGAGTCAACTTGCTGTCCGGCTTTACTTGGTCAACCACATGGATACAAGGTGGCATACCTTATACTCTCTGCTAATGTAACACCGGAGCATTGACTTTTATTGCAAATCCGTCGCTGTGAAAATATACAAATGAAAAAATTATATCTTAATTCACAGTCCGATTTAACGATGTAAAACGGAAATTAACGTTACATTTACCTAAAACTGTGGCTTGTATGAACCTGTGGCCCTTTTACCGATCAACAAGCCTTCCCCTTGACACGTGTAAACACCACAGGAGGCTTAAGGGGCAGAAAATGATCGTAGCTCAAGGTCGTTGCTATTGGATGCTGAAAAAAAATTTCTACCCTCATGACGGCGAGATACTCTCTCAAAACCACAAGCAGAACAAGCAGTTGAATTAGAGACACTATTTCTATTATTATTACCTTGTTTATCAATAACTTTAGGCCTTTGTTGAGAAAAGTTAACATAGTTGCCATTATTATTTCTCTTTGGATAAAAATATCTGCCAGATTGTTTTTGTTGTCTTCTAGAACTATTATCGTAGGATTGATAATCTTCCATGAAATCATTTCTACCATAATTTTGAAAATCTTCAGAACCAAAATATTTAGATCTGTTAAACTATCTCTGGTTTCTTGGAGAAGACAGATTACAATTTGCTGATCTCCCTTGGTAATGTTTAAAATCTCTCCTGTCAAGATTGTTTTTCTTCTTTTCTGTGGCAGCATGCTTAACCTCTGAATCAGTAATATGAATAATAAAATCCTTATGGCTACTAACATATTGAGTATTACTTTGGGCACCAGTCCTACTAGTCTCGTCCCTTATTATGTTTTTATGAGGCTTTCCCACTTCAGATACAAGGTTAGTTTTTTTAACTTTGACATGAAATTTATCCTTGTCTTTACTGTGATGTACAGAATCAAGTATCACAGTAGAATTAACCCTGTTGGCCTGTCTCCAGGAATTATTAATATTACCAGCATAGTCACTAGTACGTGGAAAATTATATTGGCCACGCAAGGATTTTCGCTCACCATGTTTGATGTTAATATTGGCATCGAGTGTCTGTTGCTGACTCGACGCTTTTATGACGTGTTGATAATCAACCTTCTGTTCAACATTATCAATATTGACCGTAGACAATATTTTGTTGGACAAAACCATATCTATCAAACCGTCCACTCTTCTCCTTAATTCCGTGATTTCAATATTCTTAAGTGAAATCTCTTCACTTTGTTTCTGAAATACGTCATCAAATGTCATAACTCTACATCTCTCCTCCGTCAGTGATTTCTCAATTTTAGCCAATTTATTTTCCTCCATTATTAACTCTTCCAATCTCTTCTTCTCTTCTTTTTGTGCTAAATTGGCTGCTGAAGCTGGTGCAACTCTATCGGCAACAGCAGCAAACTTTAATGGGTCCTTTAAGAACTCCTTGGTCCTTTCTGCTTCCTTGAATGTGTAGTCCGTTTCAACAGCAATAGCCAACAGGCGTTTGAACCCGTTGATCAATGAATGTGGGGCAGAGGAGGCTGTTGGGTAGCCACTACACTTTTCCCTATTTGTTGTTAACTGTGTTAACTCCATATGAAGCGTCTCGGTCTTACTCTTCTGGCCATTCCCAATCTCATTAACCTTCTCGGGAGATGCCAAATACTTTTCTCTAAGCCGACGACCGAAAATCGCATTGTCATCCAATAAATCACAACGTGTTTCCTTACATAAGTTTTCAAATTTTTTTGCCTGAATTCTCAATTTCTCATGTATCTCATTCTTTTCTTTCAGTTGGCAACTGAGAATCTCATTATCATCTAACACATTATGAAGCATTTCTATGTAAATCTTCTCACGAACATTGCTCTCAACCTTCAACTTGTCATTCCTCTCTTTCTGTTCTTGAAGTTTCTGCGTGAGATGAATAGTTTCGCCTTGCTTATCTCGCAAATTAACTTCCAAGTATTTAATCCTGCACAATGCCAAATTTAATGCTTCTTGCCCTCTTTCAAGATCCAAGTTTGATTTATATAAATCAGTTTCAAGTTTAGTAACTGTTGCCTGTAATTTACTCTCTTTAGCAAAACCTTCTAAAATCTTCTCCCTTTCCTGTAGCGCACTATGTTTAATTTCTTCCATCTGCTTCTCATCCTTTAATTTCTCTTTCTGGTCATCATGAACGTCCTTGAAAATTATCTTCTTTATATTTCTCACAATGTGTTCGTGTTTAATATCAATATAATGATTCAAAAACACACGAAGATAATTCAGTAAATCTGCTAAATCATCAGACATTACCAAATGAGGAATGGACTGAAAATTATTTTGAGCAAAACCTCTTAGAAAAAATGACGCATTAGCCTCAAATCGATCCATTACATGTTCTTCGAGTTCTGGGATTTGCAAACTCTCATTATACTTCCCATCCTCAAATAAATATACCAATATAGGCAACATATTATCCGGATCCATATCAGAATCCATATCAGGATCCATAGTGGTTCACTCACTAAGTCCACTATATATATTCACCACTTATAATTACTACAAGTTTATGTCCCTAGAAATTCAGAAAATTACCTTTTCAGCTCACAAAGCTAAATATCCTTTCAAGCAATTGCAAATATAAATTAATCACTGTATATCACAATAGCATAAGTTCCTGTGCATAGGATCTTTGTACCATATACATCAATATGAGGGATAAATTTATATCAATATTATGTCACATAGCCATTAAAGCCTTATGCACCAAAGTCTTACAATAAGTTACCAACAACTAACATATTATATAAACAATATGAGTCACGGTTACAAAGACAAGGTACTACAGAACAAACGATAACGTTCGCAGAGGTCAACTGAACAATAATGCCGAACTGAAGCAAAAATTTTTACAAAGCATGTAATGATAACCGCGAATAATGACAAGGCAATAAACAACACCGTATATAAACGAAAATGTGTATAAAAACTAAAAGATAGGAAATAGAGAAAAACACTCACAAACAAATTAATCAATAAACTAAAAAACAGAGAAAAATACTATGAGAACAACGAAACGTTACGTCACACCTACACACTTACTTGTCCCAAGAGACAACTATAGTGCGTTTCAAAAAGGTCGGTCGACGATTGACTTCAAATATCTCCATATTCCTTGCACTGATAAACATGATTTTTTGCACGTGGTCTTATATTTTCAATGTCCCAAAGGTTTTATAAAATTAAATGTTGTAGGTAGTGTGCTTTTCTTGCAACGGCTAATTCCTTTGATCTTTTTTAACGAAGTAATTATTTTGTCCTGGAAGAAAATAATTTACCGTAAATGAAGGAAGTTGCGTATTTTCGGTATAGGCGTCTATACAATTCGAATGTTAGAGGGGTTTGTTAACTAATTACTAAAAAGTGAATAGATGCATGAAGAGGTGAAAGTACTGTGTATGTTAAGTATAGTAGTGAAATCGCGGAGATAAAAAGGAAATGAATTGGTTTACATATACACATAGATGGAGGAGAAAACATATAAAACATATAAGGTATTTACACACTTATTCCGAGTCAGACGAGTCTAACATTTTTTCAGTTTTCTTAGTGTCACAGTTTCTTTGGAATTAAACATTCTACAAATCTCTCTTCTAATCACACCCCTGTCAAAACTATTTACTACTTCCTTTCTTCCTTGCGTCCTGGTATTGATTGAACTGAGAATTCCATTAGATTTGAGTATGCAGTGTAAGGAACGTGACTTTCATACCCATTGTATTACAGACCTAGAATACCGCAAGATACGCCTATGCACGGTAATACACAATCAGTAGAACGGTAACTGAACACACCGGAAGGATCAATGTAAGGTGCAAAACAGTGCAGTAGTGAGCTGATACACCGGGAAAATCATTTGAAATGCGTTCAAGATGTTAAATCGAAATAGTTCACAAATATGAAGGGGTAAGCCCTCTCAATACATGGTTGGACTAGGAGGTGGTCGATTTTGTATACTTTAAATAAAGAAAATTTAAAACCATAAGTTTGTTAACGAGGAAAAAAATGTCCCCTTTGGGACATAGCGATCATTAGGTCATATGCAAAGTTGCAACAATTACGATCAAGTGGTTGCAGAGATATTGAATATTAAACAGCGACAAACATTGTGAAACGCACTATAGTAACCTAAACTTCGGTAAGGTTTGTAGCCTTAAACCAGAATTGTCACAAAATTGACACTTACAAACCAAAGCCTAAAGAATGCTTATGAAGCCCTGGGTAAACTGGGATATAATCTTCATAAGTAGACATGAAACATAGAATATTCACATGAAATACTCATTATAACAAATAGTGCACAATATATATAGGAAGACTTGTTGACACAAGAAAAAATGGCACAGTTTCCACAACATAAACCACTTATCTTTAATAAAGGAAAATAAGCCCGTCCAAAACGCTGGGTATCACAAAGTCTGCTGGTGAAAAAGCCCACCGCTTAAGGTCACCGGAGCTTGACACTTCTCATTTTAGGTCCTTTGTCCTCGCTACGGTATGTGTGCTCGTACACCGCACAGGTAAACATGAACTGTATTACTGCCAATCATCTACTTGAGGCACACGTGTAGAATGACTGCATATCAGCTTGAATTCCCTCTGTAACTGTAGGGGTACACAGTCTGTCAATCTCGTTGATAATCCACTTGAAAGGAGGTACTTGACATCTGTTGTATACTATGATGGTAAACTTCTGTAATTGCGCCACCAAAATACTGGCACAGTTGACTTGAAAACTTCAATTCAAAAAGGAGAACTGGATATCTCTGCATATCTTGGCAATGGAAATGTTAGATATGTTATAGTCCTCTATGTAGATGGGTATTAATAAGCCACATTCCATAGATATGTTACCGCCTAGTTATGTTAACGTCTGTTTTTGGGGAAGTCTTTATAGTAGGTATCACACCACGTAAGTTTGAAAACCACCTCTATTGCACCCGTAGTTGATAATGATGATGGATTCTTAAATGCACCACACAGCGTAAAAGAGAGTCATATAACGCAGATGACGTGGGCATCACGTCCGAAAGTTTTGGCCACGACTGTTGCCGCTAGGATTATTGATTGCCGCCACTGTAACAATCAGTATTTGTTGCAAAACGATGTTGCATCCACTGTTGCAGACGAAGTGTACAATTGCTAACCATAGAGTAGTCGAATACCAGGATTGCTATACATTAAATATCACGCCACACAGGCTACTTATTATAAATGTCGTGAGTTCGATCCAACTTGAACTGAAACCACCAACTGATACAGCCTGTTATTCCAGTCTGTTTGAAGGCTGATATTCATTCAGTCTGTTTACTTAATGTTTGTTCATGTTATTCACGTGTTATTCACCACTGCAGAGGTAACAGTTTCTTCATTGCATACGCTATATAGGCTAATTATCCATGTGTGTACTGCTGTGCTGTTACCGTATATGATATGTGAAGGGTGTGTAGAAACAGTCACTCACACCACGATAGCTCACGTACGAGTCATGGAGGGTTAAACTCCTTGTGACAGTTAATGAACAGTTTAATTACACCACAACACGGTCACGATAACGTAGACGAAGTACAGCAGGTTACACAGGTTATAATAGCATACCAAAAAAAGGATCCACATCATATAATAATAATAATCCATCAAGAAGGACTACTGGCAAACGCAGTACCAATAGTTATAGGCCTCAAATATATTATGCCTCAGCGTTACATAATCCATCCAAGAAGACTGCTGGCAATCGCAGTACTAATAATTATAGGCCTCAAATATATTATGCCTCGGCGTTACATAATCCATCCAGAAGACTGCTGACAATCGCAGTACTATTAATTATAGGCCTCAAATATATTATGCCTCAGCGTTACATAATCCATCCAGAAGACTGCTGACCTTCGCAGTACTACCAAATAATAGGCCTCCAATATATGACGTCTCAAAGCACTATTTACTTCATCCATAAGACTGCTGACAATCGCAGTACTAATAATTATAGGCCTCCAATATATGACGTCTCAAAGGACTGTTTACCTCATCCATAAGACTGCTGACAATCACAGTGCTAATAATTATAGGCCTCCAATATATGACGTCTCAAAGCACTGGCCTGTATACTCCAAGGCCTAAGGAACATCTCCTTAAAGAAAGTACATTTCATCTAAACACTGGCCTGTATACTCCAAGGCCTAAGGAACATCTCCTTAAAAAAAGTACATTTCATCTAAACACTGGCCTGTATACTCCAAGGCCTAAGGAACATCTCCTTAAATAAAGTACATCTTATCTAAACACTGGCCTGTATACTCCAAGGCCTAAGGAACATCTCCTTAAAGAAAGTACATCTTATCTGCAGATAACCACACATAATTCATCAGCAAAAATGCCTGTACACTGGTACACATCGAAAAAACACTTGACATCTCCTAAGTGCACTTGCTCGGCACACACTAACTCCAAAAATCATTCTCACCCAGAACACCCCAGCTAAACACATCCGTGGGGCTAACACACCGAGAACTCTCGCTCAAAGCTCAGAAATAGCTTAGAAAATTTATCTCACGTGGAACTCAGTCACCGTGAGAAGCGTGCTGAATCTTGAAGATTCGCTTACAATACGCTCATACATTTTTTAAAATAAATTAACAGCTAGACAAAAGCTGTTCAAGTGGGATAACCACTATAATCTCTTACCAGGGTTCATAGTAAATTTCTTCAAGCATTTTCCAGGTTTTTCCAGGTCCAGCACGTGATTTTCAAGGATGGGAAACTCTAATATTTTCCTCATCTAATTTTCTCAGATATAATTATCACTTTGCTGACCAGCAATCCGGAGCATTACCGTCTCCCATTACCAAGGGTGTTTGCAGATTTCTTTAAAAAGAACATTTTTTTTTTTAAATTCATAAAAGATTGAAAAACAAACATCTTTTCCACGTTTTTAGTGAATTTGTTCAACGTCAGCGCAATAAAATGTTAGTGACATGGATGTCAATGAATAAAATAAGCTTGATTGACATATTGATTTAATGATTAATGTATATCAACATAAAAGGATAATAAAATTGTGAATAAAATGCAAAAAAAAACTATTTTTTCGTGTTTGTCTTTTTTTTGAATGTATTCTGCGTCTGTGGCATGACAATGAGCGTTTGTAAATGTTTGAGTAGCTACGTACCTCTAGTTGGAGTCTGAGCTGCTTCCTTTATTAACTGGGATTGAAGTTGTAGCTGTAGGCCTCTGCAAGAGTCTTTGTCTGGATCGTTGATAATCCTTGACTGTGTGGTATAACTTGAAGCAGAATATCAGGCATAGAGGTACATTGCAATCTGGGCAGTACATGCAAGTCTGGCTTCTGTTCCCTGCAGCCTTACACACTTTACAGTCTGGTTTGTACCTTGTCCTTTCATATTTATCAATGAAGTGGTGCTCAGTAAGTCGTGTTGTTGTGACCTGTGGTTTTGAAGGTGTCACATTACGTCGAAGAATAGCAGGTTCAATAAGAGTCATACTGACATCCTGATCTTTGCTTTGATCTTTTTTTGTAGAGTTGGCAGTGTTGTAGGTTATGTGCCCATTGACCAGGGCAGTTTCAACTAAGAAATGATATAAAAATAGGATATGTGTGGGTAGGGGTAGCTTGCACCTAGTTGGCTGAAGTAGTCGACACCTCCCATACTTTTGCTGTATTTTTCTGCAAGCAAAGGCTTCTGAATTGTTCTGCCCTAAAGAATTTGTCTTTCTGTCTTGTTTATATTATCATTGGAGTGAACAGTAGATATAAGGTTAAATCTTTTCATATCATGCCAGGTGACTGTCGGCATGCCTTATCTTCTGTCGCACAAAACACAGGATGATTTGTCTTTTTCAATTTGAGTTGTTTTTTCTTCAATGCTACAGGAAAATGCTTCCTATTTTCAGCTACTGTTCCAAATGCACCAATCTGAATTTCAGGTCTTGAAATAAAGCTGAAGGCTGAATAAAAACTACCACAGAAGAGAATATGTCCCTTGTTGCGTATGAAATTTGAATTAAAACTATGGTGACTTTTCACTGAAAAAAGAGTCCAAATAATCTCAGCTGAGAGTTTCTTCCTTGGTCACAAATGATGTCACATCTGTAGGTCTCCTAATAGTGTTAGATGTTTTTGACGTGTCCGAGGGAATAGTGTTAGATAGTTTTGATGTTTCTGAGGGAAAAACTGCTCCTTAGGGTTGTGTTCTTTTCTGTTTAAAAAAAAAAAAAAATGGAACACACAAATAACTTATAAGTAGGCCTAAGCTATGTATATTTACCAAGTCAAAGTTCTAAACGCATAATATAGTCAAACAATATTTAACTAGAACAAAAGTTAATATATAGTAATTGGGAGGGTGAAGGTATGATGATATCCTTATAACACTTATGATAAGTGAAAATCTATTAAATATCTAACTGGAAACATCAGGCCTTTACACACACACACCCCCTCCCCATCTTTACTATTTTTGTTTGATTTTTTTTGTTGGGGTTTGTTTTGTTTTATCGTTTCTGTTTGTTTCGATTAAAAAAAAAATTTTAAATTATTTTTAAAATTTTAAATAACATAGGTCTATGCACAAAATTGGTAATTTTCATTTATCCTAATTACAGTGATTTGACAGATGTGACGCCACTTTCATGTATCGGCGGTTATTCATGTTATCTGGAATTGAAAACATGTAGGCCTAGGCATATCCTAATTATAACCCTGCAGAGCAGAACGGGATATGTCTCTTCATCATAAATATAATGAAAAAGCATTCAAAATATATTTATTTCCCAAAAATGTGGTGAAATGAACAGTGGGACACGTCTGATAACAGAGTAGGCTATAGGATATGGAATCGCCATCAATTTCTATTCTTGACCATCTCAAACTGTGTCAAACATATTCTCGTAAGCAGTTGTAAACCAAGAAATTTCATTCAAACACTAATTTTGGCCATGGTTAAAAATAACTGTAAATAGGCCTACATTGTAAATTACGGCCGCAAGTACAGTAGGCCTATCTATAAACCGCACTTAGCCTATGTAAATATGTTTTATAAATGAATTTATTACTTACCTCAGTTGAAATGAACGATTTAATACAACATGAATGCGTAGAGACAAGTTCTTGGTGTTGTTGTTGTTTTTTTTTTTTTAAGTTTTGGCGAGGCGCGTTCCGTTCAACCTAGTCGGTTATATTAGGGCGCATATCCAAATATAAAAGGCCCTTAGGTCTGAGGTTATAAATACATTTTTTCCCAGTCGTGGGTTTTTTGCTCCGCAGTGAATATGTGTAGTTATGTGTCCTTTCGTAGCAGTTAGGGTTAGGTTTAGTATTAGGGTTTGGATTTGGGTTAGCGTTAACCCTAATCCTAACCTTAATACTAAATCTAACCCTAACTGTTACGATACAAGACATAACTACACATATTCACTGCGGAGCAAAAACCCACGAGTAATAGGAAATTACCGCTTTCGAGTAACAACAGACACGCGCGCTAAAAATAAATCTGCTTCACATCGTTAATGCAATTCGCCGAAAACGCAAATCGCCGAAAACACGAACCGCCGAAAACGTCTGGAAATGGATTTTGTGCCCAAAGGGAAGTAAAAATTCTGCGGTAACTGAAGTTTAACGAAAAATACCATCAATAACCGAAAAATGGAAAACTTCCGATTTTTAATATTTTTTTCAAGGTCCGATGCGGGAAATTCAAGGCTGTTAGCCATTTTTCCAGGCTTTTCAAGGCCTGGATTTTTTTTTTTTCGTTTTCCAGGTTTTTCAAGGTTTTTCAAGGTCGCTACGAACCCTGTCTTACTCATCCCGGACTTATAACGATTAATGAACTTTCTTAGATTTGGACCTAACAATGATGTTATTTTTGAGCGTGATGCCAAGAATCTTTTCTCGCCTGTTATTAGCCAGAACCGGCTCGTTGAAGTATCTAGCCTCAGATACATATTCTCTATTACCGTTACTGCAGAGCTTCAGCTTGACCAGTTATGTCGGCTGCTAGTGCGTTCAGTCAACGCTAGGAGATATTCGGATTTTTATTATAAATATATGCTCAATGCTATAAATATGGTCACTTTGTAAACCCATGCATTCTACTAACTCGTTGTCGTAGAGCGTCCGCTAATCTCAATATGACAGCGGTTAGTGCGGTCGGCCAACACCCGTAGTGAATTTTTATCTACCATGTATATCCTATAACCATGCTGATGAATTGTTCGTATCCATGATGTCAAAGTCTTACCGTAATAAAGATGTCTCGTCATTTATTTCTACAAGTCCAGTGTATTTTTGTTGACAGTTGGTCAAACTGTTATGACCCAATCATGACCGTTACCTCGTCTCATTACCATTAGTCATACCATTGTATACGACAAAGCGGTAGCCCACAGTAACATTCGCGTTATCAAATCACCATTTAGAAGTAAGTCGGCTACATTAGTAGGCCCGACATACCAACGTAGTCAGCACTAGTGACGATACAAGAGACGTAGCAGTAACAACCTACTTTAAAACTGAAAAAAACTGAAACAGATAAAAAGAAGGATTTTAAGTTCCTTTTAAAAAACTAGAGAGATGAAGGAAGTACAGATAGCATTAGACAGTGATATATTTTTTTTAATGAATGAAAAATGGGAAAGAGTAAAGCTAAATAGTGATTCTGATTCTTACCTGATCCTGAAATAAGCACTGCAACTTTCTTCCTCTGCTCAGGTACTTTGGGCCTGGGCCAACTTACAAGAAACGAGGGTCTGAGGTGTTCAATATGAACCTTTTCTGCCTCATCTAGAAAGTTAAGTGTGATATGCATGAATATTAAGAAATGCTTCCCCTCCCCCCCCTTTTTGTTTAGTTCTTCCTTCAGTCTCTCACAGCTCACACTCATGTTTTACTTTCTTCCTGCTGCACTGTTGCAGACTGGTTCTGCTCTTTCAGTCCTGTTTCCCCCCTTTCTCTAAAGATAGCAAAAATACAGATGAATGCCAGCAGGGAGAATAGTCATTTATGTTCATAAACAGGGGGAGAGGTGCCCCCACAGGTAACATAGTGAAGGACATGCATAAAATGAACCTTATCTACTATTTTTCAACTGCTCTATTGTGATGTCTCAAATGCTGAGAATCGCAGAGTTTGATGATTTTTGCAACATTTTCAGCATGTTGAATTTTTCTATACCTGAATGGTCCATAAAGCATATTTTTGTGTGGCGTGCGCACATCTGCATATTAATTCCTTCAAAAGCATACAATACACCTAAAGCACACATGTAACTAGTCTGGTATTATAATGATTATGTTAATTTATAAATCAGAGGCACATCTCCAATCCAACCTGCAAGTCTGGAAGGAAGAGCTGGAGAAGAGAGGGATGGTCATAAGCAGCTCTAAAACAAAATCCATGGTGATATCACGAGAAGAAAGAAAACATCAGATTAAATTGGGAGAACAGGTCCTGGAGCAGGTCGACCACTTTAAATATCTCGGAGCTATTATAGACCGAAAGGGAGTCATCAAAGAAGAATTGGCCACTCGAAAAGCAGCGGCTGGGAGACTTTTTCAGGCCATAAATCGTGGATTCCTCAGCAAGAAAGAGGTTGGTAAGAAAACGAAGATGGCTGTATACCGCTCCACCTATGTCCCAGTCTTGACATATGGATGCGAGTTGTGGGCAATGACTACAACCCACAAAAGCCAGATCCAAACCTCAGAAATGAGGTATCTGAGGAAAGTGGTTGAAGTAACAAGAAGAGACATGGTCCGCAACCAGACGATACGTCAAGGCCTAAAATCCCACCCACTGCAGACCCAAATAGAACAGTCCCAACTGAGATGGTTTGGCCATGTCTGCAGAATGGGAGAAGATCGGCTACCACGACAAGCATGGGAACAAAGAGCCAGGGATCCAGACCTCCAGGACGACCCAGAGTCCGCTGGGAGGACAACATTAGACAATCTTTGAAGGACCGAGGACTAGAATGGAACCAGGCCAGGAAGAAGACAGCTGATAGAATGGTCTGGCGCTCTCTCTTCCAAACCTCTACACCTCACGGTAGAAGGGGAACGACTAAGTAAGTAAGTATGTTAATTTATGCTTGCAATTAACTGGACAATAAACAAACAAATGAAAAGAAAACCTGAAGCATCATAAAAATGATGCATGAGACACATAGGACAGCAAGAAAATAAATATAAAAAAAATCACGAGAGAAACAGAAGAAAGTCATCAATACATCAGCAAAATAAAGCACAGACATCCAAAGTTCTCTGGACATGTCACAAGAGAAAAATTTGAGAATCTGGTAACAACTGTTTAAATTCAACTCAAAGAGAAGTGTTATGATTAAAATTCATAACAATTGTGCCTATTATAGGTTTAGCTCAGCAGGGCTCTTTGTTTATTTTATATGGGCTACTGATAAAGTCAGGTGAGTGACGTTAAGCCGATATGCTTGGCTGGCTTACGTGATAGAAGAGTGGGGAGATTTGAGTGTGTGTCATGGCGAGTGGACGTAATGTGTTTGAGCTCCTGATTGTTAAAGTGTTTAAAAATGGAGTTCTGTTATCACTAATACATCAAGATCTTTGGTGAGATGTATCTAGTATCTGTATGGACAACAAGTATAATTGCTCAGTGTCGAGTATTGAGTGAATAAATCATTATTGAGAACTACATGACAGCCTTCCAGACATGGACTGACGGCCTATGGTATTTCGTATACTGCATATTATCTGCCATTACATGTTCGCTTGAACTATTTATTTGTGGAGCTACGTGCTGTCCTAAATAAAGTATATCGTCCATTGTGACTCAAATCATTCTGATTGGTGGGGGGCTGGTTGCAGTGTCTAAGTGATTTGCTACCCTAGACGTTATCTTGGCCACAGGAACCATCCTGTTATTAAACGTGGACATTAACATCTAAAAAGACACGTAACAGCCCCAACAAGAAGACACTGAAAGAAATACTTTGACAAGCAGATCACATGGAACAGGGAGAGATCAACGGCACAACTGATTCAAGAAATCACAGGAAATGCAGAAACATGATCCCCACTACTAGTGGCAAGCTATATGTGATGATATCAACACTTTCTCTCAATCATATTAGCTGTTCATAAAATAACACATTCTGCGAGTTCATCGTACGTCCATAAAGGAAAAAAAATCTTAAAAATAACAGTGGATTACTGTTACCTGTTCGTAAAGGAACATTTAAATGCTCATAAAGAAAATAAGCAGTTGCTCTGGAGCCATACTAAATATTCACAGGCTTGTTGCAAATTTTGTCAACCATTTTCCAAGGATTTTCAAAGTCCAAGCATATGAATTTTAAATAGGCCTTATACTCGATCTACAGCACAGTCATACAAAGGAAAAAATGCACGCTAAACAATTAATACAACAACAAACACAATCATACGAACACCTACTAAACAAAATGCTCCACTGTAATGAGTTCACTGAAGGATGAGTATTTAAATATAAAGTCACAATCAGAGGTATTAAATTTTCTGAACTTCCTACTTCTTTTATTTGTTTTAGTGCGGAATGGGAAGTAATCAATCTACAGTAACTGATAATGCTTAAAGGAAAATATTATTAATAGCAAGTAAATTGAAGCATTAATTTTCTATTACTTTTTTCCAGGTCATTTGAGGGAAGTTAACGTTTCTAGCGCTTTCAAAATCAACAAAATTAATGTAAAGCTGTCCTTGCCACTCCGAGCACCGCTCTATAATGTTCCTGAGAGTGAATATATGATCTACACATCTCCTGTTCTTTCCAAATCCCGCCTGCTCTTTCCTCAGCCCGTGGTCTACTGCCCCTGAAACTCCCCGTACAATTATCCTGCCCAGTACCCTGCTGGGAACCGAGAGAAGAGCGACTCCTCTCCAACCATTGCAGTCCGCAAGATCCCCCCCCCCGCAACCCGACAACTATTCCCCTGTTCCACTCCGATGGTGCTGTCCCCGCCCTCCAGACCCGTGCAAACAATGGCTCCAATAGCTCCGCCGCCAGCTCAGGGTCCGTCCCAAACAGCTCTGCACCCAAGTCATCATGGCCCGGAGCTCTGCCGTTCTCTAACCCCTTGACTGCCGTGATGATCTCCTCCCTTCGCGGAATGTCTGTATCCACATCTAGATCGTTTTCAGCTTCAGGAACATTCAACTGTGTCCCTGGTGGTTCCCTGTTCAGAGTTTGTCTGAAGTGCTCTGCCCATCCCATTTCCCGACCCTCTGCTGTCGCGATGAGACTACCCTGCCCATCTCCCACCAATGTAACACTGTTTGCACCCCGTTTTCCGCCGATGAACTTAGCCATTTTGTACACTGTGCTCCGTCCATCCCCCAGCGCCGCCCCCTCTGCCCGTCCCGCAAGATCATCCAGGAAATTCCCCCTGTTGGCTCGGGTCTGACGTCCAACTTCCCTGTCCAGCTGACCGCACTGCTCGCTATACAGTTGCTTCAACCCGGGGGACTTCGCTTCTGTTTTCCCTCTCTTCACTTCCTTTCCCATCGCCATGGTGCCTAATGTCTCTGGCGCCATCCAGTCTTGCCCCTTCCCCCCCCCCCCCGGAATCCCAAGCATGACCCGCTGCTCTCTTTGTACATTGCCGAAATGGTGTTGAAACTCTGGTCCACATCATCAGTCAATGTCTTTTCCCGACTTTTGGCAAATTGATATTGTTTCTTTATGTCGGCCGCAAAAGCTCCTCCGGTAAGGGAGTCCTTCAATTTGCTGATGTCAAACCTTTTCTGTGTAGTTACAGTTGGTGCAGCCCTTCTTAGTTTCACCTCCAGCCCTGCCACCACCAAATGGTGATCACCCCCCACATCCGCACCTCCCCCCACCTTCACATCCTGCAATGCATGTCTCCATCTACCGTTAACTATGATGTGGTCCATCTGGCCTCTGTCCCGACCATCCGGCGACCCCCATGTCAATTTGTGAATTTCTTTATGTGGGAAGAGTGTTCCTCCAACGACCAGGCCGTCAACTCTACAGAAACCTATCAGTTTATCCCCATTCTCGCCCGCTGCCCAGCTGCCGCATTTCCCCACCGTTCTTTCATTATATGTATTGTGTGTACCAACTTTTGCACTGAGGTCTCCCATTACCACAACAAGATCATATCTAGGTGTGTCTTCCATTTCCCTCTGCAGCTGTCGACAGAACTCATCCTTGACCCCCCCATCGCCATCATTCGCTGGCTCGCAGCATTGTACTACTGTAGTGCCGGTGAATCTCCCTCTCAATCCTAATCTCACCAGTCTGTCGTCGATGGGCCTCCATTCCAGCAATGTCCCCTCCATTCCTTTCTGTAGAACAATGGCCACGCCCTCACCGCGCCGTCCATCCTCTCTTCCAGAGCAAAGCACCGCCTCTCCTGTCGCTGTTTTAACTTTTCCTGCCCCTGTCCATCTGCTCTCGCCCATCCCCAGAATGTGTAACCTATAGTTTCTCATTTCTGCCGTGACCTGTCCCAGCCCACCTGTCTCGCACATTGTCCTGACATTCCAAAAACCCATTCCTGTATCCTGTTTTGCGGTCAGGACATCCGCCCTCATGCCAGTGGCCTCCCTTCGGATTTCACCACTGACAGTCATATGAGCCACAGACTCCGAATGTCCATCCCGCAGCAAAGTTTGTTCATTTATTGCTGTTTCCGTAACTTCATTGTTTTTTTTACACAGACAGGGGTGTCAGCCCTATGCTAAAACCCCCAACCTGGAGGACCAGGGTACCAGCTTTTGTCTGACCCCTACCCACACAGACCAGTCCAGCTTGGTTGAACCTACCAGGAGTAAAACTCCCACTGGCATAGCTCTGGGGATTGTCAGGGTACGCAAGCTGCCATACCGCTACAAAAAGGGCTTTTGACAGCATACATAGGGACAGTTTATGGAGGGTACTGAGGGCTTGTGGGGTTCCGGGCTGCATAGTGTCAATCATGGAGGGCCTCTGTGCCGGCTTTGCGTGTAGTGTTGGGCAGAGCGGCCTGGCCTTTGGGGTGGGGACGGGAGTGTGACAGGGATGCCCCTTGTCGACCACTCTGTTTTTGACAGTCGTGGACTGGGTGGTGCGCCGGGCGGCAGAGGGCGGTCCGGGAGGAATGGGATGGGCGGCATTTTCTGCATTGGAGGATCTGGAGTGTGCAGATGGCGTTGCACTGCTGGCGCATTCACGTCAGCACATCCGGGGAGAAACGGATGGACTCAATGGGTTTGGCCAGCGGGTGGGCTTGGACATCGATTTAAAGAGGTCTGAGGTCATGGCGCTCGGTGTGAGCGGCCCTGGGCCCATGTCGATGGGGAGTCGGCGATTGGTACAGACAGATGCCTTCACATGCCTAGGGGGCATGGTGACGCCAGATGGCGGGGCGGGCGGAGACATCAACGTCAGAGTGAATGAGGCAAGAGCAGCCTTCTTTGGCCTAGGCGGCATCTGGGGGTCCTCCCGGTGCAGCACAGGCACAGAATTGAGATTATGTCGGAGCTGTGTGCTTTCTGTGCTTCTCTGTGGTGCGGGGTGCTGGAGAGTTCCAGAGAGGGAGGTGTCAAGGTTGTCCTCTTTTCACACGGCATGCCTGGGAAAAGTTCACCGGGTCTTTTGGCCGAGTGCCATCACTAGCCGGGATCTGCTTGCTCATAGCAAGCAAGAGGACATGCACACCATCATAGCTGGCAGACGCTGGAGCTGGGTTGGTCATGTTCTCAGAAGAGACCCCGATGCCATCGCAGGAGCGGCTGTGCTTTGGACCCCTGGGGGAAAACGAGAGAGAGGCCGACCAAAAACAACCTGGCGGAGGGCTGTGGAGGCTGGGATGCAGGGAGTGGGCCAGGGTTGGGGCACTGTACGAAGGATGGCCACCGACCGAGCAAAGTGGAATCAATTTGTTGTTGCCCTACAAGACGCCACTAGGCGTGATGGCCACCGACTGCTTTGACGGTCGGCGGTTAAGGATCAAAGAAGAAGAAACGTTTTTAGCCACTTTCCTCATTTTAGCCATCTTTCCAGGCTTTTTCCAGGCTTTGGTCTCTTCTGGTCGTTACAGGCTTTTCCAGGTTTTTCTAGGTCGCTAGGGACCCTGTAATCATAAAGATGCAGCCTCTTCTCTGAAGCTATGTCAATTGTTCATAAAGAAACAACACTTTCATAGTACACAATTATTTTAAATAGAAAGGTTTCACTAGTTACCTTGAACTTTGACCACTGAACCAACAACAACAGGTCTGCCCCCATTGTCTGACAGAATGGAGATAACGTCAGCAACATCACCCTGTCCCACAACTAGAACTGCCCCAAGGCCACAGTTAAATGTCCTGGACATTTCAAGATCCGAGATCTTCCCCTGGAAATAGTTAGCAGTGAAAAGTGTTGGTCGCAGTGGTAACTGGTTTTTTTCAGACAGTCAAAACATTTGTTTTTCTTGAAGTAAAGAGTTAAGTGAGTCAAGAGTTAAGTAGGACCATTAAAAGGTAACTGTATTCCCATGCAGATTGCCATAGGAGTGTGAAGTGTTAGAGACATCACTATACTAGGTCCAGCTTTATGAGGTAGGGTGACAAGTTGCCTTCCTTGCTGCCTTTGCCTTCCCTAACTCAATAACAGAGTCAGGTACTCATTTACAGCTGGGTAGACTACAGTGTGACACTACCAGGTTTTGAATCCAGAACCAAGTAACTATGCCGTGAGAGGCAGGTGCTCTAACCACACTGCCAATAGAAAGCTCGAGTGACGGTTATGTAAAGTGGTTAACTAAGAAAGTCGGTCACAGAGACAAGACAGCTTGGAGCTAATAGTTAGTCTACATTCAGAAGAGCTTACATGAGACGGGGACATCAAACAACATCACAGGCAAACAAATTTTAATTAAGACAGTTCAGATAATCAAAACGTCAAACAACATCATGGGCAATCAAATTGTAATTATGACATTTCAGATAATCAAAGTTAAGTAAGACAGTTCAGAAGCTTGTCTGGAGTTTAGTCCCGAATGAGTTAACTTTAGGTCAGATAATCAAGAGTTAATTGCTCAGGCATGTAACAGATTTAATATTTATAGTACAGAATTTTGTACAATCATATGCTCCAACCACTATGCAGTACTTCAACTCTAGTATTTTTTTCCTTGACAATGTACACGAGCCACATTAATGCAGCAATCGCCAGAATACAAGGTGAGTCAGTAAACAAAGCCAAAACAGTAATCTTATATTCTATATTAATGGTTTTTTTACTTTACCAAGTCTTACCATGTATTGTAACCAACCGAATACAGGAGGAATGAACCATTTGTTTGCATCCAAACTGACACCCACTCCAGGGGGCAGAACTCTGGGGATGTTTTCCGTTAAGCCACCGCCTGTCACGTGAGCAAAACTTTTAACCATCCCTGCTCGCATTGCCGGCAATACTGATTTGACATATATCTCTGTTGGTACCAAGAGTTCTTGACCTGATGAAATAAAAATTTGTCATTTTTAAAGGCTTGTTTCTAATTATTGATATTAAAAAAAGCTAAATCCATAATTTCTTCCCCTTTTTATTCAACATAAATTGACAAACTTATCCTACACTATGCCCTGCGTAGTTCCTGGAGGTCTCTGGGAAGGCAAAGGAAGAAGAAAACTACTGCTTCCTCAAGCATGTTGTAAGAGGCCACTAATATGAGACTGTGCATGAGGCTGGCAACCTCATAATGTAAAACAAATTGATACATAAATGACCATATCTCTGGCTTAGATGAAAGCTTCAAGCAAAGGACCCAGCTGAAATGGTGGTTCTTTGCTCCACAAGGAGCAAAAAAAGGAAATGAATGAATGAATGAATTCTACTCTATGTCTCATGAATGTAGAATGTCATCAAGAATACCACATCCAAACTACAAACAATCACCGACAGATGCCAAAAATCCTTGGCACAGGCTTCCTACAAGGGGAACAACTGCAGCACTGGCTCAGTGCTTCATGGGGAGCAAAAAGGGAAATAAATGAATGACTGAATGAATACAGGTCGGTAGCCAGAATCCGAACATCCAAAAACCAAAATATTTCAAAAATCAAGTTTTTTTGGGCAATTTTCGAACCGATTTTTGGGCTACTTTGGCCAATATCCAAAAACCGCAAAAATCAGATTTCTGAAACATGGCATTTGAGATTCTGGGTTAGCAAGCTGTATAACAAACTATCAAACATGATAAATCGTATTTCTAATACACGTCTGTATCCACTTAAACAAAATTCTCAGGGACGGCTTTGTTTTGGAAACCAGATTTTTTGGTTTTCAGATATTTCCTAAATTGCATTCCAAAAGTAGCCCTAATTGCCCAAGTGTTCAAAACATTCCAAAGTCACCCAAAATATAGTCAGAACTCGCCCAAATTACGTTCAAAAAGTCGTCCAAAGTAGCCCGAAGAAATTTTAGATTTTCAGAACCTTTTGGTTTTCGGATAAAAGACTTGTTCACTAGTATATTCTAATTTTCCTTTCTACTCCTTACACAGCAGGAAGCCTCCATCAAGCAGTCACATGCTCTTGAAGTTTCTATGGCAATTTGTTTTACGCGATGAGGTTGCCAGCTCCATACACAACCTTATAGAAGTCACATGGTACCTTGTGCCCGAGGGTACAGTCGTCCTTTTCTTTCTTTGTCTCATCAGAGACACCTAGAAACTACAAGGGGCAATAATACATAATATAACTGCTGATCTAAACTACTTTAATGGGACAAGTACCTACCCAATGTAAATCTTTGGTCAAACGGTGAAGGCATATCAAACCTCAGCTTGTGGTGCTCGAGTATATGGCGAACTAAGCTGAATCCGTTGCTGTGAAGTCCACTGGAAGGCAAACCAATGACAACATCTCCAGCTACGATATCGGCCACGCAAGGCAGTATCTGGGACCTCTCTACAATCCCCACAGAGAACCCTCCCAAGTCATAAATGTTTCCCAAGTAGATGGATGGGAGGGCTGAGACATGATGCTCTGAAAAAATAAATGAACAAATGAAAATCTATGACAATGATGCAACAGGAGGTATCTGATCATCAGATAATTCTTGCTACCAAACAAGTGCTTCAGTCATCTTCTTAGCACTCTTAAAAAAAAGAACGGTCCCGTGTGACTATGACTCCTGCATGCCATCATACTTAATAGGGGTTAATTTTTTTGCTGTTGTAGGAGACAGTAGACTTTAGGCAACACGGGACAAAATGCAGGACCTGTTTTCTGTCCTTGTCATCTACCACATTTTTTCTATTTTAGGCAGAAGTTTGAGTTTCATAAAACTCTGCTAGACTAAAACAGTTTAAGATATAAAAGATAATAATAATTGTTAACAATAATAATTAATATAAGATACCTCAGTGTATGATCTACTGAAACTGTTGGGGTTGAGGGGACAGTCAAGAACAAGGGCACTTAAGATGCTCAGCGAAACTGCAGAAAAGGCATCATGCTGGCTGTAGAACAACTGCAACGGACTAAGGAACGCGAGACAGTAATTTGTTTTCAACATAGGGGTTACTTTCACAATTGCCTGCAGCTGGCAGAAAATAGGAGTGAATTTGAAGCTGCAACCAAGGTGGAGTGGGTTCAATTCTCTGCACTAGACAACAGGAGGCTGACACTTGGGAGTCATGACCTAAGTGGGCCTGATGATCAGATTACCCCCTGTTGTATTGCTCTGTATAGAGTTTCCTATCATTATACAACCACATTTCATGAATGTTTTCAACTAACTCCCTAGAATAATTAAATAAAAAATACAACAGCATCATAGATTTTCTACTCCACTTACATTTATGGTTTTCTGGTTAAACAAGTTCTAAACAGGACACCATTTCTGAATAGGAACAAATTATAAATGGACATTCTTCTCCTTGTAGCTTCTCCAAGATTCACTGCTGCAAGAAAGCTTCTCTTTATATCACTGCAATCAGCATTTTATCTACTTCTGCAGTTCTTTAATATCAGCCTCTAAGATTTACTCTTCTTCTTTATCTTTCCACATCTCCTGTTAAGCACTCTAAGACATCCCATCTTTGAGCAATCCATGAACATCTGTATGACAATGTGTCCTAAGCTCCCGAAAGCTTCATTCATACATTAATCCATTACTTTCTTGGTCTCCTACATGCCTTATGCTCTGATGAACTAGCAAGTAAGGCAGAAGATGGTGGTCGATTGGTAATAATTCTGATCAGATGTTTAAACTATTTCATTCGTTGTTGCCTTATATATTCCAACCAAGACTTAGCTGTAGGATTTGTTCTTACTAAGCTATTTCTATCTTTTAACACTGCTTGTCACCTGTCTCTGGCAGCACATGACACGCTGTAACTGCTACTCCTGTTTTGTTCATTGTCCCCACGTGGCTCTCAAAGCAAAGTATGGATGTGAAATCTGTATTGACCTAATGACCACTTGCAGTTTTACATCCACTGAGATGCTCAGATATTTCTTTTGAGCCTCTCTACAGTTCTTTAAGATGAACTTCTCAAGTTCACTGCTGCAAGAATCTCTCAAGGTCTCTGTGTTACTCATTCTTTTATGTCTAACTTTAATTCTTTGAGATGAAACTTAAAGGATGCCATCTGTGCACTTGTTCATATGACCTTGTGTTCTATATTTTGTTAATCTGTCATAGGAAAATATTAAAACAAAATCTTACTTATAAACCAATAATTCCTTAAAATATGGACACAAATTCTGAAACTGTACTTATTTCTAAAACATCTAAGTTCAGTTAAAACTGGCAGGTTCTTCACAAATCATTTGTATTTATTTCAACTGCTCGTTTTCAGGAGACTCACCAACCAAAGCACACCCAGCCATTTGACATCCTGTTGCCACACCCCTGAGTACCACCTCGATCAAATCAGGGTCTGTCCTGCCTAAAGCCAAATAGCAGGTGAAGAACAGTGGATCAGCCCCACTGGCCAGCACATCATTCACACACATGGCCACCAGATCTATCCCTATGGTGCTGTGCTGGTTTAAAGCTTGAGCAATCTGTAATGTTTTACAATTTCATATTTTAATACTCAAAAAGACAAACTCAGACATGGTAAACCTTCCTTTCTTTACTTAATTTAATGTCTTTTACTAGTGGATACTGTAAGCATGTGGAACAAAACATGAAAAGACGCTGGTGATATATAGGATACACACTAAGGAAACCCACTTATAGTATTACAAGGCAGTCCTTGATTTGGAATCCCCAGGGTAAGAAAGGTAGATGGAGACCTAAGAACACACGGAGAAGAGAACTGAAGACAAACGTGTAAGGAATGAAGAAGACACGGAAAGACCCAGAGCTGATGGCACAGGACAGGAGTCTTCCTTATAAGATTGTTGAAGGGCTTTGCTCCTTGGGGAGCTGAAGGGTGATAATGATCTTCTTCTTCTTCTTCTTCATACACTCTCAGACGTCAGCTTGAATATTTTCACAGCAACAGTGGTCAGCCTGAGGCTATTTCTATCTCCATAGAGCTTTTCAAGGAATGGTACTGGTGATGGCCACATGTGCTTTCTCTGTTCCTCATATGTTGGGCGTCTTTGAAGCAGTTGTTCGGCAGTTATTTTATCTGTACCAGTCACACTCATTGGTAGTTCCTATCTTTAGCTTGTTGAATAGGTGGTATCCCAATCTGTTGTGGCCAGTGCGGTGTCTGAAGATTATTACTTGTTCTCTTCTGCTGAGCTGGTAATATGTATCATTTTTTGTGAGGACTGGATGTTCTGCTTCCCATTTGTTCCTGTATATGCTTCTGATAAAATTGTTTGCCTCTTCAAAAGTTATACTTGTATCAGGTTGAGGTAGCTTTCCACCTACCTTTGCCAGTGTGTCAGCTTCTTCATTGCTGGAGATGTTGCAATGAGATGGGATCCACTGTACTACAACTTGTTTGAATCGGTGGCTCAGTTTGTGCAGTACTACTCTTAGGTCATCCAGGTCTGCACTGTTCTGGCTCTTCAGTGTTGCAATTGCTGACACCGTATATGTAAAGAAAGCAACTTGTATCTCTGTGCTTTCCTCTGTCATTAGGACCTCTGCTGCAGTTTTCAAGGCCTCTGCTCTGAAGTTGCTTGAGAATTTTCCTGTTGCCACTGACAGCCTTTTGTGTGTACCAGAGCTTAAGTTCAGCAACACTCCTCTACCTCTATCTTCTGTTGCATTTGTTGCTGATCCATCTGTGTGGGCATGGATGGGTCCAGGTGTTTCTTGGGTAATGTTTCTCTAAGTATTCTGGTGGTGATGATGATGATGCACTGAAATTAACAAAAATGTGAGCTTCATATAAAGTTTTAAACGTTACTTGAAAGAACACAGGACAAGTGACAATTAATTCACTTCAGTGACCTTTAGTTTTGTTCCCACACCATCTGTGCCAGAAACCAAGACAGGGTTGGAGAGTTTCAGCTCACTGAGGTCGAAGGTTGCAGGTCGACCATCCTTGAATGGAACAGCCCCTGGCCTCAAAGCAAGATCCAACACTGAAGTCAAATCCAGGACTGGAAACAAGCTGGGTATGTGAGGCACAGACACTTGTCTGGTGAAGCTCTCTGTGAGAATAAGATTTAAGAACTATTAGTGTCAATCACCAATTTACAAGTGTGCAAGACAATACAAATTAGCTCACATGTGACAAGACTAGGATATGACAATGAAATCCAGATTAGATGAGCAACACTCATTCAAATTGGCTAAGTATAATGATCATGATGGGTTCACAGAAAAAGTCATAGCTGTAGAGGTAGGTGAAAGAAGTCTAGTGGCTGCCTCAGTGTATGATCTACTGAAACTATTGGGTGGGAAAGGACAGAGGCTCGGTGAAATGGCAGAAAAGGCATCATGTTGGCCATAGAGCAATCATAACAGGCTATGGAATTCTGGACAATAAGTTGTGTACAACGTAATGGTTACTTTCAAAATTGCTGAGAGCATGGATAAAACCAGGATTAAAGTTGAAAGTTACAACGAAGGTGGAGTAAGTTCAACACCCAGTACAGATGGGAAAAGAAAACAGGAGGTGGACTCTAAAAATGGTTAGAAAGGTAATTTTATCAGGTTTTATATGTAATGATTCATTTAGTTAACCAATTTTCTTTTTCTTCAGCAAATCAAGTATATGCTCAATAAAGAGAAAATAAATAGTGTGTTGTGGTTAGCCAAGGTAAAAGTCTGTACCTGCAGTGTTACATACAAAACTTGATTAAATTACCTTTATGACCCTTTTTACAGACTGATTTATCACCTATAGGACAGAAGTTATGGATATTTGAAACTGCACAAGGGCTTTACAATGAACCTGTGTAAAAGAAGAGAGAAAAAGGGAAAGCAAGAAAGAAAATAAAAAACACAGATAAACAGAACCAGAAAAACAATGCTGACAAATACAAATGCAAAGGCATGCTTATTTAAAAATGGCTTACCGAAATTCTCAGGAGCAACTGTATAGGCTGCTGATTTACTGGCTTCAACTGCTGAGCTCAGGTTGTCAATAACAACTTGATCACTGTCAGCTGGTCAAGATGAGAAAACATGTAGAGAAGTAAATGGATCAATCCTCAAAAAGCAATTACTAGTCAAAAAATGCTCTGGTATGAGATGTTAGTGGCATAATTTTGTCCACACAAATCTATCTATACTTTTATATCATGCATGTGTAAAAATTCTCGGCTATTATAAGAGTGATTTCAACAAACTTCAGTTATTACATAGGGTGATTCAAAACGAATTGATCACTTTCAAGTATATTTAGTTTTATAATCATACAAATGCTCACTATGCATCCTCATGTCACATGGCGCAGTGGGTTCAACTCAAAGGCATGAGAGGAATTTAAGTCCACGGTAACAGAGGTGGGGGTAACCTCACGGTTATCACTAGGGGCGCCAGCTAGCCACAAGGCAAAAAGGGTGCAGTTTCATAAGTCTACCCATGCTGGTTTCTATGGAATTTCATGCAAGACATCTGCCATACATCCACGTTGTGCACCATGGATAACAGCCCCTCTTGGGGTCTGAACTAAACTGGCAGAGTATCTTGGAGCCAGTGCAGCCCTAAAGATGTGGTGTGCAGAACTCACTGATGAGTGGTATATGCTGACACCCATCAATCCACTCCCAAATCATGGGTTAAATGACAACTGAGACATCAGTGAATTACCCCAAGTCTAAGGTGGACCAATGTGCCGAGAGACTGAATGGCTGCTGGGTAAGCAGTCGTGAACACTGGCTGTCTGGAAGGCGAGCGGGGCGGCACCAGGCAGATGGACTCTGTAAGGACATCCCTTGCCTCTTCCTTGATATGGTGGCTCTACCAAGGTGACCGAATATTTCTACCATATATTGCAAATACAACATGAGTATTTTAACTATCCAGAATCATCGCGGGAGCTACGGAGATCGTGCTCTGTCAACGATACCTGCAGCAAATGAAATTAGGAAATACAAATGCAGGAGAGGTAGGGGAAAGAAGAGGAGAGAGAAAAAGAAGGGCAGGAAAGAGAGAAAGCAGATCGCCTCTCGGTGAAATATGTGTATTTAGGATACTGGAATTGTGGAAGTGCCAATCAACGGGCAGCCATTATACAAACATTCATCTACAATTTTGATATCCTCATGATCCAGGAGACAAATTTAAAAGCCAATAGTGTTATCAATTGTCCAGGCTACAGATGTTACTCCAATCCATGTGGGCCTGGTAGACAAGGGTAAGCTATATATGTAAAACATGAGCTCCCTCATACGTGGCTGGATACAAGTTCCCAAACTAGTGAGGAAGCGGAATTGCAGGGGATTGCAGTGAATATAGGCGGTCGGGAATGGCGAGTCTACATTTTATATGCCCATGTCGACCATCTTACAGAAGAGAGTAGAATTTTCTGGTGGAACTGTCTGAAGATTCTAACATAAGGTGTTTAATTGCTGGCGATTTCAATGCTGGATCCAAGGAGTGGGGGAACATCATGGAAAATAGGCAGGGTATAGCTTTGAGCCAGGCATTACTTAACATGAACCTTACCATCTTGAATGATGGACGCCCAACTAGACTGGCAACTAAACCTGGGGATACAAATGGAGTCATAGATATGGCATTCATCTCTAGTGCTGCCACCACCATGGCACGTTGGGATGTATTAGGTGCACAGGAAAGTGATCACCTATCTTGCGTCATATTCACTGCAAAGGGTAGGACCACTAGACACAGGAAACCTAAACAGACTTCAAGTATCCTACAGGCCCTCTCGACTGTAACAACCATTTACACACATTGCGTCAAAATGCCAAACAAAAGGCAGGGAGAACATCTTTCACCCAACCTCCCTGGTGGAATAAGACAGTGGAGGAAGCATGGATAGAAAAGGAAAGAGCAACAAAAGGAATGGTGTAAAGCATGAAGCAGAAGAATGATAAATGAGGGAGAGGTTGAAGCGATGAAGGAAAAAAAGCAAAGAGCCGTTAATAGATTCAAGAGCTTGGCAAGGGAGGCCAAGGATAAAGTGTGGGAGGACTTTGTGACACAGGTGGGCACAGAAAAAACCTTACAGAAATTCTGGTCCTTACATCGAAGAATGAATAGGAAAAGTGCGAGCCAACCCATCTATATCAAAAGCTCCACAGGACTAAGCCTGAAGATGGACAAAGAACCTTATTCAGTCAATATGTGGAGCAAACAGATAATGGTGACAAAAGTGCCCGCATGAAAATAAAGGATAGTGTTCTGGAAAATACCCCAAGGGACCAGATATTCTTTGCTCTCATTTCTGAAGAGGATGTGGTGTACATTTTGAAAACCAGCAGAAACACTACTCCGGGTCCTGATGGTGTACAATACCATCACATTAAACAGCTCGATGACACTGCCATTATAAATATGGTCAGCGATTTCAATACCAGCATACAGAATGCTGAGGTGCTGGAAGACTGGCACACAGTTACCTTCGGCCACTTCCTAAACCTGGCAAAGACCCCACACAGCTCAGCAGATATCAAATTATCACACTACAGAATGTCTATGATAAATTACTTATAAAGATAGTTGCAAGACAAGTAAACCTGCTACACAACATTATTCTGCGCTAAAGGAAGGAAATACTTAAATAATAGGTATAGAATGTTTTACGACTGACCGTGCTTTTGGTGTATCGTTTAATTTTAAAATTTATTACTATATTTTATTATTTCTACTTTATCTTCCAGTTTTACAGCAGCTCCTTTTGTTATTTACATTTGTTCTTTTTTGCACTAGGAAATCTCCAAGCCTTTATGTGCTCTGGTATATGTTATTGATCTTTCTAACTTCTCCCTGTATTTCTTAGTTTTGTCATTAATTACCTTTTAACTGTACTTTGGTGTTCGTCCTCTACTATTCTTGCTTGTGATTTCCAGAAAAATGACAGAATGGTGATCCTATCACATAATTTTATCAGTGCGTAACCTATCCACTTTCTTTCTTTTGTTGTTTAACTAAGGCTGCTGAGCTTGTCGTTCTTTTCAAAGCCAATGTCAAGTTGAAGAATCCTTGGCAATATTTTCACTGTAGAACTAGGCTTTTCTGTCATTCTGAAACATGCTGAGCTGGAAACATGAGCTCCAGTTTCTTTCCCTGGTATTCGATCCTGGCTTGGCAGGCATTTAAAAGATCCTCACATCTGGCTTCAAGCCAGAATGGGGGGATGGGGTGGCATACTTTGCATTCCCTGCCATCCTGGGAATCCCTCAAAATAAGCAAGGTTATAATACTGTATTCTGGTTCTGGGCTCTCCCAAGAAATCATTATGTCCTGCACAGAGCCACTTCGCAGCTCCCCTTGCCTGTCATCTATCGATGGTAAGATCTGGAGTTAAGTCTGGGGTTCAAGGGATTCCCCCCAAGCTCAGTGTGCAATGCTAGGTTCTTGTGTTTCACCACAGGGGGAAATCGTGATGTTGAGCAACTATAGTGCTGCTGCTCGATTCCTGAGCACTGGCCAGGCAACTTGTAGATGCTTCAGGGTCTGCTTCGTGGTCTAAATGAGGAATTCACACA
Source organism: Oreohelix idahoensis (assembly GCA_024509875.1). Taxonomy (NCBI): domain Eukaryota; kingdom Metazoa; phylum Mollusca; class Gastropoda; order Stylommatophora; family Oreohelicidae; genus Oreohelix; species Oreohelix idahoensis. The sequence continues at coordinate 1,094,606 of JAMPIV010004998.1, forward strand.
AGAGCAGCAAGAGTTCCTTTGCATTCCCCTAAGTAAGGTGAAAGTTTATAACTGCAGTAAGCGAGTACAATCATATATGATAACTCTTTTAATACGCAACAGATTTTACATCCTACAACAAGAATGCATGAATAGGTTTAATGCAATGTTCTACCATATATTTCTTCATTGCTCTATGTGACTTTAGTTCAACTTACAAACTCTCTCCACAATACGACCTATGACTTTTACAGGGTTGATGAGGTGCTCTGACAAGGTTTTAGTGATAGACTCGACATCGGAAGCCTGGACGACCATGACTGCAGAAATTCCACAACTGCAAGAATAGGCCAGTTCTTCAGGTGAAAGCTTTGCCTGAAATAAAAGGGAAATAAAAAATGTTAACTGTTTAAGCCAGTCTTACACTAAAGCAATTAAAAAAAATTAATAAAAGAAAGTTTATAATGACTAAAATATCTTCTTCCCATCAAAAACACAAACGAAGCTAGTAACCAGTGCAAAACTTACACTACATGCCTGCATTATAAAGAAAACATTTTGTGTTTGACTTCTGGTTTCCTTCTGATCCTCACATAAATGAGAATCATAAACTGTTCATAATTTGGGAGCTAAACATTTTCATTTAATTAGTGGTATTCTACATTAAGAAGTGCTATGCTATGGACCCCAGAAGGACGGTGAAAGAGAGGCAGACCAAAGACAACTTGGCAGAGAACAGTGGAGGCTGAGTTGCAAAGCATGAACCATGAGTTGGGGGACGGCACGAAGAATGGCCATGGAGCAAGCAAAATGCGGACAGTTTGTTGCTGCCCTAAAAGACGCCACTAAGCGTGATGGCCACTGACTGCTTTGTCAGTAAGGGGCTAAGGATCCAAGAGAGAGAGAAAGTTGCAACATTAGCACATCTCACCTATTTCTGCAATTCTTTTGTCTCCTCTCTGAATGTAGATCATCAATACCCTTAGGCTCCTAAAGAAGCATAGGCCTTCAACAAACTTATACCAAGTCTTCCTGTCCCGTGCCATCATCTCAAGGTCTTTCCATGTCTTCCTCCTCCCTTCCATTTCTGACAACAGATAATCAACTGTATCTCATCAGCTGGGACATTCAAAGGCACATCCTATGCTCTTCGTACAATACCTAATTTCGTAGTTTCAACCTCTAAGCACTGCATTTGGATTTTAGTATGGCTTAAGTCTTTCCCTTTCACCGTGAGTCCTGTGTTAAGGATGGTAATATTCACTGGAGACTTTTGGGAGCCACGCTAGCGTAGTGGTTACAACACCGCTCTGGCGACCGAGTGATACAGGATCAAACCCGGGCGACGGCATTTGAGGATTTTTTGTTGACCGGGATTTGGACTGGATTAACTCGAGACCTGGCGAGGACATTTGAAGAAGTGTCGTCGACCAGGGACTGGCGGCTCCTGAGCCGACCCAGCTGCAATGGGTACCTCCGAAATCGGCGAGTATTTGCCTGAATGGCGAGGGACACCTGTCTCTGTACAAGAAATAAAGGGATACTCACGTAAAATCAATGTCAGGTTAGACATAAATAATAACCTGAGATTTCGCCTCGAGTATTAGCGGGCGTACGAAAAAAAAAAAAAAAAAAACTGGAGACTTTTTCAGAGTGTGTTTAATCCATCTTCACTTAGAGTTTGTCACTGCTACACATTCTTTGATTTGTCTACTGCCATAATTCAGTGCTGTTACCATCCTGCCCATTCAAGCAAAACCTCCTCAGATACTGACAGAAAGAGGTATTGAGTTTCTTTATTCTTGCTTTTATTTTGTTATCAATCAATCAATACCCTTTAGCTCCCCAAGGAACATAGGCCGTCAACAAACACATGCCAAGTCTTCCTGTCCTGTACCATCTGCTCACGTTCTTTCCATGTTTTCCTCATCATTTTCACCTCTGTTTCCAGTTCTCTTCTCCATGTGTTTTTGGTTTACCTCTGCCTCTCTTTCCCTGTGGATTCCAGAACAAGGACTGCCTTGTAATGCTACCAACAGGTTTCCTCAATGTGTGTCCTATCCATCGCCAGCGTCTTCTTCTCAACTCTTGTTCCACTGGCACTTGTCTGGTTCTTGTCATCAATTCCACATTTGTGATTTTGTCATACCATTTTGTTATCACTGTGCAGTATCTCCATGCAGATCAAATATGTTGCTGGATTAAGTCAATCCTATCACCATATCATTCTCATAATTTTCATTTCTGCTCCTTACGGAGCACTGAGCCATCACTGCAGCTGGTCCCCTTGCAGGAAGCCTGCACCAAGTAGTCACATGACTCTTGCAGCCATGGTTTTACATGATGTGGTTGCCAGCCCCATGCATAACCTCATATCAGTCACCTTGTATGACATACCTGAGGGTGTAGACCTATTCTTTCTTCATCCCTTCAGAGACCTCCAGGAACTACAATAACACTCTGACCATAGACTACTTTTAAAAGCTGCATCTACTGATTGGAAACAAGATGGAATCATTAAGCAAAGCTGCATTTTCTGATTGGAAATCAGATGGAATCATTAAGCAAAGCTGCATTTTCTGATTGGAAACAAGATGGAATCATTAAGCAAAGCTGCATTTTCTGATTGGAAACAAGATGGAACCATTAAGCAAAGCTGCATCTACTGATTGGAAACATTGGAAACAAGATGGAACCATTAAGCAAAGCTGCATTTTCTGATTGGAAACAAGATGGAACCATTAAGCAAAGCTGTATCTACTGATTGGAAACATTGCAAACAAGATGGAGCCATTAAGCAAAGCAGCATTTTCTGATTGGAAACAAGATGGAACCATTAAGCAAAGCTGTATCTACTGATTGGAAACAAGATGGAATCATTAAGCAAAGCTGCATTTTCTGATTGGAAATAAGATGGAATCATTAAGCAAAGCTGCATTTTCTGATTGGAAACAAGATGGAACCATTAAGCAAAGCTGCATTTTCTGATTGGAAACAAGATGGAACCATTAAGCAAAGCTGCATCTACTGATTGGAAACATTGGAAACAAGATGGAACCATTAAGCAAAGCTGCATTTTCTGATTGGAAACAAAATGGAACCATTAAGCAAAGCTGTATCTACTGATTGGAAACATTGGAAACAAGATGGAACCATTAAGCAAAGCTGCATCTACTGATTGGAAACATTGGAAACAAGATGGAACCATTAAGCAAAGCTGCATTTTCTGATTGGAAACAAGATGGAACCATTAAGCAAAGCTGTATCTACTGATTGGAAACATTGGGAACAAGATGGAACCATTAAGCAAAGCTGCATCTACTGATTGGAAACAAGATGGAACCATTAAGCAAAGCTGCATTTTCTGATTGGAAACAAGATGGAACCATTAAGCAAAGCTGTATCTACTGATTGGAAACATTGCAAACAAGATGGAACCATTACGCAAAGCTGCATCTACTGATTAGAAACATTGGAAACAAGATGGAACCATTAAGCAAAGCTGTATCTACTGATTGGAAAAACTGGAAACAAGATGGAACCATTAAGCAAAGCTGCATCTACTGATTGGAAACATTGGAAACAAGATGGAACCATTAAGCAAAGCTGTATCTATTGATTGGAAACATTGGAAACAAGATGGAACCATTAAGCAAAGCTGCATCTACTGATTGGAAACATTGGAAACAAGATGGAACCATTAAGCAAAGCTGCATTTTCTGATTGGAAACAAGATGGAACCATTAAGCAAAGCTGTATCTACTGATTGGAAACAAGATGGAATCATTAAGCAAAGCTGCATCCACTGATTGGAAACAAGAAGGAATCATTAAGCAAAGCTGCATCCACTGATTGGAAACACGATGGAATCATTAAGCAAAGCTGCATCCACTGATTGGAAACACGATGGAATCATTAAGCAAAGCTGCATCCACTGATTGGAAACAAGATGGAATCATTAAGCAAAGCTGCATCTACTGATTGGAAACAAGATGGAATCATTAAGCAAAGCTGCATCCACTGATTGGAAACAAGAAGGAATCATTAAGCAAAGCTGCATCCACTGATTAGAAACACGATGGAATCATTAAGCAAAGCTGCATCCACTGATTGGAAACACGATGGAATCATTAAGCAAAGCTGCATTCACTGATTGGAAACACGATGGAATCATTAAGCAAAGCTGCATCCACTGATTGGAAACAAGATGGAATCATTTAGCACTTTGGTTGAAAGAGGAAGATGGCAATGGCTAGGTCGCGTGCAATGGATGCCAGGTGATGTCCTGCCATGAACAACAATAAGATGGACACCACAGAGTGATATGGAGAAACATAACAGAATGGCAACGATAGAAGACCCCTGCAAAAGCACGAAGTACCATGGACACTGGCCCTGTCTGAAATGAATATTTTTGTTATAAGCATCAACTCTTATTCTCACAAACAATAATACTCCCAATATGACAATGCTGGTCTATTGTTATAAATGTACATGCAAGTTTACAACGAGCATGTAAGTGTACAGCCAAAGCGCTATCAACCTTGTACAGTTCAAAGTGCATAAAACAAAGTTTAAATGGAATTTACCATATTAGCCAACCATCCAAACACAGGTCCAATGTGCCAGTTGTTGGCATCAAGTTTTGCTCCCAAGCCAGCTGGAAGAATTCTGGGAATACATTTTGAAAGCCCTTCTGTCACACATGCAAAGCCCTTTATCCTCCCAGCATAGATCAGAGGTAGAACAGACTTGACATATATACTTGATGGGATGAGAATCTCTTCCGCTGAAGAAAAAGAGGTGAAAACAAACAAGACATAATGGTCAATGACAACTTTCAGAGTTACACTTGCAACGTTGTATTGTTTCATGCATGACCCACTCCACTAAGATATTATTAAGTACCTATGTCTGAGTTGAACTCTTAATATTTTATACCTATGCAGTCTTACATGGAGCATCTGAGTGGTTAGAGCGGTGGTCTCTCGCGGCAAAAGTGCCAGGTTCGAATCACAGTACTGACATGCTGCAGTCTACCCAGCTGTAAATGGGTACCTGACTTTGAGTTAGGGGAGGAAAAGGCAGCAAGGAAGGGAACTGGTCACCCCACCTCTCGATGCTGGGTCTAGTATGGTGGTCTCTAACACTTCACTCCCCATCAGCAGTATTTGCTATGGGACTACCATTACCTTTTAGTCTTACACGGCTGGCTCTACCTTCAAGGCCAACATATATGCTGGACTTGGAGCTTATGTAAAGCACCTGAAAGGTAACACACTACAAATATTATAAACCATGAGCAGAATTCTGTACTAACTTCCAAGCAGAAATTACAGCAATGAACACCACCCTCACAGGAATATTCAGCCAATTTAAACAAGAAAACTATAAGCCTTCAGATATTGTAATCTCCACTGATTCAAAATCAACACTGCAGGCATTTTAAGGCATTACCTCAAAACTGAAAAAAAAAAAAAAAAAAAAAAAAAAAAAAAAAAAAAAAAACAGCTGGCTGAAATGACTGACTGACTGTTAACATCTCAACATCAAAATCACTCTCCAGTGGAGACCAGTGCACACAGACAAACCAGGCAATGAAAAAAGCAGATAAATTCAAAACTAGGAGCAGGCATAGATGAAACAAATACTCCAGCAAATATGCAGACAGCTGATCTTATACAGATCCATATCGTTTTATCCTAAATCCTCAGGGACTGTTTCAGAAACTGTATTTTTTTTTGTTTCCAGATGTCGCCCAAATTGTGTTCGAAAAGTCGCCCAATTGTGACAGAAAAGTAGCCCAATTGTGACAGAAAAGTAGCCCAAAGTCACCCAAAGAAACTTTAGATTTTCAGAATATTTAGCTTTTCAGGCGCTCGGATAAAAAGATTCAGACCTGCATTCCAAAACAACTTCAAAGAGGAATTTCTGAACTTATCAGCAAAAGGTCTACTGAACGTTCTATGTATAAAGAGAAATGATCCATCAAAACAAAAAATTACAACATCAACAACCTATGAGGCACTAGGCAGAGCAAAGTCTTCCAGCTAAGAACTGAAGACACCAGACTCAACAACTGTAGCCAATCCATACGAGACAGATCAATATGTGCTGCAAAAAAAGGCTACTGTGGGGCTCCCCAACAATCATGAACACTCTACATTACATGCTAATTCGTCAACCTGACAATCAATCAATGCCCCTTTACCTGCCAAAGGAGCAGAGGCCTTTAATAAACTCATGCCACGTCCCTGCTGTCACGTGCCATTGGCCCAAGTTCTTTCCACATCTTCCTCATCATTTTCACTTCTGTCTCCAGTTATCTTAAAAGAGCTCAGAAATCCTAAATAAACAACAACTTAAAGCCCTAAAGTGAATCTACCTGACACAGCTATACCCATCCGTAGGAGGCAGTTCAACAAGTGCTGCTTGCTTGCCCAGGACTCACCAAAAAAGGAAGAAAGTTATTGCCTGGGTTTCCAACAATCACAAACACTCAGTACAGCACCATTCAACAGCTAAAGAACAACAGCACCATTTAACAGCTAAAGAACAACAGCAACCATTCAACAGCTAAAGAACAACAGCACCATTCAACATCTAAAGAACAACAGCACCATTTAACAGCTAAAGAACAACAGCACCATTTAACAGCTAAAGAACAACAGCACCATTTAACAGCTAAAGAACAACAGCAACCATTCAACAGCTAAAGAACAACAGCACCATTTAACAGCTAAAGAACAACAGCAACCATTCAACATCTAAAGAACAACAGCACCATTCAACAGCTAAAGAACAACAGCACCATTCAACAGCTAAAGAACAACAGCAACCATTCAACAGCTAAAGAACAACAGCAACCATTCAACAGCTAAAGAACAACAGCACCATTCAACAGCTAAAGAACAACAGCACCATTCAACAGCTAAAGAACAACAGCAACCATTCAACAGCTAAAGAACAACAGCAACCATTCAACAGCTAAAGAACAACAGCAACCATTCAACAGCTAAAGAACAACAGCAACCATTTAACAGCTAAAGAACAACAGCACCATTCAACAGCTAAAGAACAACAGCACCATTCAACAGCTAAAGAACAACAGCAACCATTTAACAGCTAAAGAACAACAGCAACCATTTAACAGCTAAAGAACAACAGCACCATTCAACATCTAAAGAACAACAGCAACCATTCAACAGCTAAAGAACAACAGCAACCATTCAACATCTAAAGAACAACAGCACCATTTAACAGCTAAAGAACAACAGCAACCATTCAACATCTAAAGAACAACAGCACCATTCAACAGCTAAAGAACAACAGCACCATTCAACAGCTAAAGAACAACAGCAACCATTCAACATCTAAAGAACAACAGCACCATTCAACAGCTAAAGAACAACAGCAACCATTCAACAGCTAAAGAACAACAGCACCATTCAACAGCTAAAGAACAACAGCAACCATTCAACAGCTAAAGAACAACAGCAACCATTCAACAGCTAAAGAACAACAGCACCATTTAACAGCTAAAGAACAACAGCAACCATTCAACATCTAAAGAACAACAGCACCATTCAACAGCTAAAGAACAACAGCACCATTCAACAGCTAAAGAACAACAGCAACCATTCAACATCTAAAGAACAACAGCACCATTCAACATCTAAAGAACAACAGCAACCATTCAACATCTAAAGAACAACAGCACCATTCAACATCTAAAGAACAACAGCAACCATTCAACATCTAAAGAATAGCACCATTCAAAAGCTAAAGAACAACAGCACCATTCAACAGCTAAAGAACAACAGCACCATTCAACAGCTAAAGAACAACAGCAACCATTCAACATCTAAAGAACAACAGCACCATTCAACATCTAAAGAACAACAGCAACCATTCAACATCTAAAGAACAACAGCACCATTCAACATCTAAAGAACAACAGCAACCATTCAACATCTAAAGAACAACAGCACCATTCAACAGCTAAAGAACAACAGCACCATTCAACAGCTAAAGAACAACAGCACCATTCAACATCTAAAGAACATCAGCAACCATTCAACATCTAAAGAACAACAGCACCATTCAACAGCTAAAGAACAACAGCACCATTCAACAGCTAAAGAACAACAGCAACCATTCAACAGGTAAAGAACAACAGCAACCATTCAACATCTAAAGAACAACAGCAACCATTCAACATCTAAAGAACAACAGCACCATTCAACATCTAAAGAACAACAGCACCATTCAACAGCTAAAGAACAACAGCACCATTCAACATCTAAAGAACAACAGCACCATTCAACAGCTAAAGAACAACAGCAACCATTCAACAGCTAAAGAACAACAGCACCATTCAACATCTAAAGAACAACAGCACCATTCAACATCTAAAGAACAACAGCAACCATTCAACATCTAAAGAACAACAGCACCATTTAACAGCTAAAGAACAACAGCACCATTCAACATCTAAAGAACAACAGCAACCATTCAACAGCTAAAGAACAACAGCAACCATTCAACAGCTAAAGAACAACAGCACCATTTAACAGCTAAAGAACAACAGCACCATTCAACAGCTAAAGAACAACAGCAACCATTCAACAGCTAAAGAACAACAGCACCATTTAACAGCTAAAGAACAACAGCAACCATTCAACATCTAAAGAACAACAGCACCATTCAACAGCTAAAGAACAACAGCACCATTCAACAGCTAAAGAACAACAGCAACCATTCAACAGCTAAAGAACAACAGCAACCATTCAACATCTAAAGAACAACAGCACCATTTAACAGCTAAAGAACAACAGCAACCATTCAACATCTAAAGAACAACAGCACCATTCAACAGCTAAAGAACAACAGCACCATTCAACAGCTAAAGAACAACAGCAACCATTCAACATCTAAAGAACAACAGCACCATTCAACATCTAAAGAACAACAGCAACCATTCAACATCTAAAGAACAACAGCAACCATTCAACATCTAAAGAACAACAGCAACCATTCAACATCTAAAGAACAACAGCACCATTCAACAGCTAAAGAACAACAGCACCATTCAACAGCTAAAGAACAACAGCACCCTTCAACAGCTAAAGAACAACAGCAACCATTCAACATCTAAAGAACAACAGCACCATTCAACATCTAAAGAACAACAGCAACCATTCAACATCTAAAGAACAACAGCACCATTCAACATCTAAAGAACAACAGCAACCATTCAACATCTAAAGAACAGCAGCACCATTCAACAGCTAAAGAACAACAGCACCATTCAACAGCTAAAGAACAACAGCACCATTCAACATCTAAAGAACAACAGCAACCATTCAACATCTAAAGAACAACAGCACCATTCAACAGCTAAAGAACAACAGCAACCATTCAACAGCTAAAGAACAACAGCAACCATTCAACAGGTAAAGAACAACAGCAACCATTCAACATCTAAAGAACAACAGCAACCATTCAACATCTAAAGAACAACAGCACCATTCAACATCTAAAGAACAACAGCACCATTCAACAGCTAAAGAACAACAGCACCATTCAACATCTAAAGAACAACAGCACCATTCAACAGCTAAAGAACAACAGCAACCATTCAACAGCTAAAGAACAACAGCACCATTCAACATCTAAAGAACAACAGCACCATTCAACATCTAAAGAACAACAGCACCATTCAACATCTAAAGAACAACAGCAACCATTCAACATCTAAAGAACAACAGCACCATTCAACAGCTAAAGAACAACAGCACCATTCAACAGCTAAAGAACAACAGCACCATTCAACAGCTAAAGAACAACAGCACCATTCAACATCTAAAGAACAACAGCAACCATTCAACATCTAAAGAACAACAGCACCATTCAACAGCTAAAGAACAACAGCACCATTCAACAGCTAAAGAACAACAGCACCATTCAACATCTAAAGAACAACAGCACATTCAACATCTAAAGAACAACAGCACCATTCAACAGCTAAAGAACAACAGCAACCATTCAACATCTAAAGAACAACAGCAACCATTCAACAGCTAAAGAACAACAGCAACCATTCAACATCTAAAGAACAACAGCAACCATTCAACAGCTAAAGAACAACAGCAACCATTCAACAGCTAAAGAACAACAGCAACCATTCAACATCTAAAGAACAACAGCAACCATTCAACAGCTAAAGAACAACAGCAACCATTCAACAGCTAAAGAACAACAGCAACCATTCAACAGCTAAAGAACAACAGCAACCATTTAACATCTAAAGAACAACAGCAACCATTCAACAGCTAAAGAACAACAGCAACCATTCAACAGCTAAAGAACAACAGCAACCATTCAACATCTAAAGAACAATAGCACCATTCAACAGCTAAAGAACAACAGCACCATTCAACATCTAAAGAACAACAGCACCATTCAACAGCTAAAGAACAACAGCAACAATTCAACAGCTAAAGAACAACAGCACCATTCAACATCTAAAGAACAACAGCACCATTCAACATCTAAAGAACAACAGCACCATTCAACATCTAAAGAACAACAGCAACCATTCAACATCTAAAGAACAACAGCACCATTCAACAGCTAAAGAACAACAGCACCATTCAACAGCTAAAGAACAACAGCACCATTCAACATCTAAAGAACAACAGCACCATTCAACAGCTAAAGAACAACAGCAACCATTCAACATCTAAAGAACAACAGCAACCATTCAACATCTAAAGAACAACAGCACTATTCAACATCTAAAGAACAACAGCAACCATTCAACATCTAAAGAACAACAGCAACCATTCAACATCTAAAGAACAGCACCATTCAACAGCTAAAGAACAACAGCAACCATTCAACAGCTAAAGAACAACAGCAACCATTCAACATCTAAAGAACAACAGCACCATTCAACAGCTAAAGAACAACAGCACCATTCAACAGCTAAAGAACAACAGCAACCATTTAACAGCTAAAGAACAACAGCAACCATTCAACAGCTAAAGAACAACAGCAACCATTCAACATCTAAAGAACAACAGCAACCATTCAACAGCTAAAGAACAACAGCACCATTCAACAGCTAAAGAACAACAGAACCATTCAACATCTAAAGAACAACAGAACCATTCAACATCTAAAGAACAACAGCAACCATTCAACATCTAAAGAACACATGAAAATTCTTCAACCTGGCATTGGCTGAAAAAGCAACATGTTCAACCGCCCTATTTAACAACACAACAGCAACATCATAACTCATCAGGGAATGGCAGTGAAATTAAGGGAAAAGATATGAGAAGATTAAGAAACATGGAAAAGCTGAAGAATATACAATATTCTTGGAGTGAGACAGTGTGGAAAGATGAGAAATAAATGCAAGTGTCATGAACTGGTTGTAGAATGTATGTCAGTACTTATGCTTTGTCTGGAGCTAGGTGTGTTTATGTAATTTGTGAGTGGAAGTGAGTTAATGTTAAGCTTGAGTGTGTTCACGAATGGTATTAGAAGCAGTCGACTAGTGTTGTTAAGTTCATGGGTGTGACTGAGCTGTTACGAGCGATGTGGTGTCTATAGACTGGTCAGGGGTGAAAGGGTCATGTGTGGTAATGGGCAGTCAAGAGAGAGATTTGAGCGAGTGAAGGTTACATCGAGTGAGAAGGCGAATTGTATTATGGAAGGCAGATAGTGCAGGTTGAGATATAGTGAGAATTTTCCATGTGAACATTGTTTCGAGGATGTATATGATAAATTGTAGCATTCTTGTGATTCACGACCAAAGCGACAGTCTGCTGATGTTATTTCTGTTGTGCTGAAGATTTGTTATATTAAGGCATCGGATATCATACGTATGTGTTCGAGTTTATTGAGTAGCTGTTAGATGTGAATAACAAGCCATGTTTGTTGCTCTAAGTGTAATGTCATAATATGTGTCATTGTGCTAACACAGCTTAGCACTTGACAGCAAGCATGTGGTACCTAATATATGGACATAATGAATGATATAATGACAGAAAGGATATACATATATATGTATATAAGGTAAAAGTAGTCCTATAGTAGATACTGCTGTAGGGGAGTGAAGTGTTACAGACTTCCCTATACTAGGTCCAGCATCGAGAGGTGGGGTGACCAGTTTCCTTCCTCAATGCCTTATCCTCCCCCACAACTCAAGAGCAAAGTCAGTTACCCATTTACAGCTGGGTAGACTGGAGCGTGCTGATACAATGAACCGAACCCAGCACCTTTGCTGTGAGAGACCAGCACTCTAATCACTCTGTCTATCGGACGCAACGTACATTTGACAAAAGGTACGGATGGACAGTCTGGTGTGTTCTGTTCTTAATTGAAAAATTTTGCTCTGCTCCATGTGTCATAGGTTGTTGCTGATGTTGCCATTTTTTTGTAAAATAAGAGAAAAAAGGCAACAATGTCATTTACAAAGTTAACAATTTAGCTTGAGACTCACCCAGTGACATCCCACCATTCACTCCTTTCAATTTGTGCAGGTTCAGCGAATATGAGAGCAGCACTTCTTCCAGAACTACAAAATCATCATGCTGGAGCCCGCTGAAGGTCAATGCAATGACAGCGTCACCCACAACAAGTTGCTGGTGCTCCAGTAAGAGACGGGAATTTGGAATAGCTCCTACTGCAATACCAGCAACATCATAGTCATTGCCTCGATACATTCCTGGCATTTCGGCTGTCTCCCCTCCTGTTGAAATAAGCAAGACATTGACAGCAACATTCCAAACAGTTTCACGAAGCAGAAGTAACACTAAATCTGTCAGTGTTAATCTGCAATCTTATCATTATTCTCTCCCCCCCCCCCCCCCCCCCCCACTTCAGCTCCCCAAGGAGCACAGGCCTTCCTGTCCCATGCCATCAGCAAAAGGTCTTTTCATGTCTTCTTCATCCTCTTCAAGAAGGTCTCCAGATCTCTTCTCCATGTGTTCCGTGGTCTTTCTCTACCTCTCATACCCTGGAGATTCCAGAACAAGGACTGCCTTGTAATGCTATCAACAGGCCGCCTCAGTGTGTGTCCTATCCATCGCCAGCGTCTTCTTCTCAACTCTTATTCCACTGACAATAGTCTGGTTCCATGTTGGTGATCTTGTCATACCACTTCAATTCTTCTTTCTATGCTAGCACCCATTTATTAAAGTCTAGCTTTTTGGTCATTGCATTTGTTATTCTCCATGTTTCAGAGCCATACTATAAGACTGACTTGACATTTGAGTTGAGATTCTGATTTCTGCAATCTTATGCAGCAGATTAAGTGTTTATCTTCAGTTTTAAACAGCAGAAGCGACATTTATAATAAGTGTCAGCATTTCTATGGAAGACTATAAAATATGGGTGAAAAATAAACAAATTACTGAAAAAGTGAGAAGATTCTGGTAATAGGCAGGTCACACATTAAGAATTTCTATTGATAGCCTTACATGGCAGTCTTTACCAGAATAAACAATGACAAGGAAGACATAACAAAAGTAAAGGTAGCCCCAAAGAAGATGCTGAAATAGGGGATTAAAGTGTTAGAGACTTTATTATACTAGGTCCAGCTTCTAGAGCAGAGGTTTTCAAACTGTGCGTCGCGGCTCCAAGGGGTGTCGCGGCCCTCGGCTAAGGGCGTCGCGGTGGCTTGGGAAGGGAAAAGTGTTGGGCTCGATATTATGAGCCAAGGTCCATCAATAAATATAGATCTTCGTAGTATAGAGAGGAGCCGCGGTGATTTATGCACAGGTCAAGGGAGCCGCGGACCAAAAAAGTTTGAAAACCTCTGTTCTAGAGGCATGGTGACCTTTCCCTTCCTTGCTGCCTTTGCCTTCCCTAACTCAAGAGCAAAGAGTCAGGTATCTATTTACAGCTGGGTAGACAGAGTAACACTACCAAGTTTTTAACCTGGAACCTAGTAACTTTGTCATGAGAGGCTAGTGCTCTAACCACTCTACCAATCGAACACTACGGAAGACACAGTAACAATACCAAGTTTTTAACCTGGAACCTAGTAACTTTGTCATGAGAGGCTAGTGCTCTAACCACTCTACCAATCGAACACTGCGGAAGACACAGTTAATGAAGGATGCCTACATTACTGTAAATGAATCATACCTGCACCATCATTTTCACTCACTACAAATGAAAAATAAAGCCGCGGTTGTGCAGTAGTTAGTGCACTGGCTTCTGAGCTCAGTGGTCCATGTTTCGGTCCCCAGTTCTGGTGGGATCTTTAGATCACAAACGTCTTCGGGGTTGACCCAGCCTCATGAATAGGGTACCAGAGTTACTCTAGGAAGGTTAAAGGCGGCCGACTTGATGCTAACCACATCACCCCTAGTGTGCCATATGGTCAAGAAAATATGGGCCTAACACCATATTCCCAATATGCTTCCATGTGCATGTTACGGGATCCTTTACCTTTTACCTTTACTATGAAAAATGTTAAAAGATACAATAGTACATAAATCTGTTTTAAAGAAAGACCACCAAAAAAAACTTGTGCTCCACCTTCTTCAGGTCAAAAGGGAAAAAAAACAACAAGCGGACAACAAACAAAAAATTAGGATATAGTCCTGTCAGGACATGCTTGTCCTTCTTCTAAGCACTTCCGCTGGGTGGTAGATGGAGGAATGCCTTATTGAAGAAACAGACACAGACCAAAACAGGTCATGGTCACAGAGGGCAAGGTGAGTCAGTTGTGTTGGGCAGCTAACTCTGTAAAACTGCCTCTAATTCCCAGTGATAACCACTAGAGAGTCAGCAGGTGCCTTAACTAAAACTCTCCACCCCCAACCTTTCCCACCTTGGAAGTAAGTCTTTTTAGACAGTCAGTGGGGCAAACTAACCAATCCGATGGAAGGCAAGTGCGGACCCCCATCATATTATTCCAAGTCATATTATGCTCCACAACATGAGAAGAGGAAGAAGAAAAACCAGTGAACTATCAGCCAGCAAAACATAAAGACAAGAATATGAAGACACAGTCAGAAACTGTATCTTGATAAACTGACCTCATGGCATGGGAAGTCAATAAATTCCGAACTGATTCAAGATACCAGAAACATTAGGAAATGGAGAGACAAGCCAGTAAAACACTGGCACTCGATGATGATGAAAACAGCAAATTATATGGTTATGCATAATGTGTACTCTTCACCCATGTGTTAATGGGGAGCAAAAGGGAAGCTAAGAATAGTAACAATGTAACTACTAGGCATGTTGGAACTAAGGAGTACTGAGCACACGATTAGCTAGTAAAACCTTGAGAATCTTAAAGCCAAAAAACTTAACAATGTGAACGAGCCACCCAAAGCAAGTAATTCAACTCAGTCATCCAAGATGAAAAGGCACTGGTGACAAAATGGATAAAGACATGAAAAACCCTTGAATGGATGGTACAGGATAAGAAGACTTGGCATGAACTTGTCGCAGGCCTATGCTTCTCTGGAAGTTGTAGGGCAATGATGATGATGTTGAATTTGTAGTTTTTTCAAAATCTGAAAATGATCTAAGCCAAAGGGTCAGCAACTGGTCGATCTTGATCTTCGGATAGATCCCAAGCTACCACTTTGTAGATCTTTAGATGATGGAGGGGTGGAAAAGAAGAATGTTTAACCTAAGTAAATTTTGGACAAGCCCTCTCCAACTGGCACTTAATAGGTCAGTGTTCCCAGGTTTAAAGGTACTTTCACTGCATTCCCATTGAAAACTTGCAAGTTGACTTACTAAAAATCACTTTATTCGTGAACTGTACAAGAAAAAAAACGATCTTTCCTTTGAAGTGAAGCTAACATTCTATAAAATATTTAACTCTCCACCGCTCTGTGGATGGGACTGCAGGACACACAAACACTCCAGCAAACATGCAAACAGCTTAACGAATAATAAAAAACAACTTCAAAGAGGAATGGCTGAATCGATGTGCAAAAGGGTCAACTGGGCGTGACTTGTATAAATAAATGGCCCGTCCCAACAAAAATGACAACATTAATAACCTACAATGTAAGGAGCAGAGCACAATCTTCCAACTAAGAATTGAACACACCAGATTCCACAAGCACTTAAACAAATTAAACCCCACACATGAGCCTAATTGCCGAAGCTGTACCCATCCGTCTGAGACAGTTCAGCATATGCTGCTCACTTGCCTGGGACTCTCCACAGAGAGACGACAGCTATTGCGAGCTCCCCAACAACCACAAACACTCTATACAGCACCACTCAACAACTACAGAACACATGCACATTCTTCAGCTTGGCACTGACTGCTAAAGAGCGACAAGCTCAGCAGCTCTAGTTAATAACAATAACTAATACATATAAGCTGGACATATTTCAAATTTCAGAAACTTTGAAACCAGCAAACAGACATGGTTTTATCCAGGTAGATTTTTAGAGATCTCAGTGTTTCTAAAGTAGATCCTCAAAGCTGCTGTGTTGCCTACTGCTGATCTAAACTCTCAATGCACCACATCCAAATATATAACTAAGAAATCTAACTACTCACCAATCAAAGTACAACCAGCTTGAAGGCAGCCATCTGCAATCCCTCGCACAACTTCTTCAGCCACTGGTACATGAAGTTTGCCAGTGGCAAAATAATCCAGGACGTAAAGAGGCTCAGCACCCTGAGTCAGCAGGTCATTAACACATTCCGCAACAAGGTCAAAGCCTATGTTATAGTGGTGGCCACGGTTTTCAGCAAACTTGAAAAGCAGCCAAAAAAAATACAAGCCAAATGTGAACAACAAACAAAATCAATCATGTAAAATTTCACCAAAATAATCACAGATGCCACATATAAAATATGTATTTTCACTTAATTTAATGGTGAAAGTGTGATTTCACCATCTGCAACCCCTAGATTAGTTAAGTGAATAACTTCGGGAGCCGCACTGGCGTAATGGTTACCATACTGCGCTGGCGATCAGGTGATCCAGGTTCGCGCCCTGGCGAGACATTTGAAGGAGTGTCTTCGACCGGGACTTGGACTGGATTAATTCAAGACTTGGCAAAG
The DNA here is from genome assembly GCA_024509875.1 of Oreohelix idahoensis. Classification (NCBI taxonomy): domain Eukaryota; kingdom Metazoa; phylum Mollusca; class Gastropoda; order Stylommatophora; family Oreohelicidae; genus Oreohelix; species Oreohelix idahoensis. Next base: position 1,111,653 of record JAMPIV010004998.1, read on the forward strand.
ACATCTGAAGGAGTGCCTTCGACCTGGGGACTGCAATAGCCCGAGCAGTTCCTGAGCACAAACCCTCTGTGGATGGGAAGGAGCAAAGCTCCTGACTGGGTTGGAAGGAAAGTCCATAGGCTCCACTGCCTCGCAATGCCATGAAATTTGTTTCATGTCACTGGGCCGAAGGGCTGAAAGCCCAAGTGCCACTGGTTAGGGAAAAAAAGGGGGAATAACTTCCAAATGGATGTCACTGCAATGTTGTTAACATTGTTTTGCTCAAAAGTTCAGTCAGTTTAGTTAAACAGTTTAGTTAAACAGTTTAGTTAAACAGTTTAGTTAAACAGTTTGGACACATCTGTTTTGTTTTACATCATCATTACCCTTACCCCATTTAGCTCATTTCCAGGAGTCTCTAAGGAGACAACGAAAGAATTCAACTACTGCTCTATGTATAGAGGCATATCTGGAGTCATCCTTATATGACCACCAGCTATGCACAATGCTACAATATACTTATGTGGAAGTGAACCTATGTCTGTGAGGCTAATTACACTCTCATTGAGTCTTGAAATCATCCACACACTTCCAGGGATTCCCCCTGTGGTGAAACTTGTTGAGAACCCAGCATTGCACATTAAGCTTGGAGAAGTCATTTGAGCTCCAGGTGTGATTCTTTAGCTGTGACTTGGTTGACGGCATGCAGAAGGATCTCACTATAGACCCAGTGATGGGCAGGGGAAGCTGCGAAGTGACTTTATGCAGGACGTGACAATTCCTTGGGAGAGCCCAGAACCAGAGTACAGTATTTTAGCTCCGCATAGTTGGAGAGCCCCCTCGGATGGCGGGGAATGCACAGTATGCCACGCACTTCTTACTCCTAGCTTGGGACCAGTGATGATCCTTTAAATGCAAGCCAAGCTGCGAGAAACTGGAGCTCATGACTTCAACTCAATACATTTCGGAATGGCAGAAAAGCCACAGGAAAAGCCCTGATCTACAGTGTAGATAATACCAAGGAGTTTTCAACTTGGTATTGGCTGCAAAAGAGCGAGAAGTGCAGCAACCCTAGTTAAACAACAACAACAAACTACTGCTCTCTCAGGAATTTTGCATGAGACAACTAACATGAACACAGAGCTCATCATGTAAAACACTTTGCTACAAACACCATGAGCACATGAATGCTTTGGTGCTGGCACCCTGCAAATGGACCAGTGGCAGTGGTGACTCTCTGCTCCATAAGGAGTGAAAAGGAAAATGATGAATGGTAATTACTACTGGTCCTCAACTACCCAGAGATGACTAACATGTGTTTGTCCTCAACTACCCAGAGATGGCCAACATGTGTTTGTGCTATTACTACTGGTCCTCAACTACCCAGAGATGACTATCATGTGTTTGTGCTATTACTGTACTACTGGTCCTCAACTTCCCAGAGATGACTAACATGTGTTTGTGCTATTACTACTGGTCCTCAACTTCCCAGAGATGACTAACATGTGTTTGTGCTATTACTACTGGTCCTCAACTACCCAGAGATGACTAACATGTGTTTGTCCTCAACTACCCAGAGATGACTAACATGTGTTTGTGCTATTACTACTGGTCCTCAACTACCCAGAGATGACTAACATGTGTTTGTGCTATTACTACTGGTCCTCAACTACCCAGAAATGACTAACATGTGTTTGTGCTATTACTACTGGTCCTCAAATACCCAGAGATGACCAACATGTGTTTGTGCTATTACTACTGGTCCTCAACTTCCCAGAGATGACTAACATGTGTTTGTGCTATTACTACTGGTCCTCAACTATCCAGAGATGACTAACATGTGTTTGTCCTCAACTACCCAGAGATGACCAACATGTGTTTGTGCTATTACTACTGGTCCTCAACTTCCCAGAGATGACTAACATGTGTTTGTGCTATTACTACTGGTCCTCAACTACCCAGAGATGACTAATATGTGTTTGTCCTCAACTACCCAGAGATGACCAACATGTGTTTGTGCTATTACTACTGGTCCTCAACTTCCCATAGATGACTAGCATGTGTTTGTGCTATTACTACTGGTCCTCAACTACCCAGAGATGACTAACATGTGTTTGTCCTCAACTACCCAGAGATGACTAATGTGTTTGTGCTATTACTACTGGTCCTCAACTACCCAGAGATGACTAACATGTGTTTGTGCTATTACTACTGGTCCTCAACTATCCAGAGATGACCAACATGTGTTTGTGCTATTACTACTGGTCCTCAACTTCCCAGAGATGACTAACATGTGTTTGTGCTATTACTACTGGTCCTCAACTACCCAGAGATGACTAACATGTGTTTGTCCTCAACTACCCAGAGATGACCAACATGTGTTTGTGCTATTACTACTGGTCCTCAACTTCCCAGAGATGACTAACATGTGTTTGTGCTATTACTACTGGTCCTCAACTACCCAGAGATGACTAACATGTGTTTGTCCTCAACTACCCAGAGATGACCAACATGTGTTTGTGCTATTACTACTGGTCCTCAACTTCCCAGAGATGACTAGCATGTGTTTGTGCTATTACTACTGGTCCTCAACTACCCAGAGATGACTAACATGTGTCTGTCCTCAACTACCCAGAGATGACTAACGTGTTTGTGCTATTACTACTGGTCCTCAACTACCCAGAGATGACCAACATGTGTTTGTGCTATTACTACTGGTCCTCAACTACCCAGAGATGATAAATTAATATTAGACAAACATAAAGGTATGTTTTCAGGCTGTCGTGGAATATTCTAATCCACATATATAAATTATCAAGTAAATATAAAGCCTAATAAATACATATAATAAATAAAGGAAGAAGAATGGTAAAGAACAGTACTGTCACAATGACATTACTCGAAATCCCCTTTGTTTTATGCTTCGTCTGCAAATTGTAACGTTTCCACGTTAAATATAGGCCTTCTGCAACATACACGCGTTTCCCAAACACACAATAAAATGTGCTGCCTTTCTAAGAAAAACCTTGAAATATGCAAGTTGACCTAAATTTTAAATTCCATTCATGTCTTTTTTCTACACTGCGTTACCAAAACGAACGAACAGATGGACAAAAGGATAAAGAGAGAGGGGAGGGCTGAAAATCAGGAACGCATGCAACACGCGTCGCGCGATACACAAATGCTGCCATCACGCGTGTAAGTCTACATGCACTAATTTTTTTTCAGACGGACAGTGATAAAATACATTACCCATCCCAGAGTTAGGTTTATAAATCATAAAAAACGCTTATTAGGAAAGACAACATTAGATGGGTTTACGGTTGAAAACATAACAGTACCCAGACAGCACATCTTCGAAACAGGAGGTAGAAAATACATATTTTGAACGCAGCCACGTAGCTCTTTCAAATTGGTATATTTGGGTTCCTTAGGGCTTGCTGACAAATAATATGTAAAACGTTACGCAAATAGTCCAGGAATTAATAAATTATACCCAAAATAAAATAGTGAGGATGCCTGACAGCATGGAATCATTTCTGCTCATAAAATTTTTTTTATAACGTGTTTGAAAAAACCTTACGTTACATAAATAGCCTACCATGTAAACTCCCAATTGATTGGAGCGCAACAAATGAAAGCCTAACCACGATTGGTCGGACTATAAATACTATCTTTCGTTGTCAGGGGAGACGGGGAAGGGTAACATTTTTTCAAACACTTGTCGAAACGGGGCTCATTGGTCAGACTCGCTGATATACACACTTGGGAGCGTTAGTTCGAAACCACTTGTTTAAATAAGCTTGATAAAGCATCAGTGCGTTGAAGCCAGCTTATATTTTGCTAAATAAAAGCCTGGAAGATAAGCAGATGGGAATTTGTGCCAGTTTGTGCCAGAATTCATTGCTAATCAACGTATCTGTATTTATTCGTAAGAATTGTGGTAAGCTTGAACCATTCAATATCTTTTAATGAAAATTGAATGTGAATTGTTGATTTATGCCTGTATATATATGTGTAGTTCAGTGGCAAACGTGAGGTAAAGCCTATAATGCTCCAGCCTGAACAGAGGGTGTCGGAGAGAAGTAAAACGGCATGGAATGGCCAAACAGTACACTGACACCTGGATGATTGACTAGAAAGAAATAATGCTGGAAGTGCAGAGGCGTAGTAACCATTAAGAAGGGTAATACTGGAATAAAGTATTTCAAATGAAGCTGACAGTTGGCCTAATGCTCTGAACTCAATGTTTGTGCTGTGTTGTGATCAGTGTAACAAGAGAGTTTAAGTTAGTTATGAAGTAGAAGGTACATCCTTCTTGATTTCAGGGACCGTGGTCTTGATGGTACTGAGCAGCACCTGGTCAGAGCTTTGCTGAATCCAGAGTCGGACAGCATACTCCTTGGTCCTTTTAGCTATCAGTGAGGTGTCTCCAGAGCCCAGGGAGAATTCGAGCAGAGGAGTCCTTTCCTGCCGCCATCACGCCAGATAAGCTAACTTGGCCAGCTGAGCTCAACATTATGTCCCCTCATCTTGAAATGACTTTGTAAAAATAACATTAAGAGGGGAAATTAATTGTCTTAATATCAGGAACTGAGAACATCTCCAATACTAATTTCCTTAAGACAAACTATTGAAGTCATGATGACAAATACCAACAGAGCTTGAACAAAACAAAACCAGTATTACCTCATTTTACTACTACACAACTGACACACATAGGATATTTTTAATAATATATGTCACTACCAGATTCATATTGATACATTCTGTACATAACTTGTGATTAACATTGATTGTGATTCCTGGTTCCTTTGTCTTTGAATCAGGACACACATATGCCTTTATGATAGAAATGAATACATATTGTTATTTGAAAAGTTACGAGTGTCTCCTTTAAGATATTCTCATAGAGTGTTATATGTATGTGAGTGTCACAGTGTTGTCAAGAGTAGTGGATTAAATTAAATTGTTTATCTGTCTGTTGTTGTGACTTACACTTCACCATACACATACCCTAGACACATAACGTAGCATCACACTATTCCAGAATAATTCTGACTGAGATATATAGATATGTGGTAGCAAGTAAGGTTATCTATAATACACTACTCTTAATAGATATAGATACCTTCACAGCTGATCTCAGTCAGTACACTAAGTCCCCTATAAATATTTATAACATCCCACTTCACCACATATATTGGGGTCTCGCTCTTGGGATTTTGAATCTTTACCTATTAAAAATATTGGGGGTAATTCACTTCAGGGAATATAAGAATTAAAAGGTATCCTTGGGTGGAATTAAATAAGGTTGAGCTCACGGTGCCTGTGTTGTCCATTATATATATTTAGAATTTGAATTGTTGGTTAGACATTGTAGAAATTTACCTGATAGACAATGGCGGACCTGGCCAAGTTTCGATCTGCTGCTGTACAGACTGCAAAAGAGTTAGGATTAGATGGGCAAGTTATGGTTGCCTATGTCACTACGGAATGTGACAAATTTATTGAACGCGAAGAAAGAAGATTAGAAAAAGAGGCCGAAAGAAGGTTAGAGGCTGAGACTAAGAGGTTGCAAGCTGAGGCTGAGACTAAGAGGTTGCAGATTGAGGCTGACAAAGAGGCTAAGAAATTGGAAGCAGAAAGAGAAGACAAAAGATTAGCTGCAGAAAGAGAAGCCGAGGAAAGAAGACAGGCTGCAGAAAGAGAAGAGAGGAAATTAGCTGCAGAAAGGGAAGCAGAAGATAAAAGATTACAAAGGGAACATGAGTTACGACTAAGGGAGTTTGAGTTTCAAGGCCATGCTCCTGAAAATGGTGCCAGTCCCTTTGCCTCTGATGCTACGGTTACTCAGGGAGCCTCAACCTCAGCTATGAACTTTCATTTAGATCATTTTGTTGAGAAAGACGATGATATTGAGAGCTATATAAATAGGTATGAACTATTAGCTACCACGTATGGGTTAGAGAGAGAAAGGTGGAGCTTAAAGTTATCTCAGGGACTTCGTGGGGCAGCTTATGAAGTTTTTGCAAAAATGAGCAGAGGTGATCAGGAAAATTATGACATGCTAAAGCAGGCTCTTTTGTTAAGGTATGAAAAGAATGCAGAATTTTATAGGAAAAAATTTAGGAATGCTAAACTACTGTCAGGTGAAACCTATCACCAGTTCTCTGCACGAATAGAGACATACTTGGAGAAATGGACTTCTCTGGGGAAAACCCAAGATCTTAAGGAAATGGTCCTTATAGAGCAATTAAGAGAGTCCATGGCTCCAGACCTGAGAAAGTTTCTCATGGAACAAGGTGCAGAGAGGCTGGGTGAGTTGCTAAATGTTGCTGAAAGGTATCAAGCAGCTCAAGCAGAGGTAACAGGTAATAAAAAGAAACAAGTGGATAACTTTAGGGCACCACAGAACTTTAATAAATTTGATCCTAAGGATCAAAATAAAGGTAAGCACCAATTTGATAGGCCACGGTATGAAAATAAAAATAAATTCCCACAATTCGATGAAAGGAAATATGATGAAAGAAAATCTTTCAACCAAGGAAAAAGGTGGTGTAAGAATTGTCAGATGGACAATCATGACACTGACCGTTGCAGAAGGAAACCTGTGTATATGGCAACCCTTCAGGTCAGGTCGACCTCAAGACAGGAGGAGGATATTATGTTAGATACCACTCCAGAAGAGATGAGGAAGGCACAGGCTGGGGATAAAACACTCAAGCCTTGTTTCAGAAAATTGTCAACTTGTCATACAACTCCAGGCAAGGGAGATTTTTACATGAAAAACAAGTTGATGTATAGGAAGACTGGAGCTAGATCCAAAGGTCACGGACAGCTGGTTCTTCCAAAAAGATATAGGGCAGACTTAATAAGGAGCCTACATGTGAAACCAGATGGGGACCATGAGAAGATAGGTACCATCATTCAAAAGGTGGCTCACAATTATTATTGGCCCAAAGCAAGATGGGACATTGAGAATTTTGTAGAAAGGTGTAGCATAGCACATGAGGGAACACCCACAAGTGGGAACATGGATCAGGACCTGGACACGCCACGGGGCAAAATTAGGCCTGATAATAAAAAGAAATATAGATTTGATAAAGTGGACCAAATGGAATGGGAAGCCCCTTTTCACGGACAAGCTTCACTTAACTGTTTTACAATGGCCACTATGCGGAGAGTGCAAAAAGATGTCTTACCCCAGGATAAGCCGAAAATCCCTCAATCGGACTTAAACAAACTGGAGGAAGAGGATGTAGAGAGGAAATCTCTCATCAAGAATTTTAAGTGGGGAGAAAGCCCCAAAAGAAAAATTGGTAGCGGTCGTTTTGTGAATGATAATTCTGGGAGGAAAAATCATCACTATAAAGCTTCGAGTGGAAGAGACCATACCGGTGCATGGACAAATAGGTCCACACAATTAAAGGTCCATATGTAGCTTTGTTAAGAACGTGGACTGATGAAAAGGCAGAGGAAAACATTACATCTTCATACCAATATGTGAATGAGCTGACCACTCGGTTAAAAACTGGCTGGAAACTTGCCAATGAAAATTTGAAACAAGCCAGGAAGAAACATGCTGCCTATTATAACAGGAAGGCGAAAGACAGAAATTTGGCTGTGGGAGAGAAAGTACTGCTTCTTTTGCCCGGGAGTCAGAATAAGTTACAAATTGGATGGCAGGGTCCATATACAGTTCTAGAGAAGGTGTCTAGAACAAATTATAAGATAGATAAGAAGGGGAAAGAAAAAATCTATCATGTGAATCTCCTGAAGAAATATTTGGAAAGAGAACATCAGGAAGAGACACACTTGTTGACCTTGTCCATCGCCATGGAGATGAAAAAGGAACCACTTTCATCATTTGAATATCCATTACACCCCTGTGAGACAGCAGCACAGGTGAAAATCAGTACACATTTAACGAAAACTCAGAAAGAGAGAGTGCAACAGGTTCTAAATAATCATGCAGAGGTGTTAACAGACCGACCAGGGCATACAAACCTATTGGAATATGATATGAAACTAATAGACTCCACACCTGTCTGTATGAAACCATATTCGATTCCGTTTGCTAAGGAGAAAGCTTTGAAGGAAGAGATAGACTATCTGTTGAAGGAAGGAATTATTTCGCACAGTGAGTCTTCGTATAGTTCCGGTGTTGTACTCTTAAGGAAGCCCTCTGGAGAACATAGACTCTGTATAGATTACAGGAGACTGAATGCTATTACAGAAGGACAGGTGGATCCATTGCCGGATACAAATCAGCTGTTTGCCAGACTAAATAAAGCTAAATATTTCTCAAAAGTGGATCTGAGTAAAGGATACTATCAGATTCCAGTAAAGCCTGAGGTTAGACCATACCTAGCTTTTAGTACCTCAGAAGGACACTATGAGTTTAATAGATTGCCATTTGGATTGAAGAATGCGCCTAGTGTCTTCTCTAGAATGATGAGAAAATTATTGGATCCTCTGAATAATCCCTGTATAACAAATTTTATGGATGATATCCTTATAGCAACAGAAACATTTGAGGAACACATTGACTCTCTGAACATGCTGTTTGATCGACTTAGGGAGGCAAATTTAACAGCCCGACCAACCAAATGTTGCGTTGGATGTAAAGAATTGGAATTTTTGGGACACACAGTTTATCAGGGAAACATGACCCCTGACCCAAAGAATTTAGAGAAACTACAGAAAGCCCCGAGACCACAAACCAAGAAGGACGTGAGATCCTTTGTCTCATTATGTGGTTTCTACCAGAAGTATATCAAAAACTTTAATTCCATATGTGCACCGTTAACTGAATTGACACGTAAAGGACATCCAGATCGCATTACATGGACACCACAATGTGAAATGACTTACCAAGAATTGAAGGAAAAGCTCACAAGTAAACCCATTTTGAAATTACCTGACTTAAGTCAAGAATTCATAGTAAGGACGGATGCAAGTAATATTGGGCTAGGTGCAACTCTACTACAGAAATCAGATGCATTGGATGGGGAATTAAGCCCAGTGGCATATGCTAGCAGAAAGTTGAATAAAGCTGAAATCAACTACTCAACTAGCGAAAAAGAATGTCTTGCAGTAATATGGGCAATAAAGAAATTCAATATTTATCTATATGGGAAGGCATTTAAGTTGCAAACAGATCACAAACCTTTATCGTTTCTAGCACAGGCTAAGCATGAGAACTCCAGGTTACTCCGATGGTCTTTACTTTTGGCTCCATATAATTTTAGCATTGAGTATATATCTGGAAAAACCAATTTGGGAGCGGATTTTTTAAGCCGCCATCCGTGTGATGAGAATCACCGTAAACCCCAGAAATAATAATAAATTTCTCTATGTGTATATAGAATAAAGGACTGACATATAATGTCTGTTTTAAGAGGGGAGGTGTCGTGGAATATTCTAATCCACATATATAAATTATCAAGTAAATATAAAGCCTAATAAATACATATAATAAATAAAGGAAGAAGAATGGTAAAGAACAGTGCTGTCACAATGACAGTACTCGAAATCCCCTTTGTTTTCTGCTTCGTCTGCAAATTGTAACGTTTCCACGTTAAATAAGCCTTCTGCAACATACACGCGTTTCCCAAACACACAATAAAATGTGCTGCCTTTCTAAGAAAAACCTTGAAATATGCAAGTTGACCTAAATTTTAAATTCCATTCATGTCTTTTTCTACACTGCGTTACCAAAACGAACGAACAGATGGACAAAAGGATAAAGAGAGAGGGGAGGGCTGAAAATCAGGAACGCATGCAACACGCGTCGCGCGATACACAAATGCTGCCATCACGCGTGTAAGTCTACATGCACTAATTTTTTTTCAGACGGACAGTGATAAAATACATTACCCATCCCAGAGTTAGGTTTATAAATCATAAAAAACGCTTATTAGGAAAGACAACATTAGATGGGTTTACGGTTGAAAACATAACAGTACCCAGACAGCACATCTTCGAAACAGGAGGTAGAAAATACATATTTTGAACGCAGCCACGTAGCTCCTTTAAATTGGTATATTTGGGTTCCTTAGGGCTTGCTGACAAATAATATGTAAAACGTTACGCAAATAGTCCAGGAATTAATAAATTATACCCAAAATAAAATAGTGAGGATGCCTGACAGCATGGAATCATTTCTGCTCATAAAATTTTTTTTATAACGTGTTTGAAAAAACCTTACGTTACATAAATAGCCTACCATGTAAACTCCCAATTGATTGGAGCGCAACAAATGAAAGCCTAACCACGATTGGTCGGACTATAAATACTATCTTTCGTTGTCAGGGGAGACGGGGAAGGGTAACATTTTTTCAAACACTTGTCGAAACGGGGCTCATTGGTCAGACTCGCTGATATACACACTTGGGAGCGTTAGTTCGAAACCACTTGTTTAAATAAGCTTGATAAAGCATCAGTGCGTTGAAGCCAGCTTATATTTTGCTAAATAAAAGCCTGGAAGATAAGCAGATGGGAATTTGTGCCAGTTTGTGCCAGAATTCATTGCTAATCAACGTATCTGTGTTTATTCGTAAGAATTGTGGTAAGCTTGAACCATTCAATATCTTTTAATGAAAATTGAATGTGAATTGTTGATTTATGCCTGTATATATATGTGTAGTTCAGTGGCAAACGTGAGGTAAAGCCTATAATGCTCCAGCCTGAACAGAGGGTGTCGGAGAGAAGTAAAACGGCATGGAATGGCCAAACAGTACACTGACACCTGGATGATTGACTAGAAAGAAATAATGCTGGAAGTGCAGAGGCGTAGTAACCATTAAGAAGGGTAATACTGGAATAAAGTATTTCAAATGAAGCTGACAGTTGGCCTAATGCTCTGAACTCAATGTTTGTGCTGTGTTGTGATCAGTGTAACAAGAGAGTTTAAGTTAGTTATGAAGTAGAAGGTACATCCTTCTTGATTTCAGGGACCGTGGTCTTGATGGTACTGAGCAGCACCTGGTCAGAGCTTTGCTGAATCCAGAGTCGGACAGCATACTCCTTGGTCTTTTTAGCTATCAGTGAGGTGTCTCCAGAGCCCCAGGGAGAATTCGAGCAGAGGAGTCTTTTCCTGCCGCCATCACGCCAGATAAGCGAATTGGCCAGCTGAGCTCAACATTATGTCCCCTCATCTTGAAATGACTTTGTAAAAATAATATTAAGAGGGGAAATTAATTGTCTTAATATCAGGAACTGAGAACATCTCCAATACTAATTTCCTTAAGACAAACTATTGAAGTCATGATGACAACTACCAACAGAGCTTGAACAAAACAAAACCAGTATTACCTCATACTACTATTACACAACTGACACACATAGGATATTTTTAATAATATATGTCACTACCAGATTCATATTAATACATTCTGTACATAACTTGTAATTAACATTGATTGTGATTCCTGGTTCCTTTGTCTTTGAATCAGGACACACATATGCCTTTATGATAGAAATGAATACATATTGTTATTTGAAAAGTTACGAGTGTCTCCAGTAAGATATTCTCATAGAGTGTTATATGTATGTGAGTGTCACAGTGTTGTCAAGAGTAGTGGATTAAATTAAATTGTTTATCTGTCTGTTGTTGTGACTTACACTTCACCATACTCATACCCTAGACACATAATGTAGCATCACACTATTCCAGAATAATTCTGACTGAGATATATAGATATGTGGTAGCAAGTAAGGTTATCTATAATACACTACTCTTAATAGATATAGATACCTTCACAGCTGATCTCAGTCAGTACACTAAGTCCCCTATAAATATTTATAACATCCCACTTCACCACACAGGCACTCGTAAGAAATAAAGAAGTAGAACACTTGGACAACAGAAAAACAACAGACGTGAGTGGCTTACCCAGGGTTCGAACCCCGTACCTTCCGTACGACAACTCCGCCTAGCTATCAAGCGAATCACACTGACCCCACGGCCAGCTAGGCATCCTCAAAAAAAGATGCTTTGCTGGCTATTTATCAGTACAAAACACACAAGATAACACTGGAAGTATACAGTGGGCAACTCAGCCCTTAAATGACGCAATCACTTCTGTTGTTCTCCTATTAACAGTATGTGTCAGTCCAAACAAGACAAAGACCTTGATACTGGGTCCAGTAAATAGTAGAAGACTTAAGGACATTAGTATAGAACAGAGGGTAGGTTTCTGGTATTGTATAAACATAAATAACACATAAGGAAGGGAAACCCGAGGCCTGTAAACAGTAAATTAATATTAGACAAACATAAAGGTATGTTTTCAGGCACTCGTAAGAAATAAAGAAGTAGAACACTTGGACAACAGAAAAACAACAGACGTGAGTGGCTTACCCAGGGTTCGAACCCCGTACCTTCCGTACGACAACTCCGCCTAGCTATCAAGCGAATCACACTGACCCCACGGCCAGCTAGGCATCCCCAAAAAAAGATGCTTTGCTGGCTATTTATCAGTACGAAACACACAAGATAACACCGGAAGTATACAGTGGGCAACTCAGCCCTTAAATGACGCAATCACTTCTGTTGTTCTCCTATTAACAGTATGTTTCAGTGTTCTATACTAATGTCCTTAAGTCTTCTACTATTTACTGGACCCAGTATCAAGGTCTTTGTCTTGTTTGGACTGACACATACTGTTAATAGGAGAACAACAGAAGTGATTGCGTCATTTAAGGGCTGAGTTGCCCACTGTATACTTCCGGTGTTATCTTGTGTGTTTCGTACTGATAAATAGCCAGCAAAGCATCTTTTTTTGGGGATGCCTAGCTGGCCGTGGGGTCAGTGTGATTCGCTTGATAGCTAGGCGGAGTTGTCGTACGGAAGGTACGGGGTTCGAACCCTGGGTAAGCCACTCACGTCTGTTGTTTTTCTGTTGTCCAAGTGTTCTACTTCTTTATTTCTTACGAGTGCCTGAAAACATACCTTTATGTTTGTCTAATATTAATTTACTGTTTACAGGCCTCGGGTTTACCTTCCTTATGTGTTATTTATGTTTATACAATACCAGAAACCTACCCTCTGTTCTATACTAATGTCCTTAAGTCTTCTACTATTTACTGGACCCAGTATCAAGGTCTTTGTCTTGTTTGGACTGACACATACTGTTAATAGGAGAACAACACAAGTGATTGCGTCATTTAAGGGCTGAGTTGCCCACTGTATACTTCCGGTGTTATCTTGTGTGTTTCGTACTGATAAATAGCCAGCAAAGCATCTTTTTTTGGGGATGCCTAGCTGGCCGTGGGGTCAGTGTGATTCGCTTGATAGCTAGGCGGAGTTGTCGTACGGAAGGTACGGGGTTCGAACCCTGGGTAAGCCACTCACGTCTGTTGTTTTTCTGTTGTCCAAGTGTTCTACTTCTTTATTTCTTACGAGTGCCTGAAAACATACCTTTATGTTTGTCTAATATTAATTTACTGTTTACAGGCCTCGGGTTACCCAGAGATGACTAACATGTGTTTGTCCTCAACTACCCAGAGATGACCAACATGTGTTTGTGCTATTACTACTGGTCCTCAACTACCCAGAGATGACTAACACGTGTTTGTGCTATTACTACTGGTCCTCAACTACCCAGAGATGACTAACACGTGTTTGTGCTATTACTACTGGTCCTCAACTACCCAGAGATGACTAACATGTGTTTGTGCTATTACTATTGGTCCTCAACTACCCAGAGATGAACAACATGTGTTTGTGCTATTACTACTGGTCCTCAACTACCCAGAGAAGACTAACATGTGTTTGTGCCATTACTACTGGTCCTCAACTACCCAGAGATGACTAACACGTGTTTGTGCTATTACTACTGGTCCTCAACTACCCAGAGATGACTAACACGTGTTTGTGCTATTATTACTGGTCCTCAACTACCCAGAGATGACTAACACGTGTTTGTGCTATTACTACTGGTCCTCAACTACCCAGTGATGACTAACACGTGTTTGCGCATGGAATAGCAACCTGATCATGTAAAGCAAACTGCTACATTAACCATCATTACACAACACGTGATTGCTTCGGTTCAGACATACAGGAACCAGTTGCAGTAGTGGTTCCGTTAGAAGCAAAAAAAAAAAAAGGGGGAAATGACAATGACAGATTTCACCTACACCTTTAAAATTAAAATTTACCTTTAAAATTAAAATTTACCTTTAAAATATGTTTTCCCCAAGTTTTAAAATCTGTCAACATTTTCTGGTCTCAAATGTATGGCCTTTAAAAGTTCTTGTATTCAGTTTTATTTGTTCAATGATCTCTTTTTCACCAGCACCACCAAGACTGAGCTGTTTGCATTTTGACAACCGTAACTCTCAAACTCACCTTAATTTTCCTGCCGACTCCCCAGGTTCTACAGGTGAGTACACAGTTGAACAGTCCAGCAGCTGCCAGGTCAAAAACGCCACCAAATCCTCCAAGGTCAGCATCACAGCCCGATCGTTTGGTCATCTTAGCAAGAGGTTTGATAACTTGGACAAGATAGTCACCTGCCTCAATGTCAACTCCTGCATCTTTGTACTGTAATCCCCCAGAATGCTCATCTATGCTTCCTTTGGACCAGCCTGGGTTAATTTCAGTTCTGCAGGGAGCAAACATAAGAATCCTCATGTATGAGTTGAGTAATATGTCACACAGTGGATAGCTCTTGCAGACTAACAAAAATGCCAGTAAAAGAATAAATGTTGCAGTTAAACCTAAAAGACATGCCTAGTTCTTAATTTGTATCAATAGATTAAAAGGCAAACACAATTCCCATTAATACTCAAAAAAAAAAAAAAGGGCAAACAAACAAGTTCAGGACATTAACTCTTTTTTGTCCCAGATTTTTTACATTTTGCTGAGGTTTCAAAATGGATGCCAATTTTTTTTCCACAGGTGTGATGTTTTAAAGAAGCAGAACCATATCCATTTGGAAGATGTTTCATAATATACTGCCTTCGGTTGCTTTTTTTGCCTGGTGTTCCTTTTGGCATGTTCTTTTCTCTTCTGCTTCTTGTAAGAGCTTCATTTTGCCCAATCTGAGTTGGTGCTGTAGGGAGCATCTCCACTTGGTGCGATTGGCAGCTTCATCCTCCCAAGTTGCTGAATTTATATACAGTGCCTTGATGTCTCTCTTGCGCACATCTTTGAACCTCAGCTGCAGTCGCCCAGCTGTTCTTTTGCCATCTGCCAGTTGACTGTAGAAAATAACTTTGGGGATGTGATGGACATAGCCAAGTCATCGTAGTCTGCGCTGTCTAAGATGTGTGAACATTTTTTGAAGGCCAGCGCAAGACAGCACCTTAACATTTGTACTTTGTCCTTCTATGAAGTACCAAGTATGTAAAGTGCTATCATGAGGAAATCTAACATCTGTGAGTTAGAATGAGTTAACAAATAGAAATAAATCTACAACTATTTACTCATCTTAAGAATATTTTACACTACTTGGCACATATTAAAAATCTTTTAAACTTTAGAATGTTTTTTTTTTTTTTTTGCAGAAACAGGCAAGAAAGTCTGCCTACGGTGAATACTACAGTTTACCATTTATAGATGATTAAGCAGAAAACTTTATACAGTTACATCAGTTGTTCAAATATATGTCTTCCATCTCTATTTCAGTTTTCTATGACTAAGAGAACCATGTGATATTAGTTTTTTTTTTTAAATTGTTGAATAATTTGTAAGCTTCGGACATTTCATTTTGTTTGATTGTATCTGCCTTGCTTTGATTGTTATTGTAACTTTCACTATTTACATACCAGACTTTGAACAGAAAGTGTATAAATGACAATACATTTTTCCCTCATCTACAAATCATTTCATATTTGTAAACCAGGGTTTCTTAACCTGTGGGGTGAGCCTCCCCAGGGGAGGTACAGTGAAGATAGAGGAGTGAGGTGCCTCCTACAAATTGCTCTCTCACTGGATACAATTTTAAAGTTTAGAATCATGCTATAGTTTTCTTTGTACGTACATTGGTATAAAATGAAACGCCACTCAGCGGCACCATTCAATGACCTGTGTATGTGATGAATTGCTTAGATATTAAGTCCCTATAGTTAAATCATAACGTCTTAATTGGTTCACTGATTAATTTAGAAAGGACAGGAGGTGTGCACTTTAAGTTTACTCTCAGGGAAGGTATGAGGGAAACAAATCCTTGGATGTTTACCAAACGGCCTCAAAAGCGAAAAATTTTGTATTTAAGGGAAAAATGCAAGCTAAATGCCATGCAGTTATGTAATACAATAATCATCATATCTCGATCTGGAGGATGACTATAATCCATAAGTTTCCATTCCTCTCTCTTCTAAATCAAGGTTCATAGGGTACTCCCATTTATTTTGCTGTTAAATATTGTAATGTCTGTCTTCTTCTTCTCTTACTATATGCCTTTACCCAAAACAAGATTTTTTTTTATAAATACTCCTGCTTGATCAGGCATCCCACAGCATGAAGTTTTCCTTTCACTATTTTCAAGCCTAATTGTTTAGACTTCTTTGCAATAACTCATGATTAAAAAGATACTAATATTAAAATTATACAAAAGCCAGTTTAAAAAAGAACAATATGAGAGACATAGGATCTACTGGAAAGGCAACCTTTCTTCAGTCACAGAGAAGTTAAATGTAAACAAGAACTTAACTATTACATTTATCAATGTAAAGAGGTGACTTTGAAAGTGGTCTGGCCTGTTGACTCACCTTTTGTCTTCTAGGAAAATCTCCAGATTTGCACCTAGAATGTTTGTATGCTAAACAAACAAGGAAAGGCTGCACAGGTGGAGGCAGAATTATATAAAAACTCATAACAAAAAATAAATCAAATTATTTAAAAAAACATAACAATATATAATAAATACAATGAAAATATAACACCAAAAATGTATTAAATTTAACTCAAAAATTTGCTTATCATTGATGAAAATCTGCATAAAGACTAGACATATGGTGCCTTAAATGTTTTTAAAATAATTTTTTAAAAAAAAGACAACTGAAGACATTTGCACAAACAAACAAAAGAAAATTTGAAAACTTCAAAAAGAGGTACCAAAGATATTAATAACAGTTATGCTGGATAATAAAACCATTAATCACAATGAGCTCAGTGACGGTGGATCAAAAACAATAAGACCATTAGGCGAAACAGTGCCTGATTCACATAATTATCTATTCTCTAGAGACAAACAAGTCCCATCATCAGAACCACATGAGCAGACAGCAGTTACTTGAACATCACATGTACCAGCTTTATCACACCAGCTTTCCTCTTCTTGCAACATGCCCACAGAAATTGGACTGCTTCCTTTTCAAATGAGTACTAAGCTTACTCTGCATACTCTCAAAACATCCTCACTGCTCTTTATTGCACAAAATCATTTTTCATTTTATGAAATGCTGCTTTTTTGCTTAGGCTATCCAACTCTTCACCTCTGCGATGCACCTTCCATCTGATGTAGTAGTAATGTTACTACTTTAGGATTAGAATAAACTGTGCATCAGGCCATTGCAGTACAAATAACAGTGAAAGGTCTTACGTCAGCCTAAATACGCTTTGGCCATCAACTTTAAAGTTTTATTACATTGTGTACTTAATAAGAGGTAACATCTAGCAAATTTAAAAAATTTCAAATGTGGTGAACTTCAGCAAAAAGAAACAGCCAGAACTAACCGCTAAAAGCAGACTAAATATAAGCTTCTGGCCTAAACAAGAAAAAGTATTACACCAAAGGATACTGTTTGTATTAAATATGTCAGCATTAAATACATATGTTAATTTGTGATGACCTCTTGTACAGGTATAAAATATATGTTGGAAAAATCAGATGAAATTGCATCGATCCAAAAATAATGTACAACCATAGCCTTGAAAAACTGAGGGAATTCTACAGCCAATGTTAATATAATACCAACAGAACCAATTAGCTATTTAAATTCATATTTTTTTTTACAACTGAAAACAGCAATGTAATAAGTAATGGTACATTACAACAAGAAGAGTAAATTACAGGGTTCCAAAAATTTTATTAAACATATTTGTCATGATTACTACTGACATTTTCAAGTTTTACTAATATTTCAAACACATTTTAGGGCAAAAAGTGATCGTCTCATTTATCTAATGATAATGAAAGAACTGATAGTAATTGTTCATGATAACTGTTTTATCATCAGGAGCTTACAAAGAAACTTATAGTTTCCCTGAATTCTTCAACCTACGAAAAACCCACATCTTTCATGTCATGAGTGGTTCACAAAGATCAGAAACACTTTTGGCACCAAAATTCAAACTCATTAAAACATCAGAAGCACTAAAAAGCAAATAATGCAAAAGTAACAACATGTTACCGCAGTTTGTTTTACCACTACGCTCATGTTTGCTGCTACTGATAACGCATTTGTGACCCATTCCGACAAAATGAGATGTATATTGCCAGGCCTAATTGAGGAAACATGAGGTAAATGTTGATTTTGGGGAAAAATACAATCATTATAATCATCTATTCTTCATGGACCACAGCGCTGCAATTGTTGCTAGTGGCTTGTGCTCTTGTTGCAGTTTCTATAATAACTTTTCCAAGCTTTATTTTTTGGCCCCAACCTATGCTATTATATTAGGGGGTCAGAGTGGCTAAGAGGTAAGGCGTCCGCCTCTAATTCTAAAGGTACAGAGTTTGCTCCCTAGCCTTCTCAGATAAGGGCAAAAACATAGGAAAACAATTCCTCAGCAGTTGGAAATTGTAAAGAGGTCATAAGCTTCCCTGGGAACATTTTTTTAAATTAGGAAACCTACCCACCACAAAAATATTTTCCTGTACACACACACTGGGATCCTTGCCGGTGCTACAGAATTTGTGCACTGTGCTGAGATCCTCCTTGTGTGATCTAAGGGAGGAGATCAGAGCACTGATGGAGTTGTCCGTGTGCAATGATGGTCCTTTAAACCAAACCAAACCTATGCTGTTCTGCACCTTTCCCACAACCTGTTCAGCTTGGTTGAAACTTGCCAGGTGCACAAGGCTCCTGCCGACATAGTTGAGAGGAGGAATAAGACACACAAGCCACCACCCACTTTAAGATAAAGCAAATGAAATAGGTTTTTGTACTTTAAAAAATATCAGTTTGTCTTATATATAACGGTGCTGGGACATTTACCAAAGCAATTTTTGTAATGTCTGCAATATGCCTGAAAACTGTAAAGCAATTCCAATTACTGTGAAATTTAGAAAACTCGGCACATTTTTCCTGCTACTGCA
This sequence comes from Oreohelix idahoensis, assembly GCA_024509875.1. Lineage (NCBI taxonomy): Eukaryota > Metazoa > Mollusca > Gastropoda > Stylommatophora > Oreohelicidae > Oreohelix > Oreohelix idahoensis. Next base: position 1,130,909 of record JAMPIV010004998.1, read on the forward strand.
TGCTTACAAAACAGCCTATTGTGGTCTAATACTGTTCAATGTAAATTCTCAGGTGCTTAGAAGCCCAGCTCGTATATAAAAACTTAGACATTTGATAAAGTCTGGAAAGAGGGCCTACTGCTAAAACTAGTCCAGACAGGAATCGGAAGCAGAATGCTACAGTGGATTAAGAACTTCCTACGTGGAAGACATGCAAGAGTTAAACTCCAGGGAAAGAAAAGCAGAATGGTTGTCATACCAGAAGGGGTTCCACAGGGAGGAATACTATCCCCAACACTCTTTATCATCTTCATAGACGACCTGCCATAGCTATTCACACCATACATCCACAGGGCACTTCTTCTTCTTCTTCTTCGATCCTTAACCAACGACCGTCAAAGCAGTCAGTGGCCATCACGCCTAGTGGCGTCTTGTAGGGCAACAACAAATTGATTCCACTTTGCACGGTCGGTGGCCATTCTTCATACAGTGCCCCAACTCTGGTTCATTCTTTGCATCTCAGCCTCCACAGTCCTCCGCCAAGTTGTTTTTGGTCGGCCTCTCTTTCGCTTTCCTTCAGGGGTCCAAAGCATAGCTGTTCTTGTGATGGCATCGGGGTCTCTTCTGAGGACATGACCAACCCAGCTCCAGCGTCTGCCAGCTATGCTGACAATCTTGCGATATGGACTCAGTCTGAATACACAGGAGTTATAAAAGTGAGAATGCAGGAGGCAATAAATAAAATTGAAGAGTGGGCTAAAACCTGGGGCGTCCAAATAAACACGAATAAGACTGTCACTCTACACTCTTCTCCCTCACCACCAAACCTGAAAACTACACTCTCACACTGGACAACACTCCACTGTCAAAGGAGGACAACCCTATATACCTGGGATTAGAATATGACAAAAAAACTGACATGGGGATCACATATCGAAGAAACAGAAAGAAAAGCCACACACAAACTGGCAGTTAATGAAAAAAACTTTCGGGGACCAGATATACTTACAAATCACGAAGCAAGTCTACATAGGAAATATCCGCCCAACTCTGGAATATGGAATTGGCACATATGCAACAGCAGCAAATACAAATCTCCAGAAGCTGGAAAAAATACAGAATGCAGGACTCAGAATCATTACGGGTGGACTAAGGAGTGCACCAATAACAGCAATGGAAGCAACAGCAGGACTGCAAAATCTAAGAGAACGCAGAGATGAGAAAGTCACCATCATGACAAAAAAATTCAGATGATGAAAACAGCATGCCATGCACGAGAAAGTAAAAGAACTAACCAAAAACTGACTGAACAGATCAAGCTTCAACCACCTATCAAGAGAGCTGATGGCTGCCAATGGAGAAGTAACCTCAAAAAACCCAGAGGAATGGGAGCAGCTCGTAGCATACTACAACATCACAAACACCATACCCACATACACTGTACACCTTACAATCCCAGGCATTGAGAACAGAACTGTGGAGACTCCCAGTATTCTGAAAACGAAAACACTGGATCACTTCATCAACCAATACCCCAGTCCATAGTGGATTCATGTCTTCACTGACGGATCTTCAGAAGAAGCAGTAAGGAAAGGAGGAGCAGGGATCCAAATACTAATGCCAAACGCTCCAAAAATAGAACAGTCAAGTCAATTGCTACTGGAGAACTCTCAACAAACTACAGGGCAGAGCTACAGGCAATCCTAGAGGCTACAAAGATACTGGAGGAACAAAGACTCAAAGGATCAAATAAAGTCTTCTTATGCGACTGCATGTCAATTATCCAGACTATTCAAAATGAACCTGAAGATCTCTTAACAAGAACAGCCATAGAACATCTGAACCAGCTGTCAGTCAACAACAAAGTTTCAATGCAGTGGATTCCTGCACACTGTGGTATTGCAGGAAACAGCTGACAGACTGGCAAAAGCAGGCACCCAGAAGGAACAGTTTCACAACAGAGTCTCACTGAAGGAAGCAAAGACACTCATGAAAAGAAAGTACAAAAATGCATGGAGCCAGAGAACAGGCAGCAATTACCCACAAGACCCCATCCTAAAGCTAGACAGAACACAGCAAACCACCATATTTAGGCTTCGCACAGGATACTGCAGACTACAAGCCCACCTCCATAAAATGAAAGCTGCCCCAACTGACCAGTGCACATGCCAAAATGGCCCCCAGACTCCGGAGCACATTCTGCATACGTGCCCTCTCTTTGGTGACTTGAGAGCTCAAACCTGGCCCCAGGAGACGAAAATGGAAGAGAAACTGTGGGGCACCCGCGAGGACCTCCTGCTGATGACTGGATTCATGGAGGCAACTCATCTCCTTGTTTAGACTGCTGAGCACTCATCTCCTTGTTTAGACTGCTGAGCATAGGAAACTGATCGTAGTAGAAGAAGAAGATATAAAAACTTGCATGGAGAGAGTAAAACTAACATTAGCCTAACAGGACATTTTTGCAGTGCAAACAAATAGAGATTTGAGTTGCAATGCTGCATCATCTACGTGATACAATTAGCCAAAAGTCATGTTGAGAACAGTGTTCTCACAAGCAACATGCAGCAATTACATCATTTCGGCCATATCAAAATCATTGTTTCTAAGGTACTAGCAAGACAAAAGTTTTGATGTACTTTCACTGTGATATTAAATGACGGAGAATTTGTTCATCACTGCATGATTTCACTGACATCTCCAAAAGTAGAGGTTGAAGGTGACAGTAAAGACTTAAATAATTGTTTAAAATTTCAAATCTGCTTTAATTTATTCCTTAGCTGGTGTCTTTTTAACCTCCACCACATCCCACCTTGTGATACAGTACTGTGGTTTTATTTTTCAACAGGCCCATTCTTTCTCTATCTGTAATTTTGTCGTGTAATTACTTGAGTTTAGTCTTCTTCTCTTGGTAATTAATTGCGTTTTCAGGAGAGATGACGGTAGGGTTAAATTTAAGATTTGCACCAGTCTTCTTTTCTATAAATTAATTGCGATCACGTAGGCTTTTCTTTGTTAAAATAATCGCGGTCATTTTATTGTATATCAGCGCGTGAGTATTAATTGGGCTGGATGAAAATTTTCCGACGTTTAATAGCCCCTACCCGGTAAATCTAGGGGTGAGTGCGTAGAAGCACTACCCATGTACGTAAAACCAGGCGCTTCATCGAATCAAAAGTTATTTTGCTCACGCGGTCGACGTAACATGATGCAATCTTGGACATGCACGGCAGTAACAAATATGACTCCCGAGTTGCTTGCAAATCTAATTGGCGGAGGTCACCGTTATTAATACTGTAGTAATTCCATTGGTTTAAGAGCGACGCCAAGCAATGACGTAGGGCGTAGGTCAGCGTGGATTTTCAATTATAAACAGAATATTTGAATTAGCGCTCTCTTTGTCTGCAGAATTTTCAGCCATGGAAATCAAAGTCATATCGCTTGCTAAAAGTTTAGATATTCGGTATTGGCAGTCATTTTCACGGCACAAATTGGAAGGGTGTAACCGGCCTTCCAAATTTACAATGGAAAGTTGTCGTCTCAGGAGCCGAAGGCTCGAGATATCGGCAGAAGTGAAGAGCACTGGTGACGCGGTGGTTACCGACGCCAAGTACATGTGCACCAGAAATAGATAGCAGTTCTTTTTTTTTAGTGAAGCCCCATGCTTCGGCGGGAACTGGTCTATCTTATAAAACCCAGAGCTCTGAGCTCATTATACCACTCCAAAAAGGCGCGTGGGCTGGAGGTTGGGTTGGGGTGTGTTTGTTTAAATTCGGTCATAATAAAACCGACGGCCCTAAACCCAAAGAGGGGTAACCGGGCAGGTGAAATCAGTTTCGCCAACAGTGAATCAGCTACCTTCCGAGTCAAGTATCCAGTCTAACAACCCAAGTCATCAGCAACAATATTCGTTTGGAGGAGAAAGGGTCAAAATTCCTTCCAAAAGGCACTAGAGAGAGAGAAGGGGTGTAGCGGAGAAGTCTCTCAGTAGAAACCAGGAGTGTCAGACAGACACTGAACATAGCCCAAATTATAAATTAGTCATTCAAGTTTGTGTAGGACTTTAAAAAAGTTCCATCAGCTTTCAGTGTAGACAGTGGTGTTAGTTAGTGGCGGGTATATCGCCTAAAGCGTTGAAGATGTGTAGGCAGTTCATTTAGTGACATCTGCAGACAGACAGTGGAGTTAGATTTGTTTAATAATATATTAGGTTAGTTAGGAGTGGTGGATCTGAGGTTATAGACCCCACCACACAGGTTGTTGTAATCCTTAACTTTCTTCCCTGCAGGTTGAGGGGAGGGTGACATTGTGGGCTTACAATTTTGTATGTCATTTTCAATTGTTGGTTATTTTCCAGGTGTGCTACCACGCACATTATTCTTGTTTTGATATGTAATTTATTTTATGGTGTAAATAAACTTTAAACAATATACTGGATCAGGTTCTTTCTATCTAACTATACTGTATGTATATATTTGTCTGTATAGTGTGTCTGTGGTCTTAGTTAAACCTTATCTCCTTTTTTTAAAAGGTAGTCAGAGGGGGTGAGACTATAGCTAGCAAAGAAGTCACAAGTGGCGAGGGAGAGTCAATCTCGGTTCTCACCCCTCGAAGCCAATAGTCTCATCTGTAAACAGTCACTATCATTTCTCATCTAAATCTATCTTCTCAGTCTTTTCTTATACTAGGGTCTTGTCTTACACTCAGACATAACTCTATACTTAAATCCACTTCATGACACACCTCAAAATTTAAATTTAGTTTTTTTTACAGTTCACTTTTAATTTGTCACTGTTACTTTTTGTATTTCTGTGTTATAAGCTTTTTTCAATATTACCATATTTTAATTTACTTCATGCAGAAACTGGGGTTTAAAAAAATACCTTATAAGGTGTATGTTTATGTATTACACCTATCTTTGCCAACATAGCATATTACAAGAACAAATGAATTTACCTAAACTTATACCAAAATAATACAACTGAAATTATGTAATTTTTTTTAAAATCTCATCATATTTCAAATTATAAATGCATACTCAGTCTAGAAGACACAAAAGTGTTAAATCTAACAACAGGTATACTGACATTTTGCATAGGACATAACAGCCTACACGAGAGTTTCTCAGAAATTTACATTTTTCACATACTCCCTTCAAGTGCATGCAATTTCTCATCAAACAGTCCTGGATTAATACTTTTCTCACCTTATGGGTGAAGGTGTTTTTTTTGGTTTTTTTTTAATGACCTTTCTTACAAACTCATTTATTTATTTTGAAATGTGAACTCAAGTCTCATTCTGAAAGGATGTGCCTCATTTATTATACATGTAAAAATATATTTCCACTCATATTTTACAGATTTTACTTCCAGTTCTCAAATTAAGCTAAAACAAAGAAAGCACACAGGATCTGCGCCTAGTTTATCTTGATTTAATTTTATTACCTGTGTAACAGTTTTGAACCAATATCCCTTCTGTGAAACGCTCCATCAAACTGAATTAAGCCAGCCCCCTCTGTTGCCTTCTGGACAGCTGTCTTTAATGAAGAATCTGTTGCAACAACTGCAAGTACTCGGCCTCCACTGGTAATGACATCTCCATCTGAATCTATGCTAGTGCCTGCATGAAAGACCATCAGACCACTCTTCTCGACTTCAGAGATGCCTGTTGATGAATTTAGACACAATTTCACAATTAGCTTCTGTATATTTCAGAAGGAGGGAGAGGATCCTGTTACATGCCCATTGAGGCATATTGGGAATGTGGTGTTAGGCCAATATTTTCTTGACCATCGGCACACTAGGGGTGATGTGGTCAGCATCATGCCGGCCGCCATAACATTCCCAGAGTTGCTCTGGTACCTATTTCATGAGGCTGGGTCAACCACTGTCTACAAAATTCCGCCTCAAATGAGGATCAAACCATGGACCACCAAGCTAGGAAGCCAGTGCACTAGCCACTGCGCTATCGCGGTTCCATATATTTCACAACTGGGTTCTAAATGGTAGACTGCAAGCTTCCAAATGGCTGACAGCCTGCTTCAAGATGTATGTGGGTGAGCGAATGTATTTTTTTAAATTACTCAAACAGTAAAATAAAAATTGTTACTTTACTGCATCTAAAATGTGTGACCGGATGGCCTACTCCTACTACTTAAGCGCTAACAGCGCTACCATTGAGTAGAAAATAGTATTTGATAAAGATTAGCTAGTAAAATTAACACTAGCCATAAAACGATGACGTCAATACACTTTCGTATATAACAAGAACCCCTGATGTCATCAAACCTTGTGTGAGTACACACAAGTTAGACCGGAAGACCAATCATAAGCCATGTATCAATGGTTTCTGGTCTACCAACGAATGGAAAACATGCATTAGTAGTCAGCTAAGCACTGCTTTTGGGTATATATATCTCAGGGTATTGAAGAATTGGGGAGTCTGACTCGAGTTGGAGAAGAGAAAAGACAAATATGACCATTGCATATAAGGTGTTCTAACTGTAAGGGCGTGGTGGTTTGCGATTGTGACCACCCCCTGGTTAGAAAAAAAACCTTAGGCCTCGTCGGTGGAGAATATTCATACTTTGTCATTGAATTTGATGCACGATTTTGTTTACAACCAGTTGGTATTTACAGATCAGAGTGTTACTCGGCCACGAGGTATGCCGTACATTATTTGCACGAGGTAAGCACGTGACTAAGACATTTTGCTCGATTGTGACATAGATTGTTGACAGGTCTTAAGGGAAAAAAAACGGTTTTAGAAATTGATAGCACCTTGCAACTAAATAGATATAGAGCACTAATCAATTAGCAACACAAGAACGGTGTAGAGGATCCCCACAAAGGAACGCCATAATTGAGATAATTGAATGAGAGAGTGTTTGAACAAAGGATTGTTTGTTTATCTGAAAAGAGAAAAATCTCAAATCAGTAACCATAGTGAATTGAGATGAGCATGTTCTGAAAATACTCCGGATTTGGAACCTTTACCAATAAAAGCTGAAAATTTGTACTATCCTGACATGGTAAATACCTGACTGTCGCCATTTTTGAAATTATCTGTATGGAATTTGAATATTTATCTAACCACAAGGTCTCCATCATAAATGAGATCCAAAAGAACCTGGGTCAGTAAAACCTCTTCTAGGAAATAACAACTCTTGCAATAGCGAGTCTACTGAACTAGAAGCTAGACCACTATACTACACATCACGCCCTTTGTATTTAAAAAAAAAAAAAAAGAGACAACTCTTCTTAACCTTTAAGGAGATAATTACTAAGCTCCCCTTAGTACCACCTGTACTGTCACATATGCTAAACAATGCTTGAAAGAAAAAAAACAAAGTTAAACATCTATTTTTTTAATACTTTTAATTGTGCGCTAAATCGTCCAATTAAAAAAGCAGGAATAAATAAAAACTTTAACAAACATCTCTTAATGGTAACCTTGGACATTACAAAACTATTTTTTTCTCCTAAAATGCCATGTGAATCAATTATAAAAGAAATATTTTTGTACCTGATATTTTCAGTCCTTTCCTGTAAGAGCTTGGGTACCCACCACTCACAACCACTACACCAGCAGCTACCACTGAGGTGTCAAAAATTGGTGGAGCTAGTTGTAGCGTTCCAGTGACACAAGCTTTCAATGTCGGCAACAGATCGGACTTGAGCAAAGACAGGATGGACTGAAACAGCCAACAGTATAGATGTGACTTAAGAGGGCAACTGCATTAAAACATCACAAACAGGGATAGCAATAACAGTTATTAAACACTGTAACTATATTTTGACAGACCAGTAAGAATAAAGGTGCTGCAGTATTAGCCAATGAGGAAAGGTTAAACATTAGCCAGTAAGAAAGGGCAAGACAAACACACAAACATGGTATAGTTGTTGTTAACTAGGGCTGCTGAGTTTGTTGCTCTTTTACAGCCAATACCAAGTTGAAAACTCCTTGGTATTATCAACACTGTGGATCTAGGTTTTCCTGTGACTTTTCTGCCATTCTGAAATGTTTTGAGTTGAAGCCATGAGCTCCAGTTTCTCCTGCTTGACTTACATTTAAAGGATCACCATATCTGGTCCCAAGCTAGGAGGAAGAAGCACATGGCATGCTGTGCATTCCCCGCCATCCAAGGGGCCTCTCTAAATATGCAGAGCTAAAATACTGTGCTCTGGTTTTGGGCTATCCCAAGGAATTGTCACGTCCTCAACGGAGCCAATTCTCAGCTCTCCTATCATGGGTCCATAGTGAGATCCTCTACATGCAGTACACCAGGTAAAAGCCACAGTATGTATGGGGCTCAAGTGAAATGGTATAGAAGCTGGTAGAAACATAGTTGAAACATTTTCTTAAATAATAAATAATCACAAAAATAATGTATCTTTATAATTTTAGGAAAGTCTTAATGAATAAAACAGCCGTGACAACCAATCATTCCCCCCCCCCCCCCCCCCCCTGGGTTAAAAAAGCAAACAAACAACAACACAAAATAGTGATTAAGGCAGAGATGATCATGACAATACAGATATCAGTGTCTATTTGTGGAGAAATAAATTATGAGAAACCGGGATGAAATATGAACACAAGTAAACAAATAATGGAATCTCAAAAACAAAATAATCTGAAACTTATAAATAAAAAATATGACATGACACAGAAACCCACGTATATGTGCCTATACAAGCACATATTAGTTCTTTTTTTTATATATTTTATTTACTTTTTTTTCTTCTAAAGTAGCACAATAAGTATAATAATTTAACATATACAGAAAATAACACAATTAGAATTCTTTTTTAATTAACCATTATACAGTATGGAATAAATTATTGGAGGGATGTTGCCAGTAAGCCAATGGGTAGCAGTTAAATATAAAATATATAATTACAGACATAAGATTTCCCAATATAACAAGCCAGGAGTTTAACAGGAAATTTTTCCATTAATTTTTTTTTTTAAATCAGGCTGAATAAACACAACAACAACAACATGTACCTGAGTTTCTGGGTCTCCAAACCTACAGTTAAACTCAAGAACTTTTGGACCATCTTGTGTCAGCATCAGACCAGCATATAACACACCTGCCCAATGTGAAAAGAAAATTACTTTTTTTTTTTTTGTAGCAAAATATAATAATGGAGCAATATAGACACAGACAGAGAATATCAAAATAAGAATACAAAATGATACAGGAGCCCTCACTGCACTGGGAAATATATTGGAGATCAAAAGATATCAAGTCCAACATAAAAAGCAGAACCTTCAAATCAAATGTCAAGTCAGTCCTATTGGATGGTTCTGAAACATAAAGGACAACAAACAAACAAAACCAAAAAGCTACAGACTTTCATAAATGGGTTCTTGCGTAGAATAGAAGGATTGAAATGGTATGACAAGATCACTAACTGTGACGAGAGGTTTTTGGTTGTATAAGTGATAGTAGATAAGATATTCAGGTGTATCAGATGATACCAGGATAGACTGCCAGTCGAGAGTTCTGGTCTTAAACGTAATACCCCAGTCTTAGAAATAAGCACTGGTGTATAGTTGTCATAGGAATAGTCAGACTGTGAAAATCACTGGCCCAGATGGTAAGAAGTAGTACCAGGATTTAAGGTGTCTCCTCCCCATGACTATCCTGTGATAAATTAATGTTAGGGAATAAATGAAATGAATGAAAACTTTAAACTCAATGGTAAAAAGTGAACAAGTCCTCAGGTACAATTAAGGAATTATTTAATATTTATATTAATTTTCTTTTTCTGCTGTTTAGAAAAGAGTAATAAAATATTCACAACATATACACAAAATTAATGTTATCTCTTATCTAGAGTGTTTGTAGGAATGTTCTTTCCTCATTGAAAAAGAGTGTTAAACAAAAGTCACTTTGCAATTTAATTAATAGTACTGTCCTTTAACTCTTTGGCTCCAGACCAACGCTCTGAGCGTTGCAAAATTCAACGCGCCGTGCCAGAGCAACGCTCACAGCGTGGTTTTTAGTTTATCACGAATAAATCCTAAAAATCGTCCGTTTTATGCAGTTCATATATTAAAACTCATAGAATGACTTCCGCTACTATTTAAACAGCTAATTTGACTGTAGTTAATACTCGTCTGACGGTGTAATCATCAAAGATGCGATCGCAAGAAGAAGAAGAAGACTGTAGTTAATAAGCACATGTGCGTGTTTTGACATTATCACAATTTTTGTGAAGATTTGCGTGTTTGCGTTTTTCGTTGTTATTGCTAGAGAAATATGTCACGCTTTATATTTACATTTTCTAAGTCTCCTAAGCAAATAACTGTGTCAAACTACTTTGAAACATTGCTGACATTGATGATGATTGTTTGGTAGTCACAGTTTGTTGTCAAAATACGGAATCTGTGCAGAAAAGCTAGACATACTAGATTTAGTTGATGAGTGGGCGTAGTCATATTCTGGCCGATGATACTATTAAAACATTAAACAAGAGTAAAAAAGTTTTTATATGACGTTATTCTTCTTTATTTGTTTGAAAATTACGTAATGCACGATTGCATAATTTATTTTTTTCTTACAAAGGACCACAGAAAAACTGGCGTGAATAACATTAAATGCACTAATTGTGGCCATAAGCATGTTTTTTTTTACTTTGTATATGGATTAACTTGACGTTTGAAGACTAAAAAGAAAGTTTTATTGTCTACAACAGTAATTTGTCTTTGGTAAGATCGTATTCTACAGTCAACTTTTTAGCGTTTTTCAATTTTACATGCAAAATGTTTTAAGTATACCGAACATACTTGTGTTAATACTACCAAAGACATTATATATTACAATTCTCTATCAATTTCCCTACAGTTTGGTATATAATAAGCACATGTTCAGAGGAAAATTCACAAAAAAATTTAGACTGAAAGATGAAGACTTCACTCTATAAAATTCTGCCCACAAAGAAGTCTGGCACAGCGTGCAAAATAACTCTGGAATGAAAGAGTTACACGTCAGAATCTGGAATACTATCCTCTTGGCTAGTGAAGTTAATGAATACTTGAGTTATTATTACTAGTATCACTGTTCTTTTAGTCCTTTGACTTTAATCACAAGATTGTCATCATCTAACGTGCTCCTGTAATAATATAATAGCTGTTGGTTCATATATGGTTTCTGTCAGTACCTTATAGACACTTAACTTGGATTCTTGGTGTGGTTGACACTGAACTGTCACTGTAGTTATCAGTCTTGGCAGACCCAACAGTAGGGGTACCAAGAACCAGCTGTAGTTCACACTTTGGGTTCCTGCACTTTTGTGGGATCGCCACTGATGAACAACACAGGCTTCTGATACTGATAGTATGGTTTGGCTTTCACATGAAATCCTCAGACTTCAGAAAACACACTGGACATAATGGCTTGGCAGGCTGCACACAACTGTAGGTGGCAAAGGTGCAGTGGCACTCTGTCCTGCATCCAGTCTGTTTCAAAACTTACTTCAGTGTCCCTTCCGATTGATGACCAGTCTAACACAGACCAATATTCTTCAAAATCTCCATTTTGCCTAATGCAACTTGCTCGCGTCGGCTTGCCCCGTGATTCGCGACATTTGATTGGTCAATAAGCCTGCGCGGTGTCGTTTCTACAACGTATTGTAAACAACTTTTGCCACACTAACGTGGAACTGATGACAAGCACCAGTGTAACAAGAGATGAGAAGAAGATGCTGAAGATGGATAGGGCACACACTGAAGAAACCTGCTGTTGGCATTACCAGGCAGTTCTTGTTCTGGAATCCTCAGGGTAAGAGAGGTAGAGGGACACAAAAGAACACACAGAGGAGAGAGATGGAGACAGTTTTATGAAAGAGATATTTACATCAGTTTCTGATGATCAAATGGCCTCTTGTTGTAACAGTCTGTGTAGTTTCCTAGCATTATGAGAACCAACCATAAAGAAAGAAAAGAATTCATTCATGATCTAATTGTTTTTTTTCTTTGATCAAACAAAAGCTTTGCTTATTTCAACTGTTTTTAGTTATCAGTCAAGAACCATGTCAGTGGAACTGACTTTTCCAAGATTATATAAAAGCAGCATCTATTTTTAATTATTTTTCCATGTTCAGGCAATAGCTATCTCTTTCTCAATTATTTTTCCATGTTCAGACAAAAGCTATCTCTATCTCAATTACTTTTCCATGTTCAGGCAAAAGCTATCATTATCTCAATTATTTTTTCAAAGATCGAGTAAAAACTATTAATTAGTTCATAATTTCTATGACCAAACAAAAGCTATATCTATTTCAAAGACTTTTGCAATCATGCTAGAAATGTGTCTTTTTTTTTAAAACTTTTTCATGATCAGGATCTGAGAAATGTATCAATTACTTTTCCCTAACATGACAAGAGTTGTAACTGTCAGAGTGGGTTTTCCGTTAAGAAGCAATAACCATGAGTAGCAGTCGCTGCCTCAAGGGACAGATGCTAAGGCCGCTTCGCCTTTGTCCCAAGGCAAGCTTGTCGCTATACCTAGAGCCAGAATGTAATAGGGTTCAACATACAAAGTGACGACTAATGCTTTGTGTATCCCCAGGGGAAAAACATGGCTGTGGTCAACGATTCATCTTCTGATAATTTTATACCTTCAATAAATTGCATGTCTAGACTTCCTTTAATTTCTCTCCTAATTATCATTTTTCTCTGAATTATTTCAACGTCGATTAAAAACCAATTTCTTTGAAAATCAATATTTGGTCAATCAACTTTATGATTATTATGAATAGACATAGACGTCGGACCACAAAGTAATAATCATTGTAGACATCACAAACAGAATTGGAAAAACGTAAATCTTACGTAAAAAGAACAAGTTCCACACAGTCAACAGCACCTTTGGCATGAAGGGGTGGTTATCTTTATTGTTCTGTTTTATTCTTTATTCTTCATTTGAGTTCCAATTTAAGAAGAAAAGTAATGGATGTTCTAAGAAGTCGTCATTTGATTGTCACGAAGCCTTGCATAAATGGTAAACAAATGTTAAATTTCCTGACAGCAATCTATGAGCAGTGACATTTTCGTTTCTTTTAAGCGTTTTTGATGATGCGAGCAGTAAATTCTTACATAAATTATGTTGTAGCGGATGAGTAGGCAGTAAAGTAAATTCTAGAGATCTTTGTCGATAAAAGTCTCCATCATAACCTATAAAACTGGCTATAACATTATCGTAACATTTTCTACTCTACAAAAGCTATATGGAGTTAAAGAGGAACTTCAAACAACAGTCGAATTCATCATGAGAACTCGTCTGACGGTGTAATCATCAAAGATGCGATCTACTCTACTGATATAAACGATGGCTGCAACTAGCAGACCTGAGAGGTTTCCTCTCTACTCACATGTATAATTTTATCAACAAGTTCCTAGGCCAATGCCTATCAGCATCAGAATTAATTTCAATTTTAGTTGTAGTTTATGTGATTCTCAACATACCTAAGGCTGTCCACAGTCATACAAACAAACAAAAAAATTGAACATCGCCATGGTCAGATGCTCAAATTTCCCTGGCCATACTCAGGAGCTGCTCTCTGTTGGAGAAGATGGCTGGAGTGACAATCGCTAGAAGTTTCAGTCCCAGGGCAACGCAAAGGGCAACAGAACTATGTATTATTTATTCTCAGCCGTGTCTTTTAGAAACCAATCGTTATTAATTAAAACTTATGCCCTTCCGGTGTACTGGCTTCGAGGCTAACATATAATAATTAGGCTATGACGTCATAGTGGACACCCATCCACAATAAAATTATCCTGACTCTTAAACTTTGATCAATTTTTCCTGGAATTTTCATACATGATTGGCGGGAGCTGTGTTTAGCTTAACATAAAAATAGACAATAGTGTCGATGACATACTCACCAACATATTTTTTCCCTTCAGCTGCCATTTCCTTTACTGTTTTCTCCAAAATATCTTTCTTAATTGTGTTTAGTTCTGTCTGTGATAACTGCAAATAATGGAAATAGCTCATTATATGAAGAAGGTAGGTAAAGGCAACTTTCCAAATTGAGTCCTACCTAAACTTGTCATAAGCTAATAGTCAACTGGTAGAACAACAATCTTTCCCCAACCCTCTGTTCTAATCTTCTTTATTCAGCAGCTTCAAATCATTTACGCTTAACCCTACAATGTCAACCTCTCCATAGCTTCTTGCATAACAAATACACAGGAAAGAGACAAAGATTTATGAGAATAAATGAAATTAACAGTTAGCAGATTACACTGGGAGATACATCCCTACATATGGAATCATTCATTTATTTTTGCAGCAGTATAGACAGAGTTGGAGGAACAGATGGTGAATTCGAAATACGAATCCAAAAGGCAAGCGGAGCTTTCATTACCTTGGGAAATGTATATAAATCAAAATAAATTAAGTCTATCACACAAAAAAAGCAGTATCTTCAACTCAGACATCAAGTAGGTCCTATTCTATGTCTCTGAAACATGGAAATTAACAAACACGACAACCAGAAAAATACAGACTTTTGTAAATGGATGTATGTGTAAAATCATCATCATCTCAACCCGTAACCCGTCATGAGTCGTAGGGGTGCCATGGTGGAAGAAGCATCAGCAGACAGGGTCCTCCACTGCTCTCTATCCTCAGCAATGCGTACAAGTGTGGAAAAACCGTGTCCTGCCCATTCTTTGATGTTATCAGCCCAGGATTTTCTTTGTCTTCCTCTTCTCCATTTACCTTCGACTGTTCCCTGGAGGATCGTTTTCAAAAGGGAGTCATGACGAGTTACATGCCCAAACCAGGCAAGCTTTCGACGTTTCACTGCTGACAAAAGTGGTTCTTGGTGGCCTGCACAGGTGTTTATCTTCTCTCTAACATAGACATTTGTTTTGTGCTCTTTATAGCAAATGCGCAAAATTCTTCTATAACATTTATGCTCGAAAGCCTGAATCCTTCGCTCCGTATCTGCAGTGAGTGTCCCGCCCTCACACCCATACAAGAGAATAGATAATACAAGTGATTTGTATAATTTGATCTTCACAGGAAAACTGATGTTACTTTTCCAGATCACATTCAGCCTTGTCATGGCAGCTGAGGCCATCTCAAGTCTTGTCTTGATTTCTTTACTTGATCTTCCATCACTACATATAGTGGACCCGAGATATTTAAAGGTGTTAACTTCTTCTAACGTTTGCCCATTTAACGTAATGTTGGTCGGAACATGTTTCTTATGGCTATTCACCAATATCTTGCTTTTTTTCTATATTAATTTCCATCCCATAAGTTCTTGTTACTTTCTCCAGTCTAGACGTAAGGTCTTGAAGTTCTGATTCTGTTCCAACTATCAGATCGATATCATCAGCAAAACGTAGATTGCAAAGAGGTCGGCCTCCAATCGATATGGTTGTTTTATAATCGTAGAGAGCCTCCTGCATAATATGTTCTAGATATATGTTAAAGAGCACTGGAAACAGGATACATCCCTGGCGAAATCCTACAGTTGTTTTGAAAAATTCTCCAATGTCATTGCTTGCAAAAACAGCACTGCTTGCGTCCTTGTATAGTGCTTCAATGATATCTATGATGTTGGTTATCAAAATTGAATTTTCTCATTATTTGCCATAAGCCTTCATGCCAGACTCGATCGAAGGCTTTTGTGAAATCGATGAAGTTATGGTATAAATCGTGTTGATGCTGGAGATGTTTTTCGATCAGTAATCTAATATTGAAGATTTGTTCTGAGGTACTTCTTTTTGGTCTAAAGCCAGCCTGTTCCTCGGACAAGATTTCTTCTGATTTCTGTTTTATTCTGTTCAAAAGTATCCTTAACATCACCTTACTTGGATGACTAATAAGGCTAATGGTTCTGTAGTTCTTGCACATTTTTAGATTTCCTTTCTTTGGAAGCGGTATTACTAATGACTGTGTCCACTCTTTTGGCCATTTTTTTGTACTCCATATCTTCTGGCAAATTGTTGTCATGATTTTTACTATATCTGGTCCTCCATATTTCAAGAGCTCTGCTGGAATATTATCTACACCCGGTGACATCCCTCCTTTCATCGAACATATAGCCTCTTTCACTTCTTCCAGTAATATTGCTGCATTTCCAAGTTCCCTGTTTTCGCACTTAATGTTGTTTAATATGCTATAGTCAGTGTCGAGTTTACAGTTATATAATTCTTTACAATATTCTGTCCACCTTCTCATTACAGCTGTTTTTTTCATTGAGCAGAGCCCCATTGCTATCTTCTATGACAGTTACCCTGGGCTGTTGGGGTTTTGATAGTCTTCTTAATGTGTCAAAAGCTGCCTTGCTGTTACCTTTTATTAGCCCCGTATTAATGGACTCACATTGATCAGCTACCCATTTTTCTTTGGCCTGTTTCATTTTCTTTCTAATATTTTTATTCACCATACTGTATTGCCATGCTGCTTCAGGAACCTCTTTCTTAACCTTTTTCATTTCCCGCCGTATATCACATAACTTCAGAATGTCATCTGTAACCCATGGTTTGTTTATTTTCTTTCTTTTACCAAGTATTTCTGTTGCTGATTCAATGAGCACGTCTTTCATGTTCTCTGTGATTGAGTTGATATCATCCTCCAAAAAGTTGAGAGCTGCGAATTTTCCTCCAACAGTTGCCTCAAAGATTCCCGCGATTTCTGGATCTTTCAGTTTGTCTATATTGAATCTTAATTGAGTGTAAAATAGATTCAATCAATAACTGACTGTTATATGCCTTCCTTGAATGTACACTTTCAGGTGTACATACCACTTCCAAAGTAACCCCAAGTGTGTCTCATATTGGATTTATTTCCTATATCCCTCCATGTTGTCCTTATTCTTGAATCCCCAGGGCAAGAGAGATTGAGGCAGACCAAAAAACACATGGAAAAGAGAACTGGGGACAGAAATGAAAGGGATAAAGGGAGATATTGAAAGACCTTGAGCATATAACACAAGACAGGAGGACCAGCGTGTGTTGCCGGGGCCCGAAAGGGGAGCAAAGAATAGTAACACTGCACCCTACCATGCATGTCGTAAAAAGCGACTAAGGAGGGTTTGGGCATGGGGCTGTTTACCCCATCCCGTAAAAACTTCGCACAGTGGGCTGATCACCTGCTTGCCAACCAATCTGATTACGGAAACAGCGATAGATTGTTTGGTCTGTTTTTGTTCCACAAAGACGCCACTAGGCGTGGTGGAAACAGCGATAGATTGATCAATTTGTTGTTGCCCTAAGACGCCACTAGGCGTACTGGCCACATACTGCTTTGCCGGTTGGTGGCTAAGGATGGAAGAAGAGAAGAAGAAGGAGGACCAGGCGTAAATTTGTTGACGGCTTAAGCTCCTTGTGGAGCTGAACGGTAACGGTGATCCCTCCACATGACTACTGCTTCTCTCAGATATTTCTGTCTCCCTCCTCTATGTACTTCTAGGCCATCCCTTTTGTTCTCCTTCCCAAAGGTTTCTGTATTAGTGACTGTTGTGCTATATTATATACTATTTTCTAAGCATGTGACTTACCGAGGATCTAATTCTTCACCTCAATTTGCAGATTTATACAGTTCTGTTTTGTTCAATACATGGGACTACAAATTTCATACACACAGTTAGTGAAATACTTACCCATGGGTAAGGACATACTGCTCCCATGCCCCCAGTGTTTGGTCCTTCATCACTGTCTTGCAAGCGCTTATGATCCTGCGCTGGAGGCATCAGATAGACAGTCTGTCCATCTGTAAAAGCAAGCACCTATAGAAAAGGAGACACAAAAGGAATTATTAACTTGAATAATAAGAAATATGAAGTTGTATATATATCAAACCTTGATAGGTTGAATCTTTTTCTTCCCCTTTTATGCTCCGTATGGAGCACGTGACAACCACTGCAGCTGACCTATTGATGACCTTATGGAGCACGTGACAACCACTGCAGCTGACCTATTGATGACCTTATAAAGCATGTGACAACCACTGCAGCTGACCTATTGATGACCTTATGGAGGATGTGACAACCACTGCAGCTGACCTATTGATGACCTTATGGAGGATGTGACAACCACTGCAGCTGACCTATTGATGACCTTATGGAGGACGTGACAACCACTGCAGCTGACCTATTGATGACCTTATGGAGCATGTGACAACCACTGCAGCTGACCTATTGATGATGCCTGCACCAAAGCTGTGATCATGCAGGTGGTTTCTGTAGCAACCTGTTTTTTTAATATATTTAGGCTGCCAGTCCCATATAGTTTAAATCAGCAGCCTTTATGACATGCCAGAGGAAGCAGTGATTCTATCAGTTTTTTTTCTGTTTCCTAAGAAACTCCTGGAGACTACATGGGTTGAGAAGAGGATGTTCTCAATTTGAAAATAAGAAACATGAAACATTATCTGAAACAAAGTCCAAAATATCACAAAATATAGAAGCAGTAACACAGATTTTATAATAAAACATTATAATATGACCAAAGTAACAAGAAATACTAAACTTTATAATGTGCCCAAAGCAACAAGAAAATTAAACAATCAATTTAAAACAAAGATCTATAAAACGATCACAACAAAATATTACGATCTATCCTCTCATTTTTAGTTTCATTCACGTCAGTTAAAATATATTTCTTGAAGACACCGGGGTGTGAGAATTTGTGAGTCCCACTCACAGCCCAGCTGCCGCATAGCTACCAGATATGTCTTCCATGCCAGACAGATCAAAATAGATAGGTATAAAAAAAAAACTTCTCTGGTTCACCAAATTGGCAATGGTAAATTTTTTTTAAAAAGGGACAATTAAAACACTACTTTGAGAGACTTGAAAAAAAATTTTTTTTTAGAACTTTAAAAAAAAAGGCGGGTTTGGCTGGCAGAGGTGTCACTTAACCAATTGGCTAACTAAAGCTAGCAAAGAAATGTGATTCATAAGTTCAAACAAACGTCCTCCAGGTTGAAGTGGTGTACATGGGGTTAATCATCACATATAAACAAATAAGTAACAAAAATTACATTCGTTAAACAAAATTATTAATCAGGCGTAAAAATGGGTGGCTTAAGCACAAAAGACAGTGCGCACACAAAAAACATAGAAGGCAGCTAAAAAAGGAGGCGCTTATACAAACACTAGACATCTAGCAAAATGCTAAACACCAGAACTATTGAAATCAGGACTGGACAAATATTCAAAAACAGACAGCAACAGAGAAAGACTATCTGAACTTCCAAGAATCAATTTATCAGAATGTTGTTCAAAATATAACTGCTTACAGAGACTTCAGGTCCTTTTAAAAGTTCCTCAACAACCACAACTTCGCCTGCCGACCCAAACACCTTAGCAGTCATCATTTCTTTGACAGCTTCACAAGCTTGTTGTTTTGATGATGCAACCACAACTCCTTTCCCTGCTGCAAGTCCACTTGCTTTCACCACCAGAGCTTCAAAATCTGCACTGCTCAGGGGAGAAAAAGGGAGGAAATAATAATAATAAATTAA
This sequence comes from Oreohelix idahoensis, assembly GCA_024509875.1. Taxonomy (NCBI): domain Eukaryota; kingdom Metazoa; phylum Mollusca; class Gastropoda; order Stylommatophora; family Oreohelicidae; genus Oreohelix; species Oreohelix idahoensis. The sequence continues at coordinate 1,150,386 of JAMPIV010004998.1, forward strand.
TCAGAACTAATCAATCTATCTCCTTCTCTAACACTTCCAATTCACCCCCGTACATAATTACATAAACAAAATGCATGCATGCATTTGTACAGGTATCCATTCATCATCTCAAGAAGCAGATGGATATGACACACACACACACACACACACAGAAATATGGTGCAGATGGATATGACACACACACACACACACACAGAGGAATAGTGTTGAGAGCTTTACAAGGCATTCCTTGATCTGGAATCCCCACAACAAAAGAGGTAGAGAGAGAGGCCGAAGAACATATGGAGAAGAGAATTTGAGTATGACAAGAAGAGGAAGAAGACATGAGAAAAACCTTGAGCTGATGGCACGGGACATGAAGACCTGGTATGTATGCTGTCAGCATATGCTCCTTGGGGAGCTGAAGGGTGATGATGATCAATCCATCCTTATGTACATTCATATATGTTGTTATACACATTCATATACGTTGTTATATACATTCATATGTTATTATACACATTCAGATACGTTGTTATACACATTCACTTTTTTAAACAAAATTTTGCCTCGTTTTGGCGAAGCACATCCCGTTCAACCTAGTCGGCTATATTAGGGCGCATGTCCAAATATATGGACCTTTAGGTCTGTTGGCGAAAAAATTTTTTTATACATTGTTATACACATTCATATATATTGTTATACACATTCATATACATTGTTACACACATTCTTGTACATTGTTATACGTTGTTAGGGACCCAAAGACGCAGCAATAGAGAACGCAGTCAGCGACTCATAGCTTGACTGCCTGCGTCAGGACCAGCGAATCAGAGCTGGTCAAGACCGCACTCCACCTCCACGTGGTGGTCCTGGAAACAGTCTGCAGCAGTGCAGTCTGGCTGAGCGAGTGTGGATCGCAATGGGAAGGCAAACCCGGTCCTAAAAATGCTGTGCAGAAGTCGGATGTGTCGACCGAAAGGTGCAGATATCACAGCTTAGGCGTAAACAGACACAACGCAACCACCGTCCTTTTCAGGACGAACGAGGAAGAAGGAAGAAGAAGATACGTTGTTACACACATTCTTGTACGTTGTTATACATTGTTAAGCACATTCATGTACTTTGTTACACACATTCTTGTACACTGTTATAAATTGTTTTACACATTCATATACGTTGTTACACACATTCATATACACTGTTATACACAGTCATATCCACTGTTATACACATTCATGTATGTTGTTACAGATATGGCAGTAGAACTACCACCAATGTCACTATGACGTCATAGGGCAATAACAAAAGGATAGCCTCAAAGCCAAAATACTGGAAGTGGCATAAAATATTAGCTATTAAACGATTGGTCGTTAATGGACGCGCCATGGAAAATAAATGCGTAATTGTCGCGATTCTCGTTGCCCTGATACAAAAACTAATTGTAGAAAAAGACACTTCTGAACCAGATTCCGAGGAAGCAGCAGCATATATTTTTTCTCCCCAAACCGATCTCAAAGGGTCAACATAGTTTTGAAGAAAAGAGCAATGTATACAAGATATAATACACTGTGTCCCACACTAGCATTTGGACACATACTAAGAAAGATTTTCCCGAATTAAAACATCATTATGACGGCTCATCAACTCAGCCCTGAAAGGAAGATTGATTTCTTTTTATTACGGATTGGCAACAAACACCAGTATACACACACGTGAGTAGATTAGAAAGATAAAATTTTCGGTCTGCGCATATTGACTTTAATACTTATGTTTTCCTTACACCACCTTCTATTTCAAGAAACCTGATACATAGAACCGTGGAAGTCAAACTATGGTGCAGAATAGAAATAGATTAAATAGGATGAACTTGACTTCAACGTAACAGAATCTTGTATACACCCAACAGAAAATTCATATGTGACATCTGATTGTTGACTATGAGCCTTCTTGACAAAATCACTGCCATTCCAACATATACTACTCCATCATATATATCTACTGAGATCATGCTGCTAAAATGAAAAGAAGAAAGATTAAAACAGAAGATAAAATAAAGATACCCCAAGCACGAGCATTTGATGAGTGTCGTCTTGCATTGGAGTTGATTTTGCTTCATTGATGATTTTGTTGAATTCCTATGTTCTGCAAACCGTCTACACTCAGTTCATCGCTGTATTATTTACTAGGTTATCGTATAAAAAATGACAATGATTTTGCACTAAAATGCCTCGATTGAATTACATTTAAGCGACAAGAGATAACCCAAATTGCTTGGTACAATGCGGAGTACAATGTCATACCATCATTTGATTCTACCACTGTTACGCCCGACCCCAGGGATAAGTGTTTAACTGTCCTTGGTAACGTAGGCATATATTTATATATTGCCTTAGCATCTGTCGCACAGACAGCGACTGCTAAACCTATCAAGGTCGCCGGCTACACACACATTCTTGTACGTTGTTATACTGTTATACACATTCATGTATGTTGTTATACACAATCATGTACATTGTTATACACATTCATGTACATTGTTATACACATTCTTGTACATTGTTATACACATTCATATACGTTGTTATACACATTCATATACGTTGTTATACACATTCATATACATTGTTATATATTGTTATACACATTCATATACGTTGTTATACACATTCATATTTGTTGCTATACACATTCATATATATACTTTGTGTGCATGGAGGCATATCTGGAGTCATCCTTATATGACCACCAGCTATGCACAATGCTATAGTATGTCGATTTGGATGTGAACCTCTGTCTGTGAGGCTAATTACACCCTCACTAACTCTTGAAATCATCCACACTCTTCCAGGAATTTTCTCTGTGGTGAAACATGTTGATAACCCAGCACTGCATACTAATTTTGGAGGAATCACTTGAGCCCCAGACGTAACTGTGGTTTTTTACCTGGTTCGCTGCATGCAGGAGGACCTCACTGTGGGTCCATGATGGGCAGGGGGAGGTGAGAAGTGGCTCTGTGTAGGACATGACAATTCCTTGGGAGAGCCCAGAACCAGAGCACAGTATTTTAGCTCTGCATATTTGGAGAGCAAAAGAACAGTTGAGCGACCGCAGCTGAGATTCAAAGATGTGTGCAAGAGAGACATGAGGGCACTGGACATAAATCCAGCAACCTGGGAGGATGAAGCTGCCGATCGCACCAAGTGGCGATGCTATCTGCGGCGCCACCTCAGATTGGGTGAAAAGAAGCTCACACAACAAGCAGAAGAGAGGAGAAAACATCAAAAGAAACACCAGGAAAATAAGTAGCTGAGGGCTGTCACCTCAGCGGCGCATTCCCATAGTCAGTTATGACTGAAGGGGCTATTATTATTATTATTATTTGGAGAGCCCCTTTGGATGGCAGGGAATGCACAGTATGCCATGCATTTCCTCCATCTAGCTTTGGACCAGATGTGATGACACTTTAAATGCCAGGAAGTTGGAGAAACTGGAGCTCATGACTTGAACTCAACACTTTTGTCAGACCAGTGACAATCGGGAAAAGACCGATGGACTTCTGGAAAGACAGATGACACTGGGAAAGACTAGAAACCGGCTAACCGGGTTGGCACCCCGTAAGCTTTAAACAACCGCCATAAAACCCAAACATGATAGATGCCCCAGGATTCACCGAAAGGGGGGGAGAATGATGAATCCACAGGCGCCTCATTGGAATCGACTAGACCCGTTACACAGACTTTGAGTTCTGAACAACGGCTAGAACTTCCATGTGCCTGTGGTAGGAAATTCGCTACTCAGAGAGGAATGAAAATCCACAGAACGAAAAAGGGGTGCGGGAGCTCATCAGGGGGAGATCAACAGCACTCTGTTTCGACGGGTGAGACGTTAGAAGAACTCAGCCAGGAGTCAATCCACAATGCTGAGAATATTCAAGTTGATCTGCCTGATGATGATCTCACACACTTCTTGGATGGGAAAAGAGATGCAATCAAGTTTCCACCTGCCAGTGCAAAAGGGCTTTGGGAACAGGTGGACAAAGCCTTGTCAAAAGAGTTGGATAGCAACCTGAAGCAGATAACTTTGGAGAAAAAGCTGGAAATCTTCGGCGACATAATATATCTTCACTGTCGCAAAGTGTTTGGAGTCAGGGAGACAAGGGAAAGTAACCCATCGCAAAAAAAATAGAAGACAAATCAGAATAGAAGAGATCAGGAAAAAGAAGAAGCATGCCCGAAAACTGTTCAAGAACGCAGTGGCCACAGAGAAGGGCTCGTGGCTGCATCAGTGTAAACTGTTGGGGCTGAGGGGACAGTCGAGAACAAGGGCACTGAAGAGGCTTAGAGAAACTGCAGAAAAGGCATCATGCTAGCTGTGGAACAGCCGCAATGGGCTATGGAACTCGGGACAGTAAACTCTATCCCCACCTGCGTTACAGGAAACATCCAGAAAGTGAAAAATTTTTCTAAGTCCGCAATACATTGAGTTTTTCATGGTATTGGTGAAAGGACAATGGCTTACAGGCAACACACGGTGTATATTATGTGAGGTGCCGGGTGCAAGTAGATTTCAGTTGCTAGCGTGCAGTGGCTTCAAACCTCGTTGGCTTTGCGCAGGTGGGTCAGTGTCTGTCCCTAGTCGTGGTGTGCTGTGGAACGACCGCAATAATTTGTTTTCAACATAAGGGTTACTTTCACAATTGCCTCCGGCTGGCAGAATTGTGGATTTTAAAGCTGCTGCTTCTTCTTCCTCGTTCGCCCTGAAAAGGATGGTGGTTGTGTTGTGCCTGTTTGCGCCTAAGCTGTGATATTTGCACCTTTCGGTCGACACATCCGACTTCTGCACGGCATTTTTTAGGGACCGGGTTTGCCTTCCCATTTCGATTCGCACTTGCTCAGCCAGACTGCACTGCTGCAGACTGTTTCCAGGACCACCACGTGGAGGTGGAGTGCGGTCTTGACCAGCTCTGGTTCGCTGGTCCTGATGCAAGCAGTCAAGCTATGGGTCGCTGACTGCTGTCTCTATTTGCTGCATCTTTGGGTCCCTTTTAAAGCTGCAACCAAGGTGGAGTGGGTTCACTTTCTACATAAGACAACAGGAGGCGGAGACACTTGGGAGTCATGACCCAGGTCAGCCCCCCCCCCCCCCCCCCCCCCCCCCCCCCCTCCCCCGCCACCCCCCCCCCCCCCCCCCCCCCCCCCCCCCTTAGAGTGTAAAGGAGATTAAAGGGCCAAAACACATGATCGACGGGGGTCGTCATCTGATGATCAGACTGCCTCCTCCTGTATCGCTCTGTATAGTTTCCTATCAGCACGTTTCGGAATGGCAGAAAAGCCACAGGACAAGCCTACATCTACAGTGTAGACAATATCAAAGACTCTTCAACTTGGTATTGCTGCAAGAGAGCGTAAAGCTCAGCAGCATTAGTTAAACAACAATATATACTGTGTACATATGTAATCACAGCACACAAACATATATGTATGTACAGTCCCCTACACATATACACATGATACTTCATTCTTTATGTACAAGCTACTATATTTATATTCATAACGTATTCATCTACGACCCACAAGTACCTCGTTATATAATCACAGGCTTCATCAGGATCGCTAAAACTTTGGAACCTTGCTGTGGGAATGTCATGCCTAACCATAAAGTGTTTTGCAAAGGCCTTGTTAGCCTCAATCTGTGCTGCGGCAGCAGCTGGTCCAAAAACTGGAATGTCTAAATGCAAAAAATGGAGAGAGAGAGAGAGAGAGTGAATGTCTATACAGTAGGGAGGGAGGGGAGGGGGGGAAGGTCTAATAAATGAAAATGGAGAAATGGAAACGGCCACTATTGTATATGTGATATATGCCATTCACAAAACAATACACAAGGTTAATATTTCATAATTATTTTAAAATAAATTGTTCACCTTAAGACTAATGCACTCAGACTACATTTTTATTATATAAACTAAAAAGACAGTTACATATTGTTGGGGCTACAGCATTTTACATTGAGTCACGTATATGACTGATGGTGCAAAAACAAAAAAAAGATACATATTGTTGGGGCTACAGCATTTTACATTGAGTCACGTATATGACTGATGGTGCAAAAACAAAAAAAAGATGCTATCTAAAAGTTCCCGCACTGCAGTAATAAAACACCATCCAAGGACACAGTAATAAAACACCATCCAAGGACACAGTAATACATGATGGCAGCATCAGATCTGGCACAGATTCTGAAAGTATTAGTGCAACAGCTGGAGCAACACAGAAAGAAAATAACAAACCAGACCATAGAAGCAAAGAAATCAGGTACTGCTTTGAATAAAACAGGTATGCCTTCAACACCTACATCCATGATACTCCCACTTAATTTTTTTTCTTTTCCAGAACTGGGAACTATACATGATGTACCTTTGTCCTCATTTTGATGATGCTCATCGCCTGAGTGATGACAAAGTGAAATGGAGCTACTCTTTCTACTGCTCAGGCATTGCATTTTACAGGGTAATACAGAAAGTATTTAGAACTAAGGAGCTGACAAAGTATACATAGACAGAAATTACATCCAAAATGTTAACCAACTTCAAGAAAACTATGTGCATTATCATCACAAGACATTCATTCTAGCAGTCCAGAAAGAGGCTACAGACACTCACAGTGGATAACTGAACGGGGAGGCTGGGCTACAGTCTGGTGTATTACTAAGTTTATAATTACAGACCAAAGTGTATTTGCTAAATAATATCAAAAGATCACTGACAAAACTCAGTTTTTTGAGAATAGCATACATATATAATAAATGCAATGGATAATGCAGAGACTGTTATGCTGAAAGAAACAGGAGTAAAAGACAAAGAAGGTATTTTAAAACTGAAGGAAGAGGCAATCTCAAAGAGATGGCCACAAATTAAATGGAAAGACAGCATAAAATTACAGCTACACAACTATGAAAGACATATTTTTGTTTTACAAGGAGACCAACCGTACAGATGAGGCAAACAGCACTGGACAAAAAATCTCAAAAGCTGGCAGAAGTGCAGATGGATAACATGACTAGTATTTTCTGCTTTAGCAGTTGTTATTAAGTTGCACATATCTGACAACTACATATAGCATGGCACATTTACAGATCAGCTTAAGTGCTTCATACACATATAAAGTAAAGAAGTCCAGAACTTAACCATGTAAATGCTTTTTCAAATTTCTAATATATTCCAAGTATCAATGGTGGTTTATATAATACTGTACCTGAGTTCTGAGAGAAAAAATCCACAATACCATCAGCCAAGGGATCTTCAGGCCCCACCACCACAAGTGTGATGTCATTTTCTTTAGCCCATCGGCAAACACTTTCAAAGTCTTTTAAATTCAGAGCTGTTAACACAGTGAGAAAAATATGAGCTTGATGACACAAACTCAGACTGTAATAAAGAAAAATGTGTAACTGCAGGCAAATAAAACAATTTAAACGGTGGTGAAAAAAATATGTATATTATCTGCTACTAAAGGGTAGCCCTTTAGCAGATGCTGCAGTAGGTGAGTGAAATGTTCGAGACTGCACTTTACTAGGTGGGGCGATTGGTTCCTTTCCTCGCTGCACTAGCTTTCCCTAACTCAAGAACAGGTACCCATTTACAGCTGGATAGACTGGAGTATGACATTACCAAGTTCCTAACCCAATTCCTTTGCCTTGAGAAGTAAGGACTCAAAAGTTTTACATAGTAATGCATTTATATTCCATCATAGCTGGCAGACGCTGGAGCTGGGTTGGCCATGTCCTCAGAAGAGACCCCGATGTCATCACAAGAACAGCTATGCTTTGGACCCCTGAAGGAAAACGAAAGAGAGGCCGACCAAAAACAACCTGGCGGAGGACTGTGGAGGCTGAGATGCAAAGAATGAACCAGAGTTGGGGCACTGTACGAAGGATGGCCACCGACCGAGCAAAGTGGAATCAATTTGTTGTTGCCCTACAAGATGCCACTAGGCGTGATGGCCACTGACTGCTTTGACAGTCGGCGGCTAAGGATCAAAGAAGAAGAAGCATTTATTTATATTATATGAGAACAGCTTCTTTTAGCTGGGACAAAAAAGGTTATTTTCACATAACACATGAAGTAGATATCTTTTTTAATTAATGAATTGCTGAGTGTTTAAGACAAACACCTGTCAAACAGGTACTTGTGCACAACTTACTTAGTCGTTCCTCTTCGCATTTATACTCATTACATTCCATGTTCCATAAATCGTATTCCGTGGTCCGTTCCAGTTCATCACCTTTAGGATCAGTCGAGTTTTCACTCTTGCGTTGCATGTAATCATGTTTTAAGGTAAACAGGTGATCACGTTTTAAGGCAAACAGGTGATTGGCCTGTTGTGTCTTTGCATGATAGAGGGGCTGCCTCCATAACGCCTCCATGCAGGCCACCCCCCTCCTTTTTCAGCCGGGCTTGGAACCGGACTAGGCGGAGTTCTTGTGCACAACACACTTTTTAATGGTACATCAGGATCAAGGTGCAAGGCAGGGGAATAATCTGATAACCACTATGGGAAACAAGTAGGGAAAACACTGAGGTTAACAAGATATACACTGAGGAAGCTACGTGTGAGAATCTTAGCAGTCCTTGTTCTGAAAACCACAGTTCAGGAAACAATCAGAAGACACAACAACAGAGAAGAGAATGAGAGAAATCAAAATGAGATAGATAGGACGCACATTGAGAAACCCTGCTGATAGCATTTCGAGGCAGTCCTTGATTCCTACATAAGAGAAGCAGACGTAAACCAAACAAGACATGGAGAAGAAAACTGAAGACAGAAACAAAAATGATGAGGAAGAAATGGAAAGACCTTTAGCTGATGGCAAGAGGACTTGGCATATACTTGTTGAATGCCTATGCTCCTGGGGGAGCTGAGGGGTAATAATGATGAAGTATATGACAAGAGTCGGCGTCTGTAGCCTAATGGATATGAATGCAGTTTCATAATCCAGATATACCAGGTTCGAAACCTGCTGCTGGCGGTTTGGTAGCAGATCGCTTTGTGTGGATTTTTAACAATGGTATAAGCACCGTACCGTTCAGAAAGCAATGGCAAACTACTGAACGTAAAAATTGCCTAGATAAATCACAAACAGCCAATAAAAGCTGGGGTTGATTGCCACGTCCTGTAAAGGATAAGCAACTAACTTTTTTATATGACAAGAATTAACTTGCTTCTTTTTAAAGAAGTACAGGCTCCTGGCTGCAGACACATTCAGCAAGATTACAACAGCATTATAAGTGAGAAGGACTCAGATACTGGTAAAAAACAGCCTATAAGAATGAATCATAGAGGCCAGAGACAACAGTGTCAGAGATCCTATGTCAACCAACCTTCGATGAGTAAATGGCAGTTATTTTGTAATCTAACACTAATCAACAACAGCTTTTAAAAAAAAAACAGAGAAATGTCCTATGCAATAAATCACTATCAATGAAGAAACGAATGCAAGAAAGAGAATACTGAAGTGTCAGCTAACTTTCCTGTATGAAAGTGACTCCTGCATCTGAACAACAAATGACAAAATAACTGCAGGCAAACAAGATGCAGTATCTGAAAAGAATATTAAGAATAGCAAGGACAGCTAAGGTAATGAATCAGGTTAATAAAAGCTTATGAGCAAAGAAATATAACGAAAAAAGGCGAAGAGAAGTTAATTGTCCTTCATTAGCTATGTAATTAAATTAGAACCCTGGAAAAAAAAAATCAACGCAGTGCAAAAACCATGACATAGACAAAAGAAGGAGAGGAAGACATGACACAGACAAAAGAAGGAGAGGAAGACATGACAGACAAAAGTAGAGGAAGACAGGACATACACAAAAGGAGAGGAAGACAAGACACAGACAAAAGTAGAGGAAGACATGACATAGACAAAAGAAGCAGAGGAAGATAAGACACAGACAAAAGTAGAGGAAGACAGAACATACAGTGGATAGTATAACATTATGGCAAGAAAAGACATCAACAAAATAACTAATGAAGAACACCAAGCATACAAATCTGTGGAGAGATATAACTGTCTACACCTTATGTCGCAGCACATGATAATACCCATAACAACCTAATGTGAATGGCCTATTCATTTTTATGGGTAATTTGTTTTATAAAAATTCATATAACACCTGTCACAAATGATCTAACATACGGGGAAGATAGACCTGATAAAATGTCTGCTGTGAATCATTTCCTACATCTGTTTCACCTATTCTGGCTTAATACCACTAAATGTTAAAACAAACACATCTGAACAATTCATGATTCACTATAATCCATACATTTTGAATCCTTAAAGTAACTAAAGTTAAAATGTGAAATTTTAACAATTATAACTCACAATATTGTAAAGTACATTGGTTTTAAGAAGTACGGAGTTCCCTTCCAAGGTCATGCAAATTTTCCATTTTTTTTTTGGTGTGCTCCTGACAAAGCATAGGATTATCTACATTTTCTTCCCCCATATTCTATTCTGTGCAACCTTCTTTCTTTGTATTGGGACAGTTACTTAGTTAGCTCAGGCCATTTCTATTCTGATTATACATAGCCATGATTCAACTTTCGTCTGTAACTACCGCTGCATAATGCAGGCTTTAAAAAAAAATTCCATACATGGAAATTTCAACCAGTGTTTCACTTCACACTACAGGTTGCAGATACTGGAGTAAGGTCATTCACAGGATGATTCAGGCCATGCCAGCATATGACTGACATTTTATCTTTATTTCCTTTTCACTTCACATATAAGTGGCACTGATAAAACGACTGCTGAACATCTGCTTCAAAGATGCCCAACATATGTGGAACAGTGAAAGTACATATGGCCGTCACCAGTATCATTCCTGAAAAAACTCTATGGAGATACAAATAGCCTCATGTTGATAATTGCTTTCTATGAAAATATTCAAGCAGACGTCTGAGAGTGTACGAAGAAGAATAAGACTACTTGACATATTACTCGAGCATCACTTTATATTTAAAAAAAGAGAAAAGTGCTATTTTTATTAGCCCAGGCATATCATATTTCACTTTGACTACAATGAATGCCACTGCATTGAAATAAGAAGTGAAAGAAATGAAGGTCACGGCTGATAAATTTCGTCGTGTTCCATTTGAAAGGAGTGATTCATTGACAATTGTTTCAAATATCTTTAGTGGGGTATTGAAAAACTCATGAAGACTGATTAAGCAATTTAATGAAACAAATAAAAGGTGCACAGAGACTAGGATTTCCATTCATCTCAATTTTCCTTGGATATTGAGGCTTTATAGTTGAGTCCTAGTAAGTTGTGACCACTTCTTGGTTGGTGATGGTGTTTGGCCAGAAAATTTGAAGAAGGATTTTCCTTAGGCAGGTTGTGTGGAAAGTGGACAGTTTGGATATTTCCTTTTCTGTTAAATCTCCCAGTGCCATCTGCTTACAGTTGCATTTATTCTGATAATCTTTGTCTTTTCCCAGTGTATTTTCAAACCCAAATTCTGTGACCTCTCATCAAGTATTCTCATTTTTACTGGCATCTTGTTATTTAATATCTTCATAGAGAACATTTTCAGAAAGATACAAGGAACAGCCAGGACTGAACATCTGTGGGAGATCAATAAAATACCTTATATATGCGGATGATAAAGTTTTGTTAGAAACATAGAAAGCTGAAAGTGAACAGGAATTGCAAGAGATAGTTGATTGTTGATTAGAATCAACGTCACTGCACTCCGGGCAAACCCATAGGTGTTCAGTCTCCTTTAGCAAACGTCGAAGCGTATGAATGCTAATTGTTCAAAAGCTACTTAAGCAAATAAACAGCATAAGTCATGAATATGGATCGGACATTAACAATAAGAAAATGAAAACTATGATAATTAGTCTTCTTCTTCTTCCATCCTTAGCCACCAACCGGCAAAGCAGTATGTGGCCAGTACGCCTAGTGGCGTCTTAGGGCAACAACAAATTGATCAATCTATCGCTGTTTCCACCACGCCTAGTGGCGTCTTTGTGGAACAGAAACAGACCAAACAATCTATCGTTGTTTCCGTAATCAGATTGGTTGGCAAGCAGGTGATCAGCCCACTGTGCAAAGTTTTTACGGGATGGGGTAAACAGCCCCATGCCCAACCCTCCTTAGTCGCTTTTTACGACATGCGTGGTAGGGTGCAGTGTTACTATTCTTTGCTCCCCTTTCGGGCCCCGGCAACACACGGGTGCATGATAATTAGTAAAGCAAGCAATAAGCCTACGTTAAAGATGAATAAATTGGAAAATCCTGGACCAAGTCAAGAGTTTCTCATATCTTGGTCATTCTTCTTCTTTGATCCTTAGCCGCCGACCGTCAAAGCAGTCAGTGGCCATCACGCCTAGTGGCGTCTTGTAGAAAAAAAAAAGAGGTAAAGGAACCCGTTACACGCCCATTGAGGCATATTGGGAATATGGTGTTAGGCCCATATTATCTTGACCATCGGCACACGAGGGGTGATGTGGTCGGCATCACGCCGGCCGCCTTAACCTTCCCAGAGTAGCTCTGGTACCCATTTGGGGCTGGGTCGACCCAGGAGCCGTTTGTGGCCTAAAAATTTTTCCGCCTCATCTGGGGATCGAACCATAGACCACTGCGCTAGGAAGCCAGTGCACTAACCACTATGCTACCGCGGCTCCTAGTGGCGTCTTGTAGGGCAACAACAAATTGATTCCACTTTGCTCGGTCGATGGCCATCCTTCGTACAGTGCCAACTCTGGTTCATTCTTTGCATCTCAGCCTCCACAGTCCTCCGCCAGGTTGTTTTTGGTCGGCCTCTTTTTCGTTTTCCTTCAGGGGTCCAAAGCATAGCTGTTCTTGTGATGGCATCGGGGTCTCTTCTGAGGACATGACCAACCCAGTTCCAGCGTCTGCCAGCTATGATGGTGTGCATGTCTTCTTGCTTGCTACGAGTAAGCAGATCTTGGTTAGTGATGGTATTCGGCCAAAAGATTCGGTGAATTTTTCTTAGGCATGTTGTGTGAAAAGAGGACAATTTCGACATTTCCTTCTCTGTAACTCTCCAGCATTCCGCACCATAGAGAAGCACAGAAAGCACACAGCTCTGATATAATCTTAATTTTGTGCTTGTGCTGTATTGGGAGGACTTCCAGATGTTGTTTAGGCTAAAGAAGGCTGTTCTTGCCTTATTCATTCTGATGATGATGTCTTTGCCTGCCCCGCCGTCTGGTGTTACTATGCTTCCTAGGTATGTGAAGGTATCTGTCTGTACCAATTGCTTATTCCTTACTGATATGGGCTCAGGGTTGCTCACATTGAGCGTCATGACCTCAGACTTCTTTAAATTGATGTTCAAGCCCACCTGCTGGCTAAACTTATTAAGTCTATCCGTTTTTTTCCTGGATGTGTTGATGTGAATGTGCTAGTAGTGCAATGTCATCTGCATATTCCAGATCTTCCAATGTAGAAAATGTTGTCCATCTTATTCCTCTTGGACTGCCCTCTGTTGTCTGGCGCATCACCCAGTCTATGACTGTTAAAAATAGAGTGGTTGATAAGGGGCATCCCTGTCGTACTCCTGTCTTCACCTCAAAGGTTAGGTTGCTCTGCCCAACACTGCACGTAAAGTTATATCTTGATCATATAAAGCCAAAACACCCGTGTGTTACCGGGGCCCGAAAGGGGAGCAAAGAATAGTAACACTGCACCCTACCACGCATGTCGTAAAAGGCGACTAAGGAGGGTATGGGCATGGGGCTGTTTACCCCATCCCGTAAAAACTTCGCACAGTGGGCTGATCACCTGCTTGCCAACCAATCTGATTACGGAAACAATGATAGATTGTTTGGTCTGTTTTTGTTCCACAAAGACGCCACTAGGCGTGGTGGAAACAGCGATAGATTGATCAATTTGTTGTTGCCCTAAGACGCCACTAGGCGTACTGGCCACATACTGCTTTGCCGGTTGATGGCTAAGGATGGAAGAAGAAGAAGAAGAATAAAGCCAAAAGATGACAGACATAAACATAAATCAAGAAGAGAGTAGGAATGGCCAAAGTTACACTCAACAACATGAGACAGATACTAACATCTAAACAACTAACAAACAAATTCAAACTGAGAATCATCAAATGCTATATATTCCTCATTATTGTATGGTGTAGAAACATGGACAATGAACAAGCAATTAGAAGAAAGAATTGAGGCCTTTGAGATGTGGGTGTATAGTAGACTGGAGTGTGTCTCATGTAAAGAGAAGAAAGCGAAGTGGCCCTAGAAGACCTAGGAATGAAAAGAGAATTAATGAACGAGATCAAAATTAGACAGCAAAAATATTTTGGCCTTACTGAAGACTATAATAGAAGGCAGAGTTGAAGGCAGATGTGCAAGAGGAAGGTGGCGCTATAAGTGGGAAGATAATATCAAGAGATGGACACAAAAGAGTCTATCAGAGTGTGCCATCAAGACAAGACACAGATGACATTGGAGATCCATTGCAGCCAATCTTCGATGTGAAGATGACAACTGATAATGATGATGGTTAAGGTTATGAGCCATCATCTCATCTCAACCCGTAACCCGTCATGGGTCGTAGGGGTGCCATGGTGGAAGCATCAGCAGACAGGGTCCTGCACTGCTCTCTATCCTCAGCAATGCGTACAAGTGTGGAAAAATCGTGCCCTGCCCATTCTTTGATGTTATCAGCCCAGGATTTTCTTTGCCTTCCTCTTCTCCGTTTACCTTCCACTGTTCCCTGGAGGATCGTTTTCGAAAGGGAGTCATGACGAGTTACATGCCCAAACCAGGCAAGCTTTCGACGTTTAACTACTGACAAAAGTGGTTCTTGGTAGCCTGCATACGTGTTTATTTTCTCTCTAACATAGACATTTGTTTTGTGCTCTTTATAGCAAATGCGCAAAATTCTTCTATAACATTTATACTTGAAAGCTTGAATCCTTCGCTCCGTATCTGCAGTGAGTGTCCAGCCCTCACACCCATACAAGAGAATAGATAATACAAGTCATCAGCAAATTCTAGATCGTCAGGCTGTTTTGTCAGTCTACTTATACTTTTTAAACAAATAAAGAGGGGAAACCTGAGGCATGTAAACAGTAAATAAATAAATGTTACACACATAAAGGTATGTTTCAGGCACTTGTGAGAAATAAAGAAGTAGAAATTTAGACAACAGAAAAACAACAGAAGTTATAGGCTCGCCGGAGAATCGAACCCAGGACTATCCTAACGGCAACACCACCTAGCTACGAAAGAGAATCACACTATTCTCCCTGCCAACTAGGCACCACAAAAATAGTGCTTCATGGACAGGGGTTATTAGCGCAATTTTGCTATTATAGAAAAAAAAGTTCTTATTTCTATATTCTTCTGTAGATTGAATGCCAATAAAAACTTGTTTCATAAGCTTACAATACTGGCTATTAAAAAACATACAACAAAACACTACACATGTTTATAGTACAGAACTTACCAATGTTGCAAGTATTATCTACACTGGCCGTTCCAGCATTTCCGGGAGCAACAAACACTTTGCTCACACTAGGTGACTGTGAGAGTTTCCAAGCCAAGGCATGCTCTCGTCCTCCACCCCCCAGAAGCAGAATAAGCTCAGTCATTTTTCAGTAGCTGGTTCCAAAGGTAAATCACCTAGCAAATTACACAAAATGTATACAGTGAATTTCCACCATCATCACCTTTTTTTTCACACCTTATGGAGAATGGAGCCGCCACCACTACAGATGACCACCTTGAGGAAGCCTACACTCTTACAGCGACTTTTTCTGTAGCAATTTATTTTAATTGATCAGGCTGCCAGCCCTAAACACAATCTAATATTAGCCACCTTCTATGGCAGGCCAGAGGTAGCAGAAGTTCGATTCTTTCTTTGTTTCAGAGACCCCCAGAGAGTTACACATTCAACATTGTTAATTAACTAAAATAAAGGAAAGTAACCTAATGTTCAAAAAGTGTGAACAGTGAGAAGAAAACTTGTTTCAAAACTCTTATTAACATAATGATCATGTCAGCTGAGAATTTTTAACTTACCGGTATTTGATGTTTCTATATTATACAAGCACATCTTTTAAAATCCGTATCTAGCTTTTTTAAAAATATCTTCCTTACATTAAGTTCCGAGCTGTTTTGAAACTTTCTGAATATCAAACATCAGAGAAGAGCAGTCTGCCAAAAAAGTGTTCTAGGTCTAGGGTTAAGGGCGGCATTAGCACCTTTTCTTTTTTAAATTTAACCAAAACCCTAACACTAAATTCCTAACCATATTCTCTTCACACTGCCACAAATTGCACATGAAACTTAAGAAACTTAAATGACGTTAACCCAAACATGACTATATTTGCAACAAAGATGGCATATTACAGTGAACTGTGATTCAACCAATAAGTAACGGGGAAAGTCCTATCAAGATAAAAGAAAGAAGTCCATGCTATCATCACAAGGTCATTATGGGTTAAAGGTGTCTAAAAAACAGCAAACATAAATGGGCTTAAAGTAGTGCATTAAAATAAAAAAGAATATAAAAACATGAGATTAATCTCTACAGTAAATTCCTTGAATAAATTTCGGCATGAGTCAAAAACCACATGTGAAGACACAGCACTGGCAAGATAACAACTGGAGGAACCCTGTCCTCTTGGAAACCTAATCACTGCTCTGCTGCATCATACACCTCGTTGTTGAATTAGAACAAATAAAGAGATATATCTTCTGCATCTTCAATTACCATGCCTAGTGGCATAGGAGACCATATCTCTCCACAACTTCCTGTTTCCAGTACAATTTATCAATTCTGTTGTTGACCTCCCTCCACGCCACGATGTCAAACTGTCTTGTCTTTGCTTTCTTTTTCTTCCTCTATCTCTTTTTCCTTCAACATTACAATATATTCCAGCCTTCCTCTTCTCATAACCTGCCCAATAAAAGTGGATTGCTTCTTTCTAGCTTGTGAAATAAGTTTTCTTTGCGCACTGGCCTCTTTCAGGACATACTCATTACTCTTTATGGCAGCCATCTTGCTTCACCATGTGACTGGACATAAGGGAGTTGTTTTTCTCTTATTTTTATAGTTTCATGTTCTCTACTTAATTGTCATTTTCTTTCCCTCCTGTCTCTTGTCTGTCTGTCCTTGACGAAGGCCTTGTGGCCGCAACGTAGGTTTTTCTTGTCCTTTCTCCTTGTAAGACGTATTACTATGTGTGTGTGTGTGTGTTTTTTGTTTTTTTTTCCCCATTCAAGGAATTTATATGAAGTAGGCTAACTAGTGATGGTGACTGCGAGAACTGAGAAATTACACTTGTGGCCAAAAACTTCCATGACTTAGATCACAGAGAAAGCAAAATAAAATTATTGAACATAATTTATGATTCCCCTCCGCCCAATATTTTAACTCTTGACTTCGAAACAAAGTTCAGAGCGTTGGTCAGATTTGACACACGTGCCAAAACAACTCTCTCAGCGTTGTTTTTAGTCTATCACGAATTAAAATTACAGCACAGGGTGGAAAATAATTGCGGAGTCAAAGAGTTAAAAGCCTTAGCAAGGCACAATAATACAATCCTGTAATGGGCTTGGCCTATCTACATGTGGCATTAGCCTAACATACTAAACTACAGTGCTTATACAAGTAGGCTAATGTGTCAATGTCACAGTAAAACGCACAAAAGTGTACCAACAGTCATATAGGCCTACCATGCAATTTTGACATGTGAATAAACATAAAGTTAATAGGTGGCTTCTTCTTGAAGTTTTTTTTTTTTTTTTAAATTAAGTTCAGAATTGCAAGCAAGACAGTTTTTTACAACAACAATGTTTGCCCTTAATAGAATAAAGTCCACGGAACGAAGCATGTGAAATCTGATAAGATAAGGACTAGCAAAAATACATTCAACTACGTGAATCTAGCTACACTGTGATTTATACAGCCTAACACGCCATCCGCGTTTACTGCTTCAGTAGAAAGCAACTCAAAAGAGGCGGGTCTAACGTCTAGCCTAATTATTACTTCTAAAGTGCGACATAACAGAAAATTTTTTAATGCGTAAATACCTTAATCACGCTTTTGATTCTTATTGACAAACAACTAAATATAATAATACTACAGTATCTTCACAATTTCTGTTACCGCTGCTATTAACGTTAACAAAGTCCTATTTGCTACCTTTATTACCAAAGCGTGTTAACCGCAATGCGCGAAGCACCCTTTCTGTAACTCGTCGTATATTGTTCACGGTAGCGCTGTGTACTGCATTATATACAATTTAATTTCAGAATGATACGTGGGATTTTCTTTTTCATACTCAAAATATTGCTCGCTTGATTAAAACGTGTTTGCAACATATAACAGTAAGAGAGGTAATGAAAAATGAAAATTCTAAAACCATACCTTTTTATTTCAGATGCACCGCATGTGTGCCTGGTTTTGCCAGAGTTTTAGTTCTAGTGCAATTTAAGTCGATTAAAGAAAAAATAAATTTGCGTCAAACTTTATTGATTCAGTGTATCAATATGATTCTTCTTTGTTTTTTTGTTTTTTGTCTTTTTGCGATGATTTCCTTTTGCGATATTTATGGAGCTGGCTTCTCCCTAGAAGTCTTCGTCAATTTTTTTTTTTTTTTAATGAAAAAAAAAACTGCTCAACCTCTTATGGGTTATATCTAGGATATATAGTAGAAGCCTCCTCCAGACATAACTGATTATCATCAACACGGACTAGCTGGGGCGTTGGTGTAGCTGGCGAGTCCTTTTTAGGGTTTTATACTAGCAGATAGATAATGTTGGTCCTTTTCAGGACTTAGTATCTATCAACGCTGATCGGGGTAGCAGTCAACAGAGTTGACTTTTTTTAACGGTAAATGCGCTCTGATATAACCACATAGGTTGAAAGGAACTCGCCTCGCCAAAAGAATGAAAAACCAAACCAAAAAAAAAATAATTAATAACTCATCTGCTTAATTTTTTTGCCCGATGTTTCTTTCGACGTGCTCTTTTTTCTTCCACTTATTGTATGAGCATCTTTTCGCCATTTTTTCCTTTTTCTTCTTCCTCGTTCGTCCTGAAAAGGACGTTGGTTGCGTTATGTCGCCGTTTACAGCGGGGCTACGCCCACGGCGACCGTTGCCTCAATTGGCTGTGTGTGGTGTACCCGGAAACGGGGCCTCCCAGTACTGAGGCACAGTTAAGTCCCCGATGTCACTTATCGGTGCAGAGTTGAGAGAGATGGCTGAGCATCACAATCCCCCCTGTGTTGCAGCATGATGAGAACCCAGCATTGCACACTGAGCTTGGGGGGAATCACTTGGGCACCAGACTTAATACTGGCTCTTGACTGGATGGCCGCATGCAGGAGATTTCTACAATGGAGGGTTGGCAGGTGGTGGGTATCTGGAAGTGGCTCTGTGCAGGACGTGAGGATTCCTTGGGAGAGCCCAGAACCAGAGCACAGCATAGTGCAAGCTCTGCATAGTTGGAGAGCCCCCTGGATGACGGGGAATGCACAGTGTGCTACCCCACCTATCCCCAACTGCTAACTTAGAACCAGAAGTGGGGTCCTCTGTATGCGTGCCAGGCCAGGATAAAATGCCTGGGAAAGAGACTGGAGCTCAGAACTCCCTAACTCAAAGTTGCAGGATGGCAGAAAAGCCATGGGAAAGACAGGGCTATTTTGAAGATAACACAACCATATTTTCACCATACGAGCTCGGACGCCGCCTCGGTAAACAAGGTCCGCGCAGAGCAGTGACACCCCCAGGCTGCCTGCGAATAGTCTACTACTGGGAACATAAACAGATTAGGGATGAGCCCACTCTCCCGTTGAACAGGTGCTAAAGTCATAGATACTGGGCCAGAAGGCGCGCCGGAAACCACAGTATCACGCAACTCGCTTTTTTTTTCTATGGAGAGTACACCGTCAAATAAATCTCGTACTGGTGCTCGCCCTGTGGAGCTCCACCAGGCAGGTGCAGTGCCGGGCTCTGAGCCTCGACAGAGCCCACCCTCAGCTACTGGAGGACCCTCTAGACCGTCTTGTGGAGTCAGCAGACGGCGGAGGAGAACTACTGACCAAAACAAATCAGAAAAAGAGAAACCCAGAATGCCACTTGTCATGATGCACTGGAATGCAGAGGGAGTGAACAGCAAGCAGGCTGGATACAGCAAAAAGACAGAGCTGGAAAACATCTTGTATGAGAAGCAAGTCAGTGTTTGCTGTATCCAAGAGACTCACTTGAAAGCAGATCAAACCTTTAAAATAAGGGGATATCAATGCTTCAGATCCGACAGAAAAGATAGACGAAAAGGAGGAGTGCTTACTCTTGTAAGGAATAACATTCCTGCACACGAAAGGAAAACCTTCATGGATGGAGCAGAATATCAGCTGTTGCAGATAAAGGTAGACAAGATGGAAATAGAACTCCTGAACTATTACTGTCCGAACAACAAACCCCTGAGTCTCAGCTCTATACAGGTACCAGCCACCAACTTTATAGCAGTTGGAGACTTTAATAGCCACTCCCAGAGCTGGGGCTATAACCATCTGGATCACAGAGGTGAAGAGGTTGAAACTTGGCAAGATGATCACTCCCTAATCCTAGTCAATAATGCCACAGATACTCCTACCTTCTACTCCAGAGGATGGCACACAACTTCAACACCAGATCTTGCCTTCTCCACACCAGATATAGCTGGATCTATTAGTAGAGAAGTAGGAGACCAACTAGGGGGAAGCGACCATCGCCCAATCTTTCTTACTGTCCAGAGTGCAACTCTCAGTACAGGCCCAGCCATTACAAGATGGAACTACAAAAAAGCCAACTGGGGTTTATTCAGGCATCAGGTGAACACGCTGCTGTCTACCCTCAAGGTACAGAACAGAGACATTAATGAAGTGGTAAAAGACTTCAACAGATGCATACTACAAGCTGCAAAAGAAACCATTCCCAAAGGATGCAGGCGTAACTACATACCATACTGGTCCAGCACACTCCAAGAACGTCAGGAAGCTATGGACAGGGCTAGAAAGGATGCAGAGTCTCAGCCTTCACTTGAAACTCACAACAAATGGAAAAAGGCTGTAGCAGAGTTTCAGAGAACAAAGCTAGAAGAAAAACGGAAAAGCTGGAGAACTAAAACGGCATCGCTGAACCTTGAGAAAGACGGCAGGAAACTTTGGAGATTAGTCAAGTCTATAAATGAAGAGCGTTCCTCACCTAGGCAGACTATCACATTGGATGAAGGTGGCAAACTTTTCAGAGGAAAACAAGCTGCAGACTTGTTTGCTAGAAGATACAGTTCAGAAAGCAACTTACCCATTAACATAGATCATCAGAGAGAGATAAGAAAAGAAATACTGGCAACCATGGGACAGACAGATACTCCTGCCCCAATGAGGGAACCCATCACACTAGGAGAACTACAGAAGGCTATTTCCAAGCTTAAGTTTCAAAAGTCACCCGGCCCAGACAAAATCAGCAACGAAATGCTAGTAAATCTGAGCTCAGCAGCAAAGACAAAACTGCTTGAGATATTCAACCACAGCTGGTTGAAAGGAACGGTACCCCAAGTATGGAGAGAAGCCATCACAATACCCATACTAAAGAAAGGGAAATGTAAGACCGAGGCTGCAAGTTACCGGCCAATCAGTCTCACAAGCTGTGTTGGGAAGACTATGGAGCGAATAGTCAACCACAGATTGAAATGGTATTTAGAGTCTGAGCAGATCCTGGTGCCGGAACAAGCTGGATTTAGAGAATGCTACAGTATAGAAGACCAAGTTACTTACTTGTCTCAAGCAATAGAAGATGCCTTCCAGGAGAAGAAAAAGGTCCTAACGATCTGGGTCGACTTCAAGCAGGCTTTTGACAAGGTGTGGAAAGATGGCCTCATGGCAAAACTTAGGAGAAGTGGAATCCAAGGCAACATGATGAAATGGATCCAGTCATACTTGCATAACAGGAGAACTAGAGTCACTCTTGACGGTCTGCAGAGCAGAAAAGTGTTGCTCCATCAGGGGGTACCTCAAGGAGGAGTAATTTCCCCAACACTCTTCCTTGTTTACATCAATGACCTGGTGAAAGATCTCCCTGCAGGAGTTAAAGCTGCCTTATATGCAGATGACCTAGTACTCTGGTGCGCTGATGAAAATGTCACCACAGCAAATTATAGAATGCAGCGGGCAGCAGACATGCTAGTGTCATGGGCAGAGAAATGGCTTATCACAATAAACACAGACAAAACCTCCACAACACTGTTCTCCCTCGCCCCCAAGGACAAATCAGCTAACATACACCTAGGGACAACCGTGATCAAGGAAGAAAGCTACCCCACCTATCTTGGGGTGACATTTGACCAAAGGCTTACATGGAATAAGCATATTGAAAATGCAGAAGGAAAGGCCCGAAGACGACTAGGCATACTCAGAAAATTAGCAGGTACCAACTGGGGAGCAAATGAACGAAATCTAAAGAAGATTTATAATGGAGTAATAAGATCACACTTAGAGTTTAGCTCAGCAGCATGGTCATCAGCTGCTAACTCACATCTGCAGTCTTTGGACAAGGTGCAAAATCAAGCTCTCAGGCTCATTACAGGAGCCATGAAAACTACACCAATAACAGAGATGCAGAAGGTTGCTGGATTACAGACATTGTCCCATAGAAGAGACACAAAAACCATGATCCAGATGGAAAAGTACAACAGTATGCCAATGCACCCAATGAAGGCAAGACTAGATGATCTGGCATTGGGACGTCTAAAGCGTAGCAGCTTTGTGCATCGGGGAAAAAGACTTATAAGACAGCATCAAGAAGACCTATCCATGAAGACAACACCACTGAAGCCCACCCTATACCCTGTACCATGGGAGCAAGCCAGCAGTGCCCTCCAAATTAATACATCAGTCAGTGGTCTCACAAGTGGATATGTGTATAATGATCTGCAAAAACGAACTGCTACATTGAGTATGATCCAAGAAAGCTATCCTGATCAATCATGGATACATGCCTATACAGATGGATCAGCAACTAATGCTGTTAGGAATGGAGGTGCCGGTATCTTTATCTCATATCCTGACAACCACTATGAGACTAGGCACATTCCCACTGGTAAATTCTGTTCCAACTATACAGCTGAGGTTCAAGCTCTAGAGCAAGCTGCAAATATGATTTATAACACCAACTCTGACTGCCACCAGGTAGTCATCCTCACAGATGCACTGTCTGTCCTGCAAGCTCTCA
Source organism: Oreohelix idahoensis (assembly GCA_024509875.1). Classification (NCBI taxonomy): domain Eukaryota; kingdom Metazoa; phylum Mollusca; class Gastropoda; order Stylommatophora; family Oreohelicidae; genus Oreohelix; species Oreohelix idahoensis. The sequence continues at coordinate 1,173,641 of JAMPIV010004998.1, forward strand.
AGGATGGTAAACTCCCGCATCTGAGAAATGAACTAAACAAAGTAGCTGCCAAAAAGAGAACCATACTTCAGTGGGTACCATCTCATTGTGGTGTACCCGGAAATGAAAAGGCAGATAAACTTGCAAAAAAGGGAGGAGAATGTGAACAAGAAGATAATGAAGTCACATACTGTGAGAAAAAGAGAGCTATCCAGACTATCAGAAGAGAACAGAACCAACCCAAAGATGACTATCACACTCTCGACCGGCAGGGACAGATAACTATTTTTCGATTCAGGACAGGGCATAACAAACTGAATAAACACATGCACAAGCTACGATTGTCTGCTTCACCACTGTGTGTAAACGAACAAACTGCTGAGCATGTTCTACAGGACTGTCCTCTGTATGACCAGTTAAGAAAGATATACTGGCCCAATGACTCAACACTAAACTCAAAGCTATATGGAGTTAAAGAGGAACTTCAAACAACAGTCGAATTCATCATGAGAACTCGTCTGACGGTGTAATCATCAAAGATGCGATCGCAAGAAGAAGAAGAAGAAGACAGCGGGGCTGCGATATTTGCGCCTTTCGGCCCGACACATGCGACTTCCGCACGGCATTTCTTGGGACCGGTTTTGCCTTCCCCTTTCGATCCCTACTCTCTCGGCCAGACTGCAGTGATGCAGCCTGTATCCAGGACCACCCCTTGGGGGTGGAGTAGAGTCTTGGTCAGCATTTTTGGGGAAACGATCATTTTTTACGCAATGAACATGGCCAAGCCGTAGTAATCTGGGCTGTTTAAGCTTTGATGGCCTGCGTGTGATAGCACCTCGACATTGTCACTTTGTCCTTCCGCTACTTCCAGATAATGAATTGGATCGCAGATACCTGATCATAGTATCGTTTCGCCTTTACAATTAGTGTTTTAAAAAAAGTAAATTAAAAGTGTCAAATTGTGTGGACGTGAGCGTGTATCAAAGTATGTGCTCTTGCAGGAGTGGTTTATTTAAACATTTACTTTTCACGATGAGGTTACTAGCCCTCACACACTAGCCGCCTCTGTCGACATGCCTGGGGGGGGGGGGAGTAGAACTGTTCTTTCTTTGAGCCCCCCAAAGCCCCCGGGAACTACCCGGAGTGTCACGAAGTGGATTTATGTTTATAGAGTTTGCCTGAATGAAAGCAAGACCCCAGTATGAGAAAGTCTGAGAAGATAGAATTTAGATGAAAATTTACATGCCTGTGGACAGATGAGACTATTGGCTCAAGGGCTAGAACCAGGATTTGACTCTCCCCTTCTCTCGTTCTGCACAACAATACATAAAATATTCATACCCACGTGTCTTCTATCTCACTCCTTCTACTCCCCTTCTCTCAACTTAAATCTTCCAGGTAAATAAACAAAGCCCCAGACACTGTCTGACGGGTTACGTGGTTGTTACGCATGGCTAACTACGTGTCCAAACATTTCAACTTGGGAAATCCTTTGTCCAAAATTCTCATTACTCCTTGGGTTCCCGACTTAAGCCCCAATTTAAATTAAACCTCGTGCTATAGGAATAATTTACTCCCCTAAACAGTACAATTCACTGATAACATAAATCTGTACCCTCCGACTGCATTTCACACATTTAAGGCACAATAAAATTAACGTACACACAATGGATTTCCCAATAAAATTGCATTTGTAAATACATAGGAATAAATGGTGGTTTTACACAACATTCTACAACTATGAGCACACGTGTATCTCATAACTTCACACGCTCCTATCTACTGCCAAAATCCTAGAAAGAATTATGCACACTTTTACATTTAGGCCTACATCGTTCTTCAAAGATAATAATGGATGACGCTACCGTTTATAACTTTAAGTTAATGACCCTCGAAGAACTTTACTTACGGGCGAATTTTCTCAAAGAACCCTCTAAAAAGTAAAACGATAATAAAATTATTACATACCAATTACCGCTGTTTTTCCCCACAGTGGAGACGATAATGCGTAGATGCACGGCCGGCAATTATTTTCTTCAGAGAGACTTGCCCGCAGTTTGTTGTTTTTTTGTTGTTGTTGTTGTTGTTGTTTTGATGAGTTGATGGTTGGAGATCGGGCACTAACAGCTGACCATTATTGCCTCCTCTCGTTCCATCTTGGTCTACCCTGTTTACCGCAGTTTACGGTTACCGACTCATTATATACAAGAGAAAAACCACCGCGGATTTCCTCCTACGTCTATGCTAAGCTTTCACTCGGACCAATAGAAACGCTAGAAAAATAAAATACTGCGACCTACGCCAATAGATTTGAAAACAACGCGAAAACCGCGTGTCCAAATATTGCGTCACGTTACGTGACGGCCGCGTGCGTTTCTGACTTGCGTCATACAGATGTGCATGAAATGGCGATTTTCGTAAACAACGAAAATCTATGTGATCGCGAAAAACCTATAAGAGAAGAACTGGCTGAGTGTAAAATAAACCTACCGACATAAAGGAACCCATTTAAATTACCTACGCAAAAATACCAAACACGATATATGTTCATGGAGAAGAACCATGACAAACACATATAGTTACAAAGAGTAGAAGAATGGTGAAAATTCAAAATAGAAGAACAGAATCTGGCCTGTTGAAGGACAGAATTACAGTGCAGCATCACATACTTGCAGGAGTGGTTTATTTAAACATTTACTTTTCACGACGAGGTTACTAGCCCTCACACACTAGCCGCCTCTGTTGACATGCCTGAGGGGGGGGGGGGGGGGGGGAGTAGAACTGTTCTTTCTTTGAGCCCCCCAAAGCCCCCGGGAACTACCCGGAGCACGATTCACTTCTTTCTTTTCTTCTTCTTTAGTTGTTGACAGGATTTACAAGGACTAGTGAAGCATGTGAACAGTATAAGTCATGAATATGGATTGGACATTAATATTGAAAATACAAAAACTATAATAACTAGAAAAACAGACGATAAGCCCTCATTAAAGATAAGCATAAATGGAAAAATCGTGAAACAAGTCAAGAGTTTCTCATATCTTACTTACTTAGTCGTACTTACTTAGTCGTTCCTCTTCTACCGTGAGGTGTAGAGGTTTGGAAGAGAGAGCGCCAGACTATTCTATCAGCTTTCTCATATCTTGGTCATATATTAACAGAAGATGGCAGATGTGAAACATAAATCAAGAAGAGAATATGAATGGCCAAAGCTACATTCAACAACATGAAACATATACTGACATCTAAACAGTTAACTCACAAATGAAAACTGAGAATCATTAAATGTTACATATATTCTGCATTATGGTGTAGAAACACGGACAATGAATAAGCAAACGGAAGAACGAATTGAGACTCTTGAGATGTTGATATATAGAAAAATGGGGCGCATCTCATCGAAAGATGTCGTAAATTTATTCTGAGAGAAAGAGTCTTAGAAATAGTGGTCCGGTTTAGAGTGTAGAATGATAGTGAGCAGCTCAGTGATAGAAATGTAGAGAGTAAATAGTTGCTTCACAGAGTGCTGGAGGAGAGTAAAGACAGACTTATTTACGACAAATCGTTTCTCTCAATCTACTCTTCAGTCTCTCCTGGTCAAACAATTATTTGCCAGTTTTCCAGACACACACCTGCTCTCACACCGATTTGGTGCTTCAAACACACAGACGACGTGGATACAAACTATCTTAAACAAATAGGGGAAATTATGGGCTTTGGGTATTCCAACACAGTAACGATTAAGTTTATGTTGTTTATTAAAGTTAAAAAACAATCACTACAATAATCATGCGTTTACAGCAAAAAATTATCATAAGTACAGAAAATGCAAATAACAAGGTAGGGAGGGGGTGAAGAAGATTGGTATCGACTAAGCCCGTCCCGCTTATTAGACAAAGATAAATCCAGTCCAAAGATAGATAGTTATCAGGAACATAGGTACGTTAACCTAACAGTGAAGTTAATTACTCTGAAAGAGGTGTTTCAAAATTAGGTATGGGTATAAGAAAGAATCCTGTTCTTCCCAATTGTTCTTCCCTTTACTAAGCAAATGAAAAGGAGGGGTTTTTAAACAGAGTTAACAAATTATCAACTATCCCACTTAAAGGAACAATGCAGGGTATACAGAAATTTATATTACCAGGTAAGCAAGTTAACAAAATGGTTACAAAAAAGATTAAATTTCCTGTCATTCATACACTCGCGTGAGGATCCACACTCTTATATTCACACACTTACCGATTACAGCATCAGACACTCCAATAGAATTATATAAACAGCAATTACACTCTTGACACATGAAAAGGTCTGGTACTTCCGTGTCCCGCCCCAGATGTTGCGAGGTTTGCTGATAGCAACTATTCTCACTTATCGCCGGACTTGAAGCCTAAGAGTTATTGTGTTTTATTATATAAAAAGGAGTCTATGGGATGGCACTGACACAGTTCGACACAGGGGTGAAAATGAAGTGGTCTCTTTAATCTTCCGCTAGTGGTAAAATTCCTTCAATGCGTGATGGTAGTTTGTTTTTTTTTTTTTTTTTTTTTTTTTTTTCGTACGCCCGCTAATACTCGAGGCGAAATCTCAGGTTATTATTTATGTCTAACCTGACATTGATTTTACGTGAGTATCCCTTTATTTCTTGTACAGAGACAGGTGTCCCTCGCCATTCAGGCAAATACTCGCCGATTTCGGAGGTACCCATTGCAGCTGGGTCGGCTCAGGAGCCGCCAGTCCCTGGTCGACGAACGACACTCCTTCAAATGTCCTCGCCAGGTCTCGAGTTAATCCAGTCCAAATCCCGGTCGACGAAAAATCCTCAAATGCCGTCGCCCGGGTTTGATCCTGTATCACCCGGTCGCCAGAGCGGTGTTGTAACCACTACGCTAGCGCGGCTCCCCGTGATGGTAGTAACTGACCGGTAAGTTTATTAATCCAGTGAGGAAAAACTTAAGCCGTCACAGTTCAGGAAAATATGTACTCTCTCACAGTAGGGCAGTAAATAAAGTATCGCTACTGGCACGGTTCAACTTCCAGTTTATCTTACAGATTTGTAATTATAATATGATGATTGTTCTTTAAATAGTCTTGGGTAGGCTTTCTTTCATGTAATTATGATAGCTAGGTTGCATTGAACCGCCACCTCTCCACATGTAAGCCTACCTTGTCGTGGTTGGAGAGCTTGAGTGCCCCAATGATCCAGGGAGCTATGCCGGCGGGAGTTTTACTCCTGGCAGGTTCACCCAAGCCGGACAGGTCCTTGTTGAGGGGTCAGACTAAATTGGCTGAGGAGTAGGTGGAACCCTATAGGTGTAGATGCAGAACCCACCGGCGAGTGGTACATGCTCTGGTCTGCACCAATCCACCCCCACTTCATGGGACAAATGCTTTCTTGCCTCGTTCTTCACTGTTTGTCCTCTATCCTTTAAAGCCAGGGAGTAAACCCTGAAAAATAAAATCAGTGCAGGAGGAGCACGATAGTCTTGGTTGACAATCCACCTAAGAGAAGGACAATTTCACACAAACCCGGGTAGGAAAGACTCGTTAGTCCGGAAAGACAGCTCTTCTAGGAGAGACAACTCTGATGTAAAACAACTGCTGCCTTGCAGGAAGGTCATGGAAAACAAGAGGCTAGGGAAGCAGTCCCGAGCAAATGCATGCTGAAGACGGATGCACTGGGCCACAAGGCGCACAACATAGTGCAACGCAAACCGCCTTAAGATGACAGAACCGCCACAAGATTAAATTTAAAAAATGTTTCATCAATATGTCTGGAAGTTTTTAAGATGATTTCTTTATTGCTGGGATCGCAAAGGTTATGATCACTCTGTATGAAAGAAAAAAGAGATGTAATATACCGAAAATCAAATAACATTCTAAAGACTATATATACCCTCGCGTATTTAATTATGTATTTCATAAACACTGCGCGAGTTCTAATGGTTAAAACCCACATCTATATATATATATATAGGACTTAACTAAATTTATTAATTATAAATTCCTTCGCGACTTTAAAAGTTAATTAAAGCATTTCAGCCTCTATTATCTTTTTTTTTTTTTTTGGAAATAATATACCAGATATATCATTACATTTACAACTGGAACTATTGAGATGGTTTAATTTAATAGATTTAAATTAACACAAAATCCAGTGAAATAGAATGAATGAACTAGACCACTGATCACTTTACACAATATATATTTTACCGTTTTGCACAGAAATAGAATTCACTGCAAATATATATAAGAATCCAGGGGATAATCTAGCAGGATTTCAAAAATAGCTAGTGCTTCTGTAAAGGTCTGGCCAACGAGTGATAAAGTGTATTTCTACGTGGTCTGTATATATCTAACTTAATTGCAAGATGAGTGGGACATGAGAAAATTGACACCTTTTTAGATCTCAGGACACTTTTGGGGATCTGACCGCCAGACTAAAGAGATGCCGCCCCTGGTCTTCGTATCTCCGCTCGCTGCTGCGATCGGTTCTGTGTTTAACACCGAGATGCGAAATACCTGCAGGAACTTGCGTCGCTCGTTTCAGGGACCACTACTGTCTTTGATCGTAGCGCTAGTCTTTCCTGAGATCCCCCAGTCCGTGTCTTTGATCGTGGTCGCTACTATCTGTTTGATTCTGGCGCCGCCCCCTCTGGGCCAAGTTAATGAAAATACTGCATATGATTGCTCAAGAGATGTCCATGGGCGTGATTTAATCTCTCCTTAAATCAATGCGATGACCAGAATGAACGATAGGTAAACTGTCCACATATTAATCAGCAAACGTGTTTGCCCTCTGTGTGGAACGGTTGCATAGCTAATGAGTCCAGGTGAAAAGAAAAATCCCGTTTGACGAAAGGTTACAAAATTCGGGGGCACTGATGTTATCCAAGGGGTCGCTACGAAGGTTGTACTATATCATCCAACACTTCAGGGTCATTGAGGGTCGGCTGAGTTCGTCTGTCACAAAAGAGAAGAAAACAAATAAAGAGGTCCTAGAAAATCTAGGTATGAAAAGAGAACTAATGAAGGAGATCAAAATTAGGCAGCTAAAATATTTTGGCCACATAAAAAGGCATAACACCTTGTAGAAGGCCATAATAGAAGGGATAGTTGAAGGCAAACGTGCAAGGGGAAGACAGCACTATAAGTGGGAAGATAATTTTAACAGATGGACAGGAAAGAGTCTATCAGTGCACCAGCAAGACAAGAGACAGAAGACGTTGGAGATCCAATACAGCCAAACTTCGTTATATAGATGGTAGCTGATGATGATGAGTCGTTGACCTCGGACTGACAAAGCAATCAGTGACCATCACGCCTGATGACGTCTTGCAGGGTCGGCAGCCATATTTCGTGTGGAGCCCGAGCTCTAGTTCATGCTTTGCATCTCTACCTCCATAGTTCTCTGCCAGGTAGCTTTTGATCGGCCCCGCTTTCGCTTTTCTTCTGGGGTCCATAGTATGACAGTTCTGATGTTGGTTCATCTATCGGACTATTATTCATGTAAGTAATCGATTATGTACAATGTAAGCATTGTAAAATTGTCTTCTAATGTGCGTAAACTAAATAATGAAATTTATATTCTATGAAAATAGAATGTGTGAAATTATATTTCACTGAAATGAGGCTGTTCATTGTCATAGTAGTCTTATTCAGTCTTAACTGACTATGGGAATGGGCCCCTGAGGTGATAGCCCTCAGATTTATTTGTTTCTGATGTTCCGTTAGGCGTGTTCTTTTCTCTTCTACTTGTTATGAGAGCTTCTTATCTCCCAATCTACGTTATGCCTTGAAATACAACATTTGTTAACGCTTTCTTATTTATATTAAGCGCTACATATGGGAAGATAACATCAAAAGATGGACAGGAAAGTCTATCAGAGTGCACCATCAAGACAAGAGACAGAAGTCGTTGGAGATCCATTGCAGCCTTCGATGTGCAGAAGGCAGATGGGGATGATTACAACATGAACACAAAGCCAATAAAATGTATGTTTGCCCTTGCATTTTGTTAAACATAAACTGTTGATGGATTATCGTATTCTCTAGCTCTGAAAGACAGTAAGTAATAAAATTACAGAAGTCGGTTTTCATTTGTACGTACAATTTGTGTCGGACAGGCTTGCCAACGTGTAGCCCAAAGTTGTGTACGGAGCAAAATATATATAATTTAGCCAGTTTGTTACCGGGACCCTACAGAGAAGCAAAGAATAGTAACACTGCAACCTATCATGCATGTTAACGTGTTAACGAAAAAAAGGTGTATATTTAAAAATTTCACCAAACGTCCCGAATTCCTGGGGGGTTTTTTTTTTGTTTGTTTTAACAATTTACAAGCGTTAGAAGAAAGAATTGAGGCCATTGATGTGTGGATATATACAAGAATGGGGGTATATGAGTACGGTATATCACAAAACAAGAAACATAACACGCTGGAGATCCATTACGGTTTTTTTATTCTTCGATACAGGTTTGGTTTGTTGGAAGTTAACAACGATAACGGATATCGGGCCTCTATTCTTCGATACGTATGATCAGATCAGAATGCAAAACCAGTTATAGGCCTACTTCCATAATCAGCAACTGATGATAATGCTTCTGTTAGTCCAATCTGGCAAGCAGTTTTCGCATGGGGGAAATATAAAATTTCGAATCATCGTCCACGAAATTTATCTCTGTTGACATCGTGATCGATTTCCTTATCATAGTTTTTTTTAAATTCTTAATGTGAAGTTCAAGGACAGTGTCGCACAATCGCTACAACGATATCAAACCGGCCCCCTCCCATAAATAAACTCAAAATAACCCCAAAGAACTGGAAAATGGTATTAAATTAATATTCGGAGTAATCTCATTGTAAGGCTATGAATATTCCCATTTAATTTCTCAGTTTCCAGTAATGAAAACTTAAAACAAATCTCACATACAATAATAGGTGTATCAACAGTGAACTGTCCTTGACCTATGAGACCCACCCACTTAGAAGTCGCATTCGCAAGGATCACAACCGTGACTCAATTTGTCACTTATGTTATTTATCATGTTCAACATCCGATTGGTTATAATTAAGATTTATAGTGTCTCTATGTCCATATTGCCGATATGCAAACGTAGTAACATGTCCATTTATTGTCATCATCATGTGACGTATTCTTTCCAGAACGTTGTCTCCATTACAGCTGCCCTGAACGCATCACGATTCTGGGCAAGTCGACCTGCATCAGCCAAAGACAAGTTCAGACTCTCTGTGATGTCCTGGGTCCACCGTCGTCTAGGTCGACCCCTTCCCCTTTTTCCAGGGACCATGCCTTCCATCACTGTTTTTTCCAGACTATTATGTCTTTTTATATGACCGAAAAATTTCAGCTTCCTTATTGCGATGGTATTTAGGAGCCAATGTTCCTGTACGTTTAGTGAGTGCAGTACTTCTCTGTTGGTCTTTTTTTCTGTCCAGGGTATTCTCAACATCCTTCTGTAGCATTTCATTTCGAATGATGTAATCTTTTTTGCAACTGTTTTATTGAGTGTCCAAGTCTCGCAGCCGTATGTTGCTACTGGGAATATACATGCTCTGATCAGTTGTAACTTTGTTTCTTTGCTTGTGCCTTGCCATAGGTTTTTCATCTGTATTAGCTTATGTGAAGCAATTGCAAGTCTTCTTTTAATTTCTACTGCACAGTCGCCAGAGCTGTTAATGATTGATCCTAAGTATTCGAATTCATTGACACTTTCCAGTTCTTCGTTATCAATTTCAATTTCTGGTTTGGTCTTTACTTTGTCTGTTGTCAATACTTTGGTCTTCTTGGTGTTTAGGTATAGATTCTGGGCCTCGCTGTGTTTTTTGGTGGACAGAAGTAATTGTTCAAGTCCTTTTGGGTTGGTCGATAGGAGGACTGTGTCGTCAGCATATCTGATTTCCGGGATCTGGTACCCGCCGATGTTAAATGAGTCAAACTCTGTGTGTTCTTGGTCATCTCTTACGTTTCTCATGATATTCTCGGCATAAATGTTAAACAGGTAAGGGGAAAGGGTACAGCCTTGTCTTACTCCTTTCTGTACTTCAAACCATTCTGATGTTTCCCCCTCTATTCTTACGGCTGCCTGTTGTTCTTGGTACAGCAGTGCGATGAGTTGTATAAGGTGGTTTGGAAATCCCATATTTTTCATAATAGCCCATAACTGCTGATGTTGTACACAATCGAAAGCTTTGGTGTAATCATTGAAACAAGTATGTAGGTCAACGTTGAATTCTCTACACTTTTCTATGATGATCCTCATGTTGAATATATGATCTCTAGTGCCTCTACCTGGTCGAAAACCCGCCTGTACTTCATTTATTTCTGTTTCTAGCTTTTGTTGCATCCTTTTCATTATGATTTGTAAAAGTATTTTGCTGGCATGGCTTATAAGAGCTATAGTTCTGTAGTTTGTGCACAGTTTCAGGTTGCCCTTTTTTGGCAAGGGTATGTAAATTGATCGTTTCCATTCCTTGGGCCAAATTCCGCTTTGCCAGATCTTGCAGCATAATGCATGGTATATACGAGCGCTGCCTTCTCCTCCTGCCTGTATCATTTCAGCTGTTATTTCATCACAACCAGGAGATTTTCCACTTTTTAAGTCTTTGATTGCATTCCGGACTTCCTCTATGGTAGGTTCTGGTTCACGTTCCGCTTCATTCATTTATTGTAAGCAGAGTAAATTAAAATTTCCAAATTGAGTGATCGTGCGCCTTTCCTTAATTCTAAAACGGGCAAAAAATAGAAAAGCAAGACAAGCTGAAGTAGGCCTACCTTGGAGTGGCATTTGAACACGGGCTATCGTATAAACACCATGTTGATCACATCATACAAAAATGCAGGTAAGGTCTGGCAGCCATAAAAACTGGCCGCAACGCACCTGGAGCAGAGACTACTATTTCTCCTGTCATCAGCTAGTCATATCGGTAATCGAGTATGGGCTGGGAATACTCACGCTGTAAGTAACACAATGTGAACGACCGGAACGCATTCAGATTGAAGGAATGCGTATAGTCTTGGGCTGTACGCGAAATACCCTCATTGTGACGATGCGGCACAATCTTGGATAGCTGTTAATTACATGTAGTTCCAGATATGCGAAGGCCTCGGCAAAAACTTAAATGCGACTAACCACAGACATAAGGCCTCCCCTGCATGGGAACGTAGCTGACATTAAAGAAGCAAGAATAAAGAAGGGGAATGTACTGGATGGCACAAGCAGAGACAACTATTACACAAGTGACCACAGAGGAAAATATATTCAAGCGAGAAGAGTGGAGTATGTCAGGTGAGAACTGGATGAACTACCAGCAAGTCATCATCAGCTTTGGTAGAAAGTGCAGAACTTGGTCAATGGGAGGACAGAGCTGGAACTTGATCAGCTTGTAAATGATCATGCTGGGGATGATGGTGCCATTGTGTACACTGATGGGTCTGTAATCCGTGGTGAGAAATCTGGGTGAGGCTTCTCTGCTAGAGTAAAGGGCAGAATCACTGCTGAACGTAGTGGGGCTTACATGACAACAACCTTGAGCATGAGAATGGAGGTAGAGGCAGCTACCTTAAGGTGGCTGTCCGAAACTTCATTAACAAGGGAAGTTATTGTACCAGACTCACCATCCATGCTTCGGAAGGTCCAAAGTGGATGGCTCTGGCATGAATGGAAAACCTCCCTAGAAGCCTCAAATCTTCAGGAACTAAGGGGAATCTGCTGTCCTGGTCATGTAGGAGTGCACAGCAATGAAAGAGCTGACAGACTAGCTTCATGAACACCCACAGAAGGTCCACTGGATATGGATAAGGGAGAGATACTGAGGGCAGTTATGATCATCTGTTAGAGAATGACACTGCAGTCGATGAATCATCAATGTTAAGATTGCTGGAATTCGGCATCAAACATAAAACCAGCAAAGATGGACGTATGAGAGGATGCATCCAGCGTGTATACAACCAGTATTCATTAACATTCATACCCTTCAATGTTTACTGAGGGACACTGAGCACCTACGGGTTTGCACAGAGTCCAATGACGTCGATTCTGATCAACAATAACAATAAAATGGTAGTCTTGTCATGGCATGAAACAAAAACAGATAAGAAACCAAATAAACAAAATAAAATACATGAAAAAACACATACACAAACAAAAGGAAAGTGGGGAGCAGGTGGTGTGTGTTAAGGCTTGAAATGTTTGGTTTGATATTTTTAAGAAACAATATACCGTTCATCCTTTTATTTTAATTTGATGCCGAGAAATATTTCATTCAACATTTGATGGTAGTGATGGTTTATAATTAGGAGATATATTGTTTTCAATTCCAAATAATATGAATAATTGCTGATACGTTAAATTGGCATCACATCTCCTGTCCTATCTTCGTAAATAGGGCAAATCAAAAATACCAATTTTGCGTGCATTTAGAAGAAAAAAATTAAATAAATATGTGAATGCAGTAGACCTGATATAGCGGAGGAGATATTTCTGGCTACTTCATACTTATATTTCAGAGGATGTTCAATCTTAATAGCTTGGATACCTTCACATGTTGGCATAGAGGGAAATGAAAAGGCAGATAAAGAAGCCACAAAGGGTAGATCTGATAAAAATCTAATAAATGTAGGGATGATTAAAAGCTTAATTAAAGAAATTATAACATGAATGAAAAGTAGAGTTGGATTCAAATCTGAAAGGAAGACATACATATAAGATTTTCAAGGCTCCAACAAGAACATGTCAGATAGGAAACTCTACAGAGAGTGATACAACAGGAGGCAATCTGATTTCTTCTTCTTTCGTTTGCTTGAAATATATTGTCTATATCTGCAATGTTGTTTCTTGAATAAACTTCACTGTCTTTTGTAGTTCATACAGAGGTCCGTATAGTTTTGCTTCCAGTGTTGTTTCTCTGGGCCAGTGGGTTTACTTCAATATATCATGTTCGGGGCAATCTTGAAGTACGTGCTCCGCAGTCTGGGGTGCCTGTCCACATGTACACATGGCTGAATTGCCAATCTTGAATTTTGTATACATGTGTTTTATCAAGCGCAGATACAGGCACAAGTGGGAAGAAGAGCATCCAGGCCACACAAAAAATGATCCTTATTACCAGCTCAGCAGAAGAGAACAAGTGGTAATCTTCAGACTTCGCACAGGTCATAACAGATTGAGATACCATCTATTCAACAAACTAAAGATAGGAACTACTGATGAGTGTGACTGTGGCACTGATAAAATTCTTCCTCTTCTTCCTCGTTCGTCCTGAAAAGGACGTTGGTTGCGTTGTGTCTGTTTACAGCGGAGCTGCAATATCTGCGCCTTTCGGCCGGCACATCCGACTTCAGCACGGCATTTTTTGGGACCGGGTTTGCCTTCCCTCTTCAATCCCTACTCTCTCAGCCAGACTGCAGTGATGCAGCCTGTTTCCAGGACCACCACGTGGAGGTGGAGTAGGGTCTTGGTCAGCTCTGGTTTGCTGACCCTGACGCCAGCAGTCGAGCTATGGGTCGCTGACTGCATTCTCTATTGCTGCGTCTTTGGGTCCCACTGATAAAATGACTGCCGAACATCTGCTTCAAAGGTGCCCAACATATGAGGAACAGAGAAAACGCATTTGGCCATCACCAGTACCATTCCTGGAGAAAATCTATGGAGATATCAACAGCCTCAGGCTAACCACTGCTTTCTTTGAACTTATTCAAGTTGACATCTGAGGGTGAACGAAGAAGAAGTATACATGTGGCTGCGGAGTCAGTTGTGTCCTGTTCTGAGGTGCAGAATGACAATTTGTTCTGCTTTGTTCATAGCTTGGTAGTCATCCTGTGTTGGTTTTGGTAGCTTTATGATTGATTTGATCATCTTTTTCTTCTGATGGTATGTAACTGGTACATCCGGTTGCTCGTCTGCAGCACCTTTTTTAGCCAGTCCGTCAGCTCTCGTTTCCTGGTATTCCACATGGCGACCCTGCGCTTGTTGCACAGTTCAGAAAGTAGGGTTTGTATACCTGGCAATTTTCTGGACTAAAGTGCTTGGAGTTCTGATCTTGCATCTGTCAGGAATACTACAGGCTGTGGACCGAGATTGGTATTCAACAGTTTCTCACTTGCCACCTTGATTGCCTGGATTTCTGCATCATAGTTGTTACAGAATTTCCCCGTTGGTACTCTGATCGTATCCCTAGTGTTGTTTGGGTATTCTATGTACACTCCTGCTCCTCCATTCTTTACTGCATTCTTTCTGACCTATCCGTGTATACTCGGACCCAGAGGTCCTGTGGGTATTCATCATCCAGGAAACTGAGAGTGACTGTCCTGTGTTGCACGCTGTTCTGTTCATCCCTGTCGAATATTCCTTTCCCTTTTGTCTGGATGTGTACTGGTAGTCCAGGCTCCTCTCTCCAAGGGGTTTGTTCTGGCACAGACTATAGGGGGCTGATAACTTCAGGCAGGTCTGAGGTTTGTCTACGAAATCGTTTGGCCTGGTGGATAAAGCTGCTTCTTTTCAATCGCCCCATTTGCTAGGTTTTGGAATCTGTCCTTCATTGGATTGCTCGGCATGCAGAGGAACTTTTCTGCCTGTGTTAGCACTTTCGTGTCTCTGCGTTCCCTCAGTGCTTGTATCCTCCCCATTTTCTCCATCTCAACTATAGGCGTTGATTTCATTGCCCCCATGATGACCCTAAGCGCCTGGTTTTGCACCTTATCTAGCTCTTGTAATGTGGTGTTTGATGCTGGACACCACGCAGCTGACCCATATTCCAGGTGTGGTCGTATGCCCTGCTGGTAAACATTACTAAGTATTTTCCCGCTGGCTCCCCATGTGGTTCCACTTAGTTTTCTCAGGATGGCTAACTTCCTCCTGGCCTTTGTTGCTGCCTTGTTGATGTGCTGCTTTCATGTCAGCCTATCATCGAATGTAACTCCGAGATAGGTGGGTTGTTTATCTTCTCACAGGAGCTCTTCGTTTATCTTGATGACACCAGCTTTTTGTTTGGGAGAGAGGGTGAAGAGCGTAGTGCTGCACTAGTCTGTGTTGATGCTGACACACCATCTATTTTCCCATGAGGTTAGGCATCTATAGCTCTTTGCAGCAGTTTGGTGGCCACTGTTGCATGCTCATCTGTGCACCATATTACCAGGTCATCAGCGTACATTGCCACTTTCATTCCACATGGTAGTTCAGCAACCAGGTCGTTGATGTAGACGAGGAAAAGTGTGGGGGACAGAACCCCTCCCTGAGGGACGCCATGACGCAGTAGAATTTTCTTACTCTTGAGGCCATCTAGTTGTACTCAGGCTCTTCTGTTATGCAAGTTTGCTTTCACCCATTTGTACATCCTATCATTCACTCTACAATTTCTGTTTCTTCAGAAGTCCTTCTTTCCAAACCTTGTCAAATGCTTTCCTTAGATCTATCCTTCAGGTATGGTTCCATTTCGTCCTGAGTATTGTTGTTTCTCACGAGTCTCCTGTTGCTTCTCTGGGCTAACTTTGATGTTGTTGTCTTTAGCAAAGGAGTCTGCAAAGTGATCAGCTGCCTGTTTTCCCATGAGGATGTTTCCATCTTTGTACAGTGCAATCTTTGAGTTTCTCCCCGTACCCTCATCATTAAGTTGTTTTACCAGCTTCCACAGTTTCCTTGTATCTCTTTTGAAGTTCAAGGACTGTTTTCTCCTTCCAGCTTCTCCGCCTGGCCTGCAACTTGGCCCTTTGAAATTTGGCCTTAGCTTGCTGGTAGTTATTGTGGTGTTCTTGGCATGGACTGGTCTCTGCCTGCTTTCGAGATGTTCCACGTCGTTGTGCAGCTGCTCTAGTTCACTATTCCAATATGGTTTGTAGTGCTTACGAGCCCCTCTAGGTATTGTTTCACGAGCAGCCTGTAATATGCATCTGCTGAATTCATCGACTAGCTTATTGATGTCTTTGTCTACAGTCAGATCTCTAGCCAGTATACTGGTACAATGCTGATACGAGGGGCGTTCAGAAAGTAATGCATCACATCGTTTTTCTCAGCTAATAATAAAGATAGAAGCATGAAAGTTTGCACACTTCAAATATGGCATGTGCCAATTGTGTGCACCAAATTGCACTGCAACCGGCCAAATAATACGGCTGCCCTAAGCCGTTGAAATGGAGCGTGTTAGCAACTTGCGTTATAAACAGCGAATTGTGATAGAATTTCTCGTTGCAGAGAAGGAAATTGTTGTGAATATTCACAAGCGTCTATGTGATGTGTATGGAAGTTTTGCAGTCGACAGGAGTACAGTCAGTCGCTGGGTTCAGAGAATCATAGAATCAGGAAGTGGAGATACGGAGCTGCTTGATCGGCCGCGCTGTGGACATCCTGCCACAGCCACCAACGCAGAAATGTTGAAATGCGCTGAGGGCATTATTCTTATTGATAGGCGAATCACTACTCAACAATTGGCCTTACAGCTGTCAGTCAGCATTGGTAGTGCAAATGTAGTTATAAAAACTCTCGGATTTTCTAAGGTTTGCGCAAGATGGGTTCCTCGAAGTCTCACAAATGACCACCGATTGCAAAGGAAAGCAATTTCTTCTGAATTGTTGGAGCGTTTCAATGCTGATGGAGAGAACTTTTTGGCTAAGATCGTTACAGGTGACGAAACCTGGGCACATCATTTTGAACCTGAGACAAAAAGACAGTCAATGGAGTGGCATCATCCGCAATCACTAAGAAGAAAGAAATTCAAGACAATTCCTTCAGCTGGAAAGGTCATGATCACTGTCTTTTGGGACATTGAAGGTGTGATTCTTGTGGACGTTATGCCAAGAGGAGAGACAATCAATTCGCAAGCTTACATTAAGACATTGAAAAAACTCAATCAACGTTTTCTCAGAGTTCGGCCGCACAAGAATTCAGCAGACCTGCTTCTCCTTCACGACAATGCGCGCCCTCACACAAGTCTGGCAACACGGGATGCAATCACCAAATTGGGTTGGGCTGTACTACCCCATCCACCCTATAGTCCCGATTTGGCACCCTCTGATTTTCATCTATTTGGTCCACTTAAAGATACACTCCGTGGGACAAGGTTTGAAGATGATGGAGTGATTCATGCACCGAAGACATGGCTACATGATCAAGACAAAATCTTGTACGGGCTAGGAATACATGCACTTGTTTCGCGCTGGCATAAAGCCGTACAAGTTGATGGGGATTATGTTGAATAATACCGATGTTTACATGACATATCCATGTATATTGTGTATAAATTTCATGCTTTTTGAATAAACAGCTCATGAGAAAAACGATGTGGTGCATTACTTTCTGAACGCCCCTCGTACATTGTCCAGTCTGCCTTCTTGTAGTTCCACCTAGAGAGAGTGCTGCTCTCCTTGACAAGTTCATTTTCCACAATTAGGAAGACTGGCCGGTGATCACTGCCTCCAAGTTGTTTCCCTACAACGCGTGTGGTGGTCCACTCCAGGCTGGGTGAGTGGAATGCCAGGTCTGGTGTAGAGGTGGTGGGTCGGTTGGCTGGTTAATCAGGATAAGCCCATTGTCATCCTGCCAGTTTTCAAGCTCCTCATCTCTCCTGATCATAGTCCCAACTCTGTGAGTGGCTGTTGAAGTCTCCGCATACAATCAGTCTTTCTTTTGCTGGGATTGTGTCTAGTGCCAGTGGGCGGTCGCTCGGACAAGTAGTAGTTGAGCAGGTGGAATTCTGCACTTTCTGTCCTGAGATGTAGCATCTGGTATTCCGCCCCCTCCATACATGTTTCAAGCTGACATGTTGAGAACCCAGCATTGCACACTAAGCTTGGAGGAGTCACTTGAGCCCCAAACGTAACTCTGGCTTTTTACCTGGTTGGCTGCATGCAGGAGGATCTCACTATAGGCCATGATAGGCAAGGGGAGCTGAGAAATGAACATTTATTACACATAAGGAAGGGAAACCCGAGGCCTGTAAACAGTAAATTAATATTAAACAAATATAAAGGTAAGTTCCAAAGCCAAGGCTCAAGAAGTGTACACAGAAGCAAACAAAGAAGTAAAAAGAAGTATCAAAAGAGACAAGAGGAAGTATATTGAGGAGATGGCAAGAGAGACAGAAGATGCTGCAGCCAAAGGTAATATGAGAGAACTGTATAGCAGCACAAAGAAGCTAACAGGGAAATACAAGCAAACAAGTTGCCTCATAAAAGACAAGAATGGGAAACTGCTCAGCAATATACAAGAGCAAATGAAGAGGTGGACAGAATATTTTGGGGACCTTCTCAATAGACCAGCTCCACAAAACCCGCCGGACATCCAGCCAGCAGAAGAAGAGCTACAAATTAACGGTGAAAGAAGAAATAAAGAAAGCCATAAAGCTTCTAAGAGATGGAAAAGCATCTGGACCTGATGGCATTCCAGCAGAGGCCATCAAAGCAGATATCGACACGGCTACAGAGATGTTATATAAATTACTTGGTAAAGTCTGGGAAAAGGAAGAGATACCAGCAGAATGGAAGGAAGGATATCTGGTTAAGTTGCCTAAGAAGGGAAATTTACAAGAGTGCACAAATTATAGAGGAATAATGTTACTATCAGTTCCAGGAAAAGTACTAAGCAGGATTATCCTTGAGAGATTAAAAGAGTCCATAGACAAGAAACTAAGACATGAACAAGCAGGTTTTCGACAAAACAGATCATGTACAGACCAGATAGCCACTTTGAGAATAATAGTTGAACAAAGTCTGGAATGGAATTCACCACTATACATCGGATTTGTGGACTATAAAAAGGCATTTGACAGTGTAGACAGAGAATCACTTTGGAAATTGATGAGGCATTATGGAGTTCCCCTGAAGATCATTAATTTAATAAAGAAAACATATGAAGACATGACATGCAGAGTTCTTCACGAAGGACAGCTTACAGAACCGTTTGGGATAAGAACAGGAGTGCGACAGGGATGCCTCTTGTCTCCATTTCTTTTCTTGCTGGCAATAGATTGGGTTATGAGATCATCGACAACACACAACAGAAATGGAATCCAGTGGACTCTGACTAAGCAGTTGGATGATCTGGATTTTACTGATGACTTGGCTCTTCTGTCCCATAACCGTAATCAAATGCAGGACAAATTGAAAATACTTGATGAGAGGTCACAGCAATTGGGTCTGAAAATACATAGGGA
Organism: Oreohelix idahoensis; assembly: GCA_024509875.1. Lineage (NCBI taxonomy): Eukaryota > Metazoa > Mollusca > Gastropoda > Stylommatophora > Oreohelicidae > Oreohelix > Oreohelix idahoensis. The sequence goes on from JAMPIV010004998.1 coordinate 1,192,779, forward strand.
AAAGACAAAAATAATGAGAATAAATGCAGGTAATGATAACAGGGTTGAACTTGAAGAAACACCAATACAAGATGTAGAATCGTACACATATCTTGGCAGTAATATAGACAAAGTTGGAGGGACAGACAGTGATATCAAAATAAGAATACAAAAGGCAAGAGGAGCTTTCATTGCATTGGGAAATATATGGAGATCAAGAGAAATAGGATTCAACATGAAAATAAGAATCTTCAACTCAAATGTGAAGTCAGTCCTGTTGTATGGCTCAGAGACATGGAGAACAACAAAGACAACAACCAAAAAGCTACAGACTTTCATAAATGGGTGCCTGCATAGAATAGAGGGATTAAAATGGTATGACAAGGTTACCAACGTGGAACTGATGACAAGAACTAGACAAGTGCCAGTGGAACAAGAGACGAGAAGAAGACGATGGCGATGGATAGGACACACACTGAGGAAACCTGTTGATAGCATTACAAGGCAGTCCTTGTTCTGGAACCCCCAGGGCAAGAGAGGCAGAGGTAGACCAAGAAGCACATGGAGAAGAGAGCTGGAAACAGAGGTGAAAATGATGAGGAGAACATGGAAAGAACTTGAGATGATGGCACGTGACAGGAGGACTTGGCATGTGTTTGTTGAAGGCCTATGCTCCTCTGGGAGTGGAGGGTTATGATGATGAAATATAAAGGTATGTTATCAGGCACTCGTAGGAAATAAAGAAGTAGAACACTAGACAACAGAAAAACAACAGACATGAGTGGCTTACCCAGGATTTGAACCCTGGACCTTCTGTGCGACAACCCCGCCTAGCCATGCAAGCGAATCACACTATCCTCCCTGCCATCTACGCATCACCAAAAAATGATGTTTCAATGACAGGTCATTAGTGCGAACCGCAATACACGACACTGGAAGTCCACCATGGGCAGTTTAGCCTATTATCTGAGAAATGGCTCTGTGTATGACATGACAATACGCTGGGAGAGCTCAGAACCAGAGCACAGTATTTTAACTGCATATTTGGATGGCAGGGAATGCACAGTATGCCATGCGCTTCTTCCTCCTAGCTTGGGACCAGATGTGATGACATATAATGTCAGCCAAGTTGGAGAAACTGGAACTCATGACTTCAAATCAACACGTTTTGGAATGGCAGAAGAGCCACATGAAAAGCTTAGATCTACATTATAGATAATACCAAGGAGTCTTCAACGTGCTATTGGCTGCAAAAGAGCGAGAAGCTGAGCAGCCCTAGTAAAATAACAACAACTAGGGCCAACAAAGTCTTTTATATTTGGACATACGCCCTTCTATAAGATGAACCTTGTGTTAGGATGAACAAGGCACGTTTCACCAAAACGAGGCACAACTCATATTTTTGTTTTTTTAAATAATTGTATGTTTAATATAGATGAAGGGTAAACCCTGAAATGTCCCATGTTCTTTGTGTATCTGTTCAATTGTAAAACTGACTCAATACTATTTGTTAATTATTTTACAACTTTATCTTCCAGGTTTACAGCAGCCTCCTTTATTATTTACAAAAATTACAAAGATGAGTAGTGACTGTATTTATTTAATTTTTTCTTCAGGTTTATCAAATAATATTCTTATCATTTTCAGTCCTGTAACTAGTTCGTTTGCTGAGATATTACAGTCAATGAGCATTTAAGTCAGTCACCGTTCTTGTTTATTATGTGTTAGCATATGCCTCCATTACTGATGTCATTATCCATTATCCCATTTTTATATTATCATCATGATTTTCCATGTCCTACCACTTTACTTTTTGCTTGTATCTAAGATTTGGGACCTAAGATGCAGCAACAATGATAAATGCAGTCAGCGACCCATAGCTTGACTGCCTGCGTCAGCGAACCAGAGCTGACTAAGACCCTACTCCACCTCCAAGTGGTGGTCCTGGAAACAGGCTGCATCACTGCAGTCTGGCTGAGAGAATAGGGATCGAAGAGGGAAGGCTAACTCGGTCCCAAAAATGCCATGTTGAAACCGGATGTGTTGGGTCGAAAGGCACAAATATTGCAGCTTTGATGTAAATGGCGATACAACGTAACAAATGTCCTTTTCATGACAAACGCAGAAGTATCTAAGATTTGCAATTTACTTTGTACCCATCAGGTATGTGACTGTACCATGCCAGCTTTTATTTCTTTGCAAGAGAGTCACTGTAGAGTCAGATGTGACTGCTGATGATATGTTGTATCTGTTTACTGCTGATTTAGTCTAAATGAGACATTCCATGACTCTGTCAAAAGTTGGTTTTGGCATTCACTTTTCTAAGTCTACCATAAGTTCTTGGATATGCAAAGACTGAGATGACAAGGCATACATTACAAGGATTCCACATAAACATCATCCAACACAATTTGTTTTGAGATCACTTTTATCTCAGTAAATTTATGACAATGTAAAACTTCTCCATACATGGTCTATATTTACATGTTCACTTTTTTGGACTGTCTCAGCCACCACTCTCTTAAAATTAAAATTTCATTTATTCTTTAAAGTGTGGAGTCAGGGCCTGAACTCGTGGGCTGGAAGTGCCAGTATTAATAGTATTACAGGACCACTGCCTGCATTTCAAGCATTATTATTTTAAAAAAAATATGTAAAGCTGCAGATAGGCTAGTCACCTTCCCATGTACAAGAACACAGAAACAGTGAACATATTAATCAATACCCTTTAGCTCCCCAAGGAGCATATGCCTTCAACAAATACATGCAAAGTCCTCCTGTCATGTGCAATCAGCTCAAGTTCTTTCCATGTCTTCTTCATCATTTGCATTTCTGTCTCCAGTATTTTTCACCATGTGTTTTTTGTCTCTGGGGATTCCAGAACAAGGACTGCTTTGTAATGCTATCAACAGGTTTGCTCAGTGTGTGTCCTATCCAATGCCAGCATCTACTTCTCAAATAAATACAGAAAATATGTGGTCAATAACTTGTGCTTCTGAGGAAGCCAAAGACGTTATTGTATTTGCTCACATTAAATGCCAAACAGACTTTTACACACATGGTACCGATTTCCATGGTATCAAAGACATAAACATTCAGTAAATCTAGACACGATAATTAGCAAATAATTTGGTTTTTGTCATCAAAGATCTTCAATTGTACAGGTGTTTCTGTAGCAAAATATAATAATAACGATTTGACATAACAGTGTAAAAATGTCAGGATGATAACAAGCAAGTGAATGTTATATTCTTTTAATGTACATTTATGACTGATAGAAACAGAGATGAAATAAGAGAAATCAAGGCAGCAGAATCTTCTTACACAAGTACAATCTGGGTTTTGAAACAACTACTTAAGCTGATAAAATTAATGACATCTGTTTGAGAACATATGACAATATTTATTTTTAAATGTAAAGCTGAAAGGTAACTACTTTGCTGAAAATCCTTCCACCAACTAAGACAAATCAAGACAGCAACAAAATGGAAGGTGTGACAGACAAAAGGAAGGGGGAAGATTAAGCAAAATGAAAATACACAGGCAGAAATATACAGAGAAGAGAAAGCTGCAGGGATTTTTAAAAAGCAATCAATGCTTATAGTTAACGGTCTTTAAATATCAGAGCAATGACTTGTTGCTTGCCTGATTTGATGTGAAGAAAGCATACACCGACAAAAGATCACATCACTGGAAAATAGAAAAATAAGAACAAAGACATTTAAATGTACAAACTATACACCCGTCCTGATTAAAAAAAAATAATAATTTTGATATTTTAATCAAATGACTGAGAAGGTTTATCCATATGGAAAGAGCAGTAAAACACACAGGCAAAGAAAATACATATAGATAGGAAGTAACATTGGTACTCTAATCATTAAAAAAAATAGCATAAAGCTTGAACTGTAATTTCTGGCAAAAGAAACTACCAGACGATCAAGAACAGGGCCCTCCCAAAATGGCTATGTGGCTCCAAACATTCTTCATGGTCCAGAAGAGTGATAAAAAGGAACCTTCACAACCCAGACAAGACTAAGAGTGAACTGTATCTTCCTGGATTCTGTTAGTTGCAAAGATACTGAACAGTCTGGAACAATGAAGAAAGAGGAACAAAGAAACATCGTGGCATCAGACAAGTCTAAGAATTAATTTTATCCTCTTTGTTTCTTATGAATCGACACAAGTACAACTGTCACGTTGTCTCCACTAAGCCTTAGCACGGCAGCATTGGCTAACTTTTGGCATACTAGGTCGAACTTGACATCCTCTACTGTCTTCCTACCGCTGGCCACAATGGTCTGGTCCTGACAACAAACAACAAAGGGGTATGAGTTAACTGAGCTGTGGTGTGGGTAACAGTAATGTATTTCATAAGTTGAAAAAGAAAATAAAACAGGTCAAGGTAGTGCCATGCAGCTGGTTCCTTGGAAGAAGCATGAGCTTAAGCACTTCCTGTGCTCTTGCGTTGGTAGTGTCAGCAGCAATCTGTTTTACACCATGCACAACCTCTACATGTTGCCTCTTACAATAAACCTGGGGCAACAGTCATTCTATTCTTTCTTTGTTTTCTGAGAGTGACCCCTGAACCCATGTGGCAGAAACTGTAAAGTTTTACTGCATACTATTTAGATGTAGCAGCTGGGTGAGTTACCTATGTGCTCTTGCCTGAAGTAAGAATGTGTCACTGAGGGCTGCTCTGTTCGTATCTCTGAAATGCTGTCACTGATACTTCTCTTGTTGTGTTTATGTATTTTGTGTTCCATTTCAATAATGACTACGTCTCTGCTCATTTTTGTCATGGAACATTACTGCAGATGGCCCCTTTGAGGATGGCTACATCAAAGTACACGCTTTTGCAGATGTGATCTCTGCAGCAATTGGTTTCACATCATAAGGTTGCCAGTGCCAGTCTCTTCTTTTGACATGCCTGAGAGAGAAGTTTTTCAGTTCTTTATTTGTCTACTCAGAGACCCCCCCCCCAATGAGGCCTTTGTTTTTACATTTGTATTCCATTTAACAATGTTTTACTTGCCAAACTGACATTTCAAAATCGTTATTAAACATTTTATAGACAACAGTAACTACACAACATTTCAATTTTTTTTTTTTAAATGACCACTTACCTCCAATATCTTGTTAACAAACTGAATACTTTCATCTACGCTGTAACTTTTCCACAGTCCATCACATGCAATCATAAGATACCTGTAAAGAAATATAGTGAATGGTTTCATGATAGCACTGCAAACTTACTGATACTACTTCACAAAAGCAGGTCTTGTATGGACTCACATTTTCATCCCACAGAAAAATGCAAGGCTTTTACTACACAGCAAGAAAACAGAATATTTATTTTCCACAACAGAAAACTCTATACTGTCTTACAATACACGCAAGAGATGAAAAACATAATTAATTCTTCAGTTCATCTTATCTAATGGCAAACACAATAGCTGAAGAATGGAGAGAAGCATAGGACCAGAGCATAAAAGGAAGACATGCATATAAATTATTAAAAACACCAAGTTAAAAACAATGTCAAATACCTATCATTATCTGTCAGCTGACACCTCCTGATGTCTGGAACACATGTGACACCATGGTTTTTGTATGGCCCGTCACCAATGGATCTTGCTACCTCTAAGACTCCCATAACTCTGCCATCTCTGAAAAAAAAAACAACAACAAAAACAGGATTGTTACAAACTATCAGTACCGGATTATGCCAGACACGTAAGACTGGACAGATTGAAACAAACTCCTTTGAAAAATTATGCCAAAGAATAAAGAAAGCACCAATCAACAGGCTAAGAAAACATGCTGGTGATGGATGGAACACACACTGAGAAAACACGTCAATAGCATTACCTTGTTCTAGACTTCCCTGGGTAAGACAAGTAGAGGGAGACAACAACAAAAAAATACACGGAGACGAGAACTGCAGACGGAAATGAAAGGGATAAAGAAGATATGGAATGACCTTGAACAGATGGCACAGGACATGAGGATTTGGCATAAATTTGTTGAAGGCCTTAACTGCTGGCAAGCTGAAGAGTAATGAATGAATCAACAAAATCAAGATGTGAACCTGGAGACAGGCACAAAATATTCTATGCTGTCAATAAGTCATTGCTGCTAGACAGTGTAATCAGATTCGGATACCATCTATTCAACATGTTAAATTAGGAACTACTGATGAGTGTAACTGTGGCACTGATATAATAACTGCTGAACATCTACCTCAAAGGTGCCCAATATATGGTTTTCGTTCGTTCGTTTGTCTATGTTGCTGTTATACCCTGTTCAACCTGAAAATTGGTTATAATTGGGGTATATTGTGCGTTAGGTTCTTCTATGCTAGTCGAATGTTAGTCCTGGTCCTGATAAGGACCACTAGCTGGCTATATGGCTATCACCAGTACTATTTATAGAAAAGCTAGACAGAGATGTCAACAGCCTCAGACTGACCACTGCTTTCTTTGAACATATTCAAGCTGACGTCTGAGGGTGAACGAAGAAGAAGACAAGGTAATGAACTCACGGATGCACTTAAATGAATCATCTTCTTACTTACTTAGTCGTTCCCCTTCTACCGTGAGGTGTAGAGGTTCTTTTACTATTCTTAATAAATAAATAAATATAGGTAATTAACAGGCACTCATTGGACAGAAAGGAGGACAACAGAAAAGAAATATAAGTGACAGGATTACCAAGGACCATCTTAACGGCGCTATTATCTTGCCGTGAAAGTAAATCGTTCAAGGATGCACAGCCAATCCTTTTCTGTTGTCTGGTATCCTTATTTCTGTCCAATGACTGCCTGTTAATTACCTATATTTATTTACTATTCACAGGGCTCTGGTTTCCTTTATTTTTAATTCATTTACTTAAGTGTTAATTATTTATTTATCTACTATTCTTAAGGGGTTTTTAAAAGCTGCTATTTGGCTGCTAACACCGGAAATAGAATTTATGGGATCCGTTTTATGATTTTTAAAAAGTTACTAGTTTTATTCATAGGTAACTGTGGCACTTCACTTTCTCCCCCACTCTTTCTTTTGTTTATTATTTTAATTCCTCCCAAAATCTCTCCTATCGCTAGAAATGAAACCATTTCTCTTCAGATTTTTCATTCTTATAATAAGAAACTTTTCCTCTTCAAGTCTTCTGTTAGATTACTAACCCTACAATTTCTCATGACTGATAAATTATTAACTCGGTTACTGGAGACATTCCATTTGTATCGCATTTCATGCCATGTACGAACAGTCCAGCAGAGGAGCTCTTGTATCGTTGACTAGACGTGCGTAAATCAAGGGGAAGGGGGGGGTACGTCTTGCAGTCCACCATACTGGGACCTGTTTAAATGAAGATAACATGATCCTCCTTGGACCAAAGAAGAATTCACTATGGGGCCACTGTTAAGGATAGATTTGGGATGCAGATAAAATAGTGTGGCATGTTACTACACGCTAGCACATTTCCATTTACATGTGAGGAATTGTGTTCGCCTGTAGACAAACTACGGTTTGCACGAAGCGTCCACCCGTGGTGAGCGAAGCGTTCACCCGTGTTGAGTGACGGTCAACTAGTGACGTTTTCTGTCACATGTCGTGGGGTTCAGTGTGTAACTGTTACGGTGTTATTTTAAATGACGGCGTCTGCTGGGGTTTAGCCATGCGCAACGTTAGGGGTCATTAACATTTATAGAATATGTCGATATTTTACGGTATACTGAACGCGAAATATATGCGGAGATTATGACGCATTCGCGTTGGGAAGGTCACGCTGGGTGACTTGGTTACATGGCCCTTGTTACGCTATCCGTCAAGCAAGAAGGTCGTGTCTTGTATTTCTTCCAAGGAAAAAAAGGCTGAGTATATAGCCTAAATTAGATATATGAATCGATGTAGAACTCAGGGTCAGTTCGGTTATTAATCTAAGTATGAGATTAATTAAATTAAACTAATGATGGAAGGAGAATCGCATTATGATTCAAATTGTAGCTGTCAAGAACTCATGTGCTCATTTCTGGCTGTTGACTACAACAGCGCACGTATATAGCCACGATGTTCTTCTGACATATTGTTTTGACACGGACGGACATGAATACTATGCATGTAATTTCTAATGACTATATATGAATGTATACCGATGTGAACTGTCTTCGTGCGTCAACTTGTAATAAATATTGGACTCGAATCGAAGGCTTACCCACATTCCTTTGATTACGTTTGATTGCTTCAACTTGCATTGTTGACGGTCCTTTGACCTGATGAACTCTTTCTTGTAAGAAGTTTATAGTAATAATGGATGAGTTCGTACGGAATCGGGGTTTGCTTGGACACAAGTTGTGTAATGATAAATAAGCAAGCATCCCAACTAAACTTATAATAATCGAACGAAGGACCCTCCAACACCAGTAAAACCACCCACGCAACAGTGACAAACTACCATCAACTTCATCATTATCTCTGATTAATCTAAAGAATTTCTTCAAAGAGTTATCTTCTCTGAAGTTTGATAAAGGACTGTTTGTCTATATCAGAGTGCACGTGAAAATCGTCCTGAGTTCCAGGATCGGTATCATCATTTTCCTTTGGTGCCTTGGCCTGGGCACGTGTAGTAACTGAAACGGCAGTTGATAAATTTTTCACATTCCCACTGATCAATTTCTTCGGGTGAGCAATCATTGCTGCCGTGTATCCGGCCAAGTGTGACATCCGCCATTGGGCTCCTTAACAAACACACTTTAACCTTGCCTGTAAAAAATGGTGAGTGAATATCCACCACGGCTGTGGGATAAAATTCAACAGTCCCGCCAAAAGTTACACATTTAACAAAGTCAACCGTTGCATGAGACGGATGTACTAATGACTGTCTCACTCCGACAGTCGTTACCGGAATCAGGGAACTCAAACTCAGACGGTTTTCCTTTCCTGTAAATTTTATCTGTTCCTATTTAAACGAAGAAACAGGTTAGGGAGTCCTTAGGTTTGATCCAATACTATAGCAGATTTGTACCTCACCTATCATCCATCACGGCTGTCCCTGTCATCGTTCTCTTCAATGAAGTATCCATAAGGATTAAATTGTTAGACGATTGACAAAACTTTTACACAATCTTAAACATATTTTCACCACCTGTTTTCAGGATTACCAGATGTTTAAAAAGTTTGTTCTACGATACAACCTGCGAGTAATTACGGACTGGGGATGTCTTCCAATATCATGATAATGTTCTTGCAGCATCATAATTGTGTTTATATTTCACGCCCGCTGAAATTGGCACAGAGCCGTTAAATATTCGACAGTAGACCGAGAATTGCCACCAATCTGGGCAATTACCAAACAAAAATTTTGCTTCACTCCATTTTGATCCAGACGATTTTAAATCTGGACGCATTACGTCTATTGGCTTAAACCATAAAAATGCAAAACTTGCAAGATTTGCTATTACGTTGTTGAACCATATGAGTTTGAAATACAGTCGATACCAGGGACTGAAAAACGTCATAGCCGATACTTCAATTGTCCAGACATCCTACGGATTCTGAATGAATATTACTATTTCAAATTTTCTGACTAATCAAGCATTACATTTGCAATGAACTGTATTAATCCACGTCAGAATATACAACACTTCATTTGGACTTCCTACTTAAATAAGGACATTTCGAAATAAACTTTTTTGAAATATCAAGTTTTCGGCCGTGCGTTTGAAAATTTGGACTTTATTCCTCTTTGCGTATCACTCATTTCGATTGAAAACTGTTAAAAAGGAACATTAATTCTCTCGATGTAGAAAGGACATATACTGTGATGACTGATCAATTACATTCAAAGTTTTAATAAAGGAACTACCATTATGATTGGATAATCATATCATAATTCGATAATATGAACCTTGTGTCTTAATAAACATTTCATACAAGTCAACAGGATATAACAACGATTGGATCTTCATGTCCGATATTGTTAAATGGATTCTATTTATTAAATTAATATATAATAAAAAAAGTTAAAGTGTGATGAACCAAAAAAACGAAAAAAAATATACAAAGAAAAGATGAAACAAAATAATATCACACCAATTAATATTTTAATTAGTGTAATTATCAAGTAACAGATATTACATTAGACATTTCATATTTATAGTTAAAATGTATGAATTTTTTTCTGTTCTTTTCTTCTGATTGGAATTAATTTAATTAGGTATCTATCCTTACACTTCACACACGCATTCTTAATTTAATAGAATACTTTAGGATATTTGGTTTTAACCTTGTACCTTCTCAATTTTATATTTCTTTTATATATATATACTATTTCGGTCATTTTCTTCGCCGATATTTTAGTTACTACCATACGTACATACTGTGACCTAATTATTTTAATTTTTTAGTTAGTGTTTTAATAACACCTCCATTCTTTTTTAGTTCGATACATACAACAAATTAATTAGTTAATTAGTTAGTGACAGTGACATTTCCTTGTTTATCCTTGTTTAATATTAAGTTCTTTTTGTGTTACACAAATTGGTTTTTTTTCGTATCCTTATATATGATATGATATGACGTTGATTTTATTATAAGATATTATCACTGACATGACCACGACACTGTTCTAGATAGAACATCGTAGACGTCATACGTCGGGTTTTGTTAAATTTTTGATAATTTGATCGTAATCGTTTATTCAAAAAAAAAAAAATCTATCTAATAGATTTTTTTCCCCCCGTCTGACAGGAAATCTGTTACAAATTATTTTAAATGACGGCGTCTGCTGTGGTTTTGACGTTCGCAACGATTAGGGGTCATTAACATTTACAGAATATGTCGCTATTTTACGGTATAACTGAACGCGAAATACATGCCCAGATTATGCAACGCATTCGCGTTGGCAAAGGTCACGACTGGGTGACTTGGTTACATGGCCCTTGTTACGCTATCCGTCAAGCAAGAAGTCGTGTCTTGTATTTCTTCCAAGGAAAAAAAGGCTGAGTATATAGCCTAAATTAGATATATGAATCGATGTAGAACTCAGGGTCAGTTCGGTTTTTAATATAAGTTTGAGAGTTATTAAGTTAACTAAATGATGGAAGGATAATCGCATTATGATTCAACTTGTAGCTGTGCAACGGGAACTCATGTGCTCATTTCTGGCTGTTGACTACAACAGCGCACGTTATAGCCACATGCTATTATCTTCTGACATACCTTTTTTGACACGGTAACGGACATGAATACTATGCATGTAATTTCTAATGACTATATGTGAATGTATACCGATGTGAACTGTCTTCGTGCGTCAACTTGTAATAAATATTGGACTCGAATCGAAGGCTTACCCACATTCCTTTGATTACGTTTGATTGCTTCAACTTGCATTGTTGACGGTCCTTTGACCTGATGAACTCTTTCTTGTAAGAAGTTTATAGTAATAATGGATGAGTTCGTACGGAATCGGGGTTTGCTTGGACACAAGTTGTGTAATGATAAATAAGCAAGCATCCCAACTAAACTTATAATAATCGAACGAAGGACCCTCCAACACCAGTAAACCACCCACGCAACAGTGGAGGAACAATTTGGGGTCTTAAATTTAGTTTTGGAAATAAAAATAACTCATTAACCGTTGAAAGAAATAATTTTCCTTCGAGCGAAAATGAGATAACATTCCTGGGACACATTATTGGATCAGGACGTATCCAAACAATTCCCAGTACGGTTTCTAAAATATTAAATTTATCTGTTCCTCAAACGAAGAAACAGGTTAGGAGTCTGTTAGGTTTGATCCAATACTATAGCAGATTTGTACCTCACCTATCATCCATCACGGCTGTCCTGTCATCGTTACTTAAGAAGAACATGCCAGTAAGGATAAATTGGACAGACGAATGTGACAAAACTTTTCGCACTATCTTAAACATATTTTCATGCCCACCTGTTTTAAGATTACCAGATGCTTCTAAAAAGTTTGTTCTACGTACAGATGCGAGTAATTACGGACTCGGGGCTTGTCTACTCCAATATCATGATGAAGTCCTTCACCCTGTACTTTATATCTCACGCAAGCTGAAACCTCCGGAGACTAAATATTCGACTGTAGACCGAGAATTGCTCTCCGTAATCTGGGCAATTACCAAACTGGAAAAATTTTTGCTGGGATCTCCATTTTTGATCCAGACTGATCAGAAATCTGTAGCAGCATTACGTCGTTCAAACCATATGAGTTCGAAATACAGTCGATACCAGGAACGGAGAACGTCATAGCCGATACGTTGTCCAGACATCCTACGGATTCTGAATGAATATTACTATTTCAAATTTTCTGACTAATCAAGCATTACATTTGCAATGAACGGTATTAATTCCACGTCAGAATATACAACACTTCATTTGGACTTCCTACTTAAATAAGGACATTTCGAAATAAACTATTGTGATCAAAATATCAAGTTCTACGGATCGTTTGAAAATTTGGACTTCACTTCCACTTTGCGTATCACTCATTTCGATTGAAAACTGTTAAAAAGGAACAATCTCTGATGTAGAAGGGACATATACTGTGATGACTGATTCAATTACATTCAAAGTTTTAATAAAGGAACTAACGATGATTGGATAATCATATCATAATTCGATAATATGAACCTTGTGTCTTAATAAACTTTCATACAAGTCAACAGGATATAACAACGATTGGATCTTCATGTCCGATATTGTTAAATTTTCTAGTTATTAAATTAATATATAATAAAATAAAGTTAAAGTGTGATGAAATAAAAATAAAAAAAAAATAAAATATACTAAGAAAAGATGAAACAAAATAATATCACACCAATTAATATTTTAATTAGTGTAATTATCAATTTAATAGATATTACATTATGACATTTCATATTTATAGTTAAAATGTATGAATTTTTTTTGTTCCTTTCTTCTGATTGCGTTTATTTAATTAGGTATCTATCCTTACACTTCATTTTCACACGCATTCTAATTTAATATATACTTTAATATAGTAGGTTTTAATTGAACCCCGACCGACTTCTCAATTTTTATTTCTTTTACTCTCTTACACTATTTCTCATTTTCTTCAATTAGATATTAATAATTAGTACCATACGTACATAGGAAAATTACATTATTTTAATTTTAATTAGTTAGAATAATTTTAATAACACCTCACATTATTAGTTATCACTACATACAACAAATTAATTAGTTTAATTAGTTAGTGACAGTGTACATTTCCTTGTTTAATATAAGTTATTATGTATGATAAGACGTTGAAATTTTATCATAAGATAACTGACATGACCATTCGACACCTAGATAGAACATCGTAGGTCATACATCGGGTTTTGTTACAATTTTTGATATTTGATTAAATTAATGAAAAATCCTATATTTGCACCAAACTGGATAGTTTTTTTGCTAAGTCCCGTCTGACAGGAAACTGTTACGAAGTTTATGTGTAGGACGGCTGTCATCTTCTGCTGGCTCGTACCAAGCGCATCGCTGTTTCTAGTGTCATAAACCTTTATAGGACTTGGTCGATTTTTACGGTTTACTGAACGCGAAATATATGCTAGAAATGACGCATTCGCGTACTTCTGAAGGTCAGCTGGGTGACTCGGTCACTACATGCATTTTTTTTCCTTCTTGCACAAAAACAACATGTCTTGTATATTTCTTCCAAAAAAAAAGGCTGAATATATAGCCTAAATTAGCCACATGTATGCATCATCTTTGAACACAGGGTCAGTTCGGGTTATTGCTTGAAAAGTTCCACAAATTCAATTAAACAATGATGGAAGTGAGAATCTGCATTATGTTTCAATTTTAGCTTTTTCCCAAGAAATCTATCCAAGTGCTCATTTCTGGACTGGGTGGTACAACAGCGCACGTATATAGCCAGCAGTCTTTGACATAAGCTTTTTTGAAAACGCATGAATACTATGCACCAATTACTAATTCTATAATATTCATACCTTCAGCCAACTTGTAATTAAATCGAAGGCTTGACCCACAATGATTGCTTCTAACTTGACGCATTGACTCGAACGAAGGCTTCCTTCTTGTACATTCTTTTTAATTGCTTTTGCATTGTTAACGGTCCTTTGACCTGGTTGAACTCTTGCTGTAAGAAGTTTATAGTAAAAATGGTGATGAGTTCGTAAAATCGGGGTTTGCATCAACTGACACAAGTATGTCTCTATGAGATGGTGCATAAGCCAGTATCCCAACTAAATTATAATTCGAACGTTTTCTTTTCTTGTTCTCCAACCCTTAAAATTTGGGACGCAACAGTGACAAACTACCATCAACTTCATCATTATCTCTGATTAATCTAAAGAATTTCTTCAAAGAGTTATCTTCTCTGAAGTTTGATAAAGGACTGTTTGTCTATATCAGAGTGCACGTGAAAATCGTCCTGAGTTCCAGGATCGGTATCATCATTTTCCTTTGGTGCCTTGGCCTGGGCACGTGTAGTAACTGAAACGGCAGTTGATAAATTTTTCACATTCCCAAGTCAATTTTTTTGAGCAAATTTTCGGGTAAGCAAGTCACATCCGCCATTAGTGTGACATCCGCCATTGGGCTCCTTAACAAACACACTTTAACCTTGCCTGTAAAAAATGGTGAGTGAATATCCACCACGGCTGTGGGATAAAATTCAACAGTCCCGCCAAAAGTTACACATTTAACAAAGTCAACCGTTGCATGAGACGGATGTACTAATGACTGTCTCACTCCGACAGTCGTGCAACCGGAATCACGGAACTCAAACTCGACGGCTTCCTTTCCTGTAGATTTTCTCGCACTTGTCTATTTACAGAAGACAAGACCTTGTCTCGCAATAATAAGTCCTTAAGGCCCTCATAATTCTCTTCAATGTTGTATCCATCTATTAAATGTTAGTCGAGTTGCAGCTACACAATGTGTAAAATCTTCACCAGTTTCAGGAATCATATGTTTGAACTTCGTACGATAACCTTCAGCGTCTAACTGATGAAGTTTTAATAATAATGTTCTTGCAGCATCATAATTGTGTTTATTCGGCCCGTCAAATTGGCACAGAGCGAGATTAAATCAACCAGTGCATCTAAGATTCAACAAGTACGCCAAGAGTTACAGATTTCATGAAATCCACCAA
Source organism: Oreohelix idahoensis (assembly GCA_024509875.1). Taxonomy (NCBI): domain Eukaryota; kingdom Metazoa; phylum Mollusca; class Gastropoda; order Stylommatophora; family Oreohelicidae; genus Oreohelix; species Oreohelix idahoensis. Next base: position 1,207,926 of record JAMPIV010004998.1, read on the forward strand.
TTTGTACTTCGAATGAGACCTATCAAAGCCTTATCCAATTTCACAAACATTTTCAAAACGTTTTAAAAAGGACGAAATATCGTCTATATTTGGCTTAAACACAGGCAAATGAAACTTAGCAGAACAGCTATTATGGTTGTTAGAGGGACCTCTAAGTTCAGAGAGTATTTTGTCTACTCTGATGTTGCCCTCTTTGTTCTTCAATACGTAAAGTCACCATTTTTTTCTCCATGTGCAAATTATTTTCTTCTAATTCTTCTTCATGTGCAAGCTTTGCTTCTTCAGCAGCTTGTTGCAACTTTTTCTCCTCTAATTGCTGTTCTGCAATCCTTTTGTTCCCTTCCGCAAGTAGCTCTGCTTTTTTGAACTCTCGCTCCTCGGCCTGTGCGTTTCTTTTTCTCTTATCCTCTACGGCTTCTTGATTCTCTTTAGAACTTTGGAACATTAATTCCTATCGCTTTGGCTGATAAAAGTCCAATAATATGTCCAACTGATCTTTGCTTTATGATCTAACTGACTTCTTTGTACGTAAGCGATCGACCATTAATCATATCCTCTACAAATTGTTAACACATAAGCTTGCGCACCAAAAATTAAATTCCTGATACTCCATTATTTAGTTCTTCGGTATCTTACTATCTATGTCCTATATTATGTAATAAATGCATCTCACGTAGTCCACATACATCAAGCCACTGGCTTTGCAATACTATCAATGCAAATGGATTTTTAATATTACTAATTAATAACAAAATAGTATAGCATGACAGACCAACAGTAGTAACGAAACAAGGGCAAAGAGAAATAAAAAATAATAATAATAATGCACGATCAAACAAAAAAAAAACTGGAATTGGACAAGTACAGGTGACTAAGACAATGTAATACTAGCAGTGAGTGAACAAAAAAGAATACAAATGGAAAACTAAAGAAAATCAAACAAATCACACAGACTTAATGCTAAGAAAACAGGACAGTGACATTTCCTTGTTTATAATATCGCCAGTTATATGTATGATATACGTTGATTTTATTATAAGATATTACTGCCATGATTTTGACACTGTTTAGATAGAAATTTCGTTTAGGTCATACGTCGGGTTTTGTTAAATTTTTTAATTTGTTAATATTTTCAGTTCTTGTTGTGTTTTTGGTTTTTTTTTCTTATCCATAGTTGACAACCATTCTGTTCGTAATGTTATTTTAAATGACGGCGTCTATGCTGGGGTTTAGCCATTCAACGTTAGGGGTCATATAACAATAGACGACAACGGGATAATTCAACTAATTATTCTCGTAATCGTTCTCATTCTCGTGGATCTTCACATTATAACCATAATACGCGTTGGGAAGGTCACGCTGGGTTACAAATGGTTACACCCCTAAGGTTCAGGTTACCTATCCGATCAATACAATGCAGGTCTTCTGCTGCATGCTTTGCAATTAAAAAAAGGTGGCGAATAGTAGCCCAAATGCAATCTTATTTTTCAGAAGGCAAATGACAGTGCTAAACTCGACGTTCCACCAGAAGTAGCAACTCAGGAACAGAGGGTCAGTTCGGTTCGGTTATTAATCTAAGTATGAGATTATTAAATTAAAGTTTCTGTATGAGAGAATCGGTCCACATGATTCAAATTGGAGCTGCGACAGTCATGTGTACATCCTCTGGCTGTTGACTACAACAGCGGGTATATAGCCACGATGTTCTGCTGACTTTTGGGGGACATGAATACTATGCAGTAATTACCCCAAGCTATATATCCATGTATAAAAACTTTTTTCACAGTGCGTAACTTGTAAGGTAAATGCATGGACTCGAATCGAAGGCTTACCCACATTCCTTTGGTGTTTGATCGCTTCACTTGCATTGTTGAGGTCCTTTCACCTGAATGAATCTTTATTGAATGGGAGAGTTTATAGTAATCTATGCATGGATGACGCCGTGACAATAGGGTCAGACTATGACACATGGAGTTGTGTCAATGATAATAAGATAAGAAGCTCCAACTAACCTTTATTCGCATAATCGAAAAATTTTAGATCCCTCCAACACCAGTAAACCACCCACGCAACAGTGGTGTTCATCATTTGAGGAACTTTTTTGGGTCTTAAATCAGTTTTGGAAATATTGCGGGATAACCATTTAACCGCTAAACCAACTAATTTTCCTTCGAGCGAAAATGAGATAACATTCCTGGGACACATTATTGGATCAGGACGTATCCAAACAATTCCCAGTACGGTTTCTAAAATATTAAATTTATCTGTTCCTCAAACGAAGAAACAGGTTAGGAGTCTGTTAGGTTTGATCCAATACTATAGCAGATTTGTACCTCACCTATCATCCATCACGGCTGTCCTGTCATCGTTACTTAAGAAGAACATGCCAGTAAGGATAAATTGGACAGACGAATGTGACAAAACTTTTCGCACTATCTTAAACATATTTTCATGCCCACCTGTTTTAAGATTACCAGATGCTTCTAAAAAGTTTGTTCTACGTACAGATGCGAGTAATTACGGACTCGGGGCATGTCTACTCCAATATCATGATAATGTCCTTCACCCTGTACTTTATATTTCACGCAAGCTGAAACCTCCGGAGACTAAATATTCGACTGTAGACCGAGAATTGCTCTCCGTAATCTGGGCAATTACCAAACTGGAAAAATTTTTGCTGGGATCTCCATTTTTGATCCAGACTGATCAGAAATCTGTAGCAGCATTACGTCGTTCAAACCATAAAAGTGCTAAACTTGCACACTTTGCTATTACGTTGCAACCATATGAGTTCGAAATACAGTCGATACCAGGGACGGAGAACGTAATAGCAGATACGTTGTCCAGACATCCTACGGATTCTGAATGAATATTACTATTTCAAATTTTCTGACTAATCAAGCATTACATTTGCAATGAACAGTATTAATTCCACGTCAGAATATACAACACTTCATTTGGACTTCCTACTTAAATAAGGACATTTCGAAATAAACTATTGTGATCAAAATATCAAGTTTTACGGATCGTTTGAAAATTTGGACTTCACTTCCACTTTGCGTATCACTCATTTCGATTGAAAACTGTTAAAAAGGAACAATCTCTGATGTAGAAGGGACATATACTGTGATGACTGATTCAATTACATTCAAAGTTTTAATAAAGGAACTAACGATGATTGGATAATCATATCATAATTCGATAATATGAACCTTGTGTCTTAATGAACTTTCATACAAGTCAACAGGATATAACAACGATTGGATCTTCATGTCCGATATTGTTAAATTTTCTAGTTATTAAATTAATATATAATAAAATAAAGTTAAAGTGTGATGAAATAAAAAAATAAAATATACAAAGAAAAGATGAAACAAAATAATATCACACCAATTAATATTTTAATTAGTGTAATTATCAAGGTAATAGATATTACATTATGACATTTCATATTTATAGTTAAAATGTATGAATTTTTTTTGTTCCTTTCTTCTGATTGCGTTTATTTAATTAGGTATCTATCCTTACACTTCATTTTCACACGCATTCTAATTTAATATATACTTTAATATTTGGTTTTAATTGTCCGTACTTCTCAATTTTTATTTCTTTTACTCTCTTATACTATTTCTCATTTTCTTCAATTAGATATTAATTAGTTAGTACCATACGTACATACTATAATTAATTATTTTAATTTTAATTAGTTAGAATAATTTTAATAACACCTCACATTATTAGTTAGTCGATACATACAACAAATTAATTAGTTAATTAGTTAGTGACAGTGACATTTCCTTGTTTAATATAAGTTATATGTATGATATGACGTTGATTTTATTATAAGATATTACTGACATGACCACGACACTGTTCTAGATAGAACATCGTAGGTCATACATCGGGTTTTGTTAAATTTTTGATAATTTGATTAATATTATTCAAAAAAAAAATATATATCTAATAGATTTTTTTCCCCCGTCTGACAGGAAATCTGTTACGGTGTTATTTTAAATGACGGCGTCTGCTGGGGTTTAGCCATGCGCAACGTTAGGGGTCATTAACATTTATAGAATATGTCGATATTTTACGGTATACTGAACGCGAAATATATGCGGAGATTATGACGCATTCGCGTTGGGAAGGTCACGCTGGGTGACTTGGTTACATGGCCCTTGTTACGCTATCCGTCAAGCAAGAAAGTCGTGTCTTGTATTTCTTCCAAGGAAAAAAAGGCTGAGTATATAGCCTAAATTAGATATATGAATCGATGTAGAACTCAGGGTCAGTTCGGTTATTAATCTAAGTATGAGATTAATTAAATTAAACTAATGATGGAAGGAGAATCGCATTATGATTCAAATTGTAGCTGTCAAGAACTCATGTGCTCATTTCTGGCTGTTGACTACAACAGCGCACGTATATAGCCACGATGTTCTTCTGACATATTGTTTTGACACGGACGGACATGAATACTATGCATGTAATTTCTAATGACTATATATGAATGTATACCGATGTGAACTGTCTTCGTGCGTCAACTTGTAATAAATATTGGACTCGAATCGAAGGCTTACCCACATTCCTTTGATTACGTTTGATTGCTTCAACTTGCATTGTTGACGGTCCTTTGACCTGATGAACTCTTTCTTGTAAGAAGTTTATAGTAATAATGGATGAGTTCGTACGGAATCGGGGTTTGCTTGGACACAAGTTGTGTAATGATAAATAAGCAAGCATCCCAACTAAACTTATAATAATCGAACGAAGGACCCTCCAACACCAGTAAACCACCCACGCAACAGTAACTTAATTGGGCTTCCGTCTTTGTGTTTGCGTCCAAGAGAGATGTAATTTTTCGAGCTCCGGGATAATGGAGCGTGATATGAATATATCCATTGTGGCATTATTGATTTTTATGAGGCCGCCACGTTATGTGTAAGATGGTTCACGAACTTATCTAGAAGTTCATACCATAATTTACTACAAGTGTAACTTTGAGATATGAGGCAACTAATATTGCTATGTACTTTTGATGTGTTGATGGATACTATTGTGAAGTGACTTTATGTATTAAATGTCAACCATGTTTTCCCGTGGACCTGTTCACCTACCGGCTTTGTTATGTGTACTGACCATAATGTCCTGAATGAACACCTGCTATCATTCGCGTATACATGCATGATCCTCTAAAGAATTCCACCGTAACACCCACCCAAGAGGTCAACCGAAAATGCAACGGGAAGGCCAATGGAAAATTCTTAGAGGGAAATTTTAAGACATTCTACCTGTAACTGTCAAGAACAGCAGACGCGGGCTAATGGGCCCTGAAATGGGATGACCTTTGCAAAATCTGCAGTGAATTGTTCGAGCGAGTAAGTAGATCTAATAGATAACTTTGTAAATGGATTTCATTTTCAGTGACAATAATTGTTATATCACTATGTACAGGTTACTCAACTATTTCTAATGTATGAGTTCGCTGAAGTCATAATTAATCACTGATCTCCCTCTCACATCCTGGCAGAAATATCATCATCATCAGTTGCCATCTCCACAACGAAGGTTGGCTGTAATGGATCTCCAACGTCTTCTGTCTCTTGTCTTGGTGGTACACTCTGATAGACTCTTTCCCATCCATCTCTTGATGTTATCTTCCCACTTATAGCGCTGTCTTCCCCTTGCACGTTTGCCTTCAACTCTCCCTTCTGTTATGGTCTTCTGCAAGGTGTTATGCCTTTTTATGTGGCCAAAGTATTTTAGCTGCCGAACTTTGACCTCTCTCATTAGTTCTCTTTTCATACCTAGATTTTCTAGGACCTCCTTATTTGTTTTCATCTCTTTCCATGAGATACGCCCCATTCTTCTATATATCCACATTTCAAGAGCCTCAATTCTTTCTTCCAAATGCTTATTCATCGTCCATGTTTCTGCACCATACAGAAATGCAGAATATATATAACACTTTATGATTCTCAGTTTAATTTATGAGATAACTGTTTGGATGTCAGTATATGTTTCATGTTGTTGAATGTAGCTTTGGCCATTCCTATTCTCTTCTTGATTTCTGTTTCACATCTGCCATCTTCTGTTATTATATGACCAAGATATACGTAGCTCTTGACTTGTTCCAGGATTTTCCCATTTACGCTTATCTTTAATGTGGGTTTATCGTCTGTTTTTGCTAATTATCATAGTTTTAGTTTTCTCAATATTAATGTCGAGTCCATATTCATGACTTATACTGTTCACTTGCTTCACTAGTTCTTGTAACTCCTGTTCGCTTTCAGCTAACAACACGGTATCATCTGCATATCTAAGATTGTTTATTGATCTTCCACTGATGTTCAGTCCTGGCAGAAATAAGACAGGGTTAAATAGTTGATGTATATTAGTAATGTTACTTTGGGATTTGCATACCGAACCAAGCAGAAGAGAAAGTGTATTAGTGGTCCTTCTACTTTCTCTTTCTTATAATGGTCCAGTGTTCTCTGTCAAGACTTGATAGAAACTTGATAAAGGTGTTCTCAATCACATTTCTTATACCTTTGTCTCAAATTGGACATTAATGTTTTTTCATCATGGAATGTCCTTTACATGTATTTAATGCACTCCTATGCATATACCATGTTCTATGATTGAAGAACTATTTTATTATCAGGTATTCATATGATAGGCGCCAAACACACGGCGCATAAGGCAGAAACCAGTGCTCTCCAGGTTGTTCGTTGTGACGCCACTCCTCTTAGCTCTTGCACATTATTTAGGCCCAACGTTCTTCTTTCTCTTATTATTGTTCTTCTGAGTGTTTCTTTTGGTCTTCCTTTTTTCCTCTTACCCTCAGGAACCCAAGTGAGCGCCTGTAGTGGTATTCTGTTGTTTTGCATTCGTAGGACATGACCGATATATGACCATCGTCTTTTCCTTATATAGTCGGAGACATATTTCTGCCTAGAGACTATGACTACCCTCAAATAGATTCACTGCTCAAGTAGCAAGAATGTAAATCAGGGGTTCTCAAGCCTCGGCAGCAATGATACCCTAACAGGTTTTACTACAGCAATGGAAATTATAACCCACTGGTTCTCCAACTATTGGTGACAATGACCCCAAAATTGATATAATGCTCTATGGGCACAATGTGAACCAGTGGTTCTCAAACATTTGATGACCACAGTCCCAAACATCACATATTGTGAAACTCGCTGCCCACATGGGGAAAACCACTGCTGTAAATAAGCAGACAGCCAGATAGAGGTTGAGAACTCCAGATACGCTTATAATGTCAGTTACGAAGGAGTATTTCATACATACTAGATAACACTTTGTTATGGAATGTAACTCTATGATTGATTTAATTTGATTTCTGATGGACACTTATCGCCCAGCAGACATAGATGATTTCTCTTGAAACACCACTAATAGGACTTCAATTGGTTAATCATCCAGTCCAACCAGGTTTCGGGTCCAGGGTACCAAAGGTTACCCCTACCAACCATACCCTATCAACCAGGTTAGCACACCAAACCAAACCATACCCTACCAACCAGGTTTACCATACCAATCATCCCATACCAGAGTACAACATTAAGCTGTCATACCTGGTGACTCTATCATAGTCCAGTAAGCAGAAGAGGTTTTCAGCAGGGCTGACTTACTCTATCCGTGTTTGTGATGTGCAGTGAGTCCAGGGAAGCAAACTCTGCCACCCTCTGAACCCAATGAACTGTTACACTACCTGAAGTGCTGGGACAGACCAAACCAAGAGAGTCAGAACAAAAATAATTTCAGCAGCTATTGAAGTCCTTGGAGAGATGAGTATAATACCTACCAGCAAAACTACCATAGAAAAGATCTCCTAGTCCATATGATGACCATAGTTTTTTTTTTTTTTTAAACATAAGAACCTACACATTTTTGTTCACTTGTAAATCTTTCAAAGTTGTGAGAATCTATAATCTTTTTTAAATTCATTAACAGAGTCTGTTGTTAATTTTTTCTTGTTACCTTTATTTTGTTTTGTTTAAACATAAATCTACACCCTGGGGGCTGAGCCGTAATTAACCTAACATCTAGTTGGTCGGGATATTTTAGTTAATGTGGCTGGACACCAAATCTCCTTTCCCAACCTTATGTACTTTACATAGTCCTTTTTGTAGGATTTCTGAGAGAGAATTTTTTCTGAGAAAATATCCTGTTTAGTTGCCAGAATTCTTTCTTCTTCTTCTTCCGTCCTTAGCCACCGACCGTCAAAGCAGTCAGTGGCCATTACGCCTAGTGGCGTCTTAGGGCAACAGCAGATAGGTTTTTCTTTTGCCATTGTTTCCCATCACGCCTATTGGCGCCGTTAGGGCAACGGCACATCAATCCATTTGCTGTTGTTTCCGTAATCGAAGTGACTGGCAAACGGGTGATCAGCCCGTTGGTAGTATTCTCTTTGCATCAAGGATTTCTAGTAGACTATTTCCAGAGGAGAGGCAGTTCCTCCAACTTGTAGAATGAAATCATATCATCGAGANATTATCTTTTATTCGTTTTCATCAGATCTGTCACTCTCCTTCAAAATCCCCACCACAAATAACTGTCTTTTGTTAACAATTACTTACAGAATTAACAGCTGTAAAGAGAATCTACCCAGACTGATAAGTTTTTTTTTTTAAGGTCAGCCTGGAGAAAAGATAAGAGAAATCTATCATACCAAACGTAATTTGGGTCATATTTACTTCCCTGAAGCAAAATTTGGTAAGCGTGGAAACCTGGTGAGTGTATATACCAAACCAACAATTTTGTGTTACTTGAATAATAAAGAAATAGGGAAAAATAAAGATTATGGGTTTGGGGGGGGGGGGACGGGGGACGGTACACACTTAATAAGGAAGTGAATTCTGGACTATCTCCATTTTACATGAAATCACTGCCTCCTAAAAAAGGGGGGACACCAAGTGAAGTAAAACAGAATAATGATACTCTAATTCAGGTAAGTGATTTCCTCACCCTCAGTGGTTCAAAAAAACGGGTGGTGTGACAGGCTAAACCACCACTTGGTTTCCTAAACTCATTCCATGCTCCCTACTCTTCCTTCATCTTCTTCCTTGTGCGTACCAAGAAAAGGACGTTGGTTGCGTTGTGTTCCTGTTTTAACAGCGATATTTGCGCCCTTTTTGGCCCGACACATCCGAACTTCAGCAACACGGCATTCCCTGGGACCGGGTTGAGGCCTTCCCTCTTCGATCCCTACTCACTCAGCCAGACTGCAAGTGTATGCAGCCTGTTTTCCAGGACCACCAACCTTGGGAGGTGTAGTAGGGTCCTGGTCATCTCTGGTTTGCTGACCCCTGACGCAAGCAGTCAAGCTATGGGTCGCTGACTGCATTCTTCTCTGTTGCTGGCGATCTTTTGGGTCCCACTCTTCCTTAAAAAAGGATTCCTTTAGAATATCAATAGGGGGGGGGGGGGGGTGGGGGGTGGGGGGGGGGGGGGGATATGGGGGGGGGGCGGCAGGGGGGGGGGGTCTTTGTATAACACACCAACCCAAACCACCCACTCCCACCAGCGGGGTATGGGGGGGGGGGGTGTACCACACCACGCACCATTCTCCCAATACCACAACAAAATCTACCCATCAAAATCTGGAAATAAAATGGGGGGGGGGGGGGGGGTGGGGGGGGGGGGGGGGGGGGGGGGATTAAATATTGTCTTGAAACAATACTAGGAGAGAATAAATTGCCAATAGCAAATCAGGGGGGAAAACGATGGGTGTACAAATCAAAAGACAAATATAAAATTCAAGGGGGGGGGGGGTGTAAAAATTTAAATAAATTACAATATAGTGGGGGGGGTAAAAAATAGAACATATTATATTAAAAGTAATAAAAAGGAATAAAATAGATATTATTTATTTCTAAGTAAAGTGGTAAAGAAGGTATAAAGGTTATAAAAAATAAAATATAATTAAACTAGAATATTTATATTTTTTTAAATAAAAGGGCATTAAAATAATAAATGATTGATATAGAATTGGGGGGGGGTATTAAATGTGATAGAAAA